>CM051368.1:18297820-19022820 GCA_028015245.1 Cardamine occulta | reverse complement strand
CCTAGTCAATAAGACCAAAATCGAGTGAGAAATACTCTTTTTATTGCACAACTCAAAAGGGAAGCATATCATTGAAATGGAAAAAACTAAAAACACACGAAGGTTTTTTATATAAAGTTATAAACAAAGCATATTCCAAAGTGAGCAATATACACAAATACGCCGTGTTTGCGGATAATAGAAGCAACATTTCAATAAGGATCGCGTGCAAAGTGTGGCAGATAGTCCAAGCACGGTTGTTGGCTAGCTCATTTATCCTCTGGCTTTAAGCTCAGCAAGCCTCCTGGACAAATCGTCCTCATCGACTTTCTCCTCCGTCTTAGTAGGGATGGCATGACCAGCAGGCTGAGGCAATCCCACAGAGACTTCCAGACCATAGTCATCTGCTACTTGCTGCATCAGGCTGTTGACTTCACCTTCTGGAGTGGACAATGAAGTTGAACCAGCCATAGCGTTCTCCATGAACTCAGCTTGGACCTCCATATTCACAAACTGCTTCTCGAATGAATCCATTGTCTCTGACATCTTCTGTAGATTGCCTGTTCAAATACAACGCAATGAAAGCTACTTAGACTTGTCTACTTGTGCTATACATAACCGAACTAAAGGATTTTTGAATCACAGAACAAAAAGATGAACCCTTTATGCATTTCCGTAAGACCAAAATCTTCCTATCTATTCAGAAGCATCCTTCAAGTTTACATTACCTTAACATATCCTAAATTTAATGAATACGGCATTAACCATGTCACAGCCACCGACAGAAACGAATCTAAAGCTCAGATTTTTTTCAACCAGCATGAGAAAAAAGACGGCTTGTGTATACAATATAGCAAAAGCTGATGATGATGATGATGATGATGATGATGATATATACCCGTGGCAAGCGAAGACTCGAGGGATTTAACGATATTGGTCATGGATTTGGTAATAGTGGTCATCTTAGCCTGAGTGTCAAGGCGAGCAACAACAGCGTCAAGGCGAGAAGCGAGACGGAGGTAGTTCATCTGCTCGCTACGTTTACGAATGGCGTTCTCGGCGTAGATCCGAGCACCATCCATGTTCCCCTTCTCGATCGCCTTCTTCACCTTGAGTTTCTCTGCCTTCTCCTCCTTCTCACACTTCCTTGACTGCCTTTGCAGAGACTTCGACGTGAATTTCAAATCAAATATCTGATTCATCAACTTATCTGTGTTACCCATGTTGAATCGATTCCTCTAGACCTAAACTCGCTTGGATCTATCGATATAAATTCGCACCAACAAAAAAAAACAGAGAATTTAGGGTTTTCTCTGATATTTGGGAAAAGATCTCGACGCGTTAATGGAAGATGAAGAAGAAGAAAGGAGGAAGAAATCTAATAAAAGTTTTAAAGTCAACTTTGGTTTTACTAACCGGTTCAATCTGAATCGCGGTTCTTTTGTCGGTCATACCCGGTTTAAGTTTTATCGATTACTAAAAGGAAAGAGGCACACGTGTCAAGAGTGACTCAGCACAGTCCGATGTGTCACTCAGCACACTCATCGTGTGCGTGCCAACTCATAACGAGCTTCTTTTGGAATTTTGCATGTTACTTCATTCCGATTTCAAATTCAAACCCAAACTTGTCTCTCTCTTTTCCCAGAAACGTTATCAAATTGACGCAAGATTTAAGAAGCTGAGCCAAACCCCAACGAGATTCGGAAGAGATAACGAGAGAATTTAAAATAAATTCGATCCTTTTTGGGTGGAATTTTGGAATTGTATCCTCGTTTTTTGCAGTGTTCCGACTTAAACCCTGATCCCCTTTTATGGCCCAGAAATCGGAAAATTAGATTTATTACAGAGAGAAAAAGTAGTAGAGAAAAAAAGTGAAAAAAGGTGGAACCTTTGGTGAATACCCATTTTGAGCATTTAAGTTAGATCTTGACAAAAATGAGGAGGAAGGTAGAAGCTTCAGCTACTCAGAGCTCGTAGAAATTACAAGAAATCTCAAATTTGTCTTCATCTTTCATTGTGTGATTCGTTTTTTTGGAAATGAATGGGAGCAATGGGGAGGAGCGGGTTGTTCACGAGCTTGCAATGGTGGTTCCTAAGAGGATTCGGCAAGAAGAGGGAAACTGTGTTGAGGTTTTGGTGACTGAACTGAAGAAGAGAGGGATGGTTGTTGATAGAGTCGTCGGTCTCGCAGATGAATTTCTCAAGGTAATTTTTGCCCAATTTACTAGTAATTTTTGCGATCACATAGGGTTTTTCAAGTGTGAAGTCTCTATATTGATTCTTCCTTGGTTTTTTCTCAAGTGGAATTCGACATTCTCGGATTTGTTATACAAAAGTACTGCTCTGAAAGTCGAAGACTGCCCCCTGGAAGAGTGAATTTTTGAAGGAAAAAGCTTTGTTTGATAAAACTTTCTAAAATTATGTGTAATGGTGTCTATAATTCAACAGATGGGTGACTTATTTAGCTTTAATTCTGTAGAATAGTTCGAAGACTGTTTTGCTATTATGACATATCTAGTAACGTTTGAGTTTAACTACAATTCAAGTATTTCTTCAGGTAGCAGCTCCTTTGGAGACCTTGGGAAATGCAGCAGCAGAGCTTCATTTACGTAAACCTACTCGTCTCGGTAAATACTGGTTCCTTGTATTACTAGCTTAAGTTGATACATGGACATCTGCTAAGCGGCATCGTAGATCTTTTCTCATTTTGTGTTCTCTCACAAGTTTAATGGTTATCTCTCATTTTTCAGGAATTGATCTGCCCTTTGAGATGCAAGGGTCTGAGGCTTTCATTCGCCAACCTGATGGGTTACTCTTCAGCTGGTTTGAACGTTTTCGGTGCTATCAGTATCTTGTTTATGGAATTGTAAATTTCGTCTCTCTAACTCATCCTTATGGTTATTATTTATCACTGATTTAACTGTTTGCATGTTTTTTTATTGCTTTAGTGTGTCAGTTTACAGTTTTCTTGATTCATGACACAGAAACTGAACTCTTGAGTTACAGGTAAACTGTAGTGGGTACGATGTCATACTGAAACTTGACGGCAGGGAGTTTTGTTGGGCAGCAGGAGAATCATTAGTTAGAAGGTTGGAATCTGAGGGTGCCATTAAACAAATATTTCCTCTTCATGGTAAGATAATCCGTTATATCTCTCGAGTTACAAGCAGTCTAGGCTCTAGGATGGTTTAAAATTCACACACAAAAACATTTTTTTTGTAGATGAATTCAAGAGGAAAGAACTTCTCCAAAGTTGGGCATTAAATTGGTGGAACTTCACAAACCAACCAATTGATCAGATCTACTCTTACTTCGGTGCAAAGGTAGACAAATAGATCAGTCTAAACTTGCTATACATGTTGTAACAGAATGCTTTTGTTATGAAACTCATAACATTAAAAAATGACAGATTGGAGTCTACTTTTCGTTCCTGGGAATGTATACGCAATGGTTAATATTTCCAGCCTTACTTGGGTTTATAGTGCAGATGGTTGATTTCGGGTAAGTTTTTAATTTTGTTACAAATTTTTAAGTAAATACTAATAGACATGCCGGCACATCCATCATACCTTGTTTGCGGTCTTTCTTTGGTCAGATCCTTGCAGTTTCTTGTTCTCCCAAGTTTCTTTGTGAGCACAATACTCTGGGCTGCCTTGTTTCTTCAGTTCTGGAAACGTAAAAACGCGGCCTTGTTAGCTAGGTAGGATTCCCTACACTGATGAATAGTTATGCATCAATTTAGATTTTTTTTCCGTTTACTGATTTCAGTTTTTGCATCTATTCTCTACCAAATGAATCTGTTTCCTTAGATGGCAGATAAATTGTTTAGTTGGCCCAAGTCAAGGGTATAGATTTCTCGGAATGGAATGGAGTTCTCTTCCGTTTCCGAAGGAGCTTATAAAGAATCTCGGAAATGAGAAATCCAAAGACAAGAAAGCATATCAAAGATATGAATGGTTTGCTTATCGCAAGAGGTTTAGGAATGATGTTCTTATTATCCTGAGCATTATCTGCCTCCAACTTCCATTTGAGCTGGTGTATGCTCATATTTACGAGATTGTCACATCTGATATAATCAAGTGAGAGCTCACTCATTTTTTCTTCACAAGCTTTACCAGTCCCATGTGTTAGCAACTTTGTTAGAACCATGACAGTTTTTCTATGATGGTTTCAGGTTTATATTGACAGCTATCTACCTTCTAATCATTCAGTACCTCACTCGGTTGGGAGGCAAAGTATCTGTCAAGTTGATAAATCGAGAAATCAACGAGAGTGTGGAATATCGAGCTAACAGCTTGATTTACAAAGTAAGGACGGCATTGTTTTACAGAGTTATTGTTCCTCTTTTCTAATCATCGCTATGGAAAACTTTGGCGTTGCAGGTGTTTGGGCTCTATTTTATGCAGACATACATCGGGATCTTCTACCACGTTCTTTTACATCGAAACTTCATGACACTTCGACAAGTATTGATTCAACGGTTAATAATCTCACAGGTAACAAGAAAGATGCTGCTTTGATTAGATACTCTCCTTTGAAGATGTCGATACCAACATACGTTTAAAAAATCAAATTTCTACAGGTTTTCTGGACTTTGATGGATGGTTCTTTGCCTTATCTCAAGTACAGCTACAGAAAATATAAAGCTAGGTACACTCTTTATTTCACCGAAGCAGCATAAAGCTTAAGCTCGGTATCAAAGCATATAAGCAATATCATAACTGCTTTCTTTTTCCAGGACGAAGAAGAAAAAAGAAGGTGGATCATCACCAGGAAAGTTTCAAATAGCGTCAAGAGTGGAGAAGGAATATTTCAAGCCGACATATTCAGCAAGCATTGGTGTAGAACTTGAAGATGGACTTTTTGATGGTTATAAACTTATGAAGTCAATGATCTTGTGTGATTTATGTTTCGATGTAGCTTGCAAATGTCTCAGCTATAAAAATTGAAATGTGAAATCGCATTTTGCATTGCAGACTTGCTTGAGCTGGCTTTGCAGTTTGGAATGATCATGATGTTTGCTTGTGCCTTCCCCCTTGCTTTTGCCCTTGCTGCAGTGGTAACATTTACATTGTTAAATACTATTGTATCAGTTTCATCTTTAGCTTTTAGTTTTTTTCTTAAAGACGAGATCATATGTCGTGTACACAGAGCAATGTAATGGAAATAAGAACAAATGCTTTAAAGCTATTGGTGACACTGCGAAGACCTCTTCCTCGTGCTGCTGCAACAATTGGAGCATGGTTAAACATATTGCAGGTAACTTTAATAGCACACAAATATAGCTTTATATGTTTTGATCCTATACGGCTGTATTTGTCTAACTGCGTTGAGCAATCTGTTTCTTCTGTGTTTCAGTTTCTAGTAGTAATGTCCATATGCACAAACTCGGCACTCTTGGTATGCTTATATGATCAAGAAGGGAAATGGAAGATCGAACCAGGGCTCGCTGCAATTCTCATAATGGAACATGTACTCTTGCTTCTGAAATTTGGTCTCTCTCGCCTTGTCCCTGAAGAGCCTGCTTGGGTTAGAGCCAATCGTGTGAAGAATGTGACACAAGCACAAGACATGTACTGTAAACAGCTCTTGAGAAGCATTTCTGGTGAATTTGCCTCCATGACAAAACCTGAACAAGAACAACAAGAAGACTCGGAGCAATTTTGACCTGAAAAATTAGAATCAAAGACTACCTAGAGGCTCTTTTGTGTGTGTGTGACATGATCTTTCGTTGCGTCGTTTTTTGTGCATAAAAAAAATGTGTGATATCTTTGAGACTTGTATAGACACATTTATCTTCGGTTTTGTCTGTAAAACGTTGAACTATGAAGAAATCATATTAATATACAAGTTTTGAATTATAATCTTTGGTCAAAAGCTACAAAGAAGAACGACCCTCATAGGTCATTTCAAAACAAATACTGTCTTGTAATTTCTATTATTTTTAACACACTCCATGGATGCTTGCAGTAGCCAGTATTCATTAGGAAATTTTCTCATTTATGATTATTGTGAAGTTCAAATTATCAGTACAGTAATTTTCTCTTTTTGGGTCAAAGATATCAGATTTTCTTTTCATTTAAAGATGATTTTTCTTTGTCAGTTTCTCCTTTTTAAAATTAGTGGAAATTTCTTTTTTGAATGGTATGGTTACAGGTATTCTTTCACCTAATCAAATTATCAAAACGTTTTTGGCCTTGATTGCTGTTCAACTCCGTTTTATTTATGACGCTATAAATTAGACATTTCTATACTTTATTTTTTCATAGATAAAAGAAAGTACAATATATATTATATAGACCAATTCTCAAAGATATCATATTGTATGTTTTGTTTTTCATAATTACCTCCATACTCCAAAAAACACTATAAACTTAGGAAAAACGACATATTAATTAGGCTATTACTATTTTTTGATAATAAACCGAAAGTTTGTGACATTAAAAAAATGTTGCGGTACCTTTTTAATCAAATTTTTTTTTATAATATCTGTTATTTAGGTTGCATATGTTTTTTGACAGTCAATCTTGCTCGTTGAAAACTCGAACGTATGATACATATTATAAGAGCCAATTTATCATGAAATAATCGACACACGATTATTTAGAATTTATAAACCTCACCAATTGATGATTGGGTTGAGTGAAACTAATGATTGATTTTCTTAAAACCAAATTTGTGGCGATAGTAAGCAACAGAAAACATATATAAAAGAGACGTAATTTAAATGATTAAAAAGTGTGTTTAAAAATAAAATAATGGTAAAGCGAAAAAAGGGTGCAACGATTGGTTGATAATATTGATATTTAGAGACACAGCGTCGTGGCAGGCATGCAGTCAATTTCTCAAATCTGTGTTAAAGCATATGAGTATATGACTATATCAAAATAATGATTAATTATTATAAACATATAGATTTTGTAATTTAGTGATTTGTATTGATATCTTTATAATGTTAAAATCATTTCAAAATATTAGGATATGCGTACGTTAAATATCGACTAATTTAGGTATCAATCTTCTCGCGTGACACACTTATTTGATAGACATTCGCGTGATACTAGTTCTACACAGCACACACCTCAAATGTCGTATACGTAAAAAGTTATTATTATTTTTTTATCAATTTTTTTAAAAAATATTATTAGACCTGGATTCAGACTCGTTTCTAGAGGTTTTGGGACCCTAAGCAAAAAAGTATAGTACTCTATATAATTTTTTAAATAATAATTTTAAGATTGAAAAAACTGTATCTCATATTTTTAATAATAAATCTATATATTTATGAAAATATAAATTTTGTGAATAATAATTTTTTAAACTTTTAAAATTGTAAAAGAATAGTCAGAGAAACTTAAATGAAAAAATTGAATGTGTGTTAACAAAATATTTATTGATAAAATAGATAAGTAAAAAAAATCAAATAATGAACCCAAAAACGAATTATGGACAAATACAAGATATTAAGCATGTATTTGGCAAGGAAAACACTTGAAACCGGGTGTTAACATCAAAGTTAGGAACATGTGTACCAATAGACCACTAAACATCTATGATAAATAGGCTTACCATCTTATTATATAAAATAGGGCTCTAAACCAATATTTAATTATTTATAAGGTAGGCACGGTAGGCACGGTCTTGCCTGGATTATTGGACTGCACGATACTTGGGAACTTGGTAGCTTTAATAAGTGGGATTCTGAGGTTTTAATGGGACACGCGTGACATGTCACAAACAGAAAAGGACGAATCTACTTTCTAATTGTTTTGATTTTTGAACAACAAATAATTGATTATTTCTCTTATAATTCCCTCATATTTTTTTAATAAAAGATTTCACTGAATTTGTTTCGTTCAGCCGGTAACACTTATTCATACCAAGTACGAACCGCATATAATAATCGCACTAGAATGAGAATATCTATCAAACTTACATATATTTTCATTTTTTTCTAAAAGTTCTCAACGGACACAAGGAATGTCACGAGCTTATATATATTGATGCCGATTCTCGAATAACGTCATTGTTGTTATGTTATCGAATAAGTGTATGTGTCAAATTACAATTTGTGGCTAGACATGAGACTTTCCCATAAACACAGATCTTAAGTTCCTAACAAATTTATGAAAATAGCTTGCAATTTGATCACATCGCAACACGTTATTTAATAATGTAAATATGCGGAATACAATGGATATATTTGGTCAAAACGTGAAATTATCTATACTCTTTAGGTTCGGGTTTACTATTGTTAATTTATACCCAAAACAAATCATGGTTGCTGCGAATGTCACGTTTGTTAAGTTCTAAATGCCGACGCGTCATGTAATTTACAAGGCGACGTGTATCTAGGAGATCATATTTTGTGGCAGCTTATGGGTTTCCCATTGATGTTGTGTCACGGATCCAACTTTACTTATTTATTGATTATTGTTTTTTTAATAAAATATTACTGATTAGTGTTCTTTCTACAACATTCGTTAATTTTCCAAATGTAGTGTTAGAATCCCACATAAGATGTATAATGAGACTAGCACTAGTATATAAAGAATATGGATCAATCTATTTATTGGTAATTAGTTTTAAGTTGGAAGTCCATAAAACTTAATATAGTATCAGAGCCTCATTTGTTGATCTAAGTAGAGTGGTTAAAAAAGGGCTTAGTACTAGTCCTAAAATGAGATTCGGTTCGAGATGGACTGATAAGAGTCATCATCTCGAGGGAGACTAGCACTAGTATATAAGAGATATGAGTCAATCTACTCATTGTCAATTAATTTTGAGTTGAAAATCCATAGAATTTAACATGTAGTGATTGTTGTGTGACATATATTTATATTTTTTAATGTTATGTGAATATATTCCGGCAGATTTTACTTTCTTACAATCGGTATGCAGTTTTTTCCTATTTGCGAAAACACACCCAAAGGAAAAATGTTGTATTCGAAATGCTCATTATTCAAATACGTTTCAAATGCTTTATTTACATTCTTAATCAAACTTTGTGTGTACGAGATATTGAGATATATCAGTCAAATTTTAGGAGCTAAAATATAATTTAGTTCAGTCCTAAATCGTGGACCGGCTGTCTGTTTTTGATAAAATTGGTCGTCGGTTTCTTATAGTATACAATTAAATAGACAATGATTATTGATAACAAATAAATCAAATAGGTGAATACAATGAAAGCTGGAGCCAGAGCCACCGAAAAAGGCTGATACTTAATTAATTAGGATATTCTTTTTTGGTTAATATTTGTCCCTCACGATTCCTTCTCTCTTTCTTGATTTCTTTCCAAGTTTCTTCCTTTACTTCCTATCCTATGCGGGTCCAATTTATTTTTGCAGTTAGATCACATAAATATAATGAAAATCTCAAAATACCATAAATTTTAGAGTTACTTTTTAAAAATGAATAGTGATCTAAATGTTTAGATATTAAAAGAATATCAACAATAACTATATCCAATAACAATTAAAAAAAATTATTAATTAGATAAGAATAATTAAACTACAAGTGGATTATTTCAAAGTCCATTAGAATCTTAATGCATGATGTAGAACGTCATATGATATGTCAATATTACTCAACATCTCTTTCAAATTTATCTTATAAAATCATATGATAAAAATTTATCTTGTACGTTGTTATTTTTAAGTATGTTTCCTTAATATTATGGATTTATTTGAAGTTGGAAGGATATATTTTCGTTTCCGAATATTCTTCTCTTATTCCCGCACTACCTTTTCATCTTTATTAAAACCCGCCCGGAAACTTCTAAAAAGGCAAAAAATCACCCTTAGCACTCTCACAGCCGTTGGATCTCCATAAAAGACACATGTTTGACCCGTAAACATCATCAAATCCAACGGTTCACAGACGAAATCAAAAGGATTCTAATTTCTTCTTCTTCGTTTTTTGTTACCTTGTGGTAATATTCCATTGGCATCTTCAAGAAAATCCCCCCCATTGTTTCTCTCCTTTCATTTGTATAAATACCTAACCACATTTCTCTTCTCCTCAATCCACAAACCAACGAGAACTCAGAGAGAAAGAGAGATCCGTAATTTTTTTTTTTGTTTCTTCAGAAAATTTCTGAGTCATGGCTTACAATAGGAATAACAAGAACAACATTGTGGTTGTTTTCGACTTCGACAAGACCATCATCGATGTTGATAGCGATAATTGGGTTATCGATGAACTTGGCTTCACTGATTTGTTCAATCAACTTCTCCCCACCATGCCTTGGAACACACTCATGGTTTGTTCTACCTTCTCTCCTCTGTTTCTTATTTTTCTTTTCAAGAATGAAAACAATAAAATCCTATAGCTTTTCTCCAAATTCCTTGGAAAAGATCTTTTAGTTTTTGTTATCTTGCAATTTTGTTACATATCATCCTGATTTCGAATGAAACCCTAAATAGAATTGGTCATGATAACAGGATCATATGATGAAGGAGCTTCATGATCAAGGTAAAACCATTGAGGAGATCAAACAAGTCTTGACAAGAATCCCAATTCATCCACGAGTCGTCCCTGCCATCAAATCTGCACATGATTTAGGGTAATATTCCTCATTACTATTTTCTATTATTTTTTTGTTTCTAAAAATCATTTTTAGTTCCTAATAATATTCTTTTTTCTTAATTAAAATATGTCTAATGTTAGACAACCCACCGTTTCTGATCCGACATTTACGGTTTGGTTTCCAGGTGTGAGCTTAGGATAGTGAGCGATGCGAACATGTTCTTCATCGAGACCATCGTTGAACATCTCGGGATTAGTGAATACTTCTCTGAGATCAACTCGAACCCAGGCTTTGTCGATGAACATGGCACATTGAGAATCTCTCCCTACCACGACTTTACTGAATCCTCTCATGGCTGCTCTCATTGCACTTGCCCTCCTAACATGTGCAAGGTACTTTTACATTTATTTTTATTTTATTATCTCTTTTAGTTAGCGTTATAATTTGTTTATTACACCAAACAAAACAAAAAAACATTTGACATTTTGGTATAAAACTATAAAATATTATATGTTTGGTCGGGTATGGACCAAATTAATCAGTCAGAACTCAGAACAAGTCATCTCTATGGTCCCACTTTGGTCGTTTCAAATATCAAACCGTGTTTTATAATCATTTTTTCCATTTATTTAGGGTTTAGTCATTGAGAGAATTCAAGAATCTTTAGCTAAAGAAGGGAAGAAGAAGATTGTATATCTAGGAGATGGAGCTGGTGATTACTGTCCGAGTTTGAAACTAAACACAGAAGATTACGTGATGCCACGTAAGAATTTTCCGGTTTGGGAGCTGATTAGTCAAAATCCGATTTTGATTGAAGCAACGATTAGAGAATGGACCGACGGTGAAAGCTTGGAGATGATATTAATGGTAATAATCGGGGAGATTGTATCGGAAGAAGAGAAGGAGAAGATGTTGACTAGTACGGAGAATACTTGCAAGATACAGACCATAAGTGTCGGGATTAATGCTCATCATGAACCAATATTGCCTCGTGCTCTTCGAGTTTCTCAGTCTCGTTAGTAGTGGAGAAGAAGTTTGGTAAATGGTAATCATTCTTCTTCTTCATCAGCTTAACTAGCAGTATTCCAAAAAGATTGGAATTTATCTTAAATATTTACTATGACGATGAAATTGCAATAAGATTGTGATTTTGGATTTTAAGAATTTACTTATCTTTTTTTTGGTTTTTTGATAATTAATTTAAAGGAATTACTTCCTTGGTTTAGTATATGTATTTTCGATGTAACCGCTTAAATTAATGTCAGAATTAACTATTTATCATACAGTATTCAAGATGTGTGTTAATTATTGATAACACAAATCCGCTTATTCCGAAGACAAGTAAGAATTTTGTATATGTAGTTTTGTTTCAAATAATTTCTTGCGAAATGAATCTCATCTGATATTCTGCCGTTTGGGTCATTCATCACATGTATTCTGGCTTGCCTTCAAAGTACATTAATTATGATAAATTTATCGTAGTAACAATTAATTTACTTGACAAAAAAAAAAAAATTGGAATATCAAGAAAGTTTATTTAGTAGAATCCACGTGAGCCATGCGGTCCCATATTTACAAATACAGAACCGTACTTCGAATCATTTGACACGAATATTCTTCATGATGTTGCCATAACGATACGTGTATATTCGTTTTCTTCATGATATCAAGAAATTTTGTGACAAATGCCGAAAAAGCAGATGCCACCATGAGTTCGGACCTATAAAAAAGAAATTCAACTTTTTTTTTTTTTACAGCCAATATTTTTCTAATGATTTATATATTTTTACATCAATTACAGCCAAACTTGTTTACATTTATATGCCCCTAAGAAATAAGTTTAGTTGGGTCGGAACTTTTTAGCCTTTCCTTATATGAGGACTCGTAAGCCCATTACGGCCCATATATTATATATACTCACCTCACATTCCACACATACACATCCAGTTAACAAATAATCGGCCCATGGCCCACTGTCAACATATTCACACAACACGAAAAATTTCAGGTCGGAGAAGCCGTGGAAACGGCGGCGAGATTCTGTAGATTCGATTTAACGACAGTATCCACAAACATCCTCGTATCTTCTTCCGTATTACCTATTGGTATATCAACAATGTAAGACTCCAACACCACACTATACACTCTCCTCTTATCCTTTTCCAAGACGACAAACTCGTTAACCGATGTAACCGACCGGTAATTTCTTAACCGGTGTTCTCCTCCAAGCACCCGAAAACTCAGGATTCGTTTCTCTTCGTCTAAAGCTTCAAGTATCTCAACGCTTGTTGACGCTGGAAGACCAGACACCACGCTAACTTCCCTTATAGTCCCGACGTTAATCTCTTTGACGCCGTTACCGTTACCTCTGATGGTGCAACTCTTGATGAAGTGTTTGTATTTGTTTGGATTCGCGAAGTCGCGGACCAATCTCCATATAGCAGGTGCCGGTGCGTCTACACTGTGTGCTATGAGGGATGTGCACGTGTTTGGCGACCTTGGGAACGTGTGGTGTGTTCGGATGATGGAGTCTAGTATTGAGAACTCGTCCTTCGTTAGTCCGTATGGAATCGAAGATGATGATGATGATGATGGATCATGGATTGGAGCATGGTTAGGGTTCATGATTTAGGCCAGGGAGTTAGATTCTTGAGAAGAAAATTGTCTACGAAGCTAGGACTGATTCTCTTTACATACGTATATATAGATATATAATATGTTATCATATTATATTAGAATTGAGAAGTCAGATATTAATATGTGTTTGAGTTTGGTTTTTTTTTTAAATGGTGTGAAAGTGTGAACGTGACATCAAATCTCATTATTATATGACTCATTGGATCCTTCAGGAGCTACCTATATATCAACGTTTTGGATTAATTAAAATACAAAATGAAGCATCAAAATGGAATCTAAATTTGGTTAATGCAAGACGTATAAGAAGGATTAATGCCCCTATTAGGGTGTATATACAGTGGAAGAAGAGTTATTTTTTTTTATAGTCTATTACATCATTATCATTAGAGATATTTAATTTAATTCTAATATGATAATACTTTGTCGACTATCTGGCAGTAGATGCGATTAGGATAACAACTTCTTTAAACAACGACTCCACAATGCAAATTCTCTTGCGGCTCTGCATATATGACATCTTTATGATGGACAAACTCTTTCTGCAACACTCGGATCTACGACGGACAGTTCTGCATATACGACAACCCTATGATGGACAAACTTTCTCCGCAAGATCACAATGGACAATTCTATCCAAAGAATAGTTGTTTTTGATTTATAATTTGTACTGTATTTTTAAAAATATAATGAGTAGTCAATATTTTCTTTAATAATGATGAGAATATGATAATCTTTATAGTTTAACAAAAAAAAAGGCTCTTATACGTATTTGGAATGAAGATTAAGAACCCTGTAAAAGAATGTGTAAACCACTATGCAAAGCCGAATAACTCTAATGCAACATCATGTGGGCATTAGTTGTAAGCAAAAGTTGCTTATATTTAACAAAATCAAATTACAAAGAACAAGAAATAAGATGAATATAACGTTAAGTTGAGCCCATGTCCAATAATACAACAACACAATGACGCTTTTAGCATATTTTGTCCAATAATGCATGAACTGTTGTTTGGAGACTGTTAATAACGACTGCAGAAACCGTGATCCACAAGTTCAGATAATTTGTCCTTTTCAAATCTGGATTTTTAGGAAATCGATTGATATTCTTCAACTGTAGTGTACAAAAGAGAGTTTAATTTCTTAATTAATTTTGATTGGGTTGAAATTACTGTTCATTTCTAATGTGGCGAATCTCTCCGTCTCAATTAGGATGGTTTGATAATGTAAACCCGGAACCGGTTTCTCCCGGTTTAAGAGTTGAATTTGTTAAAATCGGTAGAGGTGGCGAACTAACCAGAAACCGGCGCCGGCGTAAGTTTGACCAAGTCTACGTTTGTAGCAGAGGGACGATAGCGATGACAAGCAAGCATAGCTGGCCATCATCGGGAAGACAAACAAGGCATCAATTGGCATTCTTCTTGTTCCTGCTTCTTGTAGCTGTCGGAATCTGTGTTCCTGTCTTCGCTCTTCTTCCTTTACTCTCCTTTCCTCTGTCTCTGCCTCCAGCCCTACCTCGGGACAAGAATGTAAGCATGGTTCTCATTTCTTGCACAAGTTGTTAACTTGTACTCCTTGTGTGCGCTCTGTTCCTCCCGATCTCATAGCAATGAGACAAAAGATCAGAGTTTTGGTTCCTTTTTACTGCTGGAGTAGATGTATAACTTCAGTTACCAATCAATTATGTTATATGGTTCTCATTTCATGTTCTTTAAAGTTGCAGATGATATCTCGCAAGTTTTATATCAAAGATGACATTTTCTGGAAAGATGGGAATCGTTTTCAGATCATTGGTGGTGATTTGCACTACTTTCGTGTTCTTCCAGAGGTACTGTCCCTTTCTATAGATGAAATATGTCTTTTTTTTTAAAGTAATCCATCATGATTTTTTATAGTATATGGATTAATGCCAGATTATGGATGCAGTACTGGGACGATCGGCTTCTAAGAGCCAAGGCTTTAGGCCTGAATACTATACAAGTATACGTTCCTTGGAATCTGCATGAACCTAAGTCTGAGAAGATGGTTTTTGAGGGTATTGGTGATCTTGAGTCCTTTCTCAAGCTCTGTGACAAACTAGATTTTCTGGTTATGCTGCGTGCTGGACCTTATATCTGTGGAGGTCTATTTTAATTTCTTATTCAGTTGATACCAATGCTTTCACCACATCATCTGCTAATCAGTGTTCCCGTCTCCGACACAGAATGGGATTTGGGAGGGTTTCCTGCTTGGTTACTTGCTCTGAGACCACGTCTCCAACTAAGGACATCAGATCCTGCATATCTTAAGTTGGGAAGTTATCAGTCAACTGAAGCAAGTAGTAGATAATTGAACTTAATCAGCTTGTAGTGTGGAATATTAATCTGTGATATATGCATCTCTTAGATGTTTTCGTCTTTGCTTCTTTAAGCTTTCTTTTGCAATTTTCCATGATAATACAGGCCAATGTTCTCAGTTATCTTTGTGGAAATTTACATGAAAAATGATGTAGTGTTTTTTGGAGAATGGGTGGAAATTATGATCGCTTTTGCACAATTTACTGAAGAGAAGGTTGTTCTTATGCAAACTAACAAAAAAAAGCCCCCATTTATCTGCAGCCAGTTCTTATTCATTATGTTTAAAAGTAGAGTTATTCATGACAAAACATATTACAGGTTGAAAGATGGTGGAGTGTTCTGTTTCCGAAAGTATTTCCTCTGCTTTACAGCAACGGAGGTCCTGTTATAATGGTTCAGGTACATGATCGAATGAGATGTTCCACTATATCATTTATCCGGATTTGATATCCTAGTGATTGCTAGATAATTGCAGTTGATAGTGTTGACTTCATTACTGAGGACCTCTAAGTTTGTTTTTTTAAATATGATGTCTTTTGTGTATAGTTTCCTTAGACTTGGAACACTATGGTTAATTAATGTGAAGCTAGAGAGCGAATCCATGTCATAGATGTTTTATATTGGCATGCTTCTGTACTAAAACTAGGCTATTTTTTTGCAGATTGAAAATGAATATGGTTCATATGGAAATGACAAAGCATATCTTCTTAATCTAGTTAGTATGGCTAGGGGACACCTGGGGGATGACATTATTTTGTAAGACTTAGTTTCTGTCTTCTCATTTCTTCGGTTTCTATTATTCTCCAGTGACCTATATTCTCTGTTTCTTTTTGTGTTGGTTTGCTTAGGGTGAATTTTCATATGTGCTCAACTCCTTGACTACATCTTAGCAATTGCATCTCATAAATTTACTCTCGTTCAACGGTATTATCTATTAGTGGTTTTGTTCTATACCTTAAAACCATTTTTCTGTGAAAAAAGATTTTGTTGAGTTTCCAAGTTAATCACCTAGTAGCAGTATCTTTGATTAATTCAGAATGTTTCCTGTTGCTCACAATGATCCTCAGGTACACAACAGATGGAGGGACAAGAGAAACTCTCGAGAAAGGAACTGTCCCTGTAGATGATGTCTACTCAGGTAAAATATATGATTCCTCTGCATCCATGATTCATAATAAATTGAATTAATGGTTGGTTTCTAACATTAATATAAAACAATGACAAGTAACTTATTCTCTCTGATAGCTGTTGATTTTACAACCGGTGATGATCCTTGGCCAATATTTGAATTGCAAAAGAAGTTTAATGCTCCAGGAAGATCACCTCCACTTTCCTCGTAAGTCTCATATGCTCCCAACGTTCTACAGTCAATTATTTTTACATTTACATCCATTGAGTTATTTGTTACAGGGAGTTCTATACTGGTTGGCTCACGCATTGGGGTGAGAAGATTGCAAAAACAGATGCCAAATTTACAGCAGCTTCTCTTGAAAAAATACTATCTCGAAATGGTTCTGCTGTGCTTTATGTATGTGCTTAAAACTCTCACTTATCAGTGTTGCCTAGATAAGGATTAACAATAATACTGAGGGTTATGTAATGTGATGTTCAGATGGTGCATGGAGGAACAAACTTTGGTTTCTACAATGGAGCAAATACTGGCTCTGACGAATTTGATTATAAGCCAGATCTGACATCCTATGATTATGTAGGGCAAGTTCTCATCATTACCCTCAACTATATTCCAAAGCAGTATAATTTTTGTTTTGCATTTCAGGATGCTCCCATTAGGGAGTCTGGTGACATAGATAATCCAAAATTCCAAGGTGTGATCTTATGATTGCTTTTAGTGATTTTCCAGTCCTACTTTGTTTCCTTTATTAAACTTTGTGCTATTTTCAGCTCTTCAGAGAGTGATTAAGAAATACAATGCCGCACCACACTCCATTGCCCCCTCCAGTAAGCAACGAAAAGCGTATGGCCCTATCAAGATGCAAATGACAACATCACTGTTTGATTTACTTAGTATGACAGATCCTGCAGATGTGATCACATCCGTCAACCCAATGACTGTTCAGCCTAAGCATTTCTCTACTCCCCATGAAATGGTCTAATGTTATTTTCCTTTGTATAAACTGATTCTTTTATTGTCTTGCTCCCAGATGTTCGGGTTTCTTTTATATGAATCCTCATACAACGAAAAAAAGAATGGGAATGTACTAGGAATACTCAAGGTATAAATAAACCCTTGTTTCCTTTTCATCTGAATCCAATGGTAATATATAAATATAGTTGTTGAATCCAGGAGCAACATAAGCGTCATCTTCTAACATGATGAGTTTCAGGTGCATGACAGAGCTCAAGTGTTTGTTTCATGCCTTTCCCAAGATGTTGATGTAGGAGGAATGAGATACATTGTTACAACTGAGAGATGGAACAACCCACTTGTTTCTCTTCCAAATATTGAGTGTGCTTCTAACACTAGCTTATTTATCTTGGTGAGAGAATCCTTGAATCCTTTGATAAGATTCTTTACCTCTATATGGAGCTGTAGAATCATCAGTTTCATAAAAAGTTTGTTAAGAAAATTCTTATTTGAGTCACCTCTTTGCTCATGTTTCTTATAGGTTGAAAACATGGGTCGTGTAAATTACGGGCCATATATCTTTGATGAGAAGGCACGACTCGTTTTACAGACATTTATTCTTCTCACGTATTCTAGATCACTTTAGCTCTATATCAAAGTGAATGTGATGATATTCACAGTTTCAAAATTTTTTGGAATCCGCGATAGCCTTTATACATTATCCAGGCAGCTCATTCAAAAGGTCTATATTGTATCTGTTCAGGGTATATTGTCTTCGGTTTATCTAGATGGTCAAATTCTCCAAGGATGGAAGATGATACCAATTCCTTTTCACAACCTGAATCAAGTGCCAAATCTTAGTTTCGAGATGCAACATACCAAAAAGAGAAGTGAGATATTCGAGCTTACTAATGGTTAAGTTAAGAATGTTGGTGATTGAGTTTCCGGTCTGTACAATCTCTAAAGATGCTTTTCTTGTGTGTCCAAATTTCAACCAGTAGGGACATGAATGAATCTAATTACTTTTTACGTTAATAACTGTAGACGTCGGTCAAAAGGAACCAGCTCTGTTTGCGGGTGAGTTCTCTATCAACAGTGTAGAAGAAATCAAAGACACATATCTATCATTTAATGGTTGGGGTAAAGGAGTTGCTTTTGTCAATAATTTCAACATTAGAAGATATTGGCCGGTAAGCCTTTGTATTCTCCTCCTCTATAAAGCTCAATCCAATGTACAGTTTCTCTTAAACATGATTCGTTTTGCAGTCTCGTGGACCACAGTGCAACCTCTATGTTCCTGCGCCGCTTCTTAAGCCTGGCAAAAATACTTTGGTCTGTCAACATGAACATGAGATTTTACTGTTTTGTTGTCTCTATACATTCTCATTTACTTAGATTTGTTAGAAACTTTTGCAGGTGATTTTCGAGTTGGAATCTCCACATCTCGAGCTTTTGCTGGAGGCAGTGGACCGGGAAGACTTCACATGCGGTTCAAATGATTCCAAAGCTAATCAGTTGTGGCCGTTCAGTTCTGCAGAAGCTTTGCTTGGTTACACACTGTCCCTCAAATGACCAAACTTTTATTATGAATCTATTGTCTTGTATTTGTCCTTCTCATATGTCCTTTTCATCTTTTTCATATACACTCAAAACAAAACAAAAACAGTCGTCTCAACTCAAATCTATAATTCAGTTATTCTTTTTAATGTTGAAACAATTTTCATTTTACTCACATAAAAACCCTTGAAATGCAACTGAAATATAAAGAACATAAATCCTACAAATATTAGATGTTATCCATAAATAAAATCAAAGATATTAGACGTACACCCTCTTTGTTTATTTAGACTAAGCAGAAAAAAAATTCAAATATTAAGTAGAATTCTTTTAACATAAAATCAACTAAAAATCTAATAAACTAAAATCTAAATCAAATTATAATTCCTAACAGATAATATCTGAATATACGTATTAATATATTTAAAGATTTAGAACAGAACAAAACAGAAAAAGGCTATTATTGGTACTTATTTAACAACAATAATCTTTCTTATTCTCTTAAACATAACCATCTCCGAAAACTTCTCTATCCACAACTCACCTATCCCGCAGAACTCTCTTTCCCCACGATCCTCTCTCCGTTTCTCCTTCTCTCAAGGAGTAAAATAAGGGAACCTTTTGGAAACCCTAACCTTCATATATCCCTAACACAAACCCTAATGTCCTTAAGCACCCTCTCCGGTGGCTCCACCACAGCCTGCGCTGCCTGTAAATACCAACGCAAAAAGTGCACTAAAAACTGTTTTCTTGCCCCTTATTTCCCACAAGAACGCCATAAGCAGTTCCTAAACGCTCATAGACTCTTTAGAGTAAGCAACATCACCAAGCTCCTCAAAGGACTCGAAGAATCTAAACGTGAAACCGCTATGCGAAGCCTTATCTACCACGCTGATGCTCGTGCCCTAGATCCAGTAGGAGGGGTTTACAGAATTATCTCTGATCTTGAACGCAAGATTGAGTGTTGTCGTGCGGAGCTTAACTTAGCTAATCAACAAATCTCTCTGTGTCGCTCTCTAGCTCAGCAGCAGCAGCGGCAAAGGCAAGATCTTCCCTTTGGCTGCTATTCGTACGGAGATCTATTAAAACAAGGAGACGAATACGTTAATGCCGATCGTTATGATCATCAGAACATGCAA
Source organism: Cardamine occulta (assembly GCA_028015245.1). NCBI lineage: Eukaryota > Viridiplantae > Streptophyta > Magnoliopsida > Brassicales > Brassicaceae > Cardamine > Cardamine occulta. Next base: position 19,002,558 of record CM051368.1, on the reverse strand, counting down.
CAACTTGAAGAGATGCAGCATCAACAGAATCTGTTAAACTACGAGATGTGTTTGAAGAAGAAGCCTGAACAAACCAGCAAGGTAAAGCTTGAGAAGGAAAAAGTCTCTGATTCGGAAGTAAACAATCTCTTGAGCCAGATACTCATGTCCTCGTAGATCATTCAGTTTTAGGTCCGTTTTAGGTTAGCGTTGTATTTCTATTATTTCTTTACATAGAAATCTCTAGTTCATGACCTCAGGTTCAGGTTTATGTTTTCGTTATTACTAGTCTTTTCTTCTTAACTTTGCTATAGTGAATGGTAATTTATCAAATTATTGTATCTTCTCAGTTCTCAGAATGTACGAAGGTAACAAAACATTATTGCCCGTCAAGAACTCTCATTGAATTTAGTGGGACAAGCAATCTTGTTTATTTGTTCACAACCTGTATAAATTATAAATTTGTTTGATTTTCTGAAAAAAAAATCAGGCCAGGACAGAACTGCAAGATAATATTCAGACAGAAATAGTGATTAACTTTTCACGCAAGCAACAATGCCGATTGCCCCAAATAGGGTTACACAGTTCATTAGACAATCTAATCCTATACTTTAATGAATCCAATATCAAAATAACCACAGAAAGAGACAGAGAGATATATTCTCTAACGCAATTCCCACAACAGAATTATCTGCTACGAATTTGTTTAACTTTTACCTTTACGAGCTATGATGTGGTCTACAATAAGCTCAATATGTAAACTAAACACCTGCCTTGTTTCCAAGTCTCTCCCGAAGAATCTTGACTCCCATGTATCTGCAAAGATTCACAAATCCTCTGTTTATATACAGAATTTAAACGAAACCTCCTATTCATTATGTTGGTATAGATTCTGATTTACCTTCCCATCATCATGACCGTGGCTTGAGGGTTGGTTCCTGGAGACTCAGAAAACGTTGAACCATCAATAACTCTGAGCCTGTCGACACCAAGAACTTTGCGGTTAGGGCTCACAACTTTACCCACAAGGCACCCACCATGGTAATGCCAGATTGTGACAACAGTGTCTTTGCAGAACTGAGCCATTGATTTGGTATCGTTCACTTGCTTTGGCCTTAGATTGATGTTTGCCTTGACGCTTGCACTAAGCATATTGTGTACGTTTTGCTTCTCGCACTGAGTGTAGTTTACGAAGCGCTTAGACGTCACCACTTTTGCAACCAGACGAATGGCTTCGACACAGCGTTGAAGATCCTTCGGGTGGCTGAAGTAATTGAAGGTGACTGAAGGGTTGTCATTTACATTTGTGTTGACCAAGCTCAAATGCCCTCTAGAGATCGGGTAAGCTAGTTTCTCCAAGATGAAACTTCCATTGAATGCTTCGTGAAGTTCGTATTTGTTTCTTGTCATGTAAGCTTGTGTTGCTTCTGGTCCTCTTTGCTTTGCGGGAATGGTGGAAAACAATTCATTCTGCAGACAAAATCAAAAGATCATTCTCTCCTTACATAAAACCACATTCTCAAGTTATGTAGTTTATGTTACCTTGTCTGACATAATCCCATAGTGAGTATGAATACTCTCAGGGGATTGCCCAAAGCCAGTGCTGGCTTCAACATACACACCCATCTTTGTAATTCCAACAGTCTGAATAAGAGACTGCTCTATAGGCTGCTTTGAAGGCACCAAGATAGTGTTCATCGGATTATCAGCCATTCCTTTCCCCACATGCTCATTCTCTAACACCAAAGGAATCTTCAGCCTCTGAAGCTCCTTCTTAGGTCCAATTCCACTTAACATCAGCATCTGTGGCGACCCCATCGCCCCACTAGATAAGATCACTTCACTTCCCTTTCTATTCGAGAGTAAAGCCTGGTGTTGATTACCTTTCTCGTCTTTGAATATCACTCCTGTTACTCTAGGCCTTGGTCCTGCATCCAAAACCAAAAACAAAAAGTTAAGCTTTCTGATCTTCTAAAACCCTCAAAACAGGAATTTCGTCGAACACTTGGAAGGCAAAAAAAAATCAGTACCTGAGGTGTCAAAGACGATTTTTTGCACGGTGGCGTAGATCAAGACTCTGAGCTTCTGAGGGTTAGCCAAACCGAGAAGCTCCGCCGCAGTGTGACGACGGCCGAATCTGTCGAAAATTGTACCGCCGATTTTGGTTCCGGAGACATGATCGTACGTAAAGCCATTGAAAGGTCTGACTCCAACCTCTAAAAGACTATCTCTCAAAGCTTTCTGCCATATCGTTAACTTGGGCTGATGAACGATCTCTCTCTCCACCCATGGATACGACTCCTTCACCAGCTTCGGATCCCATCCTGCTCGCTTCACGAACCTGAATATTTATGCAATGTTAATTTTGCAAGAATTTTTTCTAATTAAATATTGCAGGTTTTAATAATTATATTGAGTTAAAAATACTTTTTTTTTATACGTGTCAAAATTAAACGATGGCTCATTATTACACAACATTCTCGATCGGTGCGTTTAAATAAATATAACACCTATCGTTACGACATGAGTCATTGATTATGTTTTTATAAAACATATTTTTTTTTTAGGTACTACTTACGCAGGATCGGCTCTGGAGTAAAAACCGGCGTTAATACAGGAACCACCGCCGAGAACTCTAGCGCGAGCGTTATAAACGCCGTCAGTGGAAACAAACGGCTGTGATGCGGAGGAAGCTGACGTGTCAACAAGTCCGATGTGGAAATTTCTGAGGAAAGAGACGTTTGCGTTTGTAAACGGAACGCCACCTCTTTCCAAAACAAGAACGCTGAAATTACGCGACAGCGTTGCGGCGAGAGGACAGCCTGCGGTTCCACCGCCGATAACAATGTAGTCGTAAGAGGAATCTCGACCGTTGGATGAAAAAGAAGATGAGGAAGATGATGAGAATGAGCTGGCTTTATCGATGAATGTGTATCTGTAGGGATTAAACTTCAACTTCTGCTCTTTACCTACAAAAATAAATGTTTTTTTTCTTTCTTTTCAGTTATTTAAATAGACAAGAGATGAAACAATTATGGGTTGTTGGTAGAAGTAATTACACCATTAATGTGTTTAGCAGAACATAACCCAAAAAAAAAACACAACAGTTATGCATAATGTATCTGTAAGTATATGTCTATTAACAAGTTCGGACATAAACAGGTTTCGAAAAACAGAGCTCCACAACTACAGATAAATCATCAACACGACTAAGGGAGAGAATGAAAACAGAGTCCACTTCAAATACAACACTTAAGTAGAAAATAGAAGTTAAAACTGTGTAATGAACATTGTGTTAAGTGAAAGTGAAAGAGAAGTGACCTTTAGAAGCAGTGGAGGAGAGAGATGTAGGGAGACATAGAAGAAGAGCAAAGAGAAAAAGCTTGAGAGCCATTGGAGACTGCAGAAACCAAAACTGAAGAACTTTTTTTTTTATGTTTTTTTTCTTTTTTTTATTGCTCTGCTTCAACTTCTTATGTGGCTTTTCATGAATGGTCTTGTTTTGTGTGTTTCTTCTCTTATAAATAACACTTACGATCCAAAAAAGCAACTAATATTAATTACACCCACATGTGTCTCTATATGTTGTTACATATATGTAGCCATTTATACGAAGTACTTATACAGTTATCATCGAATTTTGGTTAGACAACATTCGGTGAAAAGTTAAATAGTAAAAATAATAAGTTATTAAATAGATAGATGTTGGTGGTCTACACTATAACGTAGATTTGATTTAGCCTTTGGGTGTGTGACTGTGTCCCATATTTGTCGAAAATAGCAAATGAAAAAGACATGTGATCATCTTACTCAATTAATTGCTACCCCATGTAGTTTTAAGTATTCCACCTAAAAGCTTTTTTTACTACCTAGTAACTTATTGTTTTTTTTTTTTTCAGATTAGACTTATTGGTACAGAATTATTTGTTGCAAATGAAATTGATGATAAGTACTATTATTCCACTGCTAATTACAGTGAATAATCACTATCAATTTACATTTTTCATTTAGTAAAATCTAAGGCTTTCAAGGATTGCTTTCACATTTTTACCTTGGTGATAATAGTAATAACTCATTTTTGTTCCACGATTTTGATTTGACATTTGGGTCCAGCTGTAAAAGTAATTTATTAGTAGTAACTAACAGGATACTCTAGTATATCATATATAAAAAACAATTTAAAGATGAAAGGGTGAGTTGTACAGCTTGCTGTGTCATTAATGGCGATATGAAAACGGTTGAAGTAGGAGGTCGAATAGCCGTTGGATCAACATTTCATAGATTCAACGTGTATCAATTAATCATCTTCACCTAACCAAATCACAAAACTACAATATCTAGACTATAGATCCATGTTTTTTGGTCTATGACTTAAAAAAAAAAGGCATGTTTTTGGCAACTAATTTTATTTATTAGCAGATGGATTATCTTAATTATAATCATAACTGTGGGGTTAGACATGTCTTTGGCAACTAATTATATTAATCATCTTCACCTAACCAAAAAAAAATACCATCCAATTTATTTTATAGAGCATGATCAAGCCTCGAGGGTTACTAACAAAATAACAATCACCATAGATTAGTTAGTTGCCAATTTAAGATAGTTAAAATAAGAGTACTAGACTACGAGTATTGATTATAATAATGTCACATTGGGTCACGTAGATCTGTTCATGTAGTATATCGTATGAGATCTTCTCCGTCTTTAAATCAGCCACAACTGTAACTAAATTCTAAATAGTTTCATTTAATAATTAAGAAGCCACATAAATATAGTTATGAACTTATAATATCGAATTTATTAACGAATGTGTTAGTTAAGGAGAAGAATCGAAGAAGAAGTTGAGAAAAGTAGAAAATGTTTATTATCTTCTTCATCGATTCTGTTACAGATTTCTCTTATATATAAAGAGTATTTCGGTTTACACAAAACCAATCTAATCTGATTGACTCGGTTTATCTATTTAACCGATTACAATTAGATCATCTTATAAAATGTTTCTCGGGAGGGAAAGTTAATTTCATATAATATACATAAATTCTTCAAATCATTTAAAAAAATATGTTACTCCATGTAACTCACAAAGGCTTTGGGACAGTTTTTATAAGATAAATATTATTATCTGAATTTAACTGTAAATATGTTACTCCATATTTTTGACGAAGTTATTGGCGGTAGATATGCAAAGAAATAATGATAATAAATACACACACCAATCCATGAGTTGGATTCTGAGTATTTTTCAAGAATGGGTTATATTAAGGGTTGTGCCTAGGAAGAAAAATTTTAAACATTCGCCTAGGTACCTGTTTTATTTATAAAATTTTAGGACCCTAAATATCAAAATATTTAGTGATCTAATGGTTTTAAAGTTATCTCAAAATATATCCCCATTCAGTTTCAAATCCTTATCATTGGTTTTTTAAATCTTTCATTGTTCATAATTAATTTTTGCGACCAATACATGTTTATTTTTTTGTATTTGCCATACTTTTTATTTTCATTCACTCTTTAATTACTCATACTTATAAATTTTACCAATAATTTATTTTAATTATTTTTTACAAACATAATTTTAAAAAATCAATTTAGTTTCTTTTATGATCCTTTTATAGTTTTTTCTTAGAAAAATATGATTCACAAATTTCATAATTCTTTATCATAATCATATAGAAAATATATTAATTACAGTTATTTTAATCTTAAAATTAGTATTAACAAATCATGTAGAGTATTATTATTTTTGGCCTAGGGTACTAAAATCTCTAGGAACGACTCTGGTTATATAACTTCCCCACATAGCAGTTAATGTAAATATTAATTTTTGCTCGCTTTGCATGGGATTGGCATCTTATCCCATGCTCCCACTTTCATGAAAAGAGTTATTGTAGAACCTACATAAATTTTATACTTCTTCAATCTTTTTCTTTTCCGTTTGCATAAGAGAAAATAACTCAACCGATTCAATACAACGCTTTTAAGTATTAAGTCTTAACTCTTAAGCCACTTGTGTGTGTATAAAGACAAGTGTAAAACAGAGCAAAATGTCACTAAACGCAGCGTTTTGGACTCATGAGTAACGGGAATAGAAAAAAAAACGGCTGGAGATCAAACGTTAGAAGAATACGAAGATCACTCTCCTCTTTAGTCTTTTTTTGAGGAACTTTTGTGATCAGGTGGATTTTCTGATGAAGAAGTGTTGTTGCTTGAACGACGGTTTTCTGGATTAGCTGCAGGAGGAGCTTCGCCTTCTGCAGCAAGGTTCTTGAGAAGGTTCATAACCGTGGGAACAAACTTTGCGCATATCGATATGATCCCTGGAAGCTGAAGAAAACATAGGTAGTAACATCATACGAGTATTATTTGTTATCAAGAATTCTTGAATCTTGAACTTTTCTCAAGTCCATGTATGATTTATGAAAAGTTACAACTAAGTAATGTGGTTTGAGAAGATTGGCAAAAACACTTACTGCACCATTGCGGAATTCGCCAGGGATATCCAGTTGCGTCCACAGTGCTTTTAGCAGAAGGAAAGCGACAAAGATGACACCGAGATAGAGAGGGTTTCTGTTACATAAAGAAGGCAAGAGATTTCAGAATGTTACATATCATCATTCGATAATGAAGCAATCAATACTAAGCTTTGATGAACCTTAGAAGAGTCATGAATTCGTTGAATCCAAGTACGATCAATGCAAGAATCGCCCATGGAGGAGGTAACCAGTTATTTCCACGCTTATTTGCCTCCTGAATTAGTATAAACACTTTAATAAGTATTCATCAGCAGAGAGTGAAGAGCTAAATTATGAGTGAAGTAATCATGCCTGTGCAGATATGGCTTGAGTCACTGTATATTCTGTTTCTGTTTTGAACTGTCTCCATATAGATTTACATTGGACCGGTGTGATCAAAGCTCTTGATGATGGAACCTATAAATAAAAGTAATGGACCATATCTGTTAGATCAAGAATCCACTGAAGCTACTGGAGCAGAGTCATACATACATCATCCCAAGAGCTTGAAGCCAGTGGATCAGATGCTGTAATGCTTTTTTTAGAAGCTTCATTCTTTGTTGCATCCAACAGAGCAACAGTTAGTATCTTCTCGATGTTATCAGGTTCATCGCCCAATCGAATCACAGCCATTACTGAGAGCAACTTTAAGGACTGAAACAAGAAAGTTTAAGAAGGTGTTCAGAGTTTGGCAAGCCTATTAAACAAAAGGTTGAGAGGAATAACAAATCATACAGCAGATCGAGCTGATTTAGTAATTGCTCGAAGATCTTCATTTCCGGTCCAAACACGTGGCATCGAATCAGAATCATGGCTGAAGATTGTAGCAAACCTGAAAAATAACAACAGATTCAAAAACTTAGTGTTGTTTTAAACAGGTTTTGAAAGATCACTGAGCATAGAAGCAAGGCTTGGTATACCTTTCCTTCATACGCATCAAAACTCTTCCAGCTTCTTCTTTTGCCTTAGATTCAATGACACCTCTTGAATACTCCTGAAGGCTCTTCACCATCTTATCTCTTGTTTCTTCTTCTATGTCAAAACCAGCTAATGCACTACTGAATCCAGAGACAGCAGATTCAGTTTCACGTCGATGAAGCTTCCTTACTATTGTCCATGTTTCATCATTAGCTCCTTCCAACAGAGCTTCCACAGGTTCTGACAATGCTTCATGAAGTTTTGACTGCAAATTAAAGGCTAAATCAGTAACAAAACTAAATTTCCAAAGCTTTCTTAATCAATTCTGTTACCTCGTTTAGACTGGTAAGTTCAGATAACTTGAAAGTCCGCACAGAGGAAATGTGAGCCTCGATGTCACGGACTAGCTTGTCACGTACTTTAGCTGTGTCCCAATTAGCTTGTTCAATGATGGCACCTGCACACTCTTCATCGAATTGGGCCATGCAAGCCTTGAACCAATCTTGGGAAGCTGAAGAAAACCCTTCACCAATGCCTAAAGCCTTATCAAAAGAAGCCTTAAACTTTTCAAGCATTCCCCATCTTATATGTCCCAATACATCTTGAAACGCTGGATTTACAAGCTGTAAGGTAATATTAAACAAGTTAGATTTTGTCAACAATCATTTATCTTTAACTGACACATCTGCATATAGCTTTAACAACATGCTCAAGCGATCTTAGATTATATTTATTACTTGGAGAAGCTTTTCTTCAAGCTGATGTCTCTTCGAAGATCTAACACCTTCATCGAAGAACGTAGCCTCCCCATCATATCTAATAAAACAGATGACTGAGAAAATCAAACCCACAAGGAAGCTTTTAAGAAACAATTGTAAATCTAATATGAAACTACGGATCTTCACATTCATTTTGAATTCAACTACTTTGTGTGTGTGTGTGTGTAACTTGATTAAAATATATGTGCTTACTCTGACAAGCAAGAACCAAGAATGGAAGTAAGTCTCTTTCCAAAATTAGTAACTGGACCAGCTTGCACCTCCCCATCCAGTTGGCGCCAGTCCTTGTAAATGAAGCAGAAAGGTTAGTTTGTGATTATGGGAAATACAAGGCGCTTCCGACAATGAAAAAGAGGTGAAAGTCTAAGTAGTTGCAGAAACATTACATCGTTGGAAATGAAATGCGCAAACTTCTCATTCGCAATTTCTTCGCACCGCACAGTAGCCACCATGACCTGCAAGCAGAATGAGCTTAGAGGGAGTTAAAGTAATATTTAAAGCTAGCACTATCAGCTAACCTTGTGGGCTGGAAGGTCAAGATCCTTATTCTCTTTGATAACTCTCCAGATTTGATCTGCACTAAATGCAAAACCAGATGCTGGAATCACTCCTCTTCTGTCTCCAGCAAGACCACCCGGTGCAATCGAATGCATGAACCGTTGTCGCAAACTAGCAATCTTAGTTCCAAAACAAAGTTGAATCTTTCTAGAAATAGGTACAATTTGAAACATACAACATAAGTATTAACCATCTGTAAAAAGCTTGGCCTCACCTGCTCTTTAAACTGTTCTTCCTTCTCCTCATAACTGGAAAGAGCAACAACTTCAACCTAACCATCAAAGAAAGAAACAACATGACATTTCTGAAATTTGGCCACCATTCTTGCTCAATAGGTCTAGCTTTAGCATAACATACATTGAAGAAGTCACTTAGAAGAGTTTCTTTGTGTGCTTCAGGCTTTGGAACAGAATCCCATATCTGTCACAATGAAGAACAAACCAGTGATCAGCTACCTTACTTTGGAATTATATCAAAGTCACTTCTCTTTTACCTTCTGAATATCTTCTCTTAAGACAGGCTCCAAATTTTCCAACGGCGTCTGCAGCCAAAATCATATCAATCAAACAATGTACATACCAGTTAACAGTTACAGAGCTGCAATGTAAGAAGAATGATAATGACAAAAGAAGAGAGTCTACCCGGGTTTTATCTCGTATTACAAACAGCATTGTTGTTTTACGTGGACTAAACAATCGCATCATAACCTGTTAAAACACAACTCCAAAGATTCAATCGCACATAAATAAGTTTTTTAACTTTTCTGAGCGTCAGAAAAAGAAATATACCTGAAAGACAGTTTTCAAGAGAGGTTTATTAGCAGCTTGTTCACGGCCAATATCGTGACACCACCTTAAAGCACAAGCATTGAGATATTAGTAACCTTTCAACAAAACCGGAAGCTATTGCGCATTTTAATGTTTGAAAAGTTTATACTATAATCTTACATGTTGATCAAGACGATATCCGAGATAGCAAGAGCGAAAAGAGCACTCTGTTTCTCGAAAGCAGTATCATCCTGATTGGCCAAAAGAGAACATCATTTATAGGAAAGTTACGTAAAAGAAAGCCAACAAATGCCGCACACTAAACCAAAATAAAGAGACTAAAAATAACCTCTCCTCGCTCCCTTCCATCGGTACCCTCCAAATCCATTACAAGTGTACAAGGCTCTATACCGGCACATCTTGCAAGCCAGATACCTTTTGTGGTCTGAGACCTATTGACGAGTTTATAATCAAACGAAAAACTTTTACACACAAGTCGAAAGCAAAAAGTAATATCAGATGAAATCATACCTTCCCTTAAATGCATCCATCTCCATAAAGTTTGTTCCAAACAAATGATTCAGTAATGTACTCTTCCCTGTCAAATCACAAAAGTTTCTGTAAATGAACTTAACTACTTCCAATTAGATAACTGTTAAAAGCTATTCTGTAATATTACAAAACATTCTCCTCTCTAAAAGAATGCATACCGCTGCTTTGAGGACCCATAATGGAGACAACAGCATAAGAGAGGCCACACTCTCCAAGTTTCACATCTTTAATGAAATTATCGATGCCATCGACATTATATATACCGTCTCCATCGATAAGCTGTACAGAACAACATCCCTCGCTCTTATCTGCATCCAATATGGAATATGTAAGAAAAAAATCAATGGCTCCTAATTGTGTTTGCGCATGCAGATGCATTACTTTCTGAAACTAATAACAAAAACATTCTATCTTAAAAATGCAGAGAAAAAAAGGACTCGCATATATCAAATTTACATGGATCTACAAGATGATTTGTTAACAAAACAACAAAGAAATTTATATTATTCATTAGACGTAAGAGCCTAAGAACAAACCAACAATAAGGGATCAATAAAAAAAGCATAAATCACACAAAGGAAATTTGCCAGGCAGAGAGAAATAGTACGTACCCATTCTTTGTCTGAGACAGAAAAATTCTCAAGTGTCAGTGAGATAAGGCGAAAGATCAGAGCTTTCTTGCTTTTAGGATCTTCCTGTTCAAATGCTTACCTTTCTCTATGTTAGTCATTTTAGTTTGGATCTTTCAACAATTCTTCTTTAATCATTTTCCTTTGGAAAGGGCAAAATCAAGGAATGAAAGTTAAGAAATTTAGATCTCCTCTACAAATTTGTTGAGCATATGGAAACATCAAAAATCCAAACTTGCAAAAAGAAACTTGTATATTATTTAATACAATTCAAGGTACATACCAGCAACCCACTCCAAAAATAGATAAACATTCCTATTTCCAAGCCACATCTTAACTAAGTTTAGTCATACTTAACTTGATGTATATGGAAAAAAGGATTTATAAATTGATTCTAAATATTTTCATAACCAGATTTACCACATAACCTAACCATTTCTTTGCTTTGAAGAAAGCCGACTTGAACGCAGCAGAAATGTCTCTCTTGTTGAAGGCTAATTGTCTGAAGAGTTCACTAATTTTGAATCTCAGAAGGTCTACTTCGTAGAAATGCTTTATGCCATAAGAATTAAGCAGCAGCTTGTCTTGTGTAGTGATGATAACTATACTCCCTGGACCAAAATTGTTAAAATCCTCAGCAAGAGCTTCTATCTGTTCAAGTTTACAGACGTCGTCTGCCACAAGCAGAACCTTTTGGTTCTTGAGCCTTGATTTACCCGAGTAGTCTCCTTGAATCTTTTCCAGAAACTCTTGGCGGAGATGCGGCATGTGGCGATCCTGAGAAATCCTTTTCACACTTTCAAGGAAACAATGGCATTCAAAGTGTTGAGAGATGTCCTGGTAAAGGAATTTAGCAAGAGCCGATCTGCAATAGCTTCCACGTGACCAAATCCCAAAAACTCTCACACTTTTCTTGGAATTCAAATCCAATTTTCGCCGAAGAGCTTTCATGTGTCGATCAATCTCCGCTAGTTTACTGCCACTGCGTTTTGGTTTAGCAATCATCAGCCTTTTTGATATTCCCTTAGTAATTTCGTCGACCATCTCTGAGTCATCTTTCCTAAAGACAGAACAAGAGAATTCAATCAAATATTCAAATCTAGCAATAAAAATTCGACCTTTATCATCAAGTTAGGAACTTTACCATTTCGAAGAACAATAGCCGGAGATATCAGCTAAATTGGTCCATGCTTGCCTCCATGAAAGCACTTTCTCATGATCTTCTCTACCTTCGTGCTTCTTAAACTGTTCAGCGACTACTACGTTTTCTCTCCTCACATGCGATGGTTCCACGCCGTAGAAGATGGGTATCACCTCGATCAAATCCTTGTCTCGGACCTCCATAATCTTCACAAGCTCTTCGAGGCACCAAGAAGACGCAGCGTAATTTACAGAGACCACAACGACGGCGAATCTCGACTCCTCGATGGCGCGTATGAGCTCCGGGGGAATACTCTCGCCACTCTCCAACTCCTTGTCGTCTTTGAAGGTTCGAATGTTACATAGACCCAATTCTTTGTAGAAAAAACTGATGAAGCAACGACGAGTGTCGCGGCCACTGAAACTTAGAAAAACATCGAACTCCCGGTGAGTAGAAGACATTTGATTGATTCTCTCTTTGAGTATGAGTAAGTGAACAAATCAAATTCTGGAGATTTATAGCCATGGCCCAGGGAAGGAGTTTCACTCAGACTACCACTGCTTGGAGATAAGTTAAGTTCCTCGCATTTTCTTTTTCATAAATTGTTTTGTCAGCTTCTACTTTGTGAAACTTGTCAGAAACAGAGGAGTTTGTAAAAAGTTGATTTTCATTTTGTTTTGCTTTTATTTAAACTTTTTTTGTAACCCAGTGGTATTAGAAAAGCTATTTTTGCTTAAAAAAACTAGTTTTTGGATATTTTAACCTATTTCAAAGAAATTCTAAAATTCACAATTTGTGGGTGTTTTCTTTTGAAAAAGTATAAGGACTTTTTTTCCTTTATTTAATTTTGGTAAAAATAACATAAATAATAAAATCTAAAGTTCCAACCACAAACTTGAAAGGAAAATTCAGAAAAAAAGTCAGAATCTAAAAACCTATTTTAAAATTATTAACATTCATGGTCTAAATTTTTAACTTCTTTTTTTGGTTTTAAATTTTTCTTTGGTTTTGTAAATTAAATTTCAACTTTGTGGTGATAAACTTATTAAAATTTGAAAGCTCCACTCTCACCTCAATACAACTATTAGTATATCATCGACATGACACCTTTTGCTTATGTTACCAAACTAATGGAAACAATAAAACGACGTTGTTTTGAGCATTGAGAACAACACAATGTTTTAATTGTTGCTTGTTGGAGAACTTATTGTTTTAAGTGGCCAAGAACAACATGATTTTCAAATCAAATTAAATTAGGTTTAGAGAAAATTAATTTGGGGATAAAATTAAAATTAGAAACTGGAAAATAAATTATAAACAAGCAATAAAAATGGAACTTGGATTTAATTTTCAACGTGATTAACTCTATAAAAATTGAAACTTTATTAATTATCTAAGCGTTTGATGATAAACTTTCTTAGTTTGGTAAGTGTACGAAAAAGCCAAAAAGGAGTGACGAATTAATTTGATTAAATAGATATAGAAAGGAAAACACTCTACGATAATGAAATTACCATCAAATTTCCAGGAAACATTCTGTGATTTTGGATAAAAAGAACCATTGTTTGAATGTTCAATTAGGGTAAAACTATAAGAATTTAGGGTCTAGTTCAGCCGCCCACTACTCTGAGTTTGGTTTTCTGTGTAACTGTGTTGTACATACTTTGCTTAATCATTTCATGGAAAGTTAAAAACAATTAAGTTTTTATATAATCTGAGCAATCAAATAAGAAAATAAATTCTAACCAAAAAAAAAAATAGTTGTTTTCACTAACATATGATCGAAGTTTTTTCTTTTCACTGATTTTGTCATACTTCTGCTTTTTTTGGTACGTCTACGTACAAAGGCGTTGCCAAGGAAGACTGAAACACAAACTAAAGATTAGAGACAATTAACTATCATATATGTCAAAAAGAGAGACAGCCATTATATAAGAAAGATAGAGAATTATCCATTTACTAAAGAGTTATATCAGTTTATTTGTTACGAAATTGATGAAGCATTTCATGTATACAACCTGATGGAAAAGGAAAAAAAAAAAGACAAAGCCTACGTGCAAATATGAGAATTAAGAAGCTAGGAAAAACTCACAAATTTGAAGTTGGGTTTTAAACTTGCAAATCAAGTTGATCAGGTAAACATTTTTTTATATAAAAAAGTTCAGAACCCGAACCCGTAATCTTATTTAGGTCGAGATAATCCTGTAAACATTGGCTTTCCCAGTTCGGTATTTCGGGACTAAATTAGTTTGTTTTCCCTAGAAACCCTCCAAGTTTTTCATCATCTTTTCATTGAGTCGTTTCAAGATTTGCCTTTTCTTCTCTATCCAGTAACTAATGTCTGATTTCCAGAAAATGTCGTAAAGAATGGTTGGACAGAACATCTAGAATTACAGGAGACAGTAGGAAAGAGGAAGTGAAGATATGGAAAGGACTCAAAACTCTTTCTTTTATTTATTTAGGACATAAATTACTCTTACTCTTCTAAAAATTTATTGGGCATATGGAAACATCAAAACTCAAACTTGAAAAAACAATTTGTATATTATTATTTAATACAATTAAAGGATAAAATTCTTCTACACACCAGCAACCCATTCCAAAAATAGACAAAAGAATCTTATTTCTAAACCACATCTTCTTAAGTTTAGTTATACTTAACTTGATGTTTATTGAAAAAAATGGATTTATAAATTAATTCAAACACTTTTCATGACCAGATTTACCACGTTGACAACCTAACCATTTCATTGCGCATTAACTATGAAGTGGTTTCCAACAATAAACTCGTCCCTTGGAGAGCACAAACTTTCAACATCCGACTCGAACGCAGCAGAAACATCTCTCTTTTTGAAGGAGAATTGTCTGCAGAGTTCACCAATTCTCTTGAAGGCTGCTTGTCTCGAAAGGTCACCAACATTCTGGAATTTTAGGTCTACTTCGTAGACAAGCGTTATGCCATAAGAATTAAGCAGCTGCTTGTCTTGTGTAGTGATAATAACTACACTCCCCGAACCAAAATTGTTAAACTCATTAGCAAGAGCATCTAACTGTTCAAGTTTATTGACGTCGTCTGCCACAAGCAGAACCTTTTGGTTCTTGAGCATTGATATATTCGAGTATTCTCCTTGAATCTTTTCCAGAAACTCTTCGTGGAGATGCGGCATGTGGCGATCCTGAGAAATCCTTTTCATACGTTCAAGGAAACAATGGCTATCGAAGTGTTGAGAGATGTCCTCATAAACAAATTTAGCAAGAGCCGATCTGCAATTGCTTCCACGTGCCCAAATCCCAATAACTCTCACACTTTTATTAGAATTCAAATCCAATAAGTGATAAAGATCTTCCATGTGTCTATCAATCCCCTCTAGTTTCCTGCCACTGCGTCTTGGTTTAGCAATCAAGACCTTTTTTGATATCTCTTCAGTAATTTTGTCGATCATCTCCGAATCATCTTTCCTAAAGACAACGGAAAAAAAAAGGGGAATTTCAATAAAGAAATATTCAAATCCAGCAATTAAAAAAAATCGACCTTTATCATAAAGTTGGGAACTTTACCAATGACGAGAACAATAGCCGGAGATATCAGCTAAATTGGTCAATGCTTGCCTCCATGAACGCACTTTCTTAGGCTTATATCTATCTTTGTGCTTCTCGAAATGTTCAGCGACCTTTCCGATTTGTCTCCTAACATTCGACGGATTCACGCCGTAGAAGATAGGTATCACCTCGATCTTACCTTCGTTTCCTAAATTCATAATCTTCACAAGCTCTTTGAGGCACCAAGGAGACGCAGTGTAGTTTACAGAGACCACAACGACGGCGAATCTTGACTCTTCGATGGCGCTATTGAGCTCCGGCGAAATTCCCTGGCCACTCTCTAACTCCTTGTCGTCTTTGAAAGCTCGAATGTTACTTTGATCCAGTTCTTTGTAGAAAAAACTGATAAAGCTGCGACGAGTGTCGGAGCCTCTGAAACTGAGAAAAACATCGTACTTCCGGTGAGTAGTAGACATTTGATTTGATTGATTCTCTCAATGAGTATGATGAGTAAGTAAACAAATCAAATTCTGGAGATTTTATAGCCATGGCCCAGGGAAGGAGTTTCACTCTGACTACTCCTTCGGTACTAGTTAAGTTCCTTGCAGTTTCTTTTCTAATTTTTTTTTTTGTCAGCTTCTATTTTGGGAAAGTAGTCAGAAACAGAGGTTTGTAAAAAAGTGAAAAATCGCGCAGCCAAGTTAGCATTTCGTCATTAATTTATGACCAATTGTATATATATTAACTTTTTTTTGGGTTTTATAAATTAAACTTTTGGTTGATTTGGCCAAATTATATTAAAAAATATGTATTTTAATTTTAATTGGTGGCGGGAAAAAAGAGAAGAATTTGACTTTTGACTTTTGAGTTTGGGAAGTGTAGCCAAAAGAAGTGACGAATTAATTTGATTAATAGAGGAAGAAAGGAAAACATTTTACGGTCATGAAATTACCAACAAATTTCCAGGAAACATTCTACTATGATTTTGGATAAAGGGAACCATTGTTTGAGAATATTCAATTAGGGTAAAACTATAAGAAGAGTTTAAGTCCAGCCGCCCACTCTGAGTCTTGAGCTGCCTAGCTAACAAGAAGTTGAGTTTGGTTTTCTGTGTTGTATACATTGCTTAATCATTTCATGGAAACTTATGATAAAACAAATTCAAAGCAAAAATAAAATTAAACTATTCTCACAAACATATGATGAAAGTTTTTTCTTTTTACTGACCTGGTTAATGGTTATACTTCTGCTTTTTTTGGTACCTGCACAGACACGTTGCCAAGGAAGACCAAATACATAAACTATATAAGGAATTATCATATACGAAAGAAAAAAAGATAGTAAATATATAAACATACAACGAAAGGATTCCAGATCATCCCTTCTACTTTGCTCAGAGTAAGAGTTATATCAGTTTATCGATTAAGAAAGTAATGAAGTATTTCAAATACGCACAACCTGATGGATAAAGAAAAGAAGACAATGGCTACGTGCAAATATGAGAATTAAGAAGCTAGGAAAAACTCATCAGTTCCAAGATGGGTGCTAAACTTGCATACCAAGTTGATCCTGTAACATTTTTTATATAAAGAAGTTCTGAGCCATGAGCCCTAATCTCATTTAGGTCGAGGTGATCTTGTAAATTTGATTGTTCTCCCTCGAAACCTTCCAAGTTTTCATCATCTTTCCCTCAAGTCAGTTCCAAAACTTGCCTTTAATTTTCTTCTCTATCCAGAAACAAATGTTTGATTTTCAGAAAAATTTCTAAGAACAAAGACTGAAAATTATAAGTGTCAGTGAGAAAAGCAAAGGATCAGAGCTTTAAAGCTTTTGGGATAACCTCCCTTTTCAAAAAGCTTTCATTCCTCTGTTTTTGCATGTTACACATTTTAGGTCTCTCCTCTACAAATTTATTGGGCATATGGAAACATCAAAACCCAAACTTGAAAAAGAATTTGTATATTATTTAATACAATTCAAAAATAATATTCTTCTACACACCAGCAACCCCACTCCAAATATAGACAAACATTCTTATTTCCAAGCCACATCATACTTAACTTAAATGTATATGGGAAAGAGATTTATAAATTGATTCTAAACCTTTTCATAACCTGATTGACCACATAGACAACCAAACCATTTCTTTGCCTTAAACAAAACTGACTCGGACGCAGCAGAAATGTAGTTCTCGTTGAAGGCTAATTGTCTGAAAAGTTTACGAATGCTCTGGAATCTGAGAAGCTCTACTTCGTAGACAAGCTTGATGTTAGCAGATTTAAGCAGCTCCTTGTCTTGTGTAGTGATGATAACTATACTCCCCGGACCAAAATTATTAAACTCCTCAGCAAGAGCTTCTATCTGTTCAACTTTATTGACGTCGTCAGCCACAAGCAGAACCTTTTGGTTCTTGAGCCTTGATTTACTCGAGTCTTCTCCTTGAATCTTTCTCAGAAGCTCCTTGCCGAGATGCGACATGTGGCGATCCTGAGAAATCCTTTTCACGTTTTCAAGGAAACAATGGCTTTCAAAGTGTTGAGAGATGTCTTGATAAAGGAATTTAGCTAGAGCCGATCTGCCATTGCCTCCTCTTGCCCAAATCCCAAACACTCGAACACTTTTCTTAGACTTCAAATCCAATTTTCGGCGAATAGCTTTCATGTGTGCATCAATCTCCACTAGTTTACTGCCACTGCGTTTTGGTTTAGCAATCATCAGCTCTTTTGATATTCTCTCAGTAATTTCGTCGACCATCTTCAAGTCATCTTCCCTAAAGACAAAGAAAAAAAACGAGAGTTTCAATAGAACAATATTCAAATCTAGCAATAAAAATTCGACCTTTATCATCAAGTTGGGAACTTTACCAATTCGAAGAACAATAGCCGGAGAAATCTGCTAAATTGGTCAATGCTTGCCTCCATGAAATCACTTTCTCAAGATCTTCTCTACCTTGGTGCATCTCAAAATGTTCAGCGACTTCTCCGATTTGTCTCCTAACATTCGACGGATCCACGCCGTAGAAGATAGGTATCACCCCGATCTTACCTTCTTTTTCTAAATCCATAATCTTCACAAGCTCTTCGAGGCACCAACGAGACGCAGTGTACTCTACAGAGACCACAACGACGGCGAGTTTCGACTCCTCAATGGCGCTATTGAGCTCCGGCGAATTTCTCCGACCACTCTCCAAGTCCATGTCGTCTTTGAAGGTTTGAATGTTACTTCGAACCAGTTCTTTGTAGAAAATACTGACGAAGTTGCAGCGACTGTTAAAGCCTCCGAAACTCAGAAATACATCGAACTTGCAGTGAGTAGTAGACATTTGATTGGTTGTGTATGAGTAAGTAAACAAATCAAATTCGGAGATTTATAGGCACACACAAGTAAAGTTCTCCGCACTTTCATCTTTTTTTGTCAGCTTCTATTTTGTTAAAGTACTCAGAAAGATCAAGGTAAGAGAGACCAAGTAGCCAAAAATTAGGCAAATGGTAACATAAGTAAAAGTGTAAAACAATACAGAATTACAGATAGACAATAAAAGATTCTTTCGAGTTCCAATTGTGTTACGAAGTTAAAATAATGGGGAAATATGTGTATGTGTGACACATGTGAATTCTGAATCCCATATCTAAGAAATATTTTACTATTGTTTTAAAATCTCTACCTCTCATTTTGATCCAAAACATTTTCAACTCTTTTTGGTTTTATAAATTAAAATTTTATAACTCTGTGGTACTCAGACTACTCCTTCTTCTTCTTTGATACAAGTCAAAGGGAGGAGTTTCACGATGACTAATATTTCTTCGATAACAAGTTCGGTTCCTCGCATTTTCTTTTTCTTGTCAGCTTCTATTTTGTTAAAGTACCCAGAAACAGAGGGGTTTGTAAAAAGTTGAGCGTTCGGACAACCAAAATTTTTTTTCTACTTTTTCTGGTTTTAATATATATATATATATATATATATATATATATATATTTTGGTTTTAGACCAAATAAATTTTCAACTTTGTATTGGCTTGCCCAAAATGTATGTATGTTTTTAAGTGAATGACTGGTTATCAATTTGTGTTGATAAGTTTTTTTCTCTTTCCTAAGTGAGACAGTTCATTTAAAAACCTAAGCTATTTTTGTGGTATTTTTCTCATATGCAATTTTGCTAATTTGTTTGGATGGCTAGTGATTTTCTACATTTTTCTCAAAGATAATTATATTTTTGTCATGTCCTTTCAAAATATCTAGTTCCTTATGTTTTCCAAGAAGATGATGAGAAATTTAATTCAAATATCAAATGGACCATACTAATGTTATTGTAACCTAAATTTAATACCTCAGTAATTAGTATTTTTTTGTTTTAAAATAAATGTCGTTTTAGATTATTTTACACATATTAAGAAAATTATTAAATTTTATATTTGATTCCTTATTAATATAGTCTATTAATTTTTTTATTGATCAATACATTAATATACAAAGGATAAAATTGTAACTCTAATCAAATATTTACATTAAAAATCTAAAATAACACTTAATCCTAAAACAATACTTATTTTAAAATAGAGGAGTACTAACTACAAACCACTCATTAATAAATAGACGCATAAAATAGAACTACATATTCCGTTTGATAAGTTTAGTTTCGAAATCTTGTTTGAAATAAACATGATCGAATTTATAATGACTTAACATTTTGTTTGTAGCTTTGATTTTGATTAAAAATATTGCTGCAAAGTTATAAACCCAAAAATGTATTTCCTTGTCTAATGATTCGGTTTACTCGGATATACTTTTTGGATTAATCCAGTTATTTTTGTTATATATATATAGACTGGAGTTTGTTGCACACAAATAAAATATAGAGACTGGAATTTATTCGAAAATTCCTCCCAAGTAATTAATTACACACACTCTGATTTAATCTTCCTAAGTTTATAAATAAATCCGAAAACGGGTGAAAGAGTGAGTTCCTCATTATGAGACAGTGACTTAGAGCTTTTGAAACATCAAAAACCCCAAATACAGACAAGTCTTTAAAAAAATGGTGTATTCTTTATTTCTTATCAGGAAGAACAGTTTTATATACAACTGGTACATCCTGATCCAAACGATGGCAAAAAGAACTTGTCTGATTTATGATTAAGAAGATTGCAAAACCATTAATGAAAGCAAAACCAAAGCTTTGATCCCTTTTTTTTCTTGGAAAATGCAAAATCAAGTAATGAAAGCTAGGACTAGGAGATTTAGATCTCCTCTACAAATTTCTTTGAGCATAAGGAAACATCAGAACCCAAACTTGAAAAAGAATTTGTATAGTATTTATTGAATACAATTCGAGGATAGTATTCTTCTAGACAGCAGCAACCCACTCCAAAAATAGACAAACGAATCATATTTCCAAGCCACATCTTAACTAAGTTTAGTCATACTACTTAAGTTGATGTATACCGAAAAAGGATTTATAAATTGATTCTAAATCTTTTCGTAACCAGATTCACCACGTAGACAACTTAACCATTTCTCTGCCTGAAACAAAGCCGACTTGAACGCAGCAGAAATGTCTCTCTTGTTGAAGGCTAATTGTCTTAAGAGTTTACCAACTTCACAAATCTTGAATCTGAGAAGCTCTACTTCGTAGAGAAGCTTAATATTAGCAGATTTAAGCAGATGCTTGTCTTGTGTAGTGATGATAACTATACTCCCTGGACCAAAATTGTTAAACTCCTCAGCAAGAGCTTCTATCTGTTCAACTTTATTGACGTCGTCAGCCACAAGCAGAACCTTTTGGTTCTTGAGCCTTGATTTACTCGAGTCTTCTCCTTGAATCTTTCTCAGAAGCTCCTTGCCGAGATGCGACATGTGGCGATCCTGAGAAATCATTTTCACATTTTCAAGGAAACAATGGCTATCGAAGTGTTGAGAGATGTCATCATAAAGGAATTTAGCAAGAGCCGATCTGCAATTGCTTCCACGTGACCAAATCCCAAACACTCGAACACTTTTATTGGAATCCAAATCCAATTTTCGGCGAATAGCTTTCATGTGTCTATCAATCTCCACTAGTTTACTGCCACTTCGTTTTGGTTTAGCAATCATCAGCTCTTTTGATATTCTCTCAGTAATATGGTTGACCATCTCCCAATCATCAACCCTAAAGAAAACGAATTAACAAACGAGAATTCAATCATATATTCAAATCTAACCAATAGATTTTTTTTTGACAAAGTTGGGAAATTTACCATTGACAAGAACAATAGCTGGAGAAATCTGCTAATTTTTCCAATGCTTGCTTCCATGAAAGCACTTTCTCATGATCTTCTCTACCTTCGTGCTTCTCAAAATGTTGAGCGACTTCTTCGATTTGTCTCCTAACATTCAACGGATCCACGCCGTAGAAGATAGGTATCACCTCGATCTTACCTTCGTTTCCTAAATTCATAATCTTCAAAAGCTCTTCGAGGCACCAACGAGACGCAGTGTACTCTACAGAGACCACAACGACGGCGAATTTCGACTCCTCGATGGCTCTATTGAGCTCCGGCGAAATTCTCCGGCCGCTCTCCAAGTCCATGTCGTCTTTGAAGGTTTGAATGTTACTTCGAACCAGTTCTCTGTAGAAAAAACTGATAAAGCTGCGACGAGTGTCGGAGCCTCTGAAACTGAGAAAAACATCGTACTTCCGGTGAGCAGTAGACATTTGATTTGATTGATTCTCTCAATGAGTATGATGAGTAAGTAAACAAATCAAATTCTGGAGATTTTATAGCAGTTTCACTCAGACTTGAGACTACTTCGGGACAAGTCAAGTTCCTCGCATTTTCTTCTTCATAATTTGTTTTGTCAGCTTCTATTTGGTGAAAGTTGTCAGAAACAGAGGAGTTTGTAAAAAGGTGAAAGATCGCGCAGCCAAGTTTGACCGCCACCATAATTACTTTTATATTAATTTCTTTTTTGGGAGATGCTCATATGTGTCTGTGTTCTTACGCAAACCACCAATTGTACATACTAGTATAAGTAAAATAATATTTATTATTTTAATATCTCTACCTTACACATTTGATCAAATAAGGCAATGCTTGTGGTTTTTCAATTAGTTTTGGATTTTGTTTTTGAAATTTTATTTTATTAGCCATTCAAAATTTTGAAATTTTGTTTTTTTTTCTTAACTATAGAAACTAGTTTTTGGTTGTTTTAACAAAATTCAAAGAAAATGTTAAAACCACAATTTGTGGATTTTTTCTTTTAAAAATTATAACTAATTTTTTTTTTATTCTTCTTTTTTTATATATTTTTGACAGGTAAAAAACCAGAAACCAAAAATTCAAAAACTAAAACCTAAAACCAAAATCTTAAACCCCATTTAACAACCATTACCATTCATGGTCTAAATTTTCAACTTTTTTTTTTTGTGGTTTTACAAATTAAAATTTCAACTTTGTGTTGATTTGGCCAAATTATACAAAATATATGTATGTTATTTCAATAAATGATTGTTTATCAATTGAGTTCTTTTCTCTTTTCTACATCGGCAAAAAATAGTTCATTTGGAAACGTACTCTATTTTTTTGTGGTATTTTTTTCTCATGCAATTTTGCTAATTTGTTGGATAATGCTAGTGATTCTCTACAATTTTCTCAAAAGATAGTGATATTTTTGTCATGTCCTCCCAATATGTCTAATCCCTTATGTTTTCCAAGAAGATGATGAGAAATTTAATCAAATGGAGCATACTAATTGTATTGTGACGCAAAATTAATACCACCCTTCAGTAACTAGTAACTACAGACTAAGCATTAAATGGTATACACATAAAATAGGACTAGATATTCCTTTTGATAAGTATGGTTTGGAAATCTGGTTTGAAATAAATGTGATCAATTTGGGAATGACAACATTTTGTTTGTAGATATGGGTTAGATTGAAAAATATCGCTGCCAGATTTTAAACTCAATTCAAACTTTGTTCCCAATTTTTCAGTTGATTCGATTTACTTTTTGGATTAGTTCAGTTATTCGGTTATCTATATAGAGACTAGAGTTTATTCAAAATTCACCAAGTAATTAATTACATACGCTCTGACTTAATCTTCCTAAGTTTATAAATAAACCCAAAAAACATAAATCCGGGAAATGGGTGGGAGAGTGAGTTCCCCATGACGACAAATAAGCTAGAATTTTGTGTGGCTCAGAGCTTTTAAGGCTTTGACCAGTTTTATTACACTATTACAATTAGTAGCATTGCATCATCATGTAAAAGTTTTAAAACTTTTCTTCTGTGTGTTCAGACATGTAGACTCCAACGATCATTTTTATAAGAATATGTTCATTCTTTGTTTGTCCTTTCCTTTTTTGACTTTTTCACTTTTGAGTTTGGGAAGTGTACCCAAAAGGAGTGACGAATTAATTTGATTAATAGATGAAGATAGGAAAACACTTTGCGGTCAGGAAATTACCAATAAATTTCCAGGAAACATTCTGTGATTTTGGATAAAGGGAACCATTGTTTGAGAATATTCAATATTCAATTAAGGTAAAACTATAAGAAGAGTTTTAAGTCCAGCCGCCCACTCTGAGTCTTAAGCTGCATAGCTATGAAGAACTTGAGTTTGGTTTGAGTTTAATCATTTCATGGAAACTTAAAAACTATTAATATTATATATCATCTGAGCAATCAAATAAGAAAATAAATTCAAACCAAAATAAAATAGTTATTTTCAGTAACATATGATCGAAGTTTTTTCTTTTCGCTGATCTTGCACAAAGGCGTTGCCAAGGAAGACTGAAACACAAACTAATTAAGGATTAGAGACAACTATCATATATATCAAGAAAAAGAGCAACTATCGTATAAGAAATATATATTATATATAAAAAAAAAGATAGAGAATTATCCATTTATATACTAAAGAGTTATATCAGTTTATCCATTAAGAAAGTGATGAAGTATTTCAAGTACATACAACCTGATAGAAGAGAACATCTAGAATAGAACCGTTAGTTGGAGATTGCAGAAGAGAGAGTAGGGAAGAGAATGTGAAGATATGGAGAGGACTCAAAACTCTTTCTTTTATTTAGTACATAAATTACATATTCCAGTGATGTTATCAATCTTCTTAATCATAAATTCGACAAGCAGGTGAAAGAGTGAGGAAAAACGAGAAATTTGACCTGTACTAGTAGCATAGGGGGATCATTAAGTAAAAGTTAAGAAGTTTTTTTTTCTTCTTCTCTGTTTTAGACCTGTAGAATCCAACTTTGATAAAGTTAGCAACTTTATATGTCTTCTGTATCAAAAAATGGCAAAAAGAACTTGTCTGATTTATGATTAATAAAATTACATCAGAGGACCCTAAGAACCAACCAACAATCATGGTTCAATCAAAAAGCACAAGTCGGGCAAAGGAAAATTTCTCTCAAGTGTCAGTGAGAGAAAAGTGAAAGATCAGAGCTTTCGCGCTTTTGGGATCTTCCTTTTCAAAAGCTTCTCTTTCTCTGTTTTTTCATGTTAAGACATTTGAGGTTGGAACTTTCAAGTACTCATATTATCTACAAATTTGTTGGGCATATGGAAACATCAAAACCCAAACTTTGAAAAATAATTTGTATATCATTTCATCCAATCAATGAATAAATATTCTTCTACACACCAGTAACCCATTCCAAAAATAGATTAAACAATCCCATTTCTAAGCCACAACTTAACAAGTTTAGTTATACTTCTAACTACATGTATATGAAAAAAGGGATCGGCTATATTAAAGTGATTCTAACACTTTCCCCTAACCAGATCTCCCACATAGATAACCAAACCATTCCATGGCAAGATTCCTTACCCTATACAAAGACAACTCGGATTCAGCAGAAATGTCTCTCTCTTTGAAGGCTGATTGTCTGAAGAGTTCACGCACTTTTTCAAATCTCAGAAGCTCTACTTCGTAGACACGTCTACGCTTTATGTTGGTAGAATTAAGCAGATGCTTGTCTTGTGTAGTGATGATAACTATACTCCCTGGACCAAAATTGTTAAACTCCTCAGCAAGAGCTTCTATCTGTTCAACTTTATTGACGTCGTCAGCCACAAGCAGAACCTTTTGGTTCTTGAGCCTTGATTTACTCGAGTCTTCTCCTTGAATCTTTCTCAGAAGCTCCTTGCCGAGATGCGACATGTGGCGATCCTGAGAAATCATTTTCACATTTTCAAGGAAACAATGGCTATCGAAGTGTTGAGAGATGTCATCATAAAGGAATTTAGCAAGAGCCGATCTGCAATTGCTTCCACGTGACCAAATCCCAAACACTCGAACACTTTTATTGGAAATTTGATTGTTCTCCCTCGAAACCTTCCAAGTTTTCATCATCTTTCCCTCAAGTCAGTTCCAAAACTTGCCTTTAATTTTCTTCTCTATCCAGAAACAAATGTTTGATTTTCAGAAAAATTTCTAAGAACAAAGACTGAAAATTATAAGTGTCAGTGAGAAAAGCAAAGGATCAGAGCTTTAAAGCTTTTGGGATAACCTCCCTTTTCAAAAAGCTTTCATTCCTCTGTTTTTGCATGTTACACATTTTAGGTCTCTCCTCTACAAATTTATTGGGCATATGGAAACATCAAAACCCAAACTTGAAAAAAGAATTTGTATATTATTTAATACAATTCAAAAATAATATTCTTCTACACACCAGCAACCCCACTCCAAATATAGACAAACATTCTTATTTCCAAGCCACATCATACTTAACTTAAATGTATATGGGAAAGAGATTTATAAATTGATTCTAAACCTTTTCATAACCTGATTGACCACATAGACAACCAAACCATTTCTTTGCCTTAAACAAAACTGACTCGGACGCAGCAGAAATGTAGTTCTCGTTGAAGGCTAATTGTCTGAAAAGTTTACGAATGCTCTGGAATCTGAGAAGCTCTACTTCGTAGACAAGCTTGATGTTAGCAGATTTAAGCAGCTCCTTGTCTTGTGTAGTGATGATAACTATACTCCCCGGACCAAAATTATTAAACTCCTCAGCAAGAGCTTCTATCTGTTCAACTTTATTGACGTCGTCAGCCACAAGCAGAACCTTTTGGTTCTTGAGCCTTGATTTACTCGAGTCTTCTCCTTGAATCTTTCTCAGAAGCTCCTTGCCGAGATGCGACATGTGGCGATCCTGAGAAATCCTTTTCACGTTTTCAAGGAAACAATGGCTTTCAAAGTGTTGAGAGATGTCTTGATAAAGGAATTTAGCTAGAGCCGATCTGCCATTGCCTCCTCTTGCCCAAATCCCAAACACTCGAACACTTTTCTTAGACTTCAAATCCAATTTTCGGCGAATAGCTTTCATGTGTGCATCAATCTCCACTAGTTTACTGCCACTGCGTTTTGGTTTAGCAATCATCAGCTCTTTTGATATTCTCTCAGTAATTTCGTCGACCATCTTCGAGTCATCTCCCCTAAAACGAGATCAGGCAACGATTTTCACATATCCAACAATAAAAATTCGAACTTTATCATAAAGTTACGAAACTTTTACCATTTCAGTGAACAATCACCGGAGATATTTGCCAAATTGGTCAAGGCTTGCCTCCATAAAAGCACTTTCTCAAGATCTTCTCTACCTTCGTGCTTCTTAAACTGTTCAGCGACTTCTCCGATCTGTCTCCTCACAACCGACGGATCCACGCCGTAGAAGATGGGCATCACCTTGATCAAACCCTTGTTTTCTAACTCCATAATCTTCACGAGTTCTTCAAGGCACCAAGGAGACGCAGCGTAATTCACAGAGACCACAACGACGGCGAATCTCGACTTCTCGATGGCGCGTATGAGCTCCGGCGAAATTCTCCGGCCACTCTCCAACTCCTCGTCGTCTTTGAAAGTTCAAATCTTCCTTCGAACCAGTTCTCTGTAGAGAAAACTGATCAAGTTGCGACGAGTGTCAACGCCTCTGAAGTTCAGAAAAACATCGAACTTTGGGATAGTTACTGTGGCATACATTGATTATCTATTAAGAGAAATGAGTCAGACTCTACAATATTTATAGACATCGATTAAAGTAAATTTCATATAACAGAAAAAAGAAAGAAAATTTCATATAACAGAAAGAAAAAAAAAAAGTAAATTTCGTGGCATTTTCGGGTGTTAATCTTTTATCAGATAAGCTCTCAGAAAACGTGTAAGGTGAAGTAATCTAGTAATCATAGGGCTCGTGTAAACTGTAACCATTGGAAGAGGTCGTAGAAAGAAAAGATCAGCAACCAAATTAACAAAATGGACATGAATACTATAAAATAAATAGTATGGAAATCAATTAACAATTTCGAATCCCATTCGTGATACAATTTACAGAACGATGGTAGTGTAAAAAAGGGAAAAGAGAATGACAAACAGTAAAAAAAATTAGAAAACATAAGAAATAACCGTAAAAATAGTACTATGCAAATAGATTGGTGGTATCATTTTTAATATTGCTAATTGTTACCCATTTTATAATCCTTTACCAATCACACTTATTATCATTAATCTTCTCAATTTTCCGTGTATGATAACTTCTTATCAAACAATAAAAATCAAGAACTCTTTTAATTAAATAGAAAAATCGTTTAAGCATATCCTAAATTTGTCAACAAAAAAGTAGAGAATACTCTCTCTCTCTCTCTCTCTATTTCCTGCTACATAAAATTTAAGTTTTCACCAAACACAAATTCCTCTCAATTCTGTTGACGAACGACACCAACAATTGATTTTTACCAAAAATAAGAGCCATTTTGCAAGAAAAATGTTTAACTTTTTACATTATAGTGGATATATCATGCTATAAATTAAATCAAGTATAACATGTTGTCTGTGTATCTAATTGTCATGAACCATGATAACACAAAAAAATAGATTTATTGGCAGTTGTATGGATTTACCGCTTTAACATAGTTACAAGTAACCAAGTGGTTTTGGTTTAATAGTTTTCATTTGAAGAAGAAAGTCGTCTTGTTGGTTCATGCCAGAAAATGATTTCCCTCAAATATGAAACGCTAGTCATTTCCATATGGCAAGGAGCTTATATTGTTACAGTGCTACCTCTTGCACTACCAAAAACATTGTAACGGTATTCTCAACCTTTTTTTTTTATATTGTTACAGTGCTACCTCTTGCAACTGTTTACTATCCTTTTTAACTATTTTTGTGCTTTGGTATCACTTATTGTTTTCTCTTTTAAGTAAAATTTTTTTATCCGTTTGTATTACCAAATCAAACAATTTATCCTCACGTCATTGCAAATAATTCTCACACGCTTGATCTGGTTATTTTTGGGGAAACAATTGATCGTTTTTATCATTTAAATAAATAATTGTTTATCAATTTATTCTGACACGTTCTGTCTCTGTCCTTGACAAAATATAAGTTCATTTGATCTCAAAATATTCTATTTTTCTCTTGCAATTTGAAAATTTGGTCAAGTTGTTACAAATTCCCCCAAAACAATTATATTTTGTCAGGCCTTTCTAAATACCACCCACTTAAACAATCTTTGCCCCCCATTTTTGGGGAGGGGGGGGCTAATTCCATTTATTTTCCAAGAAAATGACGAGAAATTTAATCAAAGAGAGCTTATTAATGGTATTGTGATGTATATAACACTATAACCACACCTCGGGTTGAGGTTATTAGTAACCACATACTGCATAAACGAGTAGACGCAGAAACTACTAAACTAGGACTACGTATTCGGTTTGATCGGTTTGGTTAGGAAATCCGGTTTGAAAGAAACGTGATCGAGTTTGGAGTGACATACTAATTAGTTATATCGCTGCCATATTTTAAACCGAAATTTTGGTTCCAATTTGGTCGGTTGATCCAATTTACTCGAATTATTTTTTAGATAAACCCAGTGTCACTCATTTATTTGGTTATATCGGGTTTATTCAGCTTTATTAAGTTTTATACAAAAAAAAAAAAAAAAAAAAAACCCCACAAAAAGCATAAATCTGAGTGTGAGAAATTTGTCAGTGGCCTCAGAACTTTTAAGCATTGGATCATCATGTAAAAGTTTAAAAGCTTTTCTGCTCTTTAGACCTGTAGATTCGAACTTTGAAAAGTTACCAACTTTATGTCTCCATTACTAGTTTTGTTGGACATGTCGAAACATCAAAAACCCTAATTGTACAGACAAATCTTAGAAAAAAATGGTGTCTTCTTTATTTCTTATCAGGAAGAATTGTAATACATACAACTATACAAATATACAAGTGGTACATCCAGATCCAAAAAAAATGGCTTAACATTCTTAAAACTAAAGAACAAACAAACACATCAAGTTAATATTCATGTATCTAAAACATTATAAATTAATAAAACAACATCTTATTTGACCTAAATCAACACTCTTGTATCTAAAAGAATTGCCTTTTAAATCAAATCAATCTAAAGACTATATACGATTGCATTTATTCTTTCTCTAAGTTGACTTCTATCACATAACAAAGCGACCAAATATTTCAGGGTCCAAAAAACATTAACTGAAAGATTCATGGCTCGATACGAAGATGGATCGAAACCAACAGGATCCTCTATCTGTTTGAATGCTAATGATCTAAAGAGCTGACGAACTTCGTAGCATCTAAAGAGCTCAACTTCGTAGACATCTCTCACTCCAGAGGAAGAAAGCAATTGCCTGTCTTGTGTGGTAATGATGATTCTGCTCCCTGGACCAAACCAGTTAAATTCCTCAGCAAGTGCATCTAACTGTTCGATCTTGTCTACATCGTTAGCCACAATCAGAACCTTCTTGTTCCTGAGCCTTGCTTTGATGGCGTTAAGGCACCTATACCTCTTTGTTGTCAAGCCTTCTCCTTGCATATTCGAAAGAAGCTCTTCTTGTAAATGAGATTGGCGGCAATTTAGTGAACTCATTTTCACGTTTTCGAAAAAACAATGAGCTTCAAAGTGAGGTGAGATGTGTTGGTAAACGTGGCTAGCGAGTGCGTATCTACCAATGCTTCCTCTTCCCCAAATCCCAATTAATCGAACATCTTCATTTGAACTCAAATCAAGTCGTGGATACAATTCTTCCATGTGTTCATCAATCCCAATTAGGTTATTACCATTACTTGGTGCTGCTGAAAACAACAATTTTGATATCTTCTCTGTAATTGCGTCGACCAGCTTCGAGTCATCTTCCCTATAGATACCAAAAAAAAAAAAAGATCGAATTTTGAGAGAAGATTCAACAAATTCATCAATCGTAGAAACAGAAATGAAGATTTTTACCAATTCTTTGAACACTCGCCGGAGAGACCAGCTAATTTAGTCAACGCTGCTCTCCACGATTTGACTCTCTCTTTGGTTTGTCTCTTCTCGTGTTTCTTGAACTGTTTCGCGACTACTCCGATCTGTTTCCCCACGGCGGAAGGATCAATCTCATAGAAAATGGGTATCACAGTGAGCAAACCCTTTTCTTGAAGTTTCAAAATCTCCCTGAGTTCCTCAAGGCACCAGAACGAAGCAGGGTAATTCTCAGAGACCACCACGACGGCGATTTTTGACCCTTTGATTGCTTGGGAAATCTCCGGTGAAATCGGACGGCCTCTCTCCAATTCTTGGTCGTCTTTGAAAGTTCGAATCCCTTTTGAATCTAAGTTCTTGTAGAGGAAACTGAGGAAGTTTCTGCGAGTATCTGCGCCTCTGAAGCTTAGAAAAACGTCGAATTTTTGAGGAGTGAAAGAAGAAGAAGACGAAGAAGATATTGACCTGGATTCGAAAAACCGTAAAGATTTAACTTTTAACTTAAAGCAAGATAGATTTTTTAGGATGGTGTTCATCTTCTTTTTGGGACTTTTGAGTTTGGAAGTTAGAAGCATGTGGCAAGTATCCGGTGTTGTGTACTAAAATTGAGTAGCGAATTAATTTTATTTATAGAGGAAGGAAGAAAAATAATTCACGGCAATGAAATTTACCAGGAAACATTCTATCGTTTTTATTTATTTTGATGAAGGAAATAATTGTATTAATATTCAATTAGGTTAAACTATTAAGAAGATCTCCATTTTATTCGCTAGATTCGTTTTTTTAATCATAATAATTTAGTCCAGCCACCCATTTGGAGTTTTGAGCTACTTAGCTAACAAGAAGTTTAGTTTTCTCTTTTATGTGGTGTAAATCACTGCTTTACTAATTTCATGGAAACTTAAAAACAATATATATAATATGCCTATATGAACTATTCAAATAAGAAATAAATTCAAACCAAAGATAAAATTGAATAATGTTTTCAAACAAAGATAAAATTAATTAAAAGAAAGTGTATTATATTTTGCAGGGATAATTTAGAAGGCGCAGTCCTTGTACCGTACGTCCTTCTAGATCACGTGAAATTTACGCTTAAAAACCGTGTTATTCTAAATCAGTAGAGAATTCTTCTACTTGTAGAGACATGTATACGTGTAGATAGTTAAATACCAATAAAACAAACCATCATAAAGTTGAATTTTTGTATTCTCCGATAAAATCTTGGAATTGTTTGTTGTCCATATCTAGAGATGTCGCAACTCGCAATCATATCATTCGAAACTAATAATTTAATTTCGTGTAAAACATCCAACGTCACAGATATTGGAGATCTGAATACTTTTGTTGTTGAATTAATAAATTTTCTTAGTCGTTGAAACTTGAAATATTCTAACTTATTTTATACGTTGTGAAGACAATGTATTCATTGAGATCGTTAGGTAAGTAACGTACACTACTATACTTTGCCGAGTCATATATTGTCAACACTACTGCCAAATTTTGTATTTTCTGTACTATATATTTTTTAAAAAGCGGCATGATCACTTTCTTATTCTCGCTTTGCTCTATAAAAGAAGTCAAACATAGTTTTCGTTAAAAACCATTATGCTATATTGTTTTCCTAAATAAGAACTAAAGTCAGAGCAATTACAATTTTGTAAGAAGTACGAGTCATAGGTTGAATGAACATTAATCTGATTTTTAGTTTTTTTTTTGATAAAAAAGTAATTAATTAATCTGATTTTTAGTTTGAATAGTCGATAAAGTTTTAAACTATCTTTGTGAATTTTCTTGTATAGTTTTGTAGATGGAACTTGGAACAAAATTCAAGAATTATCGAGTTTTAATCCGTACCTCCGTTCGGGCCGTGTGGGCTTCTTAAGTTTAGAAATATGTAATATCATGCATTATGCTAGGCCAATTAATAATTAGTCTGGCCCAACACTTTTCCTAGCAACGCATAAATTAGAAAACGAAACAACAGTTTTAAAAGAAAATATGAATGATAACAAATGAGCCATTCTTAACTTTGACTTTTGAATTTTGATTATCTGGCATTACAGATTTGTATTTTTTAGTGGTTTATGTCTGTAAAGCTCTACAAATGTTTGTAGCCAACTGTTTAAAGATCTAAAGTCTAAAGGAAAAAGAGAGCCCCAAACATTGAGAAGAGTTAAATAAGTTTTTGAATTTGTTAAGCGGAGAATGGATAAAGTGAAGAAAAGAAGAAGTTTAATTCGTTTTACTTTACAACAGTTTTTTTTGTTCCGAAAGTTTACAACAGTTTATGTTTTCCTCTATACAATGAATTGAATAGTTTAATCAATAAGTACTAGTTACTCGAAATCTTATCACAACGTGACGATCACAACATTCCAATTATAAAAATCAAGGAGCTAACCATTGACATTTTATGATTACGATTTGCGACGACAATTATCACAAGTACTCCACATTCCACAAGGACCACAACCCTCGAAAATAATAGAATTTATATTTCTAATTCGTTTGTTGACTTTGAGACCCTACAATATTTTGCCATTCATAACAAGTTTTAAATCATTTTTAATCACTAACTAATAGTTCCAACGCTAATTATTAGTTGGAACAAGCTACCAAGTAGACAAACATACAAATGCTAATTCTTTGTTTCCTCAGCTATAAATTCTAGTTTAATGCAGCCAAAATAGTAAATAAAGCATTAATGACATATTGAATATAAACATAATTAAATCAAAAGGCTAATGTTAACAGAAATAAAAACATTTCACTAGAATATGATCTAGCAACAATTAACATTTTTAATTTTCAACCAACATGGTACTATAATGTTGTCGGTTCAAATTATTTTTCACAATAACTTTAAATGTATGTAATAATTCTTCTTATGACATCTGATAACTGAATAATTATGAGATGTGGACCATTCATAACATGTTTCTTCCTTTTGACCATAGTAAGAAGAAACCAATTAATATACACAAATTTTCAAAATTTACAAGAGTTATCTGTCTTTATGCATGATTAAAATTTTAATATATCTACTTAGAAGAATTTTTTTTTTCCCAAATTTTCCTATTGGATAGAATATTAAAAATATATTTAGTTGGAAAAAATAGTGCGTCACTGTTCTTCTTCTTCTTCTCTATCTATCAAAGCGGAAACTCAATTGTTACAGTTCACAAGTAATCTCTTCTTCAAGCTTTCTCTCTCTACCAATTAAAGCATCTCTCTTTCTTCTCTCTCCACGACAACTCCGTCAGACCCGCTCTCTGTTTCCAATTTTATAGTCTTCTTCTTCTTCTCGCTAGGGTTTTGATTATTTCAACACAGACCCAAATCATCAACGTTTCATCTTCTTTCTCTACGATGACCTCGAAGAACAATGGTTTGCCAGCCGCGCTTGTATCGAATCTCCAAGATGTGCTTTCAAAGAGAAGAGGAGGGAACGATGAAGGAGTTGTGAGCGAGAAATCGACGGAGGAAGCTCCGTCTACATCTGATTCCGTTGTTGCGACGGTGGAGAAGGAGATCGATGATTCTAGACCTATTGTTTTAGTCACGAATGGAGATGGGATTGATTCGCCTGGACTTGTCTCTCTCGTTGAGGCTTTGGTTAGCGAAGGGCTCTACAATGTTCACGTTTGTGCTCCTCAAATGTGCGGTTTCTTCGTTTGATTACTAATCTTACTTTTCTCGATTGTTAATTTGGTTTTGATTTGTGTTTAGTTTTGGTTAATCTTTTTTGTTAAATTTCTGAACTTGTGGAATCTACAGGGATAAATCAGCTTCTGCTCATTCTATGACACCTGGAGAGACCATTGCTGTTAGTTCTGTTAATATCAAAGGTGCTGCAGCCTTTGAAGTTTCAGGTATACGGATTTGATTGAATGATTATTAATGCAGTTTTTCTGAAGCTTCATAACAGCTATAAGATTGGAAAACTTGATACATTTATTGTGAAAGTTGGAGTCTTTGTTGAAATAAGATCCATTGATTCTCAAGTTTTTGGAAAAGTGTCTCCATAATAGTGTGGTGTGAGTACCGTTTTTGTTCATAGGCTTTGAGATTATTCTTTTGTCCCAGGGACTCCTGTGGACTGCATCTCATTGGGATTATCCGGGGCGCTCTTTGCTTGGTCAAAACCAATACTGGTTAGCATTTTAATCATCTCAGAAGCTGATTTGTCACTGTAGAAATTTTGGTATTTCATAATTTCTGTATCTTTGTCTTTGCTTATGTTCTTCAGGTAATTAGTGGAATCAATCAGGGATCAAGCTGTGGGCATCAAATGTAAGTGCTTTTGTCCTGTATATGACTTGTTATTCCTTGTCTGTGCCCGTCTGCTCTGTGTTTCCTGATTTGAGAATCCTCCAGGTTCTATTCAGGTGCTGTTGCTGGAGCCAGGGAGGCTTTAATTTCTGGAGTACCTTCTTTGTCAATCTCGTTGAACTGGTGAGTTATATCGTAGGAATGCGTAGTGATGCATATTTGGAACTGTTGGCCATAATTTTTCTTATTGATTATAGGAAGAAAGATGAAAGCAAAGAAAGTGACTTTAAGGATGCTGTTGGTGTCTGTTTGCCTTTGGTAAACGCAACTATTAGAGACATTGAGAAAGGAGTTTTCCCTAAAGACTGCTCTCTCAACATAGAAATTCCTACATCACCCTCGTCAAACAAGGTTTAAATTTCTAACAAAACTTGTCTCGGAAACTGTTTTTTTTGGTTACCATATTCTTCGATGCTGTGAAATAAGAGCCTCACCGGTAAAATGATTTAGGAAGTGAAGTTTTGTGTACTTATAAAATAGGGTTTCAAGGTAACAAAACAAAGCATGTGGAGGCAGAGTCCTAGTTGGCAAGCTGTTTCAGCTCACCGTCACCCTGGTGCTGGGAATTTCATGTCCAACCAACAAAGTCTAGGAGCTCAGCTTGCCCAGCTTGGCAGAGATGCTTCAGCTGCTGTGAGTTTATTCCTTATTCAGGAGTTTCAAACCTCGAATATGGTGTTTTTATATTAGTTGCTGGTTCAGAAGGTCCAAGATTA
The DNA here is from genome assembly GCA_028015245.1 of Cardamine occulta. NCBI lineage: Eukaryota > Viridiplantae > Streptophyta > Magnoliopsida > Brassicales > Brassicaceae > Cardamine > Cardamine occulta. The sequence continues at coordinate 18,966,864 of CM051368.1, read as the reverse complement.
GTAAATTCGACTCTGATATTAAGATATCTGGCAATCTCAGGGGGCAGCTCGTCGTTTTACCACTCAGAAGAAGAGTATTGTGGAGATTGAATCAGTTGGTGTTGCTGGTAAAACTGATAGCCGTGTTAAGAAATACTTCCGTCTAGAGGTAAAGAAAACTTTTAACCCATTCTCTTCACAAACCCTTTGGATTGATATTCAGTGTGTACCATTGTGTTTAAATTTCCGACTTATATTTATTTGCAGTTTCTTACTAAAGAACAAGAACACACAGATGAAGATTTGGATATCAAGGCTCTAGAAGATGGTTTTGTAAGTTGGCATGATCATGCTCTTTTCTCTACCATTCATCCATTCTTCTTTTCTGCAGCATCCATTAACCAGAAAAATTCTTTTAAATCTCTAGATATTTCTAAGGAAAATATATCTGGATTCTAAACTACTTCCACTCTGTATACCCTTTTGATAATAACAGGTTTCTGTGACTCCATTGTCTCTACTTCCAAAAATTGACTCGGAAACTGAAGCCGCAGCTTCAGAATGGATCTCCAAAGCCCTTTAACTCTGATCGATGAAAAAAGTTATACTCGGTAAATTATGTTCCATGATTGGGCCAAAACTCTGCCAACAACTCTGGTAACTGGATTCAGCATTTGTTTGTTCTTGTGGTCTTGTTGTCATTTAACCCTTTTGTTCATTTTATTTATTTGATCCCCCTACAAGTCTTGTGGGTTGTTTTTATTGGCTTGTTTGTTTGTCAGTAGCTGTTTGAGAACGCTTACCTTTGTAATTGGAAAAAAGGGTTGATCTGCTTTTTCTCTATTGCAACTTCATACAGTTTGTATCTTTTTTTTTTTTTTTTTTTTTTTCTGTATACCGTTTGATTGAGAAGAACAGTCTTTTGCCCAAATGCTATGGCGGATACAATTGCTTCATCCGATACATGAACTACCGTTGCATTCTGCCAGTTTATCTCTTCAGGATGTCTCTTGGATGAAGGTACTTGAATTTAACGTGAAAAACGTGGCTATCAGTTAAATCTAATATAAGGTGTTATTGGTTAGATAAGGTCTACACAAATGTTTGTAGCTAACTGGTGTAAAGATCTACATACTAAAGGAAAAAGAGAGCCAAAAATTTGAGAAGTGTAAAGAAGTTTTTGAATTTGTTAAGCGGACAATGGATAAGGTGGAAAAAGAAGATTTAACAGCTTTCCTTATCCAAGTTCTTAAAATGCATAGAGCTATTTTATAGTGTACATGATCGGTAATAAAATACTTATTTGTTTTACATGATATTTTACAAACAGTGAGTAGAAATGATTTTAGACAGTATATATAGATATGTAGAGAGAAGCTGATATTGGCTTAATGGATATATATAGATTGTGGACGATGGAATAGTATGAGTGAAACTAGTTCTGGTCTTGTGGTACGTCTTGTGAGCTAAGCTCTGATAGTTGAGCAAGGGCTTTATCTTGTTCTGCCCCGAGCCTCTGCAGTTCACATTCCCAATCTTCTTTGGTTCTACCACATAGAAAAGAACCAAGTAATTTAAGGCCCAAAGGAAGACATCCGGTTAGCTTGACTGCACGGACTGAGAGCTGTTCGAAAGTTGCTGGTGGATACTGTTCCTTGAATGCGCATTCGCTGAAGAGCTCAAGAGCTTCATCGTATTTCAGAGAATCCACTTCGTAGACATGTTCAACTCCACATGCTAAGAGCAAATTCTTGTCTTGTGTCGTTACAATAATAACTCTACTTCCTGGACTAAGCCTGTTCACATCCTTCATGATCTCCTCTAATTGTGTGATAGTCTCTACGTTATCAACTATGACCAGAACCCTCTGGTGCCAAAACCTTGTCCTTATATAATCATCAGGGCCCAAGTCGGAACATAGTGCTTGTGTTGCTTTTCGTTTAAGACTTTTTGGAGAAGGAAGCTCTTTCTGTGAGCCCGAGGAGGCAGGAAGGTCGCAGCCTTGATCATGGAAGTTCCTCGAGTTCTGGAAAATAAACTTTGCTGTACTTGGTTTGCCAATTCCTTGAGTTCTTGAACATTGATGAAGAATGTCCTCCGCGGACTCAAAAAACCAATGATCTTGAAAAGTTAAGGATAATTTCTCGTAAAGATGCCTCGCAATAGTTGTTTTGCCAATCCCTGCAACACCTGAAATGCCAACCACACGTACTTCGATAGTAGATTCCAACTTCAAGGCTTCAGATATCAACTCTATTTGACGATCCGTGGTGATGGGGCTATAGGATTTCCCAGATTGGATAGCTATGAGCTTGTCGGAATCAGAGAGTACTAGTCGACTCCCAGAAGTTTTCCTTGTAGCAGATTTGTCTCCACATGCTTTTCCTGGAAGCAAATCTTTATGGAGACGAGATCTTGACAACAAAACAGAAACATGACGGGTAATTTCGCGAGTTAGCTTCGAGTCATCCTTCCTGTCAATGATTAAGATTCACAAGTATAAATTATCATACGGAGTGTAAAATTCTTTTTTTTTTTTTAAATGTAATTTGAAGAAGGGAACACTATTCTAACAAGTAATCCCAAAGCGTGAGGAAAAAACCAAATATTTTTAACGTGTTGAAATGATCTTTGATTATAAAAAGAAAAAAAAAACTAAATGTTCTCTCAGTTGGAACAGGTCAAAATGAGAAAGTGAGAAACAAAGATTTTTTTTTTTTGATAAAGTGAAACAACGAAAGAATTTATAAATGGAAAGTGAACAACAGAAATTAAAACAATGATCCTGTTAAGGCGTACGAAAGTTGAGAGGAGAAAACAGGTTTGATGTCAGTTAATATGGTTAAAGCCTCTCTCCACTTGTCCATAGTCTCTGGACTCTCTACTTGACCATGTCTCTCAAAATCCTCCCCGAAACTGCCTCTCTGGTCTCGTACATCCGATATATCCACCTCATAGTAGACCGGCACCATCGCTATTGATTTCGTCTCCGTAATCTTCCTTAGCTCGTCTAGACACCCGGAAGAGGAAGCATAGTTCTTAGATAACACAACCACCGCTATTTTAGCCTCCCAGATTGCACGGAGGACCTGATCGGATGGAACCTGTTTCCCTTTCTTCTCTTCCTCTTCCTCGTTCATAAAACATCTTATGTTCAGTCGAACAAGCGCATGCCTGAGATGGCTGAGGAAACCTCTACTCACTTCTCCTCTAAAACTTAGAAACACATCCACTTTTTGGTCGGAGGAGGATAATGAAGACGTAATCATGGTTGCATGCGGAGCTCAATTTGTGGATTTTGTTGTAATGGTAAACTTTATTGCAAGTTTGCAACAAGAAAGAATGTTTACGGCATGTAACAACTCTCTGAAAAGAATACAATATCTACGTATTCTTTTGTTTCGTTGTCAACATTGAAGTTTAGTAGTCGTTAGACTTATACAAAATTTGCGTGTGTCTATTAATGTGTTAGATAAGTATTGATGACGATGCTAATTAAATATAGTTATTTCTTCTTTGATAATTTCTTGCCTTGAAAGGCACTCATATATTAGTCAATTTCCCATTCATAAACAAACAAACAAAAAAACAGGACAGCAGATAGCGCCATTCGGAGATTTTTCAAAATTGAACAACGAGGGATGGGACAGGCGTAGCCAGTGACCACATGAGAGTTGTAGTCTTTGGACCAGTATGATTTAACCTTATTTAGTCTACGCATCAGTTCCTTTCAAGAAATTAGGGATCAAGAGATTGAGAATGTTAATTTAGGTAAACCAATCCCATTTAAAGTCATTTCACTTAAAAACTCACTCGATTTAAATGTAAAACCATTTAAATTTAAAATAAATTCAGACCCACCCCATTTTAAACCTATCGAAATAATTTTGATCTAAATAAATTCATTTTTTTGTTTTATCATCTAAAAATTTCATTGATAGTTTACAAATGAGTTATACAAAGCCGACAAGGATCTATATCCTTCCGGAAACGAAGCTGGCAAGTATAAAAGGCCAACATCTAAAACATCAAAGATCTAAAACTGAATACTATGAACCAAGAACAAACTCCAAGCAAATCCATAAAACAAAGGCATGCCGAAAATGAGCTACATATAAAAATTTCGAAAAGAACCAATCATTAGAATGCTTCCAAAAACATCTAAAAGCCCGAGAAAGGAACTAAACTAAACCTACACAGCTACAACAACAACAGCAACGAAAACGGAAATTAAGATACAAAAGGCCAGGGCACATAAACCACCCCATCAATCACAACTACTCATCCTTTGGTATGAGTGGTAGTTTGGCCTTACTCTGGAAGAAGGGTGTGAATATTGATTTCAGATATGTGGATAAGAATAGTTTGGATCTGTTTTGTTTTTTTTTGTGTATTTTGTTTATGGAGATCCAGCCTAAATTAAGACCTAGAGTACTGGAAAAGCTGTCAAGAATTGGTGTTGAGAGAAAGGACAGTTGGTGCATGATAGGTAATTTTAATGACATTAGGCACAATGGAAAAAAGGTAGGAGGACCTAGAAGAGGTGTTGCGTGATTTCTCCGTTTCAATGACATGTTAAGTTGTTGTGATGATATGAATCTTTTACTGAGCTCAGGAAAACCTTTCACTTGGGGCGGTAGAAGAGGTGATTTATGGATCCAGATCCCAGAGCAAGTTAGATCAATGTTTTGCAAACAAGGCATGGTTCTCTCAATTTCCAGTGGCAAATCAAGCATTCTTTGACAAAAAGGAACAGATCATAGGCCAGTTTTAGTCAGATTTGCGTAAGGATGAGTATAGGGGAAATTTCCGTTTTGACAAAAGGCTTTTCAATAAGCAATTTTTGTTTGGTTGTTCGGACCCAATCCACCGCTAGATGTGATATCTTTCAACTTCAACTATGGTTTTGTGGAAATGATGGACTCGGCCACCGCATCTCACTGAAAAGTGCATTCTCTGTTTTGCCGATTAGCTATGTTTTTTTTTTCCGTATACCGGCTTGGGTTAGGGTATGGCTAATTCCAATTAGTTTATATAGAAGCTTCTTCGTTTTTATTTACTTTGTAAGTTACTCTTCCATCTTTCACAAAGCAAAACAAAATAAAATGAAACAGTTGACATTACAACGTGCATATCTCCTATGATCACCTTATTTTAACTTCTTTGTCTCGTTGCTAGTTTCGTTTCAGTGGTTTCTAGATGAGGACGATGGAGTTGAAGATAAGTGGTTCAGAGTCTTCCGCGACTACTGGCGTTTGTGATGGTATTTGGTACCAACGACTTAGTATAGGAATTAAGGAGATGGTGACTGCCTTTTGTATATTTTGATGAATAGTGTCTATAGTTAGAATACTTTATTCTTCTGTGAGAAACAAACAAGTGTCAAAATTGTATAACTAAAGAGATTTTTTATATATGTCAATTGATCGTTTAGATTTAATTTTTTCCTTCCGGTATATAATATTATTTGGAGTTTAATTAAATTTTCACGTGTTTCCAAATATTTAGTTCCAAATGTTCTCTATAAAAACTGATTTAAAAAAAAAAAATTGATCCGACCCTAAGCTAATCACTGTTATCAAAACTACTAAAATATTAATTTTAACTATTATGCCTTTAACGTAACTTACGTCCGCCCTTAATCATTAGATATCTTTATCCATATGCAACGTTAACTTCTTTCCCTTATCGGAGAGAGGGATAGGACAGCTAGACAATTAATTTCTATAACCAATTCATTTCAGAAATGAAAGATAGGAACTGGTTATATAAATTAATTTTCTAGCTGTCTTATTCCTTTCTTTGATTTCAGAAATGAATTGGTTATTTTGGTTATATAAATTAATTTTCTAGCTGACCTATTCCTCTCTTCGATAAGGGAAAGATAGTGACGTTTTATAAAATTAATGCTGTGAATTTTCCATTCCGATTCTTTTCTTCTTTCTTTTTGGCATGCATACGTAATTTACCTATGGACCGAAAACCTATAATTATTATTTATTTGATTTTACTTTTAACATTAAAGATCCTCACTGAAGTTCCTCACCAATGGCGTCTTCGTCCTCTTCGACTCCCCAGTGGAAATATGATGTGTTCCTAAGCTTTCGAGGATTAGACACCCGCTACAATTTTGTGAGTCATTTATTCTCGGCACTCTGTAGCAAGGGAATCTTTACTTTTAAAGACGATCCGGGGCTTAAGAAGGGAGATTCGATTACAAAAGAACTCATCAAAGCCATAAGAACTTCCCGGTTCGCCATAGTTGTGATCTCAGAAAATTACGCGTCTTCAACTTGGTGCTTGGAGGAGCTCCGGGAGATAATGGACTTTCAAGCGGTCCAGGGAGGTACCAATGTGGTTCCAATCTTTTACAAAGTTGCTCCCTGTGACGTCAGACACCAGAGGGGAAGTTTCGCCAAGGCGTTTGCTGACATGAAACGTCCAGAAGGGGATCAGAAGGTTTCCAAATGGAAAAAAGCTCTCACCCAAGTCGCCGATCTGTCGGGCTACGACTCTGGAGTTGCCAAATGGTAAAAACTTGTTCGAACTGAATCTGTTTCGAATCTGACCCTATTATCCATATATATTATTCCATCCGTTCTATAAAATAGACTTTCAAAGTTTTGCACACATATTAAATTTTTTTTACACAATTCAAAATACCTTATTCTTAATTTAAATGTTAATTATTTTAGTGTGTGTGTGTTGTGTTTTTAATTTTTTTTTAATCAATTGATTCAATTATGAATGTTATTATCAAGACTTTGATGATCCTGATTTGAGTAAGGATAATCTTGATAACTTAACTTATGTGATATTCTATGTCATTTCTCACAATAGTTATGTAAATCTGAAATTTTCTATAAATCATTCAAAACTTTTCTATATACCTTTTAAAAAATCATGATAATAACATCAAAGGTATCAACTTTTTTTATATAAATCCTAAACAATATAATGAAGATATTAAAAAATAAAAAAATCAAGACCATCAATTCACTTAAAATAATATTTTCGACATTTATGAAATATTTCTAAAATTTTAGGAAATTTTATCATGAGCACCTAAAAAATCTAATAAATTTTTATATTTTTAGTAACATTTCCTAAATGTTGAAAAGTTCTCCAAAAAAAGTAAATTTCAAACTTTCTTACAAATAATTAATATCCAAATTAGTTCTTTGTTCGGTTAATTTTTTTAACCTAAAACATTTAATTTAATTTGAAAAGTGTTTAATTTTTGCAAAATATTGCAATTTTTTAAAATATGATTATTTGAATAATTAATTTACAACTAAAAACAGATAAAAAGTATTCCAACATAAGATTAAAAAATGTGTATTTCAATAAATTATCAACAAATATCCAAAAAATCATTTATGCTATCTAAGGACGTACAATATAACACACAGCTAGCATAGGAAATCATATAGCTAGAAGTACATATCCATTAACCAAAATAAATAAATAAATATACGTTTTCATTATAATGTCAGGGCGGACGAGGCAACACTGGTTCAAAAAGTTGTCCAGGAAATATCAGACAAATTGTTAAATGAGCGCATAAGAGACCATGTCGAGGATAAAGTTGGGATAAGAAGTCACATAGAAGGCTTAAGTTCTCTATTGGAAATGGAATCCGAGGAAGAAGTTAGAATCATAGGGATCTCGGGAATGGGAGGAGTAGGCAAAAGCACCATTGCAGACTATCTCTTTCGCCAGTTTTCCCGTCAGTTCAAAGCTCATTGTTTTTTAGATTTTAAGGAGAATTGTAAGCAGGAGTCTCTACTGTACCTGCAGGAATTCTTCCTCTTCAAACTCTTCGGTATTGAGCATATAAAGCTGGTAAATGTTGGAGCTGGATCTCTTGAGATAAAGATGAGACTCGAGCACCAAAAAGTTTTTGTTGTCCTTGATAATGTCGAGCAAGTGAAGCAGTTACGTAGCCTGGCAGAGGACACGAGCTGGTTCCATCCGGGGAGTCGTATCATCATCACCACACGAGACAAGGGTCTGCTCGATGCATATGGGGTAAAAACTGTGTATGCAGTTAAGTGCTTGGACACAGAACATGCGCTCCAGATGTTTAAGCAGATGGTTTTTAAAGGAAGCCCACCTCCTGATGGTTTTGAGCAACTCTTGCGCAGAACTTCACAGCTTGCTTATGGCCTTCCCTCTGCCCTTGACGATTACAGCAAATTATCCTGGGGTAGAAAGACTAAAGAGGAATGGGAAGAAGCAGTGGGTAAATTTGAAGAAGTACCTCACAAGACTATAGTGGATATTTTGAGAAGCAGCTATAAATATTTATCCCCAACGGATAAAATTGCTTTCCTTCACGTTGCATGTCTGTTTAACGGCGACCATATCCTACGTGTTGGCACTCTTCTTGATAATGGTGAATCTAGCATAAAAGTTTTAGTAGAGAAGTCTCTCCTCGACATTTCAGCTCAGGAATGTATAAACATGCATTTTCTAGTAGAAAAAATGGGAAAAGAAATCGTGCTAGAAGAATCCAATAATACCCCACAGAAACAAAGAATTTTGTGGGATCCTCGGAATGTCTGTAATGTCCTGCACGACAAAACAGTAAGCGTCCATACAGATTTTAGATTAGTTCAAAAAAATTTTGTTTCCTTTTACTTAAATGTCAAGTAGCTTTGACGTTTCTATCATCAGGGTACAAAAAGTATTGAAGGCCTGGCATTAGACATGTCTCAGATGCATGGCTTCGTAAGTGTTGCGAGAAGTAGTTTTAAGCAAATGCCTAATGTGAAGTTTCTCAAGTTCTACACACACTGGGGTGATAGAGGATGGAATTTGAGGCTCCCTACAGATGCACCTTCACTTCCCCGTATGCTTAAGTTACTACATTGGGATGCCTATCCATTGAGAAACCTGCCTTCCAAATTTTCCTCACACCATCTCGTTGAACTCACTATGTGTGACAGCAAGCTTCAGTTCCTCTGTGAAAACAACAGAAATCTGGTACACTAACTTATATAATTGGTGTTGGTTTAGCAAAGCCATTTGTACAAGTTCTTAACCTACTTCTGTTTTTACCTTTTGTAACGTTTTCAGAACCTTGTAGAGTTGAAGAGACTAGATGTAAGTAGATCTAAGGATCTAGAAGAACTTCCAGATCTTTCAAGGGCTATGCAGCTCGAGGAGTTAGTAGTGGAAGGCTGCGAGAAACTCAAATTTCTCAAAGAGCTTCCACAGAGCCTCAAGTATCTTAATGCACACGGCTGCAATTCCTTGGAAAATGTATCCTTACCCTCCAGTCATTACATAAAACACCTTGATCTGAGCGATTGCTGTCAACTGAATCAAAATGAAGAGCTGATCACTCATTTTCTTACCAGGGGACAGGAGGTATATTTTCTGCTGTAGATCATCTAATTTCTTCAATCACTCAAATTCTAAATCACATGATTTTATTACACTTAGCTTCAGGCTTCGCCGCGATTTGCTTGCATACCGCAAACTGTAATGCCCTCTTACTTCAATAATTGCCCGGGGGCAAGTATTCAGCTTTCCCCTAACCTGGTGGATTTCGATGCATGTATCAAGGTTGCTTGCACGAGGCCCTTCCATCTCAAATTTTCCAAGTCTTCTTATAGTTTGAAGCGGGAAGCTGATGGTGTATTTCGGATTAACCTCAAACCAGATCTCTATTTGTCATTAGAGACGGAGGAATTCGAAGTACAGGAAACTATCCATCACCTTGTTATCATCCAAGGCTTAAATAACGACCATGCTGGCAATTTTCTACCCACTCTTCAACATCCACCGAGGTTTGATTCTCCAGTACCCGTTGAGATAATAGCACGTGGAGTTCGCATGAATCTCCAAGACATACCGAACCAAATCTAATTTTTCATTGGGTTTCATGTAAGAGCGCTTCGGCAAAAGTTTTCACGTACCCAACATTTTCTTTTTTTAAGCTCAAGTAGCTGTGAACATTTTCAGCCAATTCATAGAAAAGTTGTACTTATTTATAAACGTTCCAGATATATTCAAACCAAGGATTACTGGTGAAACTTTGTCATGGGCTTCAATCTCCACCGAGATCCTATTTGCTAGAGCTTCGGCTTATACAAATGCAAAGAATATCGCATCATTGATGGATCAGCTTAGCATTTTTTACCAGTTTAGCCGTTAGGCCAAAGCTCTAGCATGAAACTTATTAAAACATTCTCAATCGTAGCTTCGGCTTCAAAATTCAAACTGACACAAGATGCCTCATCACTCGAGTTTTAATTGACGGATAAGCCCTCTGCTATAGACCTCTCTCTTTTCTTTTTTCTTTCTAGGTTTCACCGTGATTTACTTGTCAAGCTTCGGATAACTAAGAGGATTGTTGAAGAAAATCTCAACCTGGCAAATTTGGCGGTTCTGATATTCTTTTACGTTTTTGTGAAGACTACTGAACGGAAATAATGCCTCAAAGAACTTTATCTTTCTTACACCTCAAGCACACAACAACGCTATAAGCTTAAGAACTGAAACAGAATGATGCAGAGAACTTAAACTTAATGAAATGCAGAGAATAAAGTGATGCAGAGCTTAGAAATGAAAGGGAGCACAAAAGATTTAACGAGTTCAGACACCAAACCGTTTACCCTACATCTCGCCGGGAATTGATCCCGAAAATCCACTAAATCTCTTGAGAGTTTACATAATTAATTACGAATTTAAACTATAGAATTAAAATAATGTTATGAATTTTAAAATTGATTTAAAGTTTTACATAAAATTAGTTTTTAAAATTATAATTAGTTCTTGTTAATTTAAAGTTAATTATTTAAAAAATAATTTCATGAATATGTCAATAGTTTAAATAAGTTAACTATGTAAATAAATCAACCAATGAAAATATAAGTCAATTGTTATAATATAAGTCGATTAGACAAAATTAAGTCGACAGAAATAAAATATATGTCGACAGTTCGACAAATCAATTTTATGATTAAGTCAACATAAAATTATATAAGTCTATTAAAAATAAATAAGTCTACAAGAAAAAAATATAAATCGACTAACAAAAAAATGTCAACTATATAAATCAACTGTTATAAATAAGTCAACCGATAAACCAATGTGTTTATTTAATTATATAATTAATAATATTTATGCAATCCTAATTCCTTAGGTAAAATAATACTTTTAGTTTGGTTTTAATTTTGTTAGTTCATTTTTCCTGATTTATTGATTTTATCTCTTACGAATTTTATTTGAACTTTGAACTTTGAAGTATTGAGCTTTTAATTTCATACTGCTTATTATTTCCATATATTAGTGACAATAATTTTAATTTTATAATTGATTTGTTTTTCTCAACCTAATTAAAACCTAACCAAACTAGAATCGAACCGAACCAAACCAAACCAAATATAAACCGAATCGAAGACAAACCAAACCAAAATATCTTTGGTTGAGTTTGGTTAGAGTTTTCTTAAAACCAAATTAACCGAACTGAACCGAATTCGATCCAAATCTGAACTTAAACCGAAATACCCACCCCTATTCCTACTTTCCTTTCCTCCAGCAGACGTGCTTTTCCAAAGCCAAACGATTGCAGTACGGGTTAGCAGCTGCGATGGTTTTACATTATGTGCTACAAGAATATTGAAAATTTTCTTCTAGGGCTACAACTTATAAAAGTCATAGAGATCACATAAGTAATTTGAGAGAGAAAGCATAGATCAGCTAGAGATTTAGAATAGCTATATAGAATATAGAAAGATGAGAAGAAGCAAAAGCTCATTCAAAGTCTCTAATATTGCGGTCACGGCCTCGACGTCCCTTGAGAGTGGTCCATTGCATTTCTTGAACCTTTTGAGTTGGTTTGATAGACCTTCCTCCTCGGGATCTCCAAGCTATTTCTTCTATAGATTCAAAGCCTGAACAAACTCCTTGTGCAAAGGCAGCAAAAGGATTATTGCTTAGGACTTAGAGTCACAACCTCAAAAGCTGATGAGGTTCGAGTGGGAGTTGAGAAAACATAAGAAGCAGTAGTAGGAGCAGCTAAGATAACATTTTCTATAGCAGAAAGAGCAGCATTGTCTGTGGTGAATATTGAATTTTTTCTTCTCCAGAAAGCAAAGACTTTCAATGTAATTCATGTATGATGGGACGTTCGTTGATTAGCATCAAATTTGTTGGTTCATCAAGTTTAAATCCACAACTATACGTGTGACCATAAGATTTGATTGATATCTTACCACGATAACCCTCATTCGCAAGAGCTGATTTGATGTTCTGATAAATAGTATTAGGATCGAGATAATTAGGGATCTTGCACTCATACATGTCCCAGAATATGAATGTCTCAGCCTCTGAGAAACATTTAAGAACCGGGACAAAGAAAACAATAAGATAGTGAATACAGTTGACTAGATCCATTAATTTCGAGCAAGAGATCAAGACACAACGTGCCGGCGAATTTGCTGGTTAAGGAAGACATGGTTTCGATGGATCGAGATAATTGGAGACTAAACGATATGAAAAATTGAATAACAAATCAAACGAGAACGGATCGAAAGTGTTTCAACCAAGTTCGGTGAAAGAATACGAAAACAGATCTCTAACGTATGAAACGCTTACAGAGAATAAGGGAGATCTAGAAAAGAAACTAGTGGGGCAATTCGATTTATTTCTAGGGCTGAAGCTAAACAAAAGAAAACTAGGGTTTATAAAAGTATATGTATTAGTTAATTTTGATTTGATTTTAGGGAAAAAAAACCCGGACGGATAGTAGTAATTCTTGTTTCACCTCAACTAGTTGTGGGCAAATTATGTTTAGGCTTGGTTCGGGTTTGGACTTTGGAAGTTGGAAATATATTAAATCAAATGATACGGATGTAAAGTCGGCTCGTTTCAGTGAATTTTGGTTTATTTGGCGATGGGACACGATCGATCTTTCTTACATGTAGAGTGGGGAAGCAATTTTTAGATATTCAACACCCATCAAATTAGTCCACAATATTTTAAACGTGACGCTACGTACCAATAAATGGAAAGGAAACATGATGTGGATGTACCCACCAAATTAGTAGTCCACAGTATATTAAACGTGACGCTACCAATAAATGGAGATATGATGAGGATGTTCCCACCCAATTAGTCAACAGCAATTTAAACGTGACGCTACCAATAAATGGAAAGGCGATATTATGTTTCCGATGGTATCCACAACTTGAAAGTGAAAATCCAAAGGACCCCGACTGGATTTTTAATTTTTTTTATAATGGTAAAGCTGGTTTTTGTTTTCGTTTTTAGGCTGGTTGTGTTTTGATAAAGCTGTTTTTTTTATAGATAAAGCTATAAAAAAAAAAGATAAAGCTGTTTGATGACCCCAAAAAAAAAAAAAAAAGATAAAGCTAGGGCTTTTTTTTTTTTTGCTGATTTTTAATGTTGTTTTTCTTTTTCATCTACAGAAATTTTCAATCTGAATTGATATTTAAGATGTTTACGATAACCATGATTTAATCACTTTGGACATACAATACTGTATATATATATATATATGTGTTACTTGTTAGGAAAAATGCTTTTACCTCAGACCTCCTAGATATATAATATTTTGGAGGTTCCTAATTGTCTTAGCAGATCTTATGTATGTGTTAATGACCCAGATTCAAATCTCTTTAATGTTTTTAGTTAGATTTTGTTTTTTTAAATGAAATTTCAAAACGCCGTTTACTGGTTTCAATGTGTTAAGTTTGTAAACAAGGAGAATCGAGAATATTGACTCTCATGCTTGTGAAGAGAACGAAATTGATCATTCCAAATCAGAAGTATTGAATAATTTGGTGGATTTTAGAATCTGTGAAATTTAGGTGAATTTGAAAGATAATATGATGTTTTAGTAGAATTTTAATAAATGAAAAGTAAAATTTTGTTAGTGATTTGGTAAGATTTACACTTAAAAATCAGGGTATTCGAGAATGTTATATTTATATGTTCTTAATTGTGTTTATGAGAAATCGTTCATGAAGACGCCAAAACAATTGCGTTTGTCCATCAAACAAAATTGAGATGACTGCGCGAAAAATCATCCAAAAACTTGAAATATTTTTTTAGCAAAACTCAGATTTGATGATAATGTAAATTTTTAGATTTTTTTTTCTAATCTCCACCACCATCAAATCCTCTTCCATAAACAAAGTAATCACATATCTTCCTCCTCTTAATCAAAGATGTTGGCATATAAGCTAAGGTTTTCACTCCATGTGTTGATTGATTCTTTGATTTCTGTCTCCTTCTTCTCCTTATCTAAACATTAGTTTCTCTTTCATCAAAGTTTCTGAAGCTTTTTCAACATATTAGAACCCATAATCAATTTCTCAAACTCAAATCTTTTAAAAATTAGAAACGATTGATTATATATTGAAGCAATCGATGTGAATTGTGATAGATTGGAGTGAGAGAAGAAGAAGAAGGGATAAAGGAGATATGGATCTAATTAATGACGATAGAGAATTATGTTTTTTTATCAATTTTGTTTTTAATTTAGAAGCCTCTCCAAATTCCACCTCTAGAGGTGTAGTTGTTTTGTCCTTGTTTTCAACTAAAAATGTGTGTAATATCTCCTAAAATCTTCTTAAAAGTTTTGGTAAGTTTTGAATAACAGTGGAGTTTTACAAATTGTTGATTGAATAACAGTGAATTTGAGATGATTTTTAATTATTTTATAGAAATTCTATTTTCAATAACATATAATTTGGAATAATTTCTAGAAATCATTAGTTGAATAACATGTGATTTTAATAAAAAAAAAACTCCAAATCTTCTGAAATTCTAAGTCTAATACATCCCCTTTTCTCCACAGATATAAAACGAAATTAGAAAAAAAATAGTAAATATACAGAGATTGTTCTTCCAACAATCAAAGCACATTTAACTTCCACAGATTACACAGTCAATTTGACTAAAAGTTATATTAATTTTAAAATGGAGTATGTGACACTTGTCTTAGTTTTATTAATTTTAAAATGGACACTTGCCTCAAGCATTGTTTCAATTGCCATTTTTTTTTTTTTGATAAAAGGTTGTTTCATGGCTATAAATAGGCACACTCCTCATTTCACGTAAATAAAGAAAATCCCTTCTTCAAACTCCAATAATTTCCCCAAGTTGAGAACAACAATGATCGACTCAACCACAACGCTTGGGTTTATTCTATCTTTTCTCCTTCTTGCATTAACTGTGTTTGGAACTTCCTACTCAAGAAACATCTGTCTCTCCCTTTTACCAAAAAAAAAAAACCTCCGTCTCCCTCCCGGGCCGAAGTGTTGGCCTCTAATCGGAAACCTGCCGGTAATACTACAGAAGAACACACCGGTGTTTCGGTGGATACATTTCATCATGAAAGAACTCGACACCGATATTGCATGTATCCGCCTCGCAAATACTCACGTGATACCCGTGACGTCACCAAGACTTGCACGTGAGATTCTAAAGAAGCAAGACTCCATTTTCGCCACTAGACCGCTAACTATGGGCACGGAGTACTGCAGCCGGGGGTACTTAACCATTGCCGTGGAGCCAAAAGGAGAGCAGTGGAAGAAGATGAGGAGAGTGGTGGCATCTCATGTGACGAGCCAGAAGAGCTTCAAATTGGCGCTGGAAAAGGTAACCGAAGAGGCCGATAACCTTGTCCGGTACATCAATAACCGCTGTTTCAAAAACCTCGGTAGTGGTAATGGTTCTGCGGTTATTGATTTAAGGCTTGTGGTGCGCCAATACAGCGGAAATGTGGCTCGGAAGATGATGTTTGGTGTAAGGCATTTCGGTCAAGGAAGTGAAGATGGATCGGGACCAGGGTTCGAAGAGACTGAACATGTGGAATCTTTGTTTACTGTTTTAACCCATCTTTACGCCTTCGCATTGTCGGATTATGTCCCGTGGCTAAGGTTCTTGGACTTGGAAGGCCATGAGAAGATCGTGAGTGACGCAATGGGGAATGTAAGTAAGTATAACGATCCTTTGGTCGATGAAAGAGTCATGCAATGGCGTAACGGGGAGTTGAAAGAGCCTCAAGATTTTCTCGACATGTTTATATTGGCGAAAGACACAGACGGGAAACCCACTTTGTCAAACGAAGAGATCAAAGCACAAATGACGGTATGTATATATCAACTTATATCTAATGAAGGTTTTATTTTCTTCTTTTAACCATGAAGTTCTGGCCTTTATCCTATATAGTCTCTATAGGTTTGAGAGCATGGTCCATCGATCATTTGATGATGTTTATAGTGGATTCACAATCTTAAATCATCTCTCACCAAACGTACAATTTAGTTGTCGGGTTTGATAATAGTACTATATATAAGTCTATAACAATACCCCTCTAACCGGTTATATTAAGTCAATCGGACTTCGGTAGTTCAAATTGAGATTCAAATAATATAGTAAAGTATAGTGGAGTTTCTTTAGGAAAGCTCTAAACTTTTTCGAGTTGGCATTTCATACGTGAGAGATTTCATTTTCATTGATTTTATCAGAAACCTTAATTTGATGACCTCTAACTTAATCTTTTGTGGTTAATTACTTATGTTGGATTGTGAAGGAACTAATGTTGGCGACAGTGGATAATCCGTCTAATGCGGTGGAGTGGGCCATGGCAGAGATGATTAACGAACCAAGCATCATGCATAAAGCCATGGAGGAGATGGACAAGATAGTTGGAAAAGACCGTTTTGTCCTTGAGACAGACCTCCCAAATCTCAACTACTTGAAAGCTTGTGTGAAAGAGGCATTCCGGTTACATCCCGTGGCGCCGTTTAACCTCCCTCACATGTCTACCGCCGACACAGTGGTGGATGGTTACTTCATTCCCAAGGGAAGCCACGTGTTGATTAGTCGTATGGGGATCGGAAGAAACCCTAATGTGTGGGACAAACCATATAAGTTTAACCCTGGGAGACATTTGGGAGATAATATAAACTTGGATCTAAACGATCCAGATCTCAATATATTATCGTTCAGCACGGGACGAAGAGGGTGTATGGGTGTGAACATTGGGTCGGCCATGACATACATGTTGCTTGCTCGGTTGATTCAAGGGTTCACGTGGTCAGTGCCTGATGAGGGTAAAATCGACCTTTCAGAAAGCAAGAGTGATCTTTTCATGGCAAAACCTTTGCATGCGATTGCAACACCTCGTTTGGCTCCACAAGTTTACTCAATCTACTTGAGGAAGTAGTTACTATTACAAAAAATGTAATAGTAATTTCATGAAACGGTATGTTAAATAATCTTTCAGAATAAAGTATGTATAAATAAATAAATAAATCAAAGATCTTTGAACCTTTTAGTGGAGGTTATTAAGAATGTTTTTTTTTTTTGCTTATTTGATAATGTGGTATTAAGAATGTTGTGGATGTGTTATGTAATTTCCACTCCTTGTAATTCTCTTTATATGAATTTGTTCTGCTTTTTCGTAGGTTTCATAACGATTGCTTTGCTTATCCGGAACTGGTTTTTATTTATTTTGATAATCGATCCCATGGGACATATATACCGATGTACTGTCGGCTCGGTTCAGTCAATTTTGGTTTATTTTTAGGGTCGGTTTGTTTTTTTCTGCCGTTCGATTGTGTTTCGATTTAAAACCAAAATTAATTAGTGGCGGGACATTCCAAACAACCGGCACATGACTTGTCTTGATGTCTTCTTTTACTTTTAATCATCTCTGAAGTGCTGTGCATTCAGCAAACTTTAGCATGTTTCTTTAAAAAAAAAGAATTCCAGCTTGAGTTGCTGCCTCTTTGTACCATGAATTCACAAAAATGGGCTTCACTAGCTTAGGTAGAGGTGATGGAGACAAGAAAACTACAGAAAAACCTAGAAGATTTATTATTAAGTTTGCTATATCCCTAACTAACAAATAAGGTACATAAATACTACAATGAAAAAATAAATGTTTTTGTGTGAGCATTACACATCAGACAATATACTCTAACAATCTTATCTCAACTTTCATTGTTCGGTTCAAACTCTGAGAATTGGCTTTTTAAGGATTCTACCCTGAAGATCATATGTACACAAGATATTGAAATCTCTCTTCCCCTACGATTGAAGAGCTACGATGTAAGTCCAGTCTGATGGGATGTCGTTTGCGATTACCAAAAAATTTACTGGTTTACCACGACGTAAAAATCCACACACATACATTTCCAAGACCATCTCTCATATATGATCTCAGGTCCATTCCCTGAAAACATATAACAAAGGAGATATCTCATACATGTTTTTAGGAACTATTCCCTTAGGGATCTTGCACTCATACACGTCCCAGACGATGCATGTCTCAGGCCTCTGAGAAACATTTACGAAACAATAAGATCGTGAATACAATTAACGAGATCCATTAATTTACTATGATAGATCGATTAAAAGATCTAAGATCCAGATCTAGACAAACTATTTCGAGACAAAACGTACCCGCGTATTTGCTGGTCAAGGAAGACATGGTTTCGACAGATCGAGATAATTAGAGACTAAACGATCTGAAAGAATTGAATAACAAGCAAATTAAGGAAAACGGATTCAAAATATTTCAACCAAGTTCGGTGGAAGAATAAGAAAACAGATCGTTAAAGCCCTCGCAAAAAGGGTTGCGGCTGAAGGAGACTTGAGAAAGAAACTACTAGAGGGGCATTCGATTTATAAAGTACTGAAGAGAACAAAAGAAATCTAGGGTTTTGGAAACACTATTCTTAAAAGACTCAACTTGAAAACTCGCGCATAAGAATATTACTGAATATATATATATATATATATATATATATAAATTAGAAAGAGAAAAAACAAATATATATATATATATATCATTAATTTTAAAAACCTAATTAATTTTGAGAGAAACGAAAATCACTCATGTTGCCGTCAAAAAAAAAATTCACTTTTTTCTTAACCACTAACAGCAACCTAAAAGGCTAAAAGCTAGCCTAGAACCCAAAAAAAAAAATTAAAATAATTGAGACCATAACCAAGATCATTTCTTCCAATTAAAGTCGATTAATGTACTAAAGTCTCATATATTATCATAATCAATATGTTGTTTTGGATTTCGTGAGTTTCTTCTTCTCTCATTTGGAGTTTACTTCTTTTTTTTAACATCTGATTTACCGTTAAATTGTAAAAGGTTCATACAAGAATTTGACAAGCCAAATTGGCAGAGTAGAAAAACATATGGAAAGTACATCTAAATCAAAAGCTTTTTTAGATAGTAAATCAGCTGCGTTCTTCTTGTATGTTTACTTATGTATTAAATTTGTATAGTTTCAAACAATTTTATTTAAAGAAGTATGGTTTTGGTGTTTCATTATAAAATTTTTTAATTTATAAGTCAACTCTAACATTCTTAGTTGGACTTTCATTAATCATTTCATACCCTGAGAATTGACATTTTATGGACTAACCCAAACAATAATGACGCGGAAATCGATTCTACCCTCAAGATTATTTTTCACAAGCTCTGTTGAGTTCATGACAATAAAATGAACAGTTCTGATTATGTTGTTCTTATAATACCTTTTTGACTTCTTTGGTGTCTCAACAAACTAATTGTTCCATCTTGGAGTTGTACTATCAGGCATCAGCAACTTAAAAAACATCCACTCTACCGTTAAAAATATGACTGTCTCAATTATGTATTGAGGCGACTCAGGCGAGCAATCCAATCCGTTGAGGAGTTTATCATTCGTATGTACCATAATATTCATGGTGTACGGTTTTAATATGCGGATTCATTGATTAACCAAGTTCCCAACCTCTAACTGGTATGTCTCCGTTGAGAACCGTCTTCCACAATTTCCACTATCAAGAAAATGTTTTACAACACTCTAATATGGTCCATATGGATGTTTCTCTTTTTCCTTGTTACAGATTTGGGAACTCATAAAGACAAAGAATAGAGAAAGACACAAAGAAACACACGCTAAGAATAGGGAGAGTCGAACTCTGGTTCTCTCTTGCTGCTGTTTTTTCTCTCTCTTATTGTCTCTGTTGTGTTCTCTTGCGGCTCTCGATCGTATACTCTATGTTCCTTTAATCACAAGTATCACCGAGTAACAAAATGGGCTTGAATACAACTTAACCCAACTAAGCTTTATAAACATACTTAATCCCAACCAGATCTATGAGGCCCATAACTTGTGATTACTGAAGCCCAAATCCACACATGAAAATATATTTTTGTCATATAAATTATGAGATTGAAAAATATTTGGTGCCAAAAGGAATTGGTGACATAACTTCCACTTCCACAGAATGGGGGGCAAGAGAATATAGTGTGATTAATCCTTTCTTCCGATTTACCACAACAAGGGAAAAAGCTATCCTAAACCAAATGTCTCTTTACTATAATCTTTCATTCTTTGCTTTGGTAAATACACAATATTTGCTTTTGCTCAACAAGCTTTACCAGATTGTGACTCTGTCTGTGTATTTCGTATTCCATCAGGCTAGAAATGGAGACAGTAACGTTTGAGACAAAACCCAAAAGAGTATGTTCCCACAGGATATGTCAAATCATATTTCATGACAAAACAACTAACACTTGCTGAAGTTGTTTTCACATTTTCGAATACGTTTCCTTTGGAAGCGAATTTAACATATTCACGAAAGTGTTAAATTCCTTTGGTCTATCACAGTTGCTTTTGGACTTAATTAATACCTCTATTGGGTCTCCTTTGATTTTGGTCCAAAGAAAGGTATTTACCTTTTGATTTTGGGTCCCTAGGGGATGAGTACCCAGTAACCACGTGTCCTAAAACTTATGGATCATTCAAAGACTTAAATCCATAAACATAGGGAATAAAAGAAAATGTTAGAATTAAGAAAACATGAAGTAGCAATAATTATGTTTTGGTTGTTCCAAGGATAAATGAGGATGACCAAGCTTGCCTTGCACTAAAGCTTTCTTAATTTCATCGCAAAAAGGTTAGGTACTTGATTAAGAACCCAACCTATGTTTTAGTATCATACATTCCTTATTCCTATCTTAAATTACTACAATCCTCATGCTTTACACTTTTCTAAAATTACTATACTAATGATAGTGGTTGTTCTCCCTTAAGAAAATAGTAATTTCATTCCCATAAGAAAATTACAAGTGTTTTATTTGAAAGAGCATGTGAATCACGAGCAAAGGAGCGCGTGAGATATGAATATGAGAGGGGCGGCTAAAGACTAGAGTGTAAAGACCTAAGGGCAATTAAGGACGTTCAGAATTTTTTTTTAAAAAGTCTCAATATTCTGGAAACGACAATACACTTTGGACAAAAAGCTAAATAACAAATTAGCATTTTAAAAGCTTCACAATAATGATTTAACAAAGCTAACGTGGCCAAGATAGCTAATAGTACTTTTTGGCATCATTTCATTATTAAAAATAATGGAATTAAGAAATCATAAAGCCAACAAGAGTTTAGTTTAATATATTCGAAATAAAAGATGGGGGAAAAGTTAATATAAGACCTTGTATTATACATTATTGTTAACTGTTAATGTGATTAAAAAAAAAAAGTAAAGTGCCAAACGGATTGTAGAGATAGGAATCGTTAATTTAGAAAAGGAAAAAATAATCTTGAATTGTACGTTTGCCTTTCCAGAATTACATTATTTCTTAGCTTTTAAATGTTATCATTTTGGTATTTTCCGAAATTTAGATTTTAAAACTGTGTTAGGGAATTTAAGAATCTGATATAGCTGCGTGGTTTTATATAATAAATGATAAAAAAAATATTTTCAAAAAGAGTCTTATTTTTTTTGAGTAATTGATTCTACAAGGTCATATTCTGTGTTTTGGGTAAAGTGAAACCAATAAATTAAGATATTAAATGAATAATTAAGCACTTAAGACAATAATTAACCAGAAGGAGAAGGTTGTAGTGGTGCTCATGGCGATGGTGGTTACCCAGTAAAAGTAAGAGACGGAGACGAAACAGAAGAAGAAAGATCAAACCATACCATACAAATACGAAAGCACTCTCTGATTCACTAAAAGAGACAAGTTTCACTTTGTTCTGTTGAGACAAGAAGACATGCAAAAATAATCTGTGTCTTTGTTCTTCATCGTTTCATCAAATACTCTAAAGGTATCTATCTCCATGTCTCTCTCTTTATGCATCTGTAGTCTCTTGCTTGAAAGGCTCTGATGTTTAATTTCTGTCAATTTTTTTCCCATTTCTTTGTTTGATTATTGGTGTATCTATCTGTCTTGTGGCGTGAGATTGATGTTTACTGATTTCGAAAATTCTTACAAAAATTCCTCTCAAGTCAACGCCTTTTTTTACCCAAAAGTGATGACAAGCACAAAAAACTTGTCTTGGTCGGAAAATTACTAATTTCGACCAATCGTGACGATCTGTTCAATCGTTTTGGTTACCCAAGATAGTACGATCGAATCAGAACTCGTTTAGATATTAAAAAATTATACAAATTTAGAAACTTTCAACCTCTTCTTTATTTCTATTTCCAGGATCTTCTTTTGTATAATAGCATCTTCTTCAAAAAATCTAATCTTTGAGTCATGGTTTTATGATATAGGTTGTTAAGAAAGACGCTATGATGCATCAGATGAATAAGAAAGATTTAGCAACTCATTCAACTTGGCCTTACCTTAATACTAGCATCTCATGGGGTGTAGTTCCTACTGATTCTGTTGTTAACCGTCGCGGTTCTGCTGCTGTGATGTCTGAATCACTAAACTTGAAGATGGATGCAAGGCCTGACCATATGCAAACCACAAAGCAAATCAGTTTTCAGGACCAAGATTCATCTTCAAGTCAGTCCACTGGTCAATCTTATACTGAAGTTGCTAGTAGTGGAGATGATAATCCTTCCAAGCAAATCTCCTTCTCAGCAAGATCAGGTTAGTTTTAATGAATATACGGTTTCAGTTGATTCTTGTTCCTTTCAATTGAGAACACATATTGAAAAGACAAGAGGATATGATTCTTGTTCTTGGTATATATGTTTACTTCTCATTTCATTTACAAGAGAATCATCCTTATGCCATATGAAAAATATCATCTACTCTCTAAATTTTGTCAGATGTTTGTCTAGGATCTGAAGAAACTCAGCGGAAGGGATATGCAACAAGTACTAAATCAGGCTTGATGACAGGATTCCCGAATATTCACTTTGCTCCTGCACAGGTATATGTAAATCTACTAAGCAGTAATTATTAGTAAAACTTCTGATGGTGGACTGATATCTTATATTATACAATGTACATGATCCAGGCTAATTTCTCATTTCACTATACCGATCCACATTATGGTAGTTTATTAGCTCCAACTTACCTACCACAGCCACCGGTAAGTACTATGTAGATCTTCTTCTTTTTGGTATGCTTGCATTTAGTTTGTTTATGCTATGATCTGTCCATTAGATCTTAAGTCTCTTAATATCTTTTGCAGACATGCAATCCCCAAATGGTGGGTATGATTCCTGGTCGAGTTCCTTTACCAGTGGAGCTCACAGAAACTGAGCCAGTCTTTGTCAATGCGAAGCAATACCACGCAATCATGAGGAGGAGGCAGCAGCGTGCCAAGCTCGAGGCTCAAAACAAAATAATCAAAGCCCGTAAAGTATATATTTCTTCACCTTATGAGACATCTTAAACAAAAGCATCTCATTTAGTATTGCTTTTCTCATCTCTATTTTTCTTATTGTAACAGCCGTATCTTCACGAGTCTCGACATGTTCATGCTCTCAAAAGGCCAAGAGGATCCGGTGGAAGATTCCTAAACACCAAAAAGCTTCTTCAAGAATCCGAACAGGCTGCTGCTAAAGAACAAGAACATGACAAGTCGAGCCAACGAGAAAACAGAAAGACGAATATGCCTAGATTCGAAGCTCATATGCTGCATAACAGCAAAGACCGGTGCTCAACCACTTCTGGCTCAGACATCACCTCTGTTTCCGACAGTGCTGATATCTTTGGACACACTGAATTTCAGTTTTCAGGTTTCCCAACTCCCACAAACCGAGCCATACTTGTCCATGGTCAATCTAATGACATGCATGGAGGTGGAGGAGACATGCACCATTTCTCTGTCCATATTTGAGACATTGGATATTTTGGTGCTGTGTTCATGTTCCCATCAAAAAGGGGAAGTCATCCTTGGCTACTAGTTCTTTTGCTTGTTGCTACTTAGTGTTTTTGTTTCACATTATGTTTGTGTTAGACATCACAAGAACGACCAAGATCTCTTCACTTTGAAACCCTCGTGCTTGTCTTTTATCTTCTGTTAGACTGTTACCATGCCTATCTATTGTGTAAACTAGTGATTTGATTGTTCTAATAAACTTTCATTCCCTCTTTTCTTTTTTCATGATTTATATCTTCTTTTTTTTCCTTCATTTGTGTCGGCAATGAAGAAGTCTCCGGATTCTGTTTGAATATGATAAAGAAAAACACAGATTCTGCGTCCACTGAGACATTGAGTTAGATTCTTGAAATATTTTACAATTTAGTTGACACTTGGAGAAATATTAAATGAAGAATCCAGTATATATATAACATCATTTCTTATTCTTGATACCCTTCTGAGGAATAAGAAGAGAAGTTGAAAGATTCTACTCTTGAGTCTCATTTATCTGTCTGACAAGATATTATACACTTAGAATACTTGAAAATATTGCCATTTCTTTGGCACGTTCGTGAATATTTATTTCAAAATATCAAGGCCGTCTTCTCTATGAATTATTTCCTGTTAAGAAAGAATAAAGTATTTTTATAAGGTAAGAAGAAACGTAAGATTCTGCTCCAAAACACGTTGACTTATGTGACAGATACACACCTGTGTTCCTAAGATACTAACAATGATCATAATTTACTTGAATAAAAACAAAAAAAAAGACAGCATTTTGAATGTCACAATCCTGTAAATCGCTTTCTAAGTGATTCATGAATAACTAATTATAACATATTGCTAAATCAAAACTTGTCGCGTTTCCTCAATTTCTTATTATTGATGTTAGACTGCGAATTGTCAAATAATGTCGTCTTGTTATATCGCGATTTTTCTTACCATACCGGTTTAGTAGCACAATTATGGTGAACCGATCCAAACCCGGAAACCAAAATCCAAGCAAATGAGAAAATAACATTGATTTATTTAGAAACAACGGAATTTAACACATTCCTTACATATGACTGGAAACAAATGAAATAGCAGAAGAGCTAGACAAGTAAGAAAATGAAAAACATTCCCATCAAAGATTTTTCTAAGTGGTTTTTCCAGTTGTTATAACTATGATTTAGACTAAAACCCGTCATGGTTCTTAGCTGAAAGCCGTTTTAAGAACTCGTAGGTAGTGATCATAGTTGTTGCAGACATTGACATTGAAGCACATCTTGGTCCCAATCCTCTGTAACAAGCTGTCCATCCACCTTCCCTAACCAAGTTTCTTACCGTCTGTCCAATACTCGGTCCACGCTTGCTACTACTACTATTACTACTATCTTCCCCATCAAGAACTTGCAATCTCGTCTTGATTGTGTCAAGTGGCATTGTAATCAAAGCAGAAACACTTCCAGCAATTGCAGCACTAACTCCTTGAACAGCCATTATTGTTTTGGAGTCCGGTTTAATCGTGTTACCATTTTCTTCGTCTTTCTTGCAGACATAACACCCAACTCCACCCCAAACCATCCGCTGTGCAACAGAGTAAGACGCCCACCAAACAGCATTAGACGGTGCATAAGTCAGAATCGATATCCCAAAACCTCTATATAACCCCTTTGGTCCATCAGCGCGAACAATCTTCCTAAATGCATCAAACCCGTTAACATAATTACACCTCGATGCATTAACAAGACCAGCACTTCCTTGAACCATAAGCCTTTGGCTAACAACATCAACAGGAGTCCAAACAAGCTGTGCAGCCATAGCAGCACTCAAACCTCCAACCGCATTAGCAACTGCAGCAGCTTTAGCCTCTGTAAACCCTAAGCTAATAGCACCAGAGCCTACGTTACTCTTAGTAACCTCCAAGGCAGTCATGTACAAAGCACGAGCAGGTATAGTTCCCATCAAAGAAGTTCCAAATCCTCTGTACAATCCTCTTAAACCTTCATGTCTCACAAGAGTAAACGCACTTCTAATACAGGAGCCTTGTGAATGACACACTTGTTGACGAGTTTTCATCAAAACCGCAGGATAAAGAGCTCCAGATACTCCTGAAAACAAAGCAGCTCCTAAAACGAAAAACTTGGATTTATCAAGCATCTCCCAATTAATATCAGCTGGGATATGAATCTCCTGTGCCGATTCTTCCTCGGCCGCACCTAGATTCATCTTCGCCACTTTTTAACCAACCCAGCAAAAAAAAAAAAAAAAAAAAAAAAGAGACCCTTTTAAACAAGGAACAAAAATGTTCCCGGAAACTTGGATTCAGTGCTCGGAGTAACAATCTCTATCTGTACAACTTTTTCCTAATCTCGAAGAAGAGCAAAGTAGCAAATTTCTATTTACAATCGGAGACTGTAACACATCTCCAGGATTAGAAGACCAAAAATTTCTAAAAAAAGGAAGAAAAAAAAAGATTCACGGAGAACGAAAGAGGAAAGATTTCAGAAGACAAATCTCAAACCAAGAGACGACGGCATTTTTTTCTCCTGTGGAACCACGTCTTGGATCCAAAATGATTACCAAAACTATGCGGATCTAACAACATCTTCGAAAACAGAACCGATAAATCGACCTTACCGAAGAAACGATCATCCTCTCCAGTAAGCGAGAAGACAATCTCACCGTGAAACCCGTATACTTCGCCGGAGTTATCCAATAAGCACCAATACGAGACGGATGTAAAAACGAGAGAGAAAGAGAGAGACTAATCGCAAGAGAGCACACGAAAAGAGACCTTATACAGTTTATACTGTTATCGAGCGAGTCTAGGGTTCCGGTTTTTTTCCTGTAAAATAAACGAAATTGAGATGCCGGTTTAGATATTTCCTAGTATTAACCGGCTTGTATATTCCGGTTAGGTTAGCCGATCTCTCTGTAACAGAATGCCATGTCTGGTTTTCACAGTATTTAGCGGTTAATGTTTTTTTCCCCTCAACTTACTGGTTAATTTTAGGGAAAACAATTTATTATATTTTCCATATTGTGCAAAAACTAATGGAAAATGATCACGGTGTACAAATTTGTTTTACTTTTAAGATTCAATCCCAGAGTTTGATCCAGTATTATAAGCATTTATTTAGGAAATAAGGAAGATCTGCTAAAATCAGATGCGGACAGGTGACACGTGTCAATCATGACTAAAAATACAGACGACGTACCCTTAAGATCGACGGGAGAGATACAGAAAACCTAAAAATAGTCATCAAAAGGAACGGCTAAGATCCTTTTCTTGGATCAGACGAACGGAGGAAAGAGAAAATGGATCCGCTTTTGTGATTTGGATAAGATGACGTGGCGTCCATATCCATGGGCCGTTGTGCTGGGTTAAGATGGGCAGAAGTCAGTAAGAGGCACGTGATCTTTTCACGTGACCACTAGTGTACGATACTTATCACTGTTTCACTTCCACTATGAAAAAGAATTTATAAATTTATCAGTTCATATTCTGA
The DNA here is from genome assembly GCA_028015245.1 of Cardamine occulta. Lineage (NCBI taxonomy): Eukaryota > Viridiplantae > Streptophyta > Magnoliopsida > Brassicales > Brassicaceae > Cardamine > Cardamine occulta. Next base: position 18,939,278 of record CM051368.1, on the reverse strand, counting down.
TCTGACCCTGCCGTCAAAAAAAAAAAAAAAAATTCTGATCTGACCCCAAAAAAAGAGAGACAGATTTATCAGTTCATAGAGATGCTAAATTTCACGAACAGTGGTGGTCCTTGGACAAGAAACAAAACAACAACATAAATCATTTTTCTTGTCGTTGTATCATTTAGTGACATTACGTGAAAAATATTAATTTGACCTTGGGAGTTTCACATATTTGAGTACCAAATCAAAATATAGTATATAGAAATACCCACTATCCAAGCAAGTATACATTTCTTTTTCGGTCCACGTTTAGTACATCGTTAATCCTTATCTTCAACAGATTAGATGTTAAAGCGAGGTGGATAAAGTGATGCGTAGCTGATCTACCAAAATGTTTTTCCTCACATATAATTAATGTTCAGCATGTGATTTGATTCCAAAAAGAACATTATAACATGTGTTGGGCTTGACCAACCATCGTCCGATCCGTTCCTAACAATGCTGGTTCTGTCTGGACTTATCGACCCTAAATTCAGTCCACCACAATGTTCCCTAGTTATTTGTAAGGTCCACTTTTGTTGGTTCAAAATAGTCTTCATGTTTATGTTAAGTCACCCACCTAGAATCCGCTATACCATAAGTTCATCTTTATAGTTGCATAAAGAAAACATTGGATCAAAAAGAGATAAGAAAAAGTGGCAAGTACTCAGCAGCCTTATAGTTTAAATTCACAAAGACCAATAACAATGGCAGTTTTTTCAGTTTAGATCTACTGAATACTACTAGTGATGGTGAGATCATTAGAGCATTGGCTGAATCAGAACTCCATCAAAGTGTGTAATAATCGACTAGAAGCCAGCTAGTACATGTGTATCTTCAAAGGAGCCTACCAAACGAACCAAGAGGATTTAAGCAACAAATCGACTTGTTCCAAAATTTTAATTCAACAAGGGATCTTTTTGAAGGGGAATCAGTCCAATAAGAGTTCAAACAAAGGAGTTATCCAATTTACAAATTGGGTGATCTCCTACTTAACCGATTTGGACATACACCGATTGATTGGAGATTTGCCACCAAACTAAGAAGAGTTAAGCTACGAAGTGAATTGTTTTAAAATCTTGACTCAACAGAGACTCAATGAGAATTGGAATCAAGTCAATACCGGTTTTGATTTGAGAGATATTAATTTTCTAAACCGAAGGATCCTAGACTTGCCTTATTTGGAACCTTCTGGGTTTATGAGACTTCAAATGTATATTTGGCAACCAGGAGACCTTCCCCATCAATCAGAGACTCTGAACATGTCTTTATTTCAACCAAAACGCACATGATCAATTGGAGATGCACATGGACCGATTTACCTTATTCAGACCTAAGCGCATTCAACATGTTCACTCTTGGTGTCATAACTCTCCAACGGCTATATCCTTGCTACTGCTGCCACTTGACCACATTTTCTAAGAACTTGGACGTCCCAAGACATCACAACTTCGCACCCAAGCTTTCAAGACTCAAGCTAACAGTTATTTCCTTATTTGGGCCGATACACCACAATCTCATCCAACAGCCATATGCATTAAATTGTAATCATTTGTTTCTTTGTTTAAACTTTTAGAACGTTAGGATATCATTATTTTTGAGCTTATATAAGTTCAGTTTGTCCCCCTTTGTAAAGACACCCTTAATCGAAATTTTTAAGTTCATAAGAAAAACAGTTTTTCTTCTCTTTCACAAAGTTGTGAATTCTTTGTGTTTTTTTTCATTAGTTCTTATTTGAGTGATTCATTTAAGTCTTTTAGAGTCTGCAATTCAAGTTATTTGAGTGATTCATCTAACTAGTCTTGTTCATCGATTGAGAGAGTCAATCAACTTACCCCCATCTCTATCTCTTTCACCTTCCGTTCAATCTAGGTTTTTGGAATCCTTTGATCATTAAGTGATCTAAACTCGGTGTGATTCTGAGCCTACATCATCAAGTGAGCAACTGCTTATTCAAGGCCAATGTTGATATCTTTATGTGGAATGTCTGAATTCTCAAACTCTCATCATAATCTGCATTTGCATTTCATGTAAGGTTTCATCAAATTAAACAATGGTGCATTATTCTGTGAACTACTTGCTGATTAATGTTTTGCTTAGGTTGCGAAATCGATTGAAAAGTGGTGGGACTAGCTCCTAGTGGTGATCTCTCTTTCAACCTCTTCTTTGACTTCTTGGGAATGCCCGGGCAAAACCCAGAAAACATATGACTCTACTGAGCTATGTTTGACTCAATTACACGGAACTAAAAAATCAAACCAGGAAGCCTGAAACTCATAATAGAGTAATCAATTTTACCTTCTTGTATGTCCAAGAGAATGGCAGTGGATTGCATTATGCATACGAGCAAAGGTACACAACCTATATATGGAAAGGCATTTTATCGAGTTTAGCAAGCAAAAGATCACGAGTCACGTAACAAAGTACACGAAAAGGGACCCTCATGAAACCGAAAATTCTCTCAAGTTCCACCATGAAAAGTTCAAAATCATTAAAAAGTGACCCCTTCTCTTATTCTCTTTGAGTGTTTCTTGTGTCATCATTACTCGTTGTCTCCCAAAGAACTATGTCCCAAATTTAGAGGAAAACACAACGGTTAATTGAGATATTTTTTTGGACCCAAAGCTAATTGAAGTCTTTAAGTGAGCTTATTGGGCTAGTTTTTCACATTGCTCATCCATTTACTGTATCTTTGACCCAGTCCGTATTAAAGATTCTGTGGCGAAAAAGAGGACCCCATAAAGTGTCCTTTACTTAATGTTATGTTATGAAAGTCGCTCTCATTATTTAATTTTATCATTCACTTTTGAGAGCATATATATAAAGATAATTGTAAGATATATTTTTTTGGGCGGCTTGTAATACGATTATTTGATTAACTAAAATCGCACAAACTCACAAAGTAATTCTGATATGCATAAGAGAAATGCTTAACCTTGTGCATCTCGTAAAAAACACTAACAACAGAATTATGATGGGTGAATCAGTCCGTACCATACTTGGAAATGAATTTTTCTCTGATCGGTGTATAAATATACTTTTTTCCTACAAACAAATATTATTATATTAACCGATGACATACAAATTCATACAAAGTCACGATACTATTACTAAACCGTGTAATATAACTATATACATTCGAAAAATAGATGCATGATTTGATTTCTAAAAGACTAAATGCATGCATGAATCATGATCCGTGGATGTTAAAGAATAAAGATTCATTCATATTCATGTGTCACTAGTGCGGTAGTGCCTGCCTACTGTACACGGTAAGGAAAAATTAATACTCCACATACGTAAAAACATTAATTTATTTCTTGAGAATTTGGAATGAAAATTTTTTTAAAAAAGCAATAAATTAGTCATTTAGAAATTTTCCTAATATTTAAAGGTTATAGATAAATTAGTCTAGTCACAAAGTTGTCAACATTCTTCTCTCCAATCAAATTTTGTAGCAACACTTAACTTCACTCTCCCTCCTCCACTCGGCCACCTACTTACCTTCCCACTCTGAAACCTCACTTAAACCTCATTCCTCCGCCGCTTCCTTCACCGTCCGATGCACCACCCCATCCTCCTCCTCTCCCCCATCACAGACATCTCAAAAGCACCGCCGTAACGCCGATGAAAACATTCGAGACGAAGCTCGTCGTCGTCCTCAACTCCAAAACCTATCCGCACGATATGTCCCTTTCGACGCTCCACCGTTATCTACAGAATCATACTCACTCGACGAGATCGTTTACCGTTCACAATCCGGTGGTCTCCTCGACGTCCAACACGATTTCGCCGCCTTGAAACGCTACGACGGCGAATTCTGGCGTAACCTATTCGATTCTCGCGTCGGTAAAACCAATTGGCCGTACGGATCAGGCGTTTGGTCGAAGAAAGAGTGGGTGCTTCCTGAGATCGACGACGACGACATCGTTTCCGCCTTTGAAGGGAACTCAAATCTCTTCTGGGCGGAGCGATTCGGTAAACAGTATCTTCAGATGAACGATCTATGGGTGAAGCACTGTGGGATCAGTCACACTGGATCTTTCAAAGATTTAGGTATGACGGTTTTAGTTTCTCAGGTGAATCGTCTCCGGAAAATGAACAAACCAGTCATCGGAGTTGGATGTGCTTCAACTGGGGATACCTCCGCTGCTCTCTCCGCTTACTGCGCTGCCGCCGGAATTCCCTCAATCGTTTTCTTACCGGCGGATAAAATCTCCATGGCTCAGTTAGTTCAACCAATTGCAAACGGAGCTTTTGTGTTAAGTATCGACACTGATTTCGATGGATGTAGGCATCTGATTCGAGAAGTCACGGCGGAGCTTCCGATCTATTTAGCTAACTCTCTTAACAGCCTCCGTCTCGAAGGTCAAAAGACGGCGGCGATTGAGATTCTGCAGCAATTCAATTGGGAAGTTCCTGATTGGGTCATTGTTCCTGGAGGCAATCTTGGTAACATCTATGCGTTTTACAAAGGGTTTCATATGTGTAAAGAATTAGGTCTTGTTGATCGAATCCCTAGACTTGTTTGTGCTCAAGCTGCTAATGCAAATCCACTTTACTTGCATTACAAATCTGGTTGGAAAGATTTCAATCCATTGAAAGCGAATACTACATTTGCTTCTTCGATTCAGATTGGTGATCCTGTTTCTATTGATAGAGCTGTGTATGCTTTGAAGAAATCTAATGGAATTGTTGAGGAAGCTTCTGAAGAAGAGTTGATGGATGCTACAGCTCTTGCTGATTCCACTGGTATGTTTATATGTCCACATACTGGTGTGGCATTGACGGCTTTGATGAAGCTGAGGAAATCTGGAGTTATTGAAGCTAATGATCGGACTGTGGTTGTGAGTACAGCTCATGGATTGAAGTTTACGCAGAGTAAGATTGATTATCATTCTAAGAATATTAAGGAGATGGCTTGTAGATTGGCGAATCCACCGGTGAAGGTTAAGGCAGAGTTTGGTTCAGTTATGGATCTTCTCAAGGAGTATCTTAAGAGTAATGAATCTAAGTGTTGAAAAAGCTTTGTTTGCTCGTGTTTCTTCTAAACAATTCTTGTCTCTTAGGCCATCTTTAGGTCATGTGAGATTGTTTGCTTGTTATTAGAGGAACTAATAAAATTGCGGTTCTTTGGACTTATGAAATTAAAGGACTGGTTGGTTAGTCCCGTGATGGTCACATCAACAACGTACAACTGACTTTTATAAACAAGTACTCAAGTCCTGTCTTTTTCCTCTACAGTTAACTTCTTTTCCTCTTAAATATTTTTATTTTTGTTTCAATTTTCAAAAGAAAAATTCTGGTTTGTTTTCTCTTTAAAACAAAAATTAGAAAAATTGAATTCACTATTAACATTCGGGAAAAAAACTACCTAGACCATAATAAGAAACAAGTAATAAAAATATGTTACATAACTTACATTGCATCAAAAGTTAAAAACACCACAGAGCTTCCGAGTAAAACTAGGTCGGTTTCCACTAGCAGTCTCTTGCTCCGCAACCAAAACCTCAACGGCCTTGAGAGCCACAACGCCCGGGATAAGGCCAAGTACTTCCACTGCGTATCAGTTCAGCCTTGCCAACTATAAGATAACGTCCTCCCAGGTAAATTACACCACGCTCCAACGCCTTCTCTGCTCCTTCTTTCAGATCAATGTAAGCATATCCTAAGGAAGCACCCGTGAAACTGTCTGTGGGAACAAATACGCGTGTGATCTCTCCAAATGAAGCAAAATGTTCAATCAATGCAGTCTTGATATAATCCACTGGAATCAAAGAGTCAAATCCCGTAACGGAGATCGTTTGACCATTGCCACCATCAGAGGATGAAGAATTCTTAGCAGAACTGTTCTCTATCTTGACCTTTAGAGGGACATTTTTAGCAGCTGTACCCGGCTTCTTGGTTGCAGTAAATTCGTCATCTGATGAAGAAGTTTCCATGTATGAGCCCTCGCTGTTAGAAGCAGCCTTAGCAAGAGGCTTCTTGGCAGGAACATTCTTACCCTTCGCTGAGATCAAAATCGCCTGTAGATCCGCTTTGGTTGCCAACAAATCCACCTTTGCTTCGAGCCGCTGAAGACGATCAGCGAATCCTTCCATCATCTCATTCATCTCGGATATGATCACGTCTTTCTTCTGCTTCTTCAGATCTACTTTGGTCTCTGAATCATCTTTCGGCTGCCTCTTACCTTTCTCCAAAGGCTTTATCGCCTTAATCACAGCAGAAGCTGCTTCATCTTTGGTTGCGGAATTCTTGCTAGACTCGGCCATGGAGAAGATGTAAAGAAAAGAGAAAGAGCGATTAAAAACCCTAGATTGCTGCTTAAGATATATAATTAATTCACAAAATAGATCAGTTCAAGACACCTTATTACGTTATATATGGTGCCAACGTCGGCATAATATCTATCAGGGCCGGCCCATAGCAAGTTCAACATGTGACATGGAACATGGCCCACTAAATTACAGGGTTTATAAAATATATTTGCATATTTATAGATATTAATGGGGTTTTTTATTTGCATCTGAAGATAATATTGATTAAAACTTGCAAGGTGAGTTTACAAAGGCCGGAGGAAAATAGAGAAATCTTCCGAGTCTATAGCTCAAATGAGGGAAACTGATGCGCAAACAAAAGAAACTAAAATAGAAACTTTTTATGAAAGAGATAGGAAAAAACGAAAGTCTAAAATGATCTACAATGAACTGAGAACTGTGAGAACGAAGCACAAATGCTTTATTATCTTGTGGAGAGAAGCATGTTGAGCCCTTCGCATTGCTCCAATCTAAGAGCTCCGGGTCTAAGTGAATGCTCTAAACCATCCTCCAAGCGAGAAACAACAAATTCACAACTGAACCGTTTTGATGGCAATTCCAAGAACCACACACACCATACGCAGCAGATCGCATTGAGATTTGAAACAGAAGTCACACCAAATAAAGACTTCAAACTAACCTAACCAAACCGGAGAGGAAACCAACAATAGAAGCCGCTAAAGCGAAGATGAGAGAGCCTAGATCCGACCTGTAACTCCCTCACAGAGCCCAGGTCGCACCACGACCAAGCATGAACAACCGCTAAGCCACCGAGGGAAGGATATCAAATCGCCAAGCCAACCCGCAGACAACTCCTCATCAACCCATCAGAAAGAACCCGCTGCAAAACACTCCACCACTTCATTGTCAGAATCTTTCCCCTTCTCGTCGAAACAGAAAAAACCATCACGAAGGAGAAGGCCAGAGGAGAGAATCAAAAGACAAGACAGAACTTGGTCAAGGGAATAAAAACGAGTAGGTCCATGCACCAAAATCGTCAGCCGGTGAGCGATGAATGCACCACCTTCTCCGATCTCGCCTAAAAAACCCAGATACACTCGAGATAATTCAACCTCACCAAAATCTCTATATAATAAACGGATAAGATAACAAAGTAAATAAAAGAGGCACAACACCAGTGCTGTGAGAGCCACCGGACATTGGTCGAAAAACTTGCGGCGGCTGAAGAGGCTTGGAACTAGAGATATTAATGGTTTTGTTAAGATAGTTTTTTCATTAATATAAAAAGGAAAGAAAAAATCAGTCGAATTGAAAAGTCACTAAACGACGAAAGAAAGGCAAGGAACGGATAAGTTTTTCATTTCTTTGTGTTTGTATGCTTAATTATTTATTTTTGCAATACCTTAATTAAATTAAATTTTATAAACTACATTTTGTTTATTGTTTTGATCACATAAAACTTAAGTACTAGTATTTTTTCTTTTATTTCCAAAAGTTTATAGTATAGATATATATATTGTTTATATGTTCTCTATAAAAACATAGTTCAAAACACACAGTGTATGCTTTGAAAGTATAACCATTTTTTGATTAAGCCTATGATGGACTAAAACTGTAAAACGGATACAGTAATTGTATTCACCACAAAATTACGTATAAGAAAAATTAAAAGTAAAGAAAAAACAACACAATCGTAAGCCAAAACTGCAAAATAAAAAAATAAAAATAATCCGTTTAAGATCCGGATTCATCTGGTACGGGTTCGGGTCCTAAATTGGATCTCCCTCTTTTTACAGAGTTCATCTTCTCCAATTTGAGTCCAGCTCTGAATCTCGCGATGAAATCATCGGCTTTGGTATCTACGTCGGGGCTTGGACAAAACACACTCCCGGCGGCGGCTTTACCGTCAGCGGATTGAGCTACTTCCGGATCATCAGGTTCGTCGGAGCTTATGCTGATGTCACTAGCCATCCTAACGTAATCTCCACGTTTCACGAATTTCCAAGCTGGCATTTTAAACGGTGGAGGAGGTGGCGGCGGCGGGATCGGCATCAGTGGCGACCCACTTCCAGTGCCTACGAATTGAGTTATTTTAGCTGGCGGATTGGATTTAGATGTGCGTGATTCCATCGGAGCTTTACGAATCTTCGCCATTGATGCACGTGATTCAAACCTCGGTTCAGGTGGAGGCGGAGGAGGAGGAGGTGGATTTGAATTGGTTCTTTTACTTTTACCTTTTTTGGATGAGAAAAGCCCCTGGAAGAAAGGTGGTGGAGGCGGAGGCGGCGGTGGTGGCATTGTATAGACCAATGGTGAATCGGAGCCAAAGAGTAAATCGAGGCCATCGATGCTCTGTTGTCTCTGCTTCTTCTTCTTCCTCCGTAACGCAATTAGAAAGTCTTTGGTTGCTCCACCTTTCTTCTTCTCCTGTTTATTGCTCTTTTGATACACAGTCGCCGGAGGTGGAATCGGTGTCATCGGAGGTGTCTCCGCCACAAAATCACCTCTCTCCTTCTTCTCTTCCTTTGGAGCAACATCTTGGTACACTCTCTTTGTCTTCCTCTTCGCTTTCTTACGCGGTGGAGGAGCACGAGGCGGAGATGGCGGAGGAGACGGAATATACGGCGGAGCAGAAGGCGGCGGCGGATTAGAAGGCACTGTTAGCTCTTCTATTACTTCAGCTTCCGCTGTCTCAATGACCTCAACTTTCTCTGTGCCGCTATGGACCTTTCCTCCTCTATCGCCGCCGTCCTCTGTTCGATCTACATCTTCCGGTGGATTAACTTCCTCTTGCCAGTTTCTGTAACCTTGATTTGGATAGATCGTATCTGTATCTTCGTAACGGCATTGACTTACACGCGTATCATCGTAAAATCTCCACCGTTCATCGGATTCAAATTCTCGGAGCTTCAGATCTGGATACGAGCTACTACTCCGTAATCTACTAAACCTCTTGTACACCGCCTGATCGCCGCCACGATCATCGATCCAATAACGTGGCGTGGCACCGTTAGATACACGATCTCGATCGATGATCGACGGCGAGTTCGAGAATTTGTTACTGATTTCTTCTTCCTTGTTATGATTGGTTTCGTCATTATTGGTGTTACGGCTGAGGAAACCGCAGACGACGGCGAAAAGGACGAGAACGAAGTTGAGATAATCCCAGCTTTTACGGACTAAATGAGGTCGAAAAATCTGTGAAACAGAAGAAAATAAAGGAGGGATAATGAAGAAGACAATGAGGATTGCAGCTACTCCGGCAAAGAATACTTGAGTGGCGACGGTGGTAGCACGACCGCCGAGACTAACAGTGCGGCGGAAGTAAGTGTTTTTGCGGCGGGATTGAAGCCAAAACGGCGTAGACGCGTCTCTATCGTCTTCTTCCATACTCTTTTTCTTATTTAAATTTGGCTTTTTGAGTTTTAGAAAGAGAGAACTTTTAGTTTAGAAGTGGTTGGCTTATGCTGTAATGTGTTTGCTTTTGTTGAGATTTTTTATGCTTGGGGTGTTGGGGTTGGTCATTTTATATGGATTTTTTTGTGGATTATTACTTTACTTTACATCTTTCTTACAAACAACATATGTCTTTGTCTTTGCAGTATTAGACATGTTACTTGACATAATTTATAAGAGAAAATTTAATCAGATATTTTTGACGTATTTTTTGTTGGATATATGTCATTCATCTACTTATTAATGCTTATTTATTATATGGAGATACATTTCACGTTTTACTTACGAACAAATGGATATGAACAGATGTATAATGTTCAAATTAGTAGTTGATTACACACATATATATGGTTATCCATGGAGCCATTCAACTCGATTTCATAAAGTTTCTTCTTCTTCTCAATCAATAGGATATTATAACTATGTCATGGACTCGGTAGACCGGTTGAATTCAAGAAGACAAGGTCGTGAGTATGAGTCTTTAACTACGGAGGTAAACTAATTTACATGTTTTACTATTTCGGATCCTAAATAATATATATGGTTCCGAAATTGTTGGTTATATAAATCAATATTAAACTTATAACATAAGATTCATGTAATATCCGAAATATCTTCATTCACCAATTCTAATGGTCTCTTTTTTGGAATTTGAGTTTTGAACTTAAGATGGAAAATTCTAGTCTCTTAAGTCTTAAGCAAACTCTATACAAAAATCACATACACTTTCTATATAGAAACAGTGAAACTTTAATCTTTCACCGTGAAACTCTATATTTAAAATCGGAACCAAAATTCAATAATACCAAAAAGGTTCAAATGAGGCAGACTTTTTTTAGGGAAATTCTTAAAATTTTGATGACTTTTTACATAAGCTCGAAAATGGTGGTATTTGCTTGTAAAAGTTGGAAATTGAATTCAAAGACCTACTAATACAGCTGGATTACATGAAGCATATATATATTGGTACGTCAAATAATCAAACTGTTCAACGGAATCATATGTCTAACGTGTTAATAAACACGTTTTCTATATGAAGCTAAGGCGCAATTAGTCTTTTATAACATCTAATTTCGGATGAAACTGCTGATGTTTACTTTATATTATCATCAAAAATAAAATTATCATTAGCATTTGGGTCAAAAGAGGAGAGCCGGTGCCTGCGTGGCTTTTACAAATGGCCAAACCGTCAAAATGCGATATTGTATATATTATCAAGTTGCTGCGTTATGTTTTTCCTAAACTTCTTGATAACTTATCTATAATGATAAGCTAGATAACTCCTTTGACAAGCTAGATTTTATGCGGTGCCAATAATTAAAAGCTTTCTAAGATTGATATAATTATACACGTCACCACATTTCTAGATAGATATAACGTTGATTTCTATTTTATATTCAGATTAGGAAAAAAAATAAAAACATTTCATAAAGATTCACGGTATGAATGTGAGTGATAAGATGATTAAAGTTATGGAAACTATGATGATAACAGAAAAAACATTAAAAAAACGTGAACGGCAGGATTCGAACCTGCGCGGGCAAAGCCCACATGATTTCTAGTCATGCCCGATAACCACTCCGGCACGTCCACCTTTTACTTTATGTGTTGCTTTATTATTTATTAAACTCAAACATTGAATCAACCTTGATTCATTCAGATTCAAAAGTCTGATCTCAATGTTATATTGAAGTTGCAGAATAGAAAACATTAACTAATCTATAGAAAAGGATAGTAAAATAAAAAGAGAGAAAGGCGAGAGGGTAATGTGACATAGTTTCAAGTACAACTTCATTAGCCACATCTCAAAATATTACAACATATTCATCTACTTTAATACCCCCAAAAAAAGGCATATCTTTTGCCTATTTCTTCTTATACATACGAATCCAAGTTCCATGAGAAAAAAGGAATGTATTTATAATTAGCTATATAAGTACATTCATCTTCTTCACTCTTTACTTATCTTCCCCAACCCTCATTTTCATTTTTTTTTCCTTCCCTCTCCCCTCTAACAATATTGAGTGAATCATATGTAAAGACTTGTCGAAATTAGATCCGTAACTATCTATAAATATAAGAAAAATCGAAACTTACCCCCCAGTAAAAAAAGTAAGTAAGCGTACTATTTGTAATCAAGCTTCAAGATCTGGTATTGAAATTTCTTTGAGCTTTCAAGTCAACCACAATAATGGAGATGTTGTCTTTACTTCCTTTCTGAAGAGCAACCCCGGAGAGGTACTCAGCCGCAGCTTGGCAAGCTGGGTCTACTCCTTTGCCTCTCTCTCCTAGAGGTGATGCACCGTGCTTCTTGTGCCACGCCAAGATCCGTCTCCTCGCCAGTTCGCAAGCTTCTTGATTGCTCATTACATCCCAAAGACCATCACTGGCTAGTATGAGACACTTGTCTTCTCTTGACCGCGGCATGAATGTCACTTCTGGTTCTGGGATCACATATGGCTTCAGATATCTGTCACCTGCACAAGTCCAGAGGGAAAAAAAGGCCGAGGATCTAATGTTTCTTGGAAGGCAGTAGATTCATTCTCAAGGTATGGTTTTGCGATGTGCATGTGAAACCAATAAGCCAACCCATGACATTCATAGATGCATCAATTCAATGGTCATCAAGAGAAGCATTGCTTACCAATGGACCTAGACATGGCGAGAACACCAAAAACCCGTGCGCCTTGCCATTGTATTACTTTTCCTCCAGCATTTTCTATTCTTTCATATTCATCCTCTCTATCTGGCTGCAGAAAAAGGGAAAAAGGTAAGAAAAATCGTCATCTACTCAGTTAGATTGGGTGAAATCTTGAGTAGAAGGGGAAAAGGAAGCTCTTCATACTTTGTGATCAAGTGATAAGGGCATGGCTTCTTTGCCACGGAATAAAACCGCCCTTGAATCGCCGCAGTTAGAAACTATTATATGTGATGAGCAAACCAAAGCAACCACAGCAGTTGATCCTACAGTCTCAGAGGCAACGGCCTCAAGAACTCTATCGGAAGAACCAACAACGGCTCTACCCATTTTCCCTCCAATCTCACCATCAACAGTTAGAAAACAACTATTGAAGACTTTCTCCCACTGGACCTGTCTACCCTCTCCTGTATTCCTATTGCATAATTCGTCTTTTATGCGTTCGATTTCTTCAGCCAAAGAAAAATGGAGTCTATCTCGGCAATAGTCAGCAACCTACAAGCCATTGTACATTTAAAAGCTATACAATGATTTTAACTAAACATCTCAAATCAAAAAAGGTTTTCTGGATTCAGAGAAGTGTAACAAACTACATTGCTAAAAAAATTAGAGAAAAATACAAAAATAGCATACCTGGTGGCCTCCATGACCATCATAAACACCGAAAAAATGACCGGTGAGGTGTGTGAGGCTTGGACTCATACCCTCATGATCCCCCATTAGCATTTTGATAGGTAGTTTCAGAAAATGAGGTAACACGGCAATAGCATCCTCCATCTCAGATCTATTACCTTGAATGGAAACCGTGCCCCAAAGCGGTATACAATCTAGTTCATAGACACTTCTTCCTTTGGTCACATGATTATTACTTTCTTCTGGCAACCGAATGACAACCTCTAAAGCTGTAACACCAGAACCATCTCCCATATTTGCATTCTGATTCACACCCGTGATAACAACTTCCGCAGTGGGAACCTGCTCGATGCTTGATTCGCCAACGATAATCGCTGTTGCAAGAACTCGCCCATTCTCTATTTCCATAGCTGTATCAGACAATCTCAACTCAGAGCCAGTATCAACAACTAATAAGCCCTCACTAATGACAGCACTAGTATCCTCGACAACAGACAAAACTTCGTCCTCATCACAAATATTAGTAGAAGAAGAAGCGCTTCTCGTCTCAGATAAAGTTTTCAACAAATCCGGTGCTGGCTCATCCGGTTCGGAGACATCTTCCATGATACAATCAGTTGCTCCGTTGCAAAAGCTTTGATTTTCTTGATCAGATAACAAGTCAGCTGCATCAGTAACGTTCTTGAGCTGAGTAATCTCTACAGGTGATGAGTCACACATAGTGTTAGCTAAGCTCAAAGTCATTGCAACTGCAGGAGTCATCTCTTCCATTAGCTCCCAAAAATCAGAGCTTTCCCCCAATACAAAACACCAAAACAATTGAGTACCTTGGCTGAATTTAAGACTATTCAATTATTTTCATCTTGAAGAATCCTCAGCGACTCCAATGCCGCTTATTTCATAGACTAACTTAGCATAGTTGAAGACAGAGGAAGATTCAAGAAGAATAGAGTACCGGAGACGAACAGATCTGGGCGGATCTATACGACGGATCCTCTGTATTTCATCACTATCTTGATCCCCAAACAACTTCGTTGATCTCACACAATCCTTAATCGCAATTTCACCCTAATTACAGATCATAAAACACTAATTAAAAAAAAAAGTCACGAATCGCTTTAATTGACAAAAAAAAAAAACACAGAAAAAAGAGAGGGAAAATCAGCGACAACAATCACAGGAAAACACTAAAAATTCAAACGATTAACATAAAGAATCATAGAAGAAGATGGATTTTTTTTAAAAATTTAAAAAAAAAAAAAAAAAAAAAAAAAAAAAATTAAATTAAAAAATTTTTTAATTTTTATTTATAAAAATAAAACCAAAAAAAAAAAAAAAAAAAAAAAAAAAAAAAAAAAAAAAAAAAAAAATTTATTTAAATAATAAACATTATTTTTTAAAAAAAAAAAAAAAAAAAACTTTTTTTTTCCCAAAAAAAAAAACAAAGGAAAAACAAATTTGCTTCTTAAAGAAACTCAGAACAAAAACAAAGTTCAAAGAAAAAAAATTTTTTTTTTTTTTTTTTTTTTTTTTTTTTTTTTTTTTTTTTTTTTTTTTTTTAAAATTTTTTTTTTTTTTTTTTAATTTTTCTCTGAGGGATGATTGATTTTCTCGGTCGAGCTTTTGAGTTATCAGCGAAACAAAGAGAATGAAGAGAGAGAAGGGAATATTGTGTGGTATGCTTTTTCTCTCTGTTTTCTTATTCTTTTTTTTTTTTTTTTTGTAATTACTAATAAACAAAGAAAAAAAAAGAGTATTTATTACAAAAGAAGGACACGTATAGAGAAGTGTTGCATCATTTTGCGAACTTTGTCCTTAATTTTTTCCCACTTTTTGTCCTTTTCTTTGTTAGGTTTCTTCCTTTTTTTTGTAATTACTAATAAACAAAGAAAAAAATGAGTATTTATTACAAAAGAATGGTAAAAATTTGTACACGTCGATGGTTTTAAATGGTAACCCATGAGATGAAATATAGATTAGTGAAATATAAATCATTAACATCTATATAATTTTGACATATGTTTGTTGTAAATGATAATTATGAAATGAATACATAGGATAAAATTGATGAATTTATTATGTGGGTTAATGAAATCTTGACACCTAAATGTATATATATTGGTTCATCGGACTCAAGTTAATATAGAGTTACCTTTTGATAACTTAAATCTACAAGTACCCACAATGGTATTTTAATTGAATTGTCTTAAAGGTAATAATGTTTAGAGAAACGTATAAGACATGGTGATATCGCGAAGAAGATAAAAAAAGATGAAGACGACAACAGAGAATAATATATTTGATTGTTACTTTTTTCTTTGTTCTTTTTTGGCTACGTAAATCAGAAAATGCAACGTGTGTTTGTTTTTCTCACAGTCAAACTTTCGCAATAATTTCAATTTGTACCCGCCCACGTGGCTATATATCTGACTGATCCTGGACGAAAATAAAATGTACTACTTTAAATAGCTTCATTCATATTTCGGAAAACTGAATAAATACGTCCGGAATTTATAGTTCAGAAATTCGTTGATATGTTGATGTCGTGTTATAATCTAAATTCAAATTCAATAATCTATGTTTTTTTTTTTGTTGTTGAAAATTTTCTACAATAATGTATGTTAACCGAAGAGGTACTTCTATTACAAGCTCCATCGCACCAGAAATTACCCAAAAATTCACTTTCTAAAGATAAATTGAGAGTTAGTAAAATTTCCCTTTTTGTTTGTTTGTTTGTTCACAAGACTGTTTAGTTGTTTCCGAAAAAAACCCTCCAAAATTAGCAAAAATGCAAAACCACTTAAATCTTCATCATTCACAATACAAAATCTGTTTTTCAGAAGTTGCAGAGCCAAACAAAAGAAAACAACACAATCAATAAAGAAATGAATTCATTGACGACAAAAAAAAGACATGAATTAATTGAGCATAATGGTTTGCTTATGAAGCAGGTTATTTAGGTTTCTTGAAAAGCAAGTCTCTAGTTCCCAAACATGTCTGCAAGAAGAGTAGATATTGGCCCAATCACGGCCATCGCCATTGATAAGGACAAGAACAGCCAACACGCTTTAAAGTGGGCCGTTGAGAATATCATTCTCGATTCTCCACATTGTGTTCTTCTCCATGTTGAACGTAGGCATCTCTCGTTCTTTAGCTCATCTTCATCATCGAAACAACAACATCAAAGAACCCTAAATAGGAATCTGTTTTGCAGTAGGAAACACAGGAGCACATGATAATCAAGAACAGGATCATCAATTCTTTCTTCCTTTCAGAGGATTCTGTGCTCGAAAAGGAGTAAGTGATGGATGATGCATTCCTAATCTCATTGCAAAACAAATTACTTATGATTCATTTACTTATTATACATTTGCTTCTCAGATTATAGCCAATGAGGTTCTTCTTCACGATATTGACATCTCCAATGCGATTGTCAACTACATCACCAACAATTCCATAGCAAATATTGTTGTTGGTGCATCTTTACGCAATTCTTTCCTCAAGTCTCTTTCTTTCTCTCTCTCTCTCAGTTCTCATTTTTGATATCATCTCAGCTTTGGTTCTATGAATGCTAACACATATGTCTCTCTTTGTGATCAGGAAGTTTAAGAGTCCAGATGTGCCTACCACTCTGCTTAAGACAAGTCCAGAGACTTGTGCAGTCTTTGTTGTCTCCAAAGATAAGCTTTCAAAAAGCAAATCCGCGAGCCAGCCTCTGAAGTTTTCAAAACAACAAAATCTATCTTCTTTATTGTACAACTCAAGCAGCTCCATTTCCAATGATTCCGAGAGGTAATCTCAACTCTCTTTTAACCATTGGCCATTGTTCTTGTTTCAACAGGATTTACTGAAGAAAGGTTTCTTTGGTCAGGGCATCATCATCACATGTATCTATGCAGCCCAACAACTCCAGATCAGATTTCTCCCAATCAATTTCACCTCGCATCTCACTACCACAATCTCTGAGTGAGATTTCTCAGTCAGAGATTGACAATAGCAGTTGCGGTGTGGTGTCCACTGTGAGTTCTTACATCATCTCTGAAAGTTCCACTACCAACAGAAGCTCTATCTCTTCAACGTCAACGGTTAGTAATATATCATCACTTTCTAATAGACGTTCATATTCTCAGTATTCTGACATAACTGATCCACAGGAAAGTCCACTAGCGGGAAATTTCGTGGAACAACAGGTAAGTTTGAGGAACATAAATTTGGTTCTTGGATATGCAAGAATTGTCAACATGATACTAACATGGTGTCTGTTCTTTTCGAGTGGTCTCACCAGCATCAAAATCTTGAATCAGAAGTGAAGAGATTGAGACTTGAACTAAAGGAGTTTAATACCTCCAAGGGAAAAGACACTATGAACAAAAAAGAAAGCGTAAGATGTTCTTACCCTTCCTCCATGTTGTTTCCTTTAGTTTCTTGGTGATGAATAATAATCAAGAAACATCTATTGAATTATGTATTCACAAGAACCTCTACTAGCTAGAGCCAACGAAATGCAAAGGTTGGATGAACTAATAGAGTTGCCTAGAGCATTGTCTGAGGAGAGGCAGAGAAGGCAGTCTGCAATCCAAGCAAGTGAAATAGCAAAGCGCTTAGCGAAAATGGAGAGCCAAAAGAGAAGATTACTAGAGATGCAAGCCAAGTTAGAGAAACAAAATATGGTCAATAAGGTTTCTTACAGACGTTACAGTATCAAAGATGTTGAAGGTGCAACCAATGGTTTTTCAGATGCTTTAAAGATTGGGGAAGGAGGGTATGGACCTGTTTACAAAGCTGTCCTCGATTACACTTCTGTAGCCATTAAAATCTTGAAGTCAGGTGTCACACAGGGGCTAAAACAATTCCAACAAGAGGTAGTGTGTTAATTACATTGTCAAATCCTTATTTTGCTATTTTTTTCTCTTTCTCCTGACTCATATATATGTTTCTTAACTAGATTGAGGTTCTTAGTAGCATGAGACACCCTAATATGGTGATCCTTCTCGATGCATGTCCCGAGTATGGTTGTCTTGTTTATGAGTACATGGAAAATGGAACATTTGAAGATCGTCTCTTCTGCAAAAACAATACACCTACACTTTCATGGAGAGCAAGGTTCAGAATCGCTGCTGAGATTGCCACAGGACTTCTCTTCCTTCACCAGGCAAAACCTGAGCCCTTAGTTCATCGTGATTTGAAGCCAGCAAACATTCTACTTGATCGACATTTCACTAGCAAAATCAGTGATGTTGGTCTAGCTCGTTTGGTACCTCCTTCTGTGGCTGATAGCTTCAGTAACTATCACATGACTTCTGCAGCTGGTACGAGTCTTATCTTCCATCTCTTTTCAATGTCTTAACATGAAACCAATGTTGATGTTTGCTTACCCTTTTGGCTTATGGGAGCAGGTACATTTTGCTACATTGACCCTGAGTATCAGCAAACTGGAATGCTTGGAGTGAAATCTGACTTGTACTCTTTTGGTGTGGTGCTTCTGCAAATCATAACAGCCATGCCAGCAATGGGGTTAGCCCATAAAGTAGAGATGGCGATTGAAAACAATAAACTGAAAGAAATTTTGGATCCAACAGTATCAGAATGGCCTGAAGAAGAGACTCTGGAGTTGGCTAAATTGGGTTTGCAATGCTGTGAGCTGAGGAAAAAGGACAGACCTGATCTTGCTACAGTTCTGTTACCGGCTCTGAGCAGGTTAAGAGAGTTTGCAACAGAGGATCATGAACGTATCCAGAACAGAACAGTTCATGTGTCATCTTCTCACAATTCAGTTCCACTTGCCCCAACTCCTTCCTCACAGGTTAGTTTCTTAGAACCGTAATTTTTGGGAGATACTAACTGCAAATTAAACTTTAGGAAATTCCACACACAGTGAGAACCTATATAGATCTTAGATGGTCAAGAAACATATAAAGAAACTTTTTTTTGTTATGGATACATGCAATATATCACACCAAGAATGAATTTTTTAAGATCAGCCAGAATCATATTTGTCAAAGTAGGTAGTAGATACAAATGTTTTGTGCAGAACTTTCTCAGTTCATGAATAATTTATCTGCTATGTAGAGAGAGGATCAAATGAGAAAATCCTATTGAGTATTGACCCTTGGAAATTCGACGTAGATCAACCAGAAGCTGACAGTGGTAGTCCACAAAGAAGTTGATCAAGTTAAGCGCAGTAATCATTCTGTACCAAGAAGAAGTCGACCTCCAAGATCACAAACAAGCCAGCACAAAGGCAAGCGTTGGTCTTTTATGAGTTGTGCTCCATCCAAAGCTCAATGGGATGATCTCCCATAGTGTGGTGAGAGTTAATTATATTGTATACGAAACACACATAGTTTTGTTGATGTAAAGTGAAACACTTTTAAAGAAGGGGTTTTTATTAATGTAAGACCCACGTTTCGATGCAAAAATCAAATCAAACGCCATCTTGCAGGAACATGAAAATCTATTCTAAGCAAACTGCAAAACTGAAAGTTTAAGACTTGGTGTAGAAATATATGAGGACATTGTTTGTTTCAGCAATACTGACCAATTAGAATAACAGAGGAGAACGATTATGTGAAGAGTCTAAACCATTCAGCTAAGGAAAATAATAAGAAATGCTTGAAATAAAAGCTTCATCTCAAATATGATACAACACATCCGTTTCTTAGCAAATCAACATAGATCAAACACTAATTAGCAGAAACACTCATTGCAACTAAATACCAATCGGTAAAACATTAAATCACTAAGAATATAAAAATGGTTTGGAGGTTTATTCTTCAAAGTGAAATGCATTATGAGATTACAGACTTGTAAAACCAAAAAAGTTTTCAATTTTTTATGATTCCAAGACATACCAAACCTATCA
This sequence comes from Cardamine occulta, assembly GCA_028015245.1. Classification (NCBI taxonomy): domain Eukaryota; kingdom Viridiplantae; phylum Streptophyta; class Magnoliopsida; order Brassicales; family Brassicaceae; genus Cardamine; species Cardamine occulta. The sequence goes on along the minus strand of CM051368.1, from coordinate 18,919,330 downwards.
AATTCACCATTTCCCCTATCAAAAATTTCAACAACGAACGAACAAGTCTTCCAATTAGACTCAAATTCGCAGCAAACCATCTTCAAATAGGCACATACCGCTTCACAACTTGCTTCCCTGCTACAACAGCTCCAGCCGCAAGCCCACCAAGAGCACCAGCTACAGCCGCAGATCTCACTCCACGCGCCGCCCTAAAGACAGCTCCAGTTCCAAGACCAGCCACCACACTTGTCCAAACATCATCCCTATCCGTCAAAGCAACAACACCACTCTCGATCCCTGCGTAGATCAATCCAATCACACCAATCCTATTACCCCAAGATCGACCCGTATGACCAGAAGAATTGAGGATCCTGTTTATCTTCAGCTTAGTTGTGTCGCCAGATTCGAAGCTTTTGACTCCGGTTAAGATTCCCACAGAAGCGCCGGCGACAGAGCCACCGAGGTAAGCGGTTCCGGTGTAAAACGTGACATTCTCACCCCAAGATCGACGTTGCCTTAATGACTCCTCTGCGAAGAGAAACTCAGGTGAGGTAGGGAGCTTGTAAAGGTACTGAGATTTGTTGATCGGGACTTGGTAGTTCTGGTAAGGATTGTAAAGACGCGTGTTTTCGTCTGATCCGTGATCGGATCTGTTATTAGCCGCCATGGAGAAATCGACGACGGAGAAGAGAGAGAGAGAGAGAGAGGAAACGTGTGATGTGTTTGCGTCTCTTCTCTCCGATGAATGGTTGCGGAAATGAGAAATGAAACAAAAACTGAAGTTTATGTTTTTAGGGTTTTTAGGGAAAGACCCAGTCCAGTTGTTTCCAGATTCGCATTACCAGATTCGCTTTGTACTCGCCTTAATTATTTCGAATTTAACTCCTTTTGTTTTGTCTTCTCTAATTAAACCCAATTATATCTCTCATCAGTTTTCTCTCTTGCCATGCCTTACATTGTATGCAACTGTTTCGATTTTGACTCCAGAGGTTTCATTTTATACAAAATCAACCACTTTAACATTGGACTTTTCCAAATCTCTGACGTAATTTATTTGCAATCCATTGTGAAACTGACAACGACCAATCATCGGTGAAATTTTTAAGTTCTTTATAATGTCAAAAATATTAAAAGGTGTAACACAATTTAGAGAGGGTACTATAATATTGAATATTTGCACCAAATGGCAGAAAATGGAAGAGAAAATAAGTAAACAGAAAATATAAGGGAAAAAAAAACAAAAAGCAAAACAAATATTGTAAATAATTCAATTTTATCATTTATTTTATATAACTGTAAACTAAGAAAGGCTATGAATTACACGTTACTACAAAAAAAAAATAACATGTTACGGAAAACTTAACTCATTTAAAGTAGAAATAAAATTGAGATGTTGCTTCTTGCCATTTATTTAGCTGCCCTCCTAATTTTTGTCATTGAGCAAATTGACTCTAAAATAAAAATACTAAAGATTCAAATCCATTGTTTTAATTGCTTTTTTTTTTACTGTTCGAGAGCGTAAATGAAAAAAATTTCGGACACTATAAATCGATTTTTTTTTTTTTTGGGTCAATGTAATAAAAAACTTGTGCAGACTGGTACCTCTCCCTCAGTTCCCAGCTGCGCTTAGCCAGGAATCAGGATAAACCCTCCGGGGATTGTTACGGCCAATTATACAGTCGACAAGGCGAGAACAGGAGGTAAATTACACAAGGGTATTAATGGGAAACCAGAAATTAAAGTGGAAGGCGGAGGAAGAGGAGGCTTTACTCGCCGGAATTGCAAAGCACGGTGCTGGTAAGTGGAAGAATATTCTCCGAGATCCCGAATTTTCTGATCAGCTCATCCATCGCTCCAACATCGACCTCAAGGTTTCACTTTTCCTCATTCACTTCTTTAAGATCTATTAAATTTTCCAACTTTTTGGAAATAGGTTTGTAATCTTTGTTCATCAAGGTTTAATCCAAATTATGAACAATCTTTCGATTTCCCTTTGTTATTAATCAAATTCATAGGATTAGTTGATTCCTGGAATATATATGAACCCTATAAAGCTTTTGAAGGTGGAAAGAGCTCTACTTTTCTTAGTTTTGCAATCGATTTTACTCTTTTACTTGGTGGCCTTATGAAGAAGAATCTGTAATTATGTGTGTTTTCATACTTTCTAGGATAAATGGCGTAACTTGAGTGTTGCCCCTAATGCTCAAGGTTCAAATAATAAGGCAAGGCCCACAAAAGTTAAAGATGAAGGCGTCACTCTGGCTATAGTTGCAGCTGCTGCTACCACTACTCCATCTACTATTGCTAACTCTTCGTCTTCCCCGGCTGCTTCACTTCCACTTAGTGCATCTTCTGAGTTGATCAATGACGACAGTTGTAACACTGTGGTGGATACAAAGAACGTTCCCAGGTTCGTCTTTCTTTATCTTTTGTTTCTCAGAACTTATGCTGATTTCCCAGTTTCATAAATGTTATACTATCAACAACTCTAAGCACCAATGTATTGCTAAGCTTCTGACGGGTTTCTGTTTTTAGGTATGACGGAATGATATTTGAAGCTCTATCTGCTTTAGGGGATGCAAATGGATCCGATGTCAGTTCTATTTTCCATTTTATCGAGGTTAGTCAAATTTCTCTTTGCTCTTTACTATGCATTGGTCAGAAATCAGAACCTCTTTGTGGCCGACTTGGTAAACTACTTAACAGATTATTAGAGACACCATCTGTATATGGAGGAGGGATAGTTAAATTATTGGCACATGTAAACTGTATAATGTACATACATCTGACTTGTTAGGCATTTCTGAACATCTACACTATCTACAATAGCTGTGTTTATGTACCTTTTCCAGTTCTGTTATGCAAATGAAAAGATTTAAATTACTACTATCAACAATCTTCCTTTGATAACGCTGAGTTCTAAAGTTTGAGTTTTATACTACTTGTATTTGACTTTATAGTATATGATAGTTTTCCTGAAGCTGTCCACTATGTCTATCTGAAAAACTGTTTTGGTTCTCTTGATTTTTATTTAAATTGGTTTACTGTGGAAAGAGCAGCCAAGACATGAAGTGCCGCCAAATTTTAGAAGAATCCTTAGTTCAAGACTGAGGAGGCTTGCAGGTCAGAGCAAACTCGTAAAGGTTAGCACCTCCAAATCTGTAAGTCTTGAAACTCACCTTCTTTTTTTGGGCTTACATTCTCTTGTTAAATTCCGATACAAAACCAACTATCTTTTCCATATCTGTCTGAGCCAATGAAGCATGGTTCAAGCTTCTTGATCTATGTTCAACATAAAGAATCCACTTAATCAATGACATTCTTCTTTAAAGCCTTCTTGTTTCTTCATGCTATGCCTTAATATTTTTTTTTCTGTGTTGGTCAATCCAACACATAACAGTTACAGAACTTCTATAAGATACCAGAGTCATCAGGAATAAGAACACCTGCCCCAAAAGCGCCAAAACCAAAGGAAACAACTATAAAACCTCGGCAATCAAACAATCAGACACTTGCTGTTTCACAAGAGATGATTGAGGAAGCTGCAATAACCGCTGCTTATAAAGTCGTGGAAGCAGAGAATAAAATAGACGTTGCGAAAGTAGCTGTAGAAGAGTCCGAGAAGGTGACTAAACTCGCAGAAGAAACCGAACTTCTCCTCCAGATAGCTAAAGAGATACATGAAAAATGTAAAGCCAAGACTTGTCCGTTTTCTAATTCTTAGCAAGCAAAACGATAATAATAAACATCTCCAGATTTCAATGTATTTAACTTGAGTATGATATGTCTGTTTTGCAGGTTCTCGTGGTGAGGTTGTGCTCTTGGCTTGAGTCTATGGAACATTCCTTGTAGCTCATAAGTCTCACCGTTCTATTGTTGATATATATATATATATATTAAAAGTTAATTTACTAAGCATGGCTCTGTTTATGAGTAATCTCAGAGGCTCTTTTTTGTTTTTAAAGCCCTGTTTGTTTCACCATTCAAATGGATCATCTGAATGAAGATGACAACTGATGTTTGTTTAGTGCTTAAAATCATAATCATTCAGATGATTCATCTGAATGAATGTTAAAAATTGTGAATAAAATTTAGAACTCATTTGGCTGCTCTAAATTCTTTCATCTGAATGAATCATGCTCAGTTAAAAAATTAAAATACCAAAATACCCTTGAATTAAACCTAAATTAACACCTAAACTCTCGCACTCTTTCCTCTTCTTCTTCATTCTCCGTCTTTCGTTTTCTCTGCGTCTCCGTCTTCGTTTCTTCCTCTCGCCGTCTTCATCCTTCGCCGTCTTTGTCTTCTTCCTCCGCCTGCCGTCTTCTTCTTCTCAAATCTCCCTCAGGTAATCCTTTCTCTTTATCTCGTTCTTGTATGATGATTCAATATCAATTGAATCTTAAAATCTCGAATCGAAAACAATTTGTGATTACGGGTTTATATTTGGATTTATATCTTAAAGAGAATGCTCTTTCTTGGTACTTCATCGGAGAAACAATGACATCCATTGCTTGGATACGATGTGAGTATCTTCTTTGTTTATACTTTGATTATCCTTTCGATGTTTATAATGTTCTATGTTTATAATGTTCAGATTCTTAAATTGTTTATCTTGTCTTCTATGTTTTCTATTATTATGTTCTAAGAATCTTGTTTGGAGTGATGAGCAAACCCGTTTCTATCTTCAACTAAGAATTGATGAGAAACCGAAAGGAAATATAAGAAAAGATAAAGTGAATGAGGTTGCAAGAGATCAATTATAGCCAAGTTCTATGAAACTTTTGGGGAAAAGCATACATGGAGAAAATTCGGGATCAAGTATACTACTTGCAAGCAGATCTGAATCTTTCAGGAAACTAACTCACAACAGAACCGGACTTGGTTATCATTCAAATGGGTCCATAGACATGTCCGAGGACTGGTGGAACAATCGGTGTAAGGTATATATATGTTCATTACACCTAGTTTTCTTTGAAGATTGCTTGGTTTCTTGGTTTTCTTTGATATCTTTTCTGTTCTTATTGTTTGATTTCAGGGAATGGGTTGGAGCTAGAAAAATTAAAGACAAACCAATTGCAAATGTGGATGTGATGGAACAAGTCTTTGGTGCGGTTCACATTAGTGGGAGCGAGAAGGTTGGGCTGCTCGAAGGTGAAGAGCATTTAGACACAATGCATCCGGATCAAGATCTGATGATGATGTTGATGTTGAATCAAGGCGAATCCCTCCTACTCAAGATGTTGATGCTGATGCTTGAATCAATGCGAATTCCTCCTACTCAGGGCAATAATGGCAATGGTCTTTCATCTTCCAATAATGGCAATGGTGGCCCCTCATCTTCTAGTAGGAACAAAAAAAAAAAAGATCAAGGTTAGGACAAGCGATTAGAGAAAGTGTTGAATCACGGGATAAGATTCTTTCACACAAGAATAACCTAATAGAGAACCATCCAGAATTCAACAGCTTCGAGCAATGGAAGTTCTACACTCGCTCAATGCTATAAGGATGTGGTCTCCTTTGTACAAGGCATCAATTCAACATCTCAAACAAGACATTGCCAATCGTCCGACCTTCTTGTTTTATGAAGATGATGAGAACAAGGTTCTCTACTTGGAGTTGCAGAATGGTGAAAGCGAGGATGCTTGAGGATGATCTATGTTTTCTTTGTTTTTAATGTTTTTCAATGTTTCTTTTAAAAAGACTCATTACAATGTTTTACAATGTTTCTTATGAACTTTGTATCTTATTTTGTGAATGAGAATGAATGATCTTATCTTATCTTGTTATATTTTTTCAGTTATCAGTTATGATTCTTAGTGATCAAATGAGATTAACTAAGCTTATTTGTGTTCTTTGTTGCAGAATGGACTAAGCTTGCAATTGTAAAGAATATCATCGGACAAGATGAATTGTAAGGTAATAGTCTTGCTGTTTCATTCATGGATAAGATTGCTTTTATCTTACAGTGTATAGACATGGTTCATTATATCTGGTTTGGAGTTTGATTTAACAATTCTCATGTGTTATTGTCTGCCTTGGTGTTTCTTCTTGGTTTTATTCATTAAGGTGTCTGATTCTTTTTTTGTTGGTTATGGCCAATGTGTATCTGAAAACAAGCAAGATGATCTGTCTTTTGCCAAAATGTTTACTTGAAAATGTATGTACTCTTATTTGATTCTAGGTGAAGAATTTGGCCATAATATCTTGTAGGCTACATGTTCAAGAGGACCCTCTGGTTCTTCCAAATTGCCTCCCTTGCTTGCTTCTTGTCATCATCACAGTTAACATTAAGTTCTTCTTTTATATCTGTTTAGCTTTCTTTTATGTGTCTTGTTATTACCTTTTCAATAAAAGAATGTTTTTCCTACTTTTAGGTATCCCAACTGTGACTTTACAATAAGTTTTTTCTTTTCTTTCTGGTTTCCATGATAACAAATCTTCCCATAGATCTCAATATCATCTATTTCCTCTATCTCAATAAAAACATCAATCTTATGAAACATTATCTTACATTTAGATTGTGGTTTTACAGGAAACATTTAGATTTTTAGTTGAGGATGATGACATGGAGTTGATACTAGAGGAGGAGAAAACCATGTATGCTCTTATAGAAGAATTGTATAGAGTGGAGGAAGTTAGTATTGGCAGACAATTAGTGAGGACAAATCGAGGAGAAGGTGGGCGTCAGCGTTTAACATTCGAGTCTAAGCTACAATGTTTTGATAATTTTCGCATGCACCAATCAACATATAGGAGTTTGTGTAAGAGGCTGTCTGAAAAGTATAACTTAGAGGAATCTGGTCAAGTTTATATTGAAGAGAGTGTTGCAATGTTTGGAGAAATGATTGCACAAGATTTAATCTTGGGTCTTAGCTGAGCGGTATCAACATTCATTAGAGACAGTGAAAAGGAAGCTAGATGATGTTTTAAGTGCTCTCTTAAAACTCGCAGCAGATATTGTGAAACCCACAAGGGATGAGTTTAGAAGTGTTAGTCCTTTTTTAGTAGATGATAACCGGTATAAGCCTTATTTTAAGGATTGCATTGGTGCTCTAATATGTGGTTATTGCTCTTATGGTGCATGTAACTGATTAGGCTCTAGTAGCTCGGAGAGTGTACCAAATGATCCTAAAACCACAAGAGTAATGACTTCATCAAAGGTAAATATCACTGTGGATTATAATTGAAAACATGTATGCCTTCTGGAAATGTGTTAGAAGCCTTGCCACGATGTGGATACGAGCAAACAATCTTGGGTGGAACCAGAACAGTATGGAAATTATTATTTGAAGATTTGAAGAAGATTGGTACATTTTCACACATTTATGACATGAATTACACATTTATTGGAGAAATCTTATGCTTGTGTTGATTTTTGTTTCATGATATATCACACATTTATGACATGAATTACACGTTTTGTAGACTTTTGCTTTGTTTTGAGGATTTGTGACATGAATTTTGAATTTACATGAATTTATAAATTTACATGAATTTATGTGAGAAAAATAAATTTATAAATACCAAAGTAATAATTTGAAAAGTATTTAGTTTTAAATATATGTTAAATCAAAAATTAAATTAATATGGTGAAGGTTAAAGTTAAAAATATGATTATACTAAAGCATGGGTATGTTAGTCATTTTCTTATTAAAAACATTTAGATGAGGATGAAAATTTACATCAACTATGCAAACAAACAAATGTTCATTCAAATGGATCATCCAAATGAATAACCCATAATGAAACAAACATCATCTAGATGGATTAGGGAGATGGAGTATTTGGATGATTTAATTGAATGGAACTTCCAACTAAGCAAACAAACAGGCCTTAATTCATGAACCTAAATGCATTTACATCGACTTATTAGCGAGATTACTTATTCCTATTTCGAATAAATTTTATATTTGGGACCAAAACATATTAAAGTTTCTTCTTTTGAAAGGAACAAAGAGGTAGTAATAATAATAAAATTCAGAGGGCAAATCGGGAAAGAAGATATTTATGTTGTTTTCCTTTTCCTGCTTAGAAAAGTAAACCTAAAAAAAAAAACAGGACCGTATAAATGTTAACAGAAGTTAGAAGGGTGCAAGTATAAAAGAAGCAGTCATCAACAGTTTTTTTCTTCTTCTTCAACTCCACGGCGCAGATCCGAGGAGTTTGGACCTGTCTCTTTTGAATCTTTCTCTCTATCAATCTCTCTCTCTATCAATCTCTCTCTCTCTCAAATTTGTTAACAGCAGGTTTGTTTTTGAATCTCTTTTCCCTTTTCTTTGTGATTTGTGTTTGGATTTCTCCTTGTGGTTATAGGATTATATAGGTTTTGGTGTTGTTTTGATTCGTGTTTTGTTCTATCTTACGCAATGCTGATTCGTAAAAGATCGATTTTTGTACAATGTGGATCTATGTGGTTTATAATGTTCTGTTTTGGTTTCATTGATTCCTTGGATTTTACAGTTGACATTACGAAGATAAATAAAAATAAATATTGAAACTTTTATGGTTAATTTGATTGTGTTCTCTCGCTTCTGTCTTTTTTTGTCTTTGTACGAGTTGTTTTGGGATCTGAGACAACGAGTTGTTTTGCTCTCTTGTTATCTGTTTTTTATGATGTCGTTTTGATTTTGTTATGGTTCTCTAGTCATGGCAGGAATGGCATCTGATGGAACCCAATATGATCCTCGTCAGTTTGATTCTAAGATGAATGCTATGTAAGTTACTTTACTTATCTAATATATGAATCACTCTATAACAAACCAATAACGTAGTTCTGTATTACTTTTGCAGACTGGGTGAGGAAGGAGAGGAAACATTCTACACAACATATGACGAAGTTTGTGATAGCTTTGATGCAATGGAACTCAAGACAGATCTTCTGAGGGGTATTTATGCTTACGGTAAGTGAGATATATTTCCTCTAAGAACACATTCTATACCTTCGTTGTATTTGTTAAGTTTTGTATATCTTCTGATTGGGTTCAAAGCTTAATGTCACCCTTAAACAAACTCATTGTTCTTTTGCGATGATCTGTTCTTCTAATCATGACCTTATTTCAGGTTTTGAGAAGCCTTCTGCTATTCAGCAGAGAGGAATTGTTCCATTCTGCAAGGGTCTTGATGTTATCCAGCAAGCTCAATCTGGAACTGGAAAGACCGCTACTTTTTGCTCTGGTGTTTTGCAGCAGCTTGATTACAGTCAGCATCAATGCCAAGCTCTGGTTTTGGCGCCTACTAGAGAACTCGCTCAGCAAATCGAAAAGGTTATGAGGGCACTTGGTGACTACCTTGGGGTCAAGGTACATGCCTGTGTTGGTGGAACAAGTGTGCGGGAGGATCAACGTATTCTTCAGTCTGGTGTTCATGTTGTTGTTGGAACCCCTGGTCGTGTCTTTGACATGTTGCGTAGACAATCCCTCTGCGCTGATGCTATGAAAATGTTTGTTCTTGACGAAGCTGATGAGATGCTCTCTCGTGGTTTCAAGGATCAGGTTTAATCTTTGTTTAATCTCATTTACAATTTCATTTTCTCTCTGATTATAACAAATCTTTTCTTCTTACAATTTGATTTCTTTGTCAGATATACGATATCTTCCAGCTTCTTCCTTCCAAGGTTCAGGTCGGTGTTTTCTCTGCTACAATGCCACCTGAAGCCCTTGAGATCACAAGGAAGTTCATGAACAAACCAGTCAGGATCCTGGTCAAGCGAGACGAGCTGACTCTTGAAGGTATCAAGCAATTTTACGTCAATGTAGACAAGGAAGAGTGGAAACTCGAGACACTCTGCGATCTCTACGAGACACTAGCAATCACGCAAAGTGTCATCTTTGTGAACACAAGGCGTAAGGTCGATTGGCTAACTGACAAAATGAGAAGCCGTGACCACACTGTCTCAGCCACACATGGAGACATGGACCAGAACACTAGAGACATCATCATGCGCGAATTCCGCTCTGGATCTTCCCGTGTTCTCATAACCACTGACCTCCTTGCTCGTGGTATCGATGTTCAGCAAGTCTCTCTGGTCATAAACTTTGACCTCCCAACTCAACCTGAGAATTACCTTCACCGTATTGGAAGAAGTGGAAGGTTTGGGAGAAAAGGAGTGGCAATCAATTTCATGACAAGTGACGATGAGAGAATGTTGTCTGATATTCAGAAGTTTTACAATGTGGTGGTTGAGGAGTTACCAAACAATGTTGCTGATCTCCTCTGAAGCCTCTTTTTTTTGTTTCTGTTGCGGCGGCCGGGTAATTTCTTTTTACTGAGAAACTGATGTTTTTTACCCTTTTTGTTGGCAGCTTTTCTATGCTTTGATTTTTGTTTTCAGGCTACTTTTAGAGTTATCTATAGTTCTTGGCAAAAAGAGAACAGAACTCATTCCCATGATTTTGTTTTTTGGCACTCAAAAATTTCGGCATTATTTATAACTTTTTGTTAACGTAACTTACAAGGAAGGATACTCTTATGGCATTATTTATAAGTGTTGGTCAAACTAAAAAAATCAAAGAGATCATTCCCTTAAATTTACCTACACAAATTAGATAATTATTTGGAATTGGAGACGAGCCCCAAGAAACTTATCTCTAAATTGATGAAGTAAGCAGCGGCCATGTGTAAATCCAAAGGACATGAGATCCTACAAAATATTCTTAGGAAGAATAAACAAACAAAACTGTACTAGGTACAATGCTAGTAAATCTCTAGTAATGCTTTTTCTTTAGCTAGTGTAACAACCTTACACACATATCTCATCTAAACCAATATAATAATAAATACTGGGTTGATCTCAATTTTATAAATATGTCAAAACATCACAAGAGACAAAAAGCAGAAGAGAAAGAGGTTGGAGATAAAAGCCAAAAAAGCAACTCTCTCCTTGTCTTCCTAAAAGCAGAGCCAATTTCTTGAGGTTGTTGCAAGTTCAGAGATGTTCAGATCCAAGTCATGCAGAGAAGAGATCAGAAGCAGCAGCATCACCAACAAGTACCATTGCTTCAGTAATGGAGGAAATTCAGAAATTGAAGCAGCACCAACACCAAGCCTAACAAACGAGCAGCCTCCAGTGATGCTGAGATCATACAGCACATCGACTTATAATCCACACAAGAATCCAGCAATGGTGAGAGACGATTCCAACACTAAATCGAAGAGAAGCAAGAGCACAAATAATAAGGTGAAGAAGACAGGGTTTAAGGGTATGTGTGAGGCAGAGATTCAGAGGAAGAAGAGAGTGGCTGCTTATAATGTGTATGATGTTGAAGCAAGAGTCAAGGAATCTATGAGCAAGAGCTTCAAATGGTTTAAGGAGACTTGTTCAAATGCTGTCTATGGTTTGTGGTTATCCAACACCTAATCTTCTCTTGTTTCCCCACTTATCTTTGTATGTTTTCATTCTAGTTCTACATATGGTGATTGTTGTTGTAACAACATATTTAAGCTGAATCATTAGAGCCTTAATTGCATTTACAATATACTTCATTCGTAGGCATGACCTGCAGCTCTCAGGTCTTCTCAAGGCTCAACTTGACATATGACAAGATGCAGCTGCAACCCCCAGATCCTCTTTTAAGGTGAAATAGTACAATTATTGCTTTCGTACATCAATTATATAACTTCTATTTTCATTATTTACCAACAAAACTGACCATTTAAAACCCCACACAATATTCTGAAACATGAGAAGATGGCAAATATAAGTAAAACCCTTTTCTTTCTTTTGTATTTTTTTTTGGCAGCCTGAGGAAGAACTCGCAACACTTTAAATCCCTCTGAAGCACAAACCATTTTAACTTTGCGGAATCAAACAGAGACAGTAAAAACAAAATAGGGACTAAAAATGTTAAGTCTTATGACTCTTTCATCTCACCCTCTTTGAGTTTGTCTTTCTCTGGAATCAATTCTTCAGAGTCTTTTCTTTATCTTTGTTATTAGAGTGTGCTTACACATGCACAAGTAAAGTCTCCCTCCCTGTAAACACAAATGCACGTAAACACATGGGGAGGGCTAAAGACAGGTTTTCTTTTGTCTTTTAATTTACACTTGTGCCAGGGTTTTGAGATCTTTCACCACCCAGCAACCTAAAAATGCAGACTCTCGATGCCTTTAAGATTAGCCTCATAGTTCTTCATGACTGAAGTAGTTGCCCTTGAAGGTGACGACAGCTTGTTGTTCTCAGATGAGACAATAGGAGAGCTTCGAACACCAGGGATCTTTGTGTTGGAGCCTGATCCAGCTTCAACGATTTGAGGGTTTGATGGCTCAGAATCAGTTCCCAGAACTGCAGCCTCGCGACTACTGGGTACAGCAGCACGTCTTGATGACCCAGTAGCCCGGAGAAAGCTAGAGCTAGATAACTGTAAGATGCAAAACAACTCAGTTACCATTAACATAAAATAAAAAAAATAAAAAAATAAAAAAGCAAAAGAAGAATCCAATGGACTATGATTATGTTTACACGACAAGATACTACAGAATTGTGGTAAGAAAAGATCAACTGTCAATCCTTGTGTACACAACCCGTTGCTGAGTATCACAATGACTTACATAATCTTATGTTTATTTAGTCAAAACAGGAGCTAAAAACTGATACCTGTACCATGAGGGAAACTTTATGTACTCACCACTACATCTTTAGATATTGCAGGATCACTTGAAACTGGTGCTTTTTGTTTACCTAAGCTTCCTGAGTTAAAAATTTGTCCAGAACTTCGTCTAGGGTGGTTTCCTGACAGCCAGCCAGAATGTCTAGCTTCATCGCCACCTGCAATGGAACCAAAGAACACATCAGATGGGTGAAAACCATGTTCCCGTAGAACAGAGTATCATAGCTAAATGCCTAATGAAATACGGAAAAAACGACTCAAAGTAGATGGAACAACCTGTTGCTCTCTCAGCACTAGCAATGGCAGGGGGGAGGCCAGAGCTTGGCCCAACTCCAGGACCCTGTAAGAAAGCTATGTACATCAGCAAAATTTAAGTAGAAAGATGAACTTCGGAAAAGGAAAAAACCATGATTCTTACATGGTGACGGGGAGGGGGAGTAGAAATCTGTGATTGCTGATACTTCAAGATCGTCCAATCAAATACATAATCAAACTGGAAGCCTAAAATATAAGTAAAGGAGGACACACATTCAAATAACATGTTGCCTGACTGGTTCAAGTTATATTTGCTTCACCAGAATAAACAAAAGTGATGAGGGTACCAGACCTTCGCGTATAAACAGGTCACGGAAGAGCCGTTTCAGGTAGGCATAGTCTGGCTTGTCATCGAATCTCAGGGAACGGCAATAATGGAAATAAGATGCAAATTCAGATGGATAACCTCGGCATAAAGCCTATAAGAAGAAAATAATATTTAATCATTATTAGACCATAAGTGTCACCAATACATGCCTGGGGAGATTATTTTACCTCAATAGATGTCGATACTTTCTTTTCACTGATTTTCTCATACTTTTGCTTCTTATTGCCAGCTTTCAGTCCTTGCCAAGGAAGACTGCATTTAATTGGGAAAGTAAGCCAAAGACCGCCCTTTAAAGAACCAATAGCAACATGCCAACTTGGAAGGTAAGAGAGGTACACACCTTCCTTTTAAGAAGTACATGAGAACAAATCCAAGTGATTCCAAATCATCTCTACGACTTTGTTCTGTAATACAATTGACCATTACTATCCAGAATTACGTTCTTTAAATAATTAGAAAGTTAGAAAGTAAATATAGCGGTATACCAATGCCAAGGTGAGTATTCATGCTAGCGTATCTAGCAGTTCCAGTCAAGTTTTTGTTTTCCCTGTCATACAAAAAATATTAGGATTATGATTGCTAAGCTGATACATAATTAACTACAATCATCGAAAATGTTGCTAATTCCTAGCAATACATCAAAATGATTTTCTCATATGGCTATGCAAATACTTAAACGACAGTACTCCTTTTAAGACCTCATTCCAAAATGAAAGAAAACCTTAAAAAACTCATTTTCAATCTATAAACACTTATACCCAGAAAACATAGGAGAACCAATCATTATACTCAAAGCCAAGGAAAATTAAGTCCACTTTCTAGAAAGGATAAAATTTAACAAACAAGCAGGTAAAAATACGAACCGAGAGAGGAGAAAATAACCACACTACTATGCATATTGTAAGCAATAAATGTCCCTAAAACACCCTCTAAATCGAGATTAAAGATGACTTCACACCCTTTTGCAGTGATGTGCTACATAGAAGAATCTTAAGTTAGACGACACAGTCACACAGGCTAGTAAAAGATAAAAACAAGGTCTACATAACACTGGCTCAAACCCATTATTCTTATAGTCCAGCATGCTTAGTCCGATTATGCGCGTACATAAGTAACAGAGACGAGAAAAATCACAGGGCTATGGCCAACCTATAAGGAATATGCTGATGATTTGAGTCCCTATACTTCTTTGCAAGACCAAAGTCGATGACATATACCTGTATTCAGCCAGTAAATCGTCAAGTAAATAACTGAGGAGAGTAAACAAAATTTAAAAAACAGCTCTTTGCAACAGCTACCTGATTTGCGCGCCTCCCAAGACCCATCAGAAAGTTGTCAGGCTTGATATCCCGATGTAGAAATGACTTCTGATGAACAAACTCAATGCGGTTGATCTGACAAGAAGAAGAACAAATATCCTAAATGTTTTAGCAAATTCTCCTATTCAACATGAGAAAACTGTTTTTAGGGAATAGACGGGATCCTACCATTTGATCTGCAAGCATTAGTACAGTCTTTAGTGAGAGTTTCCTACTACAGAAATTGAATAGATCTTCAAGGCTAGGCCCCAACAAGTCTATCACCAGGACATTATAATCCCCTTCAACACCATACCATTTAACATTTGGAACGCCGGCTAAAATCAAGGAAAGGAAAGCAAACCCTCATGGTTAAGAAAGAAGAAATCATAAACTGCAATTGTAAACAAGTACAGAACTGGGTTCTTACTTCCTCCTTGTAATACTTTGTACAATTTTGATTCATACAGCAACTGAGGATGCTTAGTTTTCACATTTTCCTGAAAAGAAGAAAAATGGTGCCGTCAGAACACATACAGCAAACACAGTAGTCAAACTAAGATAAATCTGTCACATCTCAGAACAACAAAGAAAAATGATAACAAACATGAGGATTTGATTTATTTGACAGTCAGAACCAGAACAAACAGGTAACAGAGAAATAAACAGCCAACGTTTCAATACAGTAATATGTGTAGCTGTCAGCATCGTAATTATCCGTTTGTAGGCCACAAGAAACTTCTCAAATTTCTAAACAGGTTGGACCCACCAGTTGCAGGTAATTTTGTCGTGGACTCTAAGAAATTATTAAGCATTAATTACACTATTTTCTCAAGAATCAATAATAGCTCTCAGCTCTTACAAAAACTCAGGTTGAAATTTGTCACCAGGAAAAGCATTGATTTAATTGAGTTTAGTACTGAGTGAAGACAGCTACATAAAATCAAGATGAAGTAAAGGAAGAACTCAGCTAAATGGCTAATGACTAAATACACAATCGTATGACCAAAATACAAAAAGCAGTAACTGCTAGCTGTGTATAGCCTACTAAATACCTTTATATTCCTTTCCCATCTAAACGCATCATTACAATGTTTGCATTCTACTCGAATTTAGCAGCCTCTTAAACAAGGTAAAAGGAGAAACTACAAGCTAAGAAAGACCAAGCAATAACATAAGACTTGTACATAACCACAGCTTTCTTTCCACTTTCCAAGAAAAATCATTCTTTATTTAATGAGGATAAATGTCCACACAGATCAAACGTAAATAATACATCTCACATTACCAAACTATGTTCTCTGTACTTGAATGATCTCTGTACTTCAATATACACTGAAAATAGTAAAAAAAAATTGAACTTGTATACAATTACTTACAAGTTTAATAGCCACTTCTTCATTTGTTTGGATATTGGTACCTAAAAAAAATCATCCATTCAAATCCATGTTAAAAGAAACCACAAACTAGTCTTGAATCCAAGAAAAAACAACAATTAGAGACCATACCAAGATAGATCTCTCCAAATGATCCACCACCGATCTTACGTCCAAGCCGAAACTTGTTTCCGACTCTCGGCTCCATCAAATCGAAAGCTAATAATCCTAAAAACTACCTATAAACTATCAAAATCCGATTACTATCTGCTTCACCTTTCGCCGACAAATAAAAAACACAAACAGAAGAAGAAGAAGAAGAAGAAGAAGAAGAAGAAGAAGAAGAAAACGAGATTGGAGCAAAATAATTGAGGAGTATGAGACAGTAAAGCTAGAAAATCAAACGGATTGAAGAAAGAAGTAGCGATTGATTCCGATTGACTTCCGGCGAAAGAGCGTCGACATCTCTTCTACACGCGGCGAAAATATCCCAAAAGGGAAGGGATAGACACAGAGAGGTTAGACTACATAAAAAGCAAAACGCTATTATTCTCTTTTTTTTTTCTTTTTTTAAGGAACAATAATTATTGCTGGAGTAGTTGGGCCGTACTGAACCTATTGGGTAAATCCCGGCCCATAATAATGAATTCAATAAATATTATACGCCAACCACTCAACTCACAAGCCACTCGAAAAAGTAACTAACACACAATAAGTTTTTGGGATTTCATCAACCTAAAATTAAAGTCAATTGGTACTGGATGGGATTTCATCAACAAATATGTTTATATAATAATTTATACAACAGTTCTTTGTAGAAATTTATGAAATAGTAAAATTAAACTTTTTATTTAGTTAAATAACAAATCGTTTATTTGCTACTAGCTAACGAAAAACTAATATCATAAAAAGTATGAAATGAAATGGGCATAGAACTTAACTCGCATAAAACGTTTAGGGATGAGACATTTTTAATAGTGCCCAAAAGCTTCATCCTAAAGCATCTCCCTTAACATCCGAAAGTAGGAATTGAAAATGTCTCTTACTTTACTTACGAGAGCAACGCCCTTAACACCGAAAGCTTTCATCCGCCGCGTTCTAGTAGTAGTATCCTTTGTCATTCTGAAAAGATTTTAAGAACAGAGGAAAAAATGAAGATGATTCAAAAGATTAGAAACATGTTTTTTTATTTCTTTTGCATAATAGTTTTCAAATGATAAGAAATGTCAGTTTCTTAGATTTTTATTCATCAATAGCTTTGTGCCATCAAATAGTATAACGTGTTCAAGAAAAAATGAGTTGGCATGATAAAACGAAGAAGAGTCTCTTCTCGGAGCTAGTATGAAAGTTTGGTAGAAGTATTTTCCTAAACTTCCCTACAAGCATGCACCCGGTAACCTTAATGCAAGTTGCCTTATTGATCCAATCTTCCATACTCCGAGTGAATGGCCCATCAAGTTTCAAATATCCAGAGGTAAATTTGCTAAGCATCTCGATCATATCCTAATAATAAAAAAAAGTATATGACCAATTAAACTAGATTCAACATCAACAATATAAATTGCAAAAAGTAGGACTCTCTCTCTCTATAACAAAACCTATTATATAAAATATATAAGATAATAAGACCATATGAGTAGTGTAGTTTTTTTGGATTTTTTTTTGTCGTCTATTACATCATTATCATATGGGGTCGAACCCTAGATCTGGTATAAAAACTTTTAAACTTTTATCAATGGGTCAAAGTGCTTCCACAAAGTAGTGTATGTTTCAATTTATATTGCATAGTATATTTTTATGACAAAATATAACTTTCATTTTTAAAAAAAATATATAGGGAAAATCATTGCTTTCGAATATTAAGGAAGTTCATGGCCCGAAAGTTTAAAACAACCACCGTTAAAAACATTTATGTATATAAGTTATTTACATGTTATATGCTCAAAATTCTAAAAGAGTAAATCGCACAATTTCGTTTGAAACATTTATGACGCATAATCTCCGAAAAAATCTTCTAAATTCAAGATTCACTAACATATAAATGATCAATTGATGATTAGAGAGAGACAGAAAGGCACAGAAGAGAGGTACAAAGGAAGAAACTTTGTTATGTTATGCATTCTGTTCTAAGTATACACAAAGCCTAAGTATAGTGTACAAAAGTAAGAGAGGATGAAAAAAATGAGAACCGAACAAGTACAAAAACATCAGCGACTCTTTACATGATCCCACTCTATTAACTCTCAACAAAACAGCATCAAGATATGTCTCCAAATCTGATGCATCAGAGCATGGGATCTGCAGAAAACAAACCTATACAGGCTACAATGATCTAGGTGACATTGCATCTTGAGCTGAAAAATGTGACAGATTTGACTGTTTCTTGTTCAATTTCGACCGTAGATGCCTGATTTTCGCATCGACTCTAGCTGTGAACCCGATCTTTGTCTTCTCTCGGGCTTTTGTTCGCTCTCGGGTCCACAATCTCGCATCTTCAACATCTCTTTTGTAGTATTTGATCTCTTGAATGATATGATGATCCAGTGGGTTCAAGAATCTCTGGAAAGCAATGTGAGCAACGTAAGGAAGAACTGCAGCCACTGTGACCAACAACGTAGCCATCCAGTAGATAGGTGCTGGAGCAAGAATCTCATCAAGAATCCTGTAAATGTTTCCAGAAAGACTCGGAGGCATCATCCCATAGATCGCCACAAAGAGATACCACATACCAATGCTTCCCCAGATCAAAACGTGTTGGATCCAAGTGAAATGAGACATTGTTAATGCGATTTGAACATTGACAGCCCAGATTATGCAAGTGAACATGATTGTGCCAACAGCATCCATGTCAGCTGTTTGGCCACCGTCTCTGAAAGCTTGAGAGTAAATGATTCCGATGTTGAGGAAAAATATGACAAGAGATGAGTAGACGCCATTGCACATCCATCCAAGTATTCTTGACCAATCAAAGAAGAGGTTCTTTGTGCCTTGTTTGTATAAAGCTGGGAACTACACAAGCACACAAGTTGATGTGAGCAGAGATTCAAAATAGCTTTCCAAGATTAAGTTCGTTAAGGAAGAAGATATGTAAAAGGCTTACTTGTAAGCAGATCTCGGAAGAAACATCTTGTTCAAAGACTCCAAGGGCAATCACTGGCAATGAGGTAAGAACAACATTAAAGAGCAACAAGTAGTAGTCATTGTACACTGATTGTCCTGAAAACCCGGTGAAAGCCTCAAAGTAGAAGAGAGTGAGACCAAATGCTATGTTTTTGTAGAAGAAATAGCAGATCTGTAAGTCGAACAACATAGTGTTAGAAACAAACTACAGGTAAGAGTAATCAAAATGGCCACAAGAACTACTTATTACCATTTGAG
The DNA here is from genome assembly GCA_028015245.1 of Cardamine occulta. Lineage (NCBI taxonomy): Eukaryota > Viridiplantae > Streptophyta > Magnoliopsida > Brassicales > Brassicaceae > Cardamine > Cardamine occulta. The sequence continues at coordinate 18,900,045 of CM051368.1, read as the reverse complement.
CTATCCTTTTGTAGCACCAGTGTCCATGGACGACAAGTAATCGTTCCAAAAACAGGAACTGGGCAATCGAAAAGTCACTAGCCATAACAGCCTGAAAAGGTAAGAAGGTTCAGCAAAAATGTCTAGATGGATTGAGTTTTTATGCACTTTCTACTAGTCAAGAAACTGGAAACATGGCTTTAAAAATGTGTGGTGCTGAGTAAAAAACTGAACCTGCATTCCTTCAACCCCACTAATTCCGACACCAATGTCAGCTTCTTGAATCATCCCAACATCATTTGCACCATCACCTATTGCCAATGTGGTTTTTCCGGTTCCCTCTTTAACCAACCTAACAACCTTGTTTTTGGGAAAAAGCCAAACAGAGAAATTTAGGATTTTGCATAGTCAAGAAGTAATGCTATAAAATGAATACAGGAAGGAATATATATGTATATACCAAAGCCTTCTGCTTAGGGGACACGCGACAGCAAATGACTGATGCACAATCGACTGCCAAAGCCAAGAATTGAAACTTCATATCATCCTCCAATGCATAAGTTAGAGTTTTCCCATCAATAATCAAAGCAAACGCAGCATGTGGATCCTTCTCTAGCTTCACCATTTGTACAGCTTTAGTGAGTTGATTCAAAATGTTCTCTTTCACAACCTGACAAATCAACAAATACATAAAGTGAGCGTTGAAGTTGTAGAAGGGACTGTCAATGAATGCTTTTAGCAATTTGCATCACGAAACTCCTTTATAACATACCCTTTTTGAATCTTGGGATCCTCCTTCTGAGTTAATTGATGTTATGCAGATCTGTCTCATGCCTTGCCTAAGTAAACTACACGCAAATCTGCAGTTCATAAAAGGTAATTTGTTCATAGATATCACTAGATAAAAATAGATTACAGATCTCATTTCTATTTTATGTTAAAGATAAAGCAGAGATTCTAACCCAATGTTGATTGCTGTTTCCATTTTGTCCCCAGTTAAAACCCATAACTTGAGCCCAGCTTGAGCAAGTTTATCTATGCATTGGGGCACCTAATTCAAATGTAAAAAAAATGAGAACTCAATTTACATAAGCACGATAAGATATGGTCTTAATGTCTGTGTAATAATACATACCCCTTTCTGGAGCTTGTCCTCCACAGCAGTAGCACCTATAAGGATAAGTTCTTTTTCAATCATATCCGATCCCGTCTCAAGAAGCTCATCTCTATCAGATCCTATTGAAGTTTTGGCCTTAAGAAATTCAGAGTTCCAAGCTGAATACTCATCCTCATCAAGCTTTCTGTAAGCAAGAGCTAGTGTTCGGAGCCCGGCTTCTCCATATTCAGTCAAATGCCTAGTGGTAGGTCCCAAGTATGTCTTTCCATTCTTAGCCAACCGCTCAAAGATGATGCTTTAAAAATTCAAGAAAACAAAAATTATTACCAGTGAAAGAAGATTGTATATAGCCTTCTTGATATGGACAATGTGACACATCGATTATGAGATGTTTGCTAACCTGTCAGCTCCTTTGCATAGTAGAAGAATCTGCCCTTCCTCGTCACGTACAATTACTGACATTCGCTTTCTTTTGCTCGTGAATTCCAACAAATTCAAGACTTTATACTCCCTGCAATGTTTATGACACTTACTCAGGATGTGTGCAAACAAAGAGCTTACACCGATAATCAAAAGAGTTAAACATAAAACCTCTTTACTATTCTCACCTTTCGATTATTTGCCCTGAAGAAGAAACCCTCTCGCGGATAAAAACGCTTGACTGGGTTCTCTTGAAGAACTCAAAACCAAACTCTCTAGCAGCAGCAAGAAAAGAAGCCTCATCAGGTGACTCTGCTTCATAAGTGTACTTGCCAGTGTCCTCGTTCAGCTCGGGAATAGCTGTGTGACAAATAGCTAATATGCGGAAGAACTGCAAAATGTCATTTGGTTGTGATTCCCTCAGCCAATTCCCATTCATGAGTCTGATATCCTCAAAACCAAATCCCTTTATAGGAGCTCTAGAATTATAATAAATATTATCCCCTCCCTGATTTGTGCTACCTTCCATCTCGATTTCGTTCGTGCGACTACTGTCCCATGTACCATACACTTTAGTCTGAGACTGAGGAGTACTCGATATCTCTCCATGCTCTTCAAGATCAACAGCCATCTGCTTTGCAGCAGCTAGTTCTACTTCACTGGAACGCACACCATAAGAAGTGCCAGCAATAGAGCATTTCAAGAAATCCATTTGATTACATGTCAAAGTTCCTGTTTTGTCAGAGAGGATAGTGTGAACCTGACCAAGCTCTTCATTTAGATTCGATGTGCGCGCTTGTGCAGGGACCCCACTCTCATCATCATACATGTGTAAGTCTTGATTGATGAAACTTGCTTGCCAGACTTTGACAACCTCGATTGAAACATAAAGAGAGATTGGAATCAAATATCCATAAAGCAATAGAGCAGTGATCAAATGGACAACCCCAGCATAGATTGGACTGGCCGGATTTGTTAAATCCATAGGCGCGTCAGGTCGTAAGTACCACATTTTTGGCATGTGAAACTCTGTCTCCCAAGCAAATCCTGATGAGCTGATGCAAGAGATTAAAATCAGTAGGACAAGAAGAGTGTAGATGATGTAGTCCATTGTTCTTTCGATTCTACTTCTCTTGGAAGGAGATTTTGTTGAATTCTGCATAACTTTGGTATCATGACCTGTAAATACCACAACTCCATAAACATATGTTGTATTCCTAAGCTTTGAATCTCTTAAGAGAATCTGATTTGGATCCAGAGGAAATGTTTGCCGCTCATACTCTAGGTTCCCAACAAAGGTGTAAAGATTCGGGTTTGGATCTTCACATCTTATCGTCGCCATGAAATTCTTGAAAGATTCATCATCATCTAGTGGCAATGACACTTCCAAAGATCTTTTCACTTTCAAGTTTGTTTCACCATCTAAGTTCATAGTCTCAACGTAGCAAATCCCATCCTCGTAACTCGATGACAAAAGAAGCAAATCAGCAGGGAAAAACTCATCTTTCTCCACTTTCACAATATCTCCAACTCTAATCTTCTTCCACTTTCTATAACGAAACACACCGTCACTTTTATGAACACACGTTTTCCGCGCATTAATCTTCACATCTTGCATAAACCTCCGCCAATCTTCTAAAGCCTCTTTCAACATACTAAGCCCAACAACAAAGACCAATGGAGCAATCATGCTCCATTTGTTGAATGGTGAGAGAGGAAACACCGAGAGAATCGCAGCTACAAGGAAGTAGAGATTTGCAGCACGGTGAAACTGCTCGTACAAGGACTTAGGAAAGAAAGTTATCAAATTGTACCTCGTCGTAGAGACATAATTAGAACGATATCTCAAAGGCTTCTTCTTGTGCATATGAGGCTGATTACAGAACACTGTCCTGCTAAAACCCGGACCTTGGATAGGTTGAGAGTCTTGACCTTCAACAGTGCTAGGCCTAAGACATCCAAATGTGTAAAGATTGCTTAGTCGCAGCTTCGATCTTATTCTACCTCGAGCCATTCCTCAAATCTTTTCAAGAATCTTTTACTCAAGAAGCCTAGTATGATCTTTCAACAGGATCCAGCACTCTAGCTCTTTAAGAATCAGATTAGTGGTCCAGGCCTCATATTCCAAGCAATTGTTGGTTTTGAATTAACCCTGCACATATATGAAACAAATCCGTTATAAGATACTTCCAAAGTTTTGATCTTTCAGAGACATAGTTAAATTGGCAGAGAAGACTGAAACGACCCAAAACACAAAAACTCAGAAATTTGTACAAAGAAGACTATAAACGGAAAAAGCTTAAATTTCGGAAGCCCGTCACATAATTTTAAACGAAAATTTATTAAAACCAAAACATACTCAAAATTGGTCAACAGACTCGAATCTGAATGATGCCAATCTATTTTAAGCCTTACTTAATCGATAAAAATTTTATAATTCAAATCTATCAGAGATGATGAATTTACAAAACCCGGAGAGGGAAAAAAAAATACCAAACACCGATTATTTCAAACACATTTGCCTTGTTATCACAGGAAACGAAAAACGAAGACTATTTGAAATCCCAATTTGATTTTTAAATTCAGGTAGATAAGGATTCAGGAGGAGGTGATGAACAACACGCAAACGCAATTTGACAGGTGTAAAAAAAAAAAAAGCTGAGACAAGATCCCTGAACCCAATACCAAGTCAAGCACAAATGGAAAACCCAGAAAGAAGAGAAATTTCAGACAAGTAAGTGGAGATTTGTCGGAGAAGTAGAGAATCAGGAGACAAACCAGGAATCACACCAGAGAGATAGATTCTGTTGATAACATGACAAACTAACATAAACCCATTTCAGTAAATAAGCTAATGATTCGCTTTGAATTTGTCGGCAATGGTAGATCAAGAACAAGTAGCACAAACCAAAACAAAAAATGCAGCTTTCTCTCTCTCTCTCTCTGTTGTCTTTTTCTTCTCTTGTTTTCTCAGGAGAGCAAAAAAAAATGGAGGAAAAACAAAAATTTAAAGAAAGGGTTTTAGAGAAAGACAGATATTTGTTTTTTTATGTCCGAATTTCACTCGTTATTCTTTTTTGGAATCAAGGACTGCAAATCTGAACAAGTGCAGGTACTTTCGGGTCTGCTTCTTCTACGTCTTCTCTCTCTTCTTCAACTATAATCTAATTAACAAACTATTTTAAAATCTATAAAAATGTCTATTAGGTAGATACGTTATTATCAGTCTACGTATGCCATTACCAAAATAGTACAATTTCTAACTTGTGACTTGTGAGAGCTTTGCAAGTAAAGAAAAAGATCGGTTCAAAATCTGGGAAATATAAGGTGATTTACTGATTTATGAGCCAGCTGTAATCTTATTGAAGAAATTAAGTAATTAAAGCGCGTTTAATATTTGAGAGTATCATTTTGATGGAGAAGGGCGTGTGACTATTGACTTTGCTAATTTTCCACAAAACAAAACTTGGAAGAATATCTTGATTTTTCATGTAAATTAATTATATTCCTTCTATTAGAATTAATTTTCATAACTAATGTTATTTATATAGTACTGTACAGTGTACTTCATTACTCAAAAAGGAAAATTTAAGCTACACTCTAATTTTACCCTCATAAAATATAGTAACATATAACTTAAAAATATATGAATAAGCTGTAATTTCAACAGATAATAATATATTTTTTTACGTGTATGAAAGAATAAAATAGACAAAAAATTATATAAAATCTTCGAGTATATTTGGTAAAAGTCCATAATTGGAAAGACTTTTTTTCTAAATACCACTTTCTTACGGGGAAAGAAAAAAAAGTTCTTGTTTTGTCCCGACAAAAAAGAAAAAAAAATCGTATTCGTAGGTCTATGATATGATCAAAGAAAAGGGTACATAATACAGAACATTAGGAGAGATGGTGATGACGTAGCCACAGCCTTTTTCTCTTCTACGACGAAGCAAACTTTCAAGGAGTCGTTCAACCAATCCGCACCGTTTCTTTTTTCATGTGAAAACCATATCTAATTAAACCATTAATGGACTTTATTTCTGAAATATAAGAGAAACAGTTAGTAACAAAAATGATTAATGGTCTAAATAACTTGGGGAAAAAATGAGTAAATAGATTAGTTTAAGCGAAAAAAACGTGTTTCTAGAAACATATGTACTTAGGAGTTTTGAGACAAGAGGGTAGGTTTGGTTGGACTCGTAAGAATATGAAATGTACAATCTATAGAAGGAAAACTTCTTCCGTATAGGGGAGGAAATAAGTTATAAGTTATAAGTTAGTGATAGATCGAGAATATAATGGAATAAATATTTTAAATTCATTTTTTCACTAATCGGGTAACATATGAATACATTATAGTACATGATAGACTCATACACAGCGGAGATTGTTTTCTAATACTAGTGACTAGAAGTCGAATCAATGACACACAACTTAAGGAAAAAGACGTGATGAACAAAAAAATATGTGAATGTATTTAATATTACATAAATTAAATAACAACGTAGATGTAACATTCTTCTTACCAACCAGATATTTATTTGTGCATATATTAGAGATATTAATTTTGCAATGACACGTTTCATATTTATAGATTATATGTATTTGGCCCCTACGTGTATTTTTTATTTCAATTAGATGTAATTATATAGGTTGATTGGAGTTTAGACATAGATTGGTGTTGACTTTCAATAAAGCATATTTGTAGACAAAATGAGTGAGTAAAAGGACTATCACTAGCCAAATCAAAGTTTAAACCCCCGTTGCCACTTACCATGCTAATTAGTGTTTTTGAATTTTTGAATTTTTGAATTTTTGAATTTTTGAATTTTTGAATTTTTAATATTAATATTTTTTCGTTTAATTTTTTTTGGGACCATTTATCGATTTATGTATTTCATCTTGGGTAAGAGTCATGATAAACTTCTATGTATCATTCTAATTTTATCAAATATTACAAATTGTGGAGCATTGAATTTTAAATTTGGATATTAAAAATTATCAAAATCCACTAGATTAAAAATAATGATCGTATTTTACTTTTTAATTTTTCTGTTATGTGTTAGGATTTTCGTTTGTATAATGTCAACGTTGAATATTGAAGGTTTTAGTTTATCTTTCATTCAGAAAAGCTCTCAAGTTTACTTTGGTTCGAAGGATAGTCACATGGATCGGTCCACGTCCATGATTCTATAGACCTTTTTCGAATTTTGTACTTTCTTTGTTTTCCCTGCACACGATATATATTGACCACTTTTAACTATTTTCACTAACTTTCATGGACCCTATCGCATTTCTTACTGCTGGGTCCCATTCTATAAATGTTTTCTTCCCGAAATCCTCCACTAAAAACGAGAATTGTTGCATATCAATTTATTATCTTAAATTGAAACCAAAACTCACTCTATATTTGTGGAAAAAAAAAATGCCACATGATTAGGACTAGCCGTTGTGATGTCGTGTCAATGACCTTAATATTGGATAAAGTCACCCAACAGCTCATTGCATCCGTTGGTTTGTATGACTTTTCAACCCGAATCATCCAAATCGGACGGCCAAAAATCGAAACGTGGAGGGAGGGAGTAGGACCCACAAAGAGGAGTCCCACAACGGATTTTAAACCGGTCCATTTAACACTGATCAACGTGGTGGTCCTGTTGACGTGCAACCCAACACGGCTTGGAGCAAGCAAATATCAATGCCACAATTTCATTCAAATCAATGCAATTTCGGCTTATTATAAGCTCTAAATTAGTAGCAATTTATTATACACTTAGTTTATTTGTATTATGTATTACGTTTGTGATTTTTGAACTTTTCATATGGGGTTGTCGGGTTCTAATGCGACAAATATTAAAGAGAGAAAGATAGAGTAATGAACTTTCGAAGACTTTAGATTAGATAATAATTGTTTTGATTGATAGTAGTGTTTATTTGTTGTATAAAACTCACAATCCCAATAGTTTTCCTATTAAAAACGTTTTAAATTTAGTATCCATCGGATGTAACACAGGTGTCGTATGCTATTACGTACATTTCTGTCCCAATAGGACATAAGAATCTAGTAATCATATAATTATATGGTCCCGCCGTATTTATGCGACAAATCAACCTAACTAAAAATAATATCGGACACGTTATCGAGTAAAATCGTAGAATTAAATAACCATTTCGACCTTGCTTCATATTTGATCAGTTTTACAGTTTGATAGTTTTCAACGTTGAAATATCAATTAAGCGGTGATAAATAAAGTTGAGAGAAAAGTGGGGAAAAAACAATTAAAAAAAACCAGAAATGGTATAGTGGTGACAATTGTAACTTTCTTGTTGGAGTAGTTCAATTTCCAAAATCATAGGGAAAAAGTTAGGCACATCACATTCATAAGAGTATAAGACAACTCTCACAAAAACAAAAGAGTTGTTTCGTTTGGTGTGTCATTTACCAATCGTTTAAGTCTCTTTCGTTCTTTTTTTTTTTCTCTTTACAACAAAATAAAAAGTTAAAAGAACATAAAAAAAAAACTATTGACTCCAACAAGATAGTGTCAAGAAACAATCTTAGTGTCCTTAGATATTTTTTTCGTAAAGTCTCTGCAATTCTAGAAGGTCTATTTCTGTAGAAAATCTCCTAGTCTGAATTCATTGGTTTCGCATGATTCTAAAGAAACCCTCATGAACATACGAATCGAAGAAACCACCAAAACTTTATGATCAAACAGAGAACTAGAAAAAACAAAAGAAAAGAAGAAGAAGAAGAAGAAGATGACACAAGAGGATTTAGAAATTCAGAATCTTGGAATGAAAATGCATACATCGCGACAAGATCTACACTAGCAATTCACTATGATATTCAAGAGAGATGATAAACTTGGTTCACCACCTCACAAAAGCGAGAGAGAGATCAATCAAAACAAAGTTACAAGATGGGTTTATCCCAAACCGGCATAACTATCCTTTCCTTATAACTCTCTGATCCAAAACACGGCTCCTCCTAAACCAGACTTTACCTTAACGAACCAGCTGCTGAACCAAGATTAACATATTATGAAATGAACATTTGGTTATGAGTCATTTGCAAGATTATTCTTCAATTTCAGACACTCGACTCATCTTTTTGCTAATATTCACAAGGAATCCCACACAAAATTCAGATCTGTGTTAGAGATTCCTACTCAAAAAAACTCTCAGTACATTAGTGGTCCAACATTTTGATACGATTCATTATACGAAATTGAGTTTGTATCTGGACCTTGTCGTCATTTATGCATTAACATATACACAGAGATATGATGAAAGATCACTTCTTTGAAGAACGCTTGGGAGTAACAGCATTAACAACGGCTTCGATCTCTTCTTTGAGGCGTTCAAAGAAACCAGGTCCTTTCACATCATCAACAGCAGTGTTCTCATCAATGTCATCACTTGTTCCATGAGTCTCTTTGTGATGATGGTGACTCTTTGACTTTTCATGATGACCCATTGCTTCCATTTCTTCTTTGACCCGTTCCAACACATTAGGCGATTTCACTGTCTTCTCTTCTTGAAAAATATCAAGAAAAGGGAATACAGATTCGTATCACAGAAGAGACAAAATCAAGCAACGAATCAATCTTTTGTTATTTTAGAGATTTTTCTGATGATAACAGACAAATTAATTTGATCGTAAAAATTGAGGAAAATGAACATAAATTGATCAAAAGTTTTCCTTTTATTCAAGAAATTCAAAACACGAGAAGCGTTTCGAATTAAATAAATCGATGACTCATGATGAGATCTGATCGTTGATTGTGTGTACCTGATAAAGATTTTGGGTTTTGTTCCGCCATGGATGGTTCTTCTAGGTCTCTCTCTGCTAGATGCTCTTCCTTCTTCCTATTTTTGGTTCTTGATTTGGGATTTTACTATACGAGTTGCGTTAAATGTGGACCGTCCGATGCAAAGGCTTTACAGTAAAGCACAATAGTGGGACCCATAACTACTTGGCATGACCCGGACCTGGACACGAACTGCTGGTCTAAAATACCCGATTACTACTAATAGACAGAGTTAATTAGCAAATTAAACAATGTGGAAGATTTTAATTGAGAGTTTCACTAGCTTTAAATTCTATTAGAAACTAACAAAATTGTACCCATAGAAAATGAGATAATAATTCAACACGTTATTTGATCATATGTATTTTAAAAAATATTTAATGCACAAAATAATCATATTGAAACCTAAGATAATAATAAATAGATAATGTATGCTTCCACCAGAAATTGATATTCGTTTGATAAATTAAATGTTCACATATTAAATCATGTGTTTTACAACATTTAGAAAATATGAGTAAATTGCTATAAACGGATGTATGCGACTGAAATTTACATGTTGCAAGGAAAATTCACTTGTTTTGTAACAATTATATAAAAGTATGAAATCGTTCAAAAATTATTTTACTAACTTTAACAACAAATTGACTTGTCACACACAAACATCTATATACTTTTTTTTAGCAATGTTGATAGCAAATTAACTAATTGTGATGTGGTATATTACAGAAACTGCCATTACATTTTAATTTAATTAACCAATTTATATTCTAATACTTTGAAAGATATTTTAAGATCCCTTTGTTAGAATTATGTAACAAACTTCCCCAAAATATATAAGATTTCGTTTTTTGAGAAAATAAATATTAAATAGATTTTAACAATTATAATTGTGATTTTATATATGAAATTAAATAATTAATACCAAAATCATGATGAGATAAATAAAATAATGAATTTATGTAATAATACTCCTTTAGCTATATAAAGATGTATCCTCGAAAAAATTTAATATTTCAAATAGTTTTTCATCTTTTTTATTTATTTTGTTCTTAATTAAATTATATATTTTACTAAATATTTTTCATTTGCTCAATACGGTGTCTTGGGCCACATAAAAATAATAATTTTTAATATCCTTAATTTACATGATGCATAAGTCTTAGTTTTTATAATTTGTATCTTACTACTTAATAGTTAATACAAACTATAGTATTATTGTTATATTTATATTAGTAAATCATATTATACATATTTTTAATATATTAGTAATTTTAATTAACACAACACAAATTATATATAATAATAAAAAATAAGATGTTAAAAACATAAAATAAATATAATCTAAAATACTAATAATAATCTAATAATAAATAAGATGTTAAAAATATAAAATAAATATAATCTAAAATACTAATAATAATTTATGATTATATAAACTAATTAAATATGAATTAGACATTTTTCCATGTTGTACAGTGCGGAGTATTATCTAGTTTTTAGATTAAAAAAGTTATGATACGATACAATTTGGAAAACATATATATGTTGCCAAAATAGTTAACAGAAGTATAGTATTTAAACTAAGAGAATGGGCCTTGTTGGACATAATAGACTTCTTTGTTAGTACATGAGCCCAACCACCAGTGGTTTAGCAGATTTAATCACATCAAAAATAGTATTGCTCTGTTTTGTGATCGGATCAAAACAACTTTGATATCTTTTTGAGAAGCAGCTAAGAAGAAGACGCCACTCTTGCTTGATCCGTGAGCTTGCTGCTACTTGTATGCTCTCTCGACGCTATTGATTTCTTATGTGCAGCTTATTTATTTGTTGTTCGAAAGATGATAAACAATTCTTGTTTAGGTGATAGTATAAGAATTGAAATCGCCAATGAGTTCTTCAGAGATTGGGGAAGACAGGTGCTTGTGTTGGGCTGCAAAAGATCCATCTGGGCTTCTTTCTCCTCACACAATCACTCGCAGGTGGAATTCATTATTTACTGATCCTTTTTTTCAATCATTTCAAGCAACCATTTTTGACATATAATGTTCATACAGGTCTGTTACAAGTGACGATGTTTCTCTCAAAATCACTCATTGTGGTGTGTGTTACGCTGATGTTATCTGGACTAGGAACAAGCATGGAGATTCTAAGTATCCTTTGATTCCTGGGTATGTTTTAAAAAACCAAACTTTAGATCATTGACCATCAATTTTCAGCTTACTAATGTATTTAATGTTTCCTCAAAGTCATGAGATTGCTGGAATAGTGAGTAAAGTTGGGTGTAATGTTCATCGATTCAAAGTTGGAGACCATGTTGGTGTTGGAACCTATGTTAACTCCTGCAGGGAGTGTGATTATTGTAATCAAGGACAAGAAGTCAGTTGTGTAAAAGGGCAAGTTTTTACTTTCAATGCCATTGATTACGATGGCTCTGTTACAAAAGGAGGCTACTCCAGCCACATTGTGGTTCATGAGAGGTTTATTAATCAACTTTCTCTCTTGCAATTTCCATACTTTTGAAACTTGTGAAAGCTTAGTGAGTTTAGTTATAGTAGGAAGCAAATGATTTCTCAGTACTAGTTTTCTTGTTTTCCAAATATTGAATACAATAGGTACTGCTACAAGATACCTCTGGACTATCCCTTGGAATCAGCTGCACCATTACTCTGTGCTGGAATCACGGTTTATGCGCCTATGGTACGTCACCATATGAATCAACCTGGTAAATCTCTTGGGGTGATTGGGCTAGGTGGTCTTGGTCACATGGCTGTTAAGTTTGGCAAAGCTTTCGGACTTAATGTGACGGTTTTCAGCACCAGCATTTCCAAGAAAGAAGAAGCTTTGAATCTGCTGGGAGCCGAGAATTTTGTTATCTCGTCTGACCATGATCAGATGAAGGTAAAAAGAGGTTTTATTTGTTCTTTGTGGTCATTAGGAATGTAACCAAAAGAAAAAAAAACTTACTTGAGTTGGGATTCCTATATGATTTGGCTTGCAGGCACTAGAGAAATCTCTAGACTTTATCGTTGACACGGCATCTGGTGATCACGCGTTTGATCCTTTCATGTCTCTCTTGAAGATCGCTGGAACTTATGCCCTGGTTGGTTTCCCAAGTGAAATTAAAATCAGTCCTGCCAACCTCAATCTTGGTATGCAACTCAAAAAAGTATATAATCTCCATTTACATTCTCTAAGATGCTGAAAACCAAAGATGTATTGACAATGACAGGTATGAGAATGCTAGTGGGAAGTGTAACTGGGGGTACCAAAATGACTCAGGAAATGCTAGATTTCTGTGCAGCTCATAAGATATATCCAAATATAGAGGTGATTCCCATTCAAAAGATCAACGAAGCTCTTGAAAGGGTGGTGAAGAAGGACATCAAGTACCGTTTTGTGATCGATATCAAGAATTCTCTGAAATAGATGCCGCTCATGTGACTACTCTATGAGCTGTGAAAAAGAGAGGATTTAGAGTCCTTTTGGTCTCATCCAGAGGCAATTCTGAAAGTCTATAGGTAAATCTGTATGAAAGTAAATACTCACCGCTACAATCTTTATTTGGTCTTTAGTTTTGAATAATCCATAAAATTGGGTAATAAGAGGAAAAGAGATTTACAAAGTCCACATTTAGATAGATCCTAATTCCTAACTAAATAAGAAGACCCCATAATAGAATTCTCTTAACATTAAATCTTAAAACTTCCCAAATGGACGGGTTTTTATCACAAAGAGTTGTGGTGTGAAAAATATAAGAAACAAGAAATGAGGTGGTCATCTCATAATTATCCCTATATATATACCTAACGCTAATAAGGAAGACTATTATCACGCGAGGCATGAGAGATAAATTATTTGTTTTTCCAATGTATGAGTCAATTTATTTATGACGAGAAAGCGAAATGTCAATGTTACCGTTGTTTTTTATTAAATGTTTTTTCCTTCCCCAAAATTTCAAATTTCAAATGCTTCTCTTCTTTTAACATTAGCAAACTTTTTGTCTACATCATTCTTCAGGCCACCATATTCCCAGAAACTTTATCTCTCTCTTCTTCTTCTTCTCCTCCCTCTCTTCTCAAGAATTTTTACTAATATATTCTCGATTCCACCTTTCTCCGCCGAATCTGATTCCAAATCCTGTGAAAGTCTGCAACTTTATTACAGATTTCAAAACCAAAGTTTTCAATTTGAGCAGATGGGTGGCTCTGGAAATTGGATTAAATCTCTGATAGCTAACAAAAAAACAATCACTGATGATCAGGTAATCTCAAAGAGCTCTTTGCTCCACTCTTTGTTCTGGAAACATTTCAAACTGATTCTTTCTTTTGCAGGAGAAGAACAGTAAGAAGAAATGGAAACTATGGAGGTCTTCATCAGAAAGTTTCATTTCTTCATCCAAGGGTTTCAAGAGCCGAGCTGTTAGTTACGGAACTCCTTCACTAGGCTCAGATCCACCGTCTTTCTCTGCCGACGACTCTTTCACGGCGGCTGTTGCAGCAGTCATCAGAGCTCCACCTAAAGATTTCTTTCTTGTTAAACGAGAATGGGCTGCAACACGGATTCAGGCTGCTTTCCGAGCTTTCCTGGTACATTGAATTTAACTGCAATTACTGAGAAGCTCTTTGCTAATCTCCTTTGGTTTAGTGATCTGTTCATTGGTTTTAGCATTATGGCTCAGAGATCTGATTACAATTTCTTTTACAAAGTTAGAGACTTTAATCAAGACTTAATGGATCCTTCACTTCATGTGAGGAGCAAGTTTGTTTTGTTCACTGAAGCGTTTGTGGTCTTTTAATAGGCAAGACAGGCGCTGAGAGCTCTGAAGGCAGTGGTGAGGATTCAGGCAATATTCCGTGGTAGGCAAGTTCGGAAACAAGCAGATGTGACACTAAGGTGTATGCAAGCTCTAGTTCGAGTCCAAGCTCGGGTACGAGCTCATTGCAATAGAGTCCCTTCAGATGGACAGGAGTTGGAGAAACCATCTGAACAAAAAGATGATCCTGCAAAGCAGGCTGAGGTAATGAACTAATGATTATCAGACATGATATGTGAATAAATTGTGACTTAACCTTAAATATTTTGAAATGATGTTTTATTCAGAAGGGTTGGTGTGATAGCCCTGGAAGTGTAAATGAAGTGAGAACGAAGTTACAAATGAGACAAGAAGGAGCAATCAAGAGGGAAAGAGCTATGGTATATGCCTTGACACACCAGGTAATGGATTTAACAAGAACACATTTCGAGAACTTAACTCTCAGAGCCATTTTTGCTTATTGAGTTTTTCAAATTTTCACAGCCGAGGACGTGTCCAAGTCCAACCGCTAAGGTGAGCAAACAAGGAAGTGCTAAAAAGAATAACGGGTTGTGCAAGAGCAGTCCAGGTTGGAATTGGCTGGACCGATGGGTTGCAGATAGGCCATGGGAAGGTCGGTTGATGGAAGGTCCTACAAACTCATCAGACAATGCAAGGAAAAGTGAGAGCAGTGTGTCTGAACATGACACAGTTCAGGTCAGGAAGAACAATCTTACAACCAGAGTTTTGGCTAGACCTCCTCCAATGGTGTCATCATCTGCTACGAGTTCTGAGTCTTCGTCAACATCTCAATCCCCAGTTCCTTTCTCAGGAAGTTTCCTTGAGGAAGGAGGATACTACAGAAAGCCAAGCTACATGAGCCTCACACAATCTATCAAAGCTAAGCAGAGACGATCAAGTTCTTCTTCCTCTAGTTCCATAACACCGTTTGAGAAGAAACAGTCGATGTCTTACAACGGAGATGTAAATGTAAGGCGTAGTGCTGGTTCGGATCCATTGTCAAACCAGTGGACTGATCTATACCCTCCGGTTCAAGTAACAGGGAGACATATGTGGGCAAAGAGCCAGAGAGGCTAATAAGGAAGCAAGGTTTCGAAGTCACTTCAACAGCTTGTTGGTCCCACGAACACACATACACGGAATATAGATACAGAAGCAACTTCTGTGCATCTATTAGATATGATTGTTAAGGAACTAGATTGAAGACTGTAATGCCGTTGTTTGGCCACTTGGATCATTTACCGTTTACTTCTAATGCTTCACCTTTTGACATGAAACACGTTTTCAAGGATTAATAACATAGTTTACATTAGAAATGGTGGCTAATAACTAATACTTTCCATTTATTCTTCTAGTCATGGTACTAATACACATGAAGTCTGTCTTACTTTGAAATCATTCAGGATGATTGCTGTCTTATTGCTTAAGTGGAGCTTTCTTCTCTCGGTCTGCAATTCTAGCAGGCGTGTTTGAGTGTGACTTGAACCGTCCCCTTCCTCCTTCTTCTCTCACCTGAAAATTCGACAAGCATCAACATTTGATGTAGCATTCTCATCATCAGACAGAGAACAGAAAAGTTTATGCTTCTGTACCTTTTTCTTGACAATTTGAACAACATTTTCATCCTCAAGATGATGACAAAGACCACAGTGTTGAGGGTAGTGCCTAGCGCTTGTGCCCCAAACCAGTGCATACTTCATATCCTTCACCAGAGTTCTATGGACGTGGTTACAGAAATCTTCAACCGTGCAGCCACAAGTAATGAAATATATGACTGCCACAGATGTTAGTTGTGGAGTAAAAACATGGTAATCATATCTTCAAATTCTTATCTACACAAAATAAGCCTTAAAATCCACAAGAAAAGTGTCGCGGATATTATACTTACAGCTGAGAGAACAAAAGGTTCATTAAAATCTGGTTGCTGGCTTTGAGGTTTTGAGTAAACTCTCACAAGTCCCATTTCGTCCCACATTCTTGCAAGTAGTCTGTCTAAATTTAGCTGTTTCAAGCAAGACCATCATTTACCGTTAGAATCCGTGTGTTCTAGTATGTATATTCACAAGTTTCAGACTATACAGGAATCAGACCATTATGACGAAGCTAGAACTGCGCTGGATTGCATTTTCTTTAGACCCTACTCTTTCCAATGTAATATAACTTGCCTTTAGATTACAACTAATAACAATAGAATTTGGCTGCCGTGCTAGCCTATCAACGTCATCGATTCCAACAACATCTATTTTGTTGTAGACATATACACACTTGATATATTTGCGGTTGCCTTCAATGACATCAATAAAGCAATCCACAGTAGCATCCTGTTAAGAGCCTACCCTGCCGGTAATCTAAGAAGTGGATCAAGTCTCCAGAGATTAAGGAACAGACCCTTGTAATATTGATTTAGTGTTTGTGGTTGAGTGATTGTAAAGATGAGAGATTGTGAATCAAACGATTGTAAAATTTCTGATGGAATAAAAAGAGAAATCCCAGAAATACAAGTTTCTCAAACACCAATCTCAGTAACAAGATCCAAGAACAAAATGCAGAAAATAAAATCAAGAGATTGTCTCCAATCTCTTGCCCTCTCTAACCAAATGATGGTTAGCCAAAACTCACCAAAAAAGCCTTCTTTCTTCCTCTGCTTCACGCTATTTAAGGCTAGGGTTAGTCTTGGTTGGGATGGTCCTCTTCTTTGTCTGTAGCACAGCTGTCACTCTTATCCTCATCCGTACTGCTACTCCTTGATCTTGTAACGTTTATATTCCCTTTGTCTTGTTGTGCCACCGATGCTTGAGGTATAATTCCTTGTTCTAGCCCTGCCACGTCATCTTCCGAGGTGTCTTTCTTCCCACGCTTCCTGTAGTAGACTCTAAAGGGCTTAACACATCCTCACGAAATAGAACCTGCAATATTCATTACTAAATTCAAATGATTTTGAAGTTCTTATAGTTCTATCCCTAACTTGCGAAGAAAAGAGGCCAAGAATGATTATTGTCTGAGGCTGGAATAAAAACAAGATTAAAGTTTGGCTTAAGTACCTCAGCATTGTGAATCTTGTATTCATGCAGGATTTGATAACAGAGCTTCTCATCAATGCGAGTCAAGGGTGTTGTAGTGTTGAAAGAAATTCCACCGGTCTTCTTCTTCTTAAAGTATATCTTGTAAAACAAAGAGAGTAAAAACAACACAAATGGTGCACATCAAGCTGGTGCAACAGTTTCTCAAAAGGAAATGGATAAAGTGAAAGAGAAATTAGAGTCAAGTTTAGAAGATAGAAAGGGAGACCACTGATAAAGATGAGCTTTACCTGTGGAGGTCTTTTGTTTAGACGCAGACCTACTGCTTCAAGTTCCTTAGTCAGTATTTGCCTGTGACCTTCACTCTTAAACGATTTTGGAGTAAAAAAGGAGAGAGAGTAAGAGAAAAAATGGACACAGGGAGAAACAAGAAAAACAAAACCAGCAAACACTTGGAATGGACAGCCAAAACCATAACTCTTACTTTTGAGGCATCAAGAACCATCAACACTAGGTCTGAAGACTTTGCAACAGCAATAACCTGAGAAATAAACAGTTTCAATCTAAGTTTCATTTCATAAAATTCCTAACTATTTTCATTCGAGACAAAAATGATACAAAGGATCAGAGAGTAAAAACAATAGGACTATATTTGGATATAAACCTGCCTCCCTCGTCCCTTTCCTTCTGAAGCACCTTCAATAATCCCAGGAAGATCAAGCAACTGAATTTTGGTGTCATTGTAGTGAATCACTCCAGGGATGCATGTAAGCGTTGTAAACTCATACGAGGCTGCTTCAGAATGTGTGCCAGTTAACATTGTCAAATAGAACAACATATTCATTAGCTGAACATTTCTTCTGTTTTTTTTTTCAGCAAAGGGACAGAGATGAAAGCTTGTCATAGTAGTTTGGTTCTAGTTTTGTAAATGAAAATTAATGATGAGTCTCATGTGTCATGTCTATATCTACATGTTAGAGAAACCTGCAGCTTTATTCTTCTGAGTCCGAGCCATCTCAGCTTCAATTTCTTTAATCCTTTCAACAATTCCCATCTTCTTTCAGAATTTACTGCTACAATTGCTGGAGATAGGTTAGGGTTGAGGTATCTTCATTAGTTTCAGCATTGAAAAAACACCAACAATAATCAGACACATCATTTAAAGGCAAATTATAAAATCACCAACTAACCATTAATTCAAAAAGACAAAAACTGATAAAACTTAAATAAGTAACAAATCTAGCAAACGAAAGCTCACCTCTTTGGCGTCGATTGTCTAAACGAATAACAATTACAAGTCTTCTGATAAAACGAGTTCGAAATGCAGATTACATACGAAGCTATGCAACTTAGCCTTACATATGATTCTTGGTACTGACAAAGCAAAGTGTTTGCAAATTTAGCTAAAAAACCAACATCGAAAATCAAAGCTTTTTTAATGAAAAGGGAGGAATTTTGATGATTGATGGCGAACAGGGGATGGTTCTAGAGAAAGCGAGAAAGAAACTTGTAAGTATGGGTCGAGAAATGATGGATCAAATACAAAAAGGCCCAATTCTAGTCCGAGTCAAATGCAGAGTTCGCATGAGATCATGACTTCCATGGATCTTATAGAGAACCATTCTTGACAGAGACACTGCTTTTATAGTTTTCTTGTATATATAAGTTATAACCCACAAAGCTTCTTTATAAACTGTATCTTATCTCACATTTCTCGTCTACCATACTTGGGGTTGCTATTTTACAAAACTCAGCTACAAGAAGTCAGATCTTGTTTCCTTTTCCTTTCTGTTGCTATCTCCAACAGCCTTGCTTACAGGTGGAACCAGAGATTGCTTCTCCGCGAGCTCCCTTACCCGTACCAGAATCTGCATAGGAATGTGCATCGACCCATGTTTCTTGAGACTTCCCTGGAAACACAAAGCAGCATATTCACAACTAAGTTCTTGGAAAAGTAAACTGTAGTTACAAGCTAAAGAGAGGCAGAGAGAGGTACCATGCTGTTTGAAGGACTCTGAGCACAGCTTGCTTTCAGAAGATTTCGCCATTTGTCCTACATAGCAACAAGATGGTTAAACCAAAGCCTTGATTGATAATTTGATAGGATATGTGGAGAGGGTTAAAAAGTTTAATTACTGTACCTTGAGATCTACAGATGTACGATATGAATATGATGAAAAGGAGAGCTTTTTGATTTCAGACCACTTCCCGGCTCCATACTTTGACACACCATCGACTAGTTTTGTAACCTCAGAAAGAGTCCAAGCTCGATGATGCTTTCTTCTAAGTGCACCACCTTGCATGATTGGCAAACCATTATTATTATTGTCATCTGAGCTATTTCCAGATGAGTCTATGTGCTCTGGCTCCATATCTTGATCAACCTCAGAAAGAATATGCTCCTCGCTGTTCTTGTGACTTGTAGCAAACTGCGTTTTTAAACCAAGAATGCAACAAGAAACTGTGTCATATCTGGAACACCAAATTCATCTAAAATATCAGGTAGATGGTACATGAAATCTAACCCTAGACCATTTCTACTATCTGCAAAGTAGAAAAGGATGACGAGACTAAGGAAACTTATAAGATTCTTTGATGGATAGAACCAAAACAATACGTACCTCTTTTTGGACCGGTCGAGAAGCAGACTTTACCATCGAATCTTGGTTCACGACCTCACTGTTTAACTGAGATGGGCTCAGACTGAGGTTACTCTCTCCAGCACTAGCTTTATCTTCGAAGCAACTGTTATGACATTCCTACATAATGTTGCATTATCCTTAATTACACTCCGACTTAACAGCAAAGCAAAATAATGATGCATAAGATGATCACTCATTTTATTATGTTTTCCATCTGTGCTTCTTGAGATAGGATTTGGCATGTGATACAAGGCACAGATGTAACAGGATCCAGATGATTGTTAGTCCAAAGGGAAGGTTCAAGATTAATTACTATATTGAGGAGAATGAGTAAGCAAGAGAAATACCATAAGAGCCATAATGTTCTCTCTTGGACGACTTCTCCTGACATGAGAAACATAAGGAACCTCAATTTCAGATCCAGCTAGGGATACCATTCTGGTGACAGTAACTCTCTTCCCCGAGGAGACGCTAATAGACCTGACCTCAGATTTTTCAGATAACCTCAGATCTTTTGAAGGAATCAATGACTTGTCATTTTGCTGTCTTTCATCCGTTTCTGAAAGTTCTTCAATGTATCTTCTTGTAGGCTTCCTAACTCGTTTTGCAGCCCTTTGTTCACTGGAATAATCCTCACTAGGGGAATAGTGGTGGATACTGATACCACGGCCAGAAGCATTTGAATGTCCATTCACATGACCAGTACTAGATGGTGCATCTTTCGGGTTTGTAGCTCTTACATCATCACCCATATCCTTGCAAACAACATCAGTCAGATCGTTGGACTTCTCTTGTTTTCCAACTAACTTGTTATCTTTGATTGTCAGGTTAGTTGCTGGTACATCACAGGAGTTAATAAGTCCCATTGCAATCCTTCTTTTGAGCCATGTTTTGTCCTTAACAGTCGTCTCACGACCAAATGTCGCCCTGAATGTTTCTTGCAGTGCTTTAATCGGTAAATTATCTAAGCAGATCTCGCCTCTAACTCTAGAAAAATCAGGCTTTTGAGCAGCAGGAGGCAATGCAGTTTCTTCTGGACTATCTTCCGCATTTGAGCATGGTTCAATCTTATTAGATTGATTGATATTGCAAAGAACAGGTTCTTGTAGCAAAGCTTCATGGTGCTCTTGATCTTCCTCAAACAAGATGTTTTCATTAGAACACTGGATGTTAGCATCTGGAGGAGTAGAAGGAATCTGAGATCCATGTACATTGTCAAGCCTCTCTTCCGGTTCGACCTTTTGCAACATCTCCTCGTTATACTGCAAAAAAACTCAAAGATGAAGCAAAATCTGAGGAATAAACTTCTTATGAAATAATGAACATTAAAACATTAAGAATCAGAAACTATAAATAGTAATTGTAGAATAGATGCAACGCTAGAAATAAAAACTCTCTTTTTGACGTTTGTGAATGGGGCTATGACGCGCCTTTACCTGGTCTGTATATGGTTGCACATTGTCAGACTGCAATAAACCTGAATTGATACCTGAAAGAACAAGAAAATTTATCACCAACATGTAAATAAACAATAACTGAATAGAGAAAGCCACAGAGACATAAACATATAGTTTGGTAGTTTGGTTAAGAAACTCAAAACTTAGGCCCCTCTGATTAGAGAGGTGCATTTCGATATACAATGCATTCACAAGTATAGAAACACATGTTGACTCGAGAAAAGGAGCATAATTTGAGGTAAACTAACATAGGCTTTTTAAGCAAAAGAGGTTCAACATGTAAAGATCTATGGGATCCAAACCTTCTGAATTTTCAAGCCGGGACAGCCGAGAAGGTAACTCTTCAGCAGGAAGGTAGTCCAAAGTCTGACAAGCATCTGATGCAATATGCATAATATCCGTCTCATTGACCTCCAAAATTTCTTCATCTGTTGCAGGTACTAGTCTCCCATCTCCTGCAACCTAACCATTTCCATAAAATCAAACAAGAGGATTGACTTTAAGAAAGATATTCAAAAAGCACACATGTTATAGTCATACCCGGACAAGCTTGTAGGCAACAGGATTTTCAACCTGAGTTATTGAAGAAAATGGTGTGATCCTTGTCTGAGAACTGCCCTCAAACATCTCTCTGCAGTCATCAACAGTTCCAACCACAGTTCCCATCGCAAATCCAACTCAAATACACAGTCTGAAATCCCAAACAGGAAAAAGCAACTAAAATTGGTGAATGCTCAAATATATTCTTCAAATAAGAAGAAAAAAAATTCCAGCAAAGGATGCTACAGTCCTATATATAATAACTTGACCAATGAAAGAAACAGATTATTATTTGCAAATTTGCATATACCCTCTCCCCTGAAATTATTCCAACAACCTAAACCAAATAGGATTCTCATTGAAATAATACAAAGTTAAAGACTATCTATCTTCAAATTCCAAAGAATTCGAAAGTTTCACAATTTACAAACGAAGACCTTGCATTCTCACAATCAAAAATTGAAATTTCCAGTAATATTCCATCGAATTTCGAATGAAAAAACAGACAAAAAAACAGACAAAATCCTATCAAGAAATAACAAAATCAAGGCTTGAAAATACAGAGACGAAAAAAGGGTAGAATTTATAATTCTTACCACCGGAAACCAATTTTAGTCGCCGGAGAGTGACAATTACAGCAACAAGCGATTACGTGACCTTGAAGAGTAAAAGAATAAGTCAGTTTACCAATGGATTTATCTCTGATGATTTCAGAGGAGAAGCTTCTTGGATAAGCAAAAAGGGTTAAGAAAATTGGAAAATTTTGGTTCTGCTTTTGTTGGCTCGCTTTAGGCTTTTCTAGTGCGTAGAGCAAATTAACAGGTCCCGGACTCCAAAGTGTTTTATTAACTCAATTCTTTATTTTGAGGGTTTCGAATCCGTATGCAGCTTGGTCTGATATCGAGACATTGCCACGTCAGTAAATACCTAGATACGCCAAAACTGAATGAACTACGTTCCGTTTTGGTTCACGTGCACAAGAACACCGTGTCGTCTTAAACATATAGACTAGGATCGCACGCCGTCTCTAAGTTTGATGTGGTAGCCTGTTTGGTGAGTATTTTCAATTTTGGTTAAGTCCAGATTTAGGGACCCCCAGATTTAATCATTGTTAATTTTAGTTCAGATTTAATCATTGTCAACTTCAAACTGTTAAATGATTTGATTTTTTTTTTGTGTTTCTCAAAGTTATATGTTTTAACATGTACAAACACTATTTTATTTTCTAATATACTCTTTACCATTTCTTTTATAAAAAAAACATGATAAAATTTTGACAAAAATGAATTTATGTGAGAAACAGACCCGAGAAACACTGAAAACACCTAACAATTTGAAAAAGAGAGAGTACATGATAGTTTTTTTACAAAAGTTGGTGTCCTTTACAGACAAAACCAAGAACACGCTTGTTTGAACTAGAAGAAGAAATAAAACAGAAATTTAACCATAAGTAGAGTAAAACAAAATGTCAACGATGTAAGGAGCTTCCGAACTCCCAAGAACTTGGATATAGAGAGTTCAGAAAGACTATAAACTCCATTTTTAATATAAGCATTGTCATTGAATCCTCTTACACCATCAAATCTGGTGTAACTGTGTAAGGATTGAGTAGAGATGAATCAATGCTAAGAAAACAAGTAACATAAAAAAGGTCATCATAAAACACTTTATCTACAGAAATAATAATATAGAGGGATTTTTAATCTAGATGTAAATGCTTGTTTCCATGAAGTAGAAGTAAACAACAAGATCAAGAAAGAGAAATTAGTTTGACGAAAAAGGTCAATGAATAATCTTTTTTGATATATATGTTTCTTTTCTATTTCAGTTAAAGCATTCGAAGGAACATCTCAAAGCAAGAACGATGACTAGTAGTGCAATCTCAAGTAAGAATAAGCTAAATCATAACATCATAAGATTACTAAATCAGTAAGGTATACAGAATCAAACGAAAACATTTATAAAGAGACTCGTTCATAACTTTCACGAAAAAAAAAGAAGAAAATTAGAAACTATACTCCAAACATTTATCAACTGTGAAATAAAAGAAGACCAGAAGAAGGTGGAGATAAGGTTGCAAAATGAAAGGTGTGGCCTTTAGAGAAACAAAGCGTCACAATAGTCTTATCCGATCCATTGGCGGATAAGTTCTCATCTCTGAAATAAAAAAAGATTTTTTTGCAATGATTGGTTTTGAGAACCTATTTTTCGCCTAGAGGGTTACAGTGACCAGTTGGGAGATTTACAGTAGTAAGGTGAAGACAAAACGTTATCTTTGCAGTTGCGGACATGGCGGGTACTTCTCTGCCTTCATCTCTCCTCAGTCGAGGACCTTCGTTACTCTTGTCTTCTTCAAATCAAATCTCAGAAGCTAAATGTCGAGTTGTGATAACAACATCCGGAAAACGTTGTCTTGTTCGTTGTATGGCTAAGAAGAAAATCAGTTTTGTGGATCAAATTCTCGATTATATCGAAGGTACTTTCATTTTCATGGAAATTTCAATTTGAAGTTTGTGTCCGAAGAAAAAATTGAGACTTTTTACTGTACTATCTTCAGTTTGGTCTGTGTGTTTGTTTCTCTTGTTTTAAGGCGGCCCGAAGCTTAGGAAATGGTATGGAGCTCCTGAACTTTTGCCAAAGGATGGATCTTCTGATGGAGACGATGATGAATTTGAAGGTATAATAGCAACAAAAATGCAATACTTGAAAAGGTTGAATTGAAATCTCAGGACTTAAAACATAACTCTTTATTTGCATTTTTCCATCTCATTTTGGAACCTATAAAGCAGAGGAAGGAGAAGATGATGATCTTCAAGGAGAAAATAAGGTTGTTTTTGTAACGGATGGAGACAGTGATTTGGGTCAGGTGTGTTTGCTTTCACAAGAATCATCATACATTGGATGCATTGCAACAAGATGAAAGTTTTTAAAAAATTGAAACTGAGAAGTGTTAATTTTTAGCTGATGTAGATGATTATACTGCAACTGATTGTCAAAGGGACTCCGGTTAAAGCACTTGTGAAGGACAAAAAAAAGGCTTTGGACGCTTTTGGAACTTATGTTGAG
Organism: Cardamine occulta; assembly: GCA_028015245.1. Taxonomy (NCBI): domain Eukaryota; kingdom Viridiplantae; phylum Streptophyta; class Magnoliopsida; order Brassicales; family Brassicaceae; genus Cardamine; species Cardamine occulta. Next base: position 18,875,168 of record CM051368.1, on the reverse strand, counting down.
GTTTGTTTCAATATATCACTCCTGGTTATGTCTGTCTATTTGCTCTGGCCAACATTCAGTGAAATACTTAAATTAAACTGTGAAGTTGACGTCTGGAGAAGCAAGTGATGAGCGTTTCTTAAGGAAAGCTTTTAGAGGCGTTGGTTCAATCATATCCCCTACTGTATGTTTAACCAAATGCTTCATCATTCGTATAGATTGAGTTGTACATTGGTCTAAAACATCAAACATTTCATTCTTTCCTTGGCAGGAAGGTTTCTTCTCGAATGTAAAGAGCTTAAGAGGTATCAAACACGCAGTTCTCTTGTCTCAGGTAAGGATACATCTCCATGACTCTACCGTCATCATACTCAATTCCATATAATGAGGATTAGATAGTTATTGGTGATTGGAAGTTGGAATTGTCTTTTCTTGGCATGTTTTGTGTCTGTGAGATCATTGTTTAATGAAGTTGCAGTTGTCTGTTTATGAAAGCAGCGGTGGAATTCAAGCTATGATGAATAACAAAGCGAAAAAACTAGCCGAGCAAGATGAAAACGCTATTATATCTTCGAATGTCCCTTATACGATCATAAGAACAGGCAAGCTAGAGAACAGTCCTGGAGGGAATCAAGGCTTTGACTTTAGTGCGGTAAAAGTCATCTTATAATTTGATAAGACAAAACTTGTGTTGACTTCACCTATTGGTTTCAACAACATTTTTATGAATGAACCAGGGAGCTGCAGCCAAAGGAAGCATAAGCAAGGAAGATGCTGCTCGTATATGTGTTGAAGCCCTTAGTGTGATCCCACCAACAGGGTTAATATTTGAGGTAGATCACATTCTTTGCTTCTCTTAGAAATTATTGATGCTGCTTTGAATACAAAGAAGCATTTGTTACTTATGATGCTTCTGATTGGGTCAGGTTACAAATGGAGAAGAAGCTGTATCTGACTGGGAAGGACAATTGATGAAAGTGATGCAGAGACAAAGTACAAAGAAGTAAGCTTCGAAGTTGAGATGAACAAGAACGTTGAATTAGACACCATCATTGTTACTATATCTAAAACATCTTTCTGTTGATGAAAATAAGCAATTTCTGCGTATTGATATGGGTCTCAATAAACTTATTTTTTTTGCCCTCTTGTACTGTTTTAATTTTCTGTAAGAATAAAGTAGCATGATTATTATAACAAGCATGAGATCTTACCAAAGTTAAGAGGCCCTACAATAGACATTCCTTCACGTTTTATAAAATATCCAAAAGAAAGTTGATTGAAAAAAATGGATGGTTTTAATAGAAAAGAGATGGTGTGAGACAAGAAATTGATTATTAAAGATGAAGTGAACCAAAAAGTTGGCTGAATTTTTTTGTCCAAAAGCCAAATAAACAAATAAAGAAAGGAAAAAAGAAGCTTTGTATTGTAAAACAACTTGAAACTTGTGTAAAAATGGAGAAGAAAAAAAAAGAGAGAAAGAAGAATAAATGTACCTAACTAAAGTTTAAACTACAAGTCTCTGTTGTCTTTTTGACTTTAAGGATCATGCAAGCACAAAGGCAACGAGGATAATCATATTTTTTGTGGTCTTCTTTTGCTAGATCAGATGTTACTGTACTTTATTTTATTTTATTTTGCTTGAGTTTCATACTATATTCTTAAGCTAATAAAGATTCAGATAAGCATTGCTAAATGTTGAGATTCAGAACCAAAGAAATCACAGGCTCTAGACATCATTTCTGAGAACCCTTTTAAGGTGCATAATGATGATTAGAGAATTTTATTAGTCCAAAGGTCTAATTATTACTCCCTCTGTTTCACAATACATGATGTTAAGGATATTTTACACAAATTAAGAAAATAATCATTACTTTTTTAATATATATTATTTTCTCTTATCAAGAATTATTTTAATAATTATAAACTAATAGTAACATAATTCTTTTCAATCATTACATCTTGATATTTACAATTTATCAATAAAAATAAAGTAAAAAGATTAAAACATCAAACTTTCTGAAACAAGATAAAGTAGATAAAACATTATCTATTCTGAAACGGAAGGAGTAAGAAATTGTCATAAATGCATCAGTTGGTGGCAGAACTTAAGAGATGTCAAATCTAACAAAAAGAGGAACTTCTTTTAATATCTCAGAAACAAAGACATGAACACTATGTAGATGATATCATTTCAACAGTAAATTACAGAAGCAAAACTGTTGAAGACCCTCAAGAAAACACACAATATTAAATGTCATTCAGTTCCATAACAACAACAACAAACATGTTTTTTTTTTTTCTTAATCCACAATCAAATTAGCTTTTGAATCTACAAAATCAAGATTGTTTTTTTTGGTTTAAATTACCCGGATCTAAATCTCTTCTGGTTATTAGCCTTGCCATCAGATTTAAGTGTCCCAGTAGATTCCCCTTCTGATGAAGCATCAATCGTTCTGGCAAAAGAATGAGAGAGATCTCCATAAAGACTTGCCACTGTTCTGATATTGTTATTGAGCTCTCTTATCAAACCAACATTTCGACCCAAGTGATCAGCTTGTTTGGACTCATGGTTCTGATTAATCTCGTTGATCAAAAGCCGGTTTTGATCAAGAATGTCTTGAACTTGAACAAAACTCTTCTGAAAATTCTGTAACAATTTACCATCCATTTGGTACCTTTCTCCAAATCCAGAAAACACATCTCCTTCCATTCTTGATTCCATCAAAGCTCAAATCTTGATTGTTCTTGTTCCTGAGATTAACACAATCAGTTACATCCAAAAGAGGGTTTAAATCTTAAGGGTAATAAAATTGCAAGAATCAAATTTAAAACTGTTTATTTTCTTCCGTTGACCTTTTACATAAACTCTTGATCTCACATAAGATTCAACTTTTTCTAGTAACACCAAAGCAAAGATAAAAATTCCTTTTTTTTCAGTTACATTTCATTCTCAAAACCTTCAATTTCGGACAAGACACAACAATCACGTTTTCAGGAAAAGAGAGATCTATAAATAGATAAAAAAAAGAGAAAAAGTAATAGCTCTTCTATAAGTAGCCTTCACTTAGAGTGAAATAATCACATCAAAAGTAGCAAACCTATTCCATAAAATTCATAACAATATGTCAAAGTCTATAAATTTTAAGACCCAGAAACCAAAATATTCACATCTATGAACCCTAAAAACAAAGCAAGATTTTTCAAAACAAGGAAGAAAAAAAAGATCAGATTTCTTTTGCTGCTCTAAATTCAGTTCCTTTACCTTCAAAACAAGGTCCAGGAAGAGGTAGCAGCAGAGAAGAGGAAATCGAGATAATTTTCTCGGGAAATAAACAAGAATCCTTTTTCTCGAAAAATAATATGACAATTATTGGATGCTGGGAAAGCAATGAAAGAAAAAGGAATCTAGTTGTCGTCTGTAGACAAACAGTGTGAGACAGAGAGATTTGAGGGGAATATATATATATAAATGTTGTTTGAAAAATAAAGATTGTTTTTTTTTCTGTACTTACTCTGTATCTCTTTAATTTGCAGAGATATGGAGGTTAAAGGTATGCCACTGCCAGACATCTGGAGCGGATCATTGTGACCGACCCGTAAATATTTTGTTTTATTCTTGACGTCCTTATTAGGCCCGTTCATTTCAGGTAATAGTGAGTAGAGGTCGACACGGGTAAAGAGAATATCTTTAATTATTGTTCATGTATTTTTTTCTTTTTAACATGTAGAATACAGATATTTTATTAGATTGGATTATATAAAAAATTGGATTCAGATTTGGGTATTTCGGATAAACTCTAAATAATCTTGCAAATTTTATGATCATTTTGAGCAATGTATAAATTTAAATTTGTTTGAATGAAAAATGAATGGTCAAAGTTAGTTGCATGAAATACATAGAAAAATCCACTAGTGTAGAGAGATTTTTAAACTCTAGCCAGTAGCTACTATGGTTTAAAGGAGAAAAGAGCTATCCATGTAAACCTATACGTGCGCCGAACTGGATCAGGCTTAGGCTTCTTGGGTTTGAGTTATATGAGCCTTGGATCCAATAGTCCAAATCCATTTTGAAATTTTATTTTATTTCCTTAAATAGATATCAATCCTTGACCCATTTTGAAAATATCTTCCTTGTACATCAAGTAAGTCACTGTTTTTATTTTTTTCAAATAATACAAGCATCAGAACACCCACAAAATTTGTGTGAGATCAGCAAAAAACAGCACGAAATCCACTGCTATTAGTTCTAAACCAACATGAAATTAGCAGAATAACATAATTATTGATTCAATAGAAACACCGGTTTGGTCAATCAATTAAAAGTCGAAACTGCTAAAATCTTTTCGATATCTCCAACAAAACTAGACTATGTGGAAAAACATTCTTAGATTTGAATTCAAAATTTTCAGATATTTTTTTCTTAATTCCAGCGTGGACAAATTATAATTTTCCTAATTTTCAGATATCCCTTACTATTCGTTTAGCAGAAATGTGGATTGGAATACAAGTTATCCCAAACATTAGGCAGTTTGTTGGGGTAGTATTATACATTTGACCGGTAGTTTCGCGCCAGTTGAATATTCTTGGATCATAAATACTTTTTTGGTATAAATAATATATATATATATATATATATTACCATGTTAAAAATAATTACATAGCAATAAAAGTTAGGGAACACCTAAAACAAACGAGATAATCAAATTGTTAAGAGTAGTTGGTGCTTCAATGTTCACAACATGTCCAATTTCCTTCAATATCTCTAAACTCGAGTTCGGTAAATGCCTGCCAAAATTAAATATGTGAGGAAAAAAAACATATTAATAATTCATGATGTAATTAAAAAAGAGAGATTTCTATGACATAACTTGTTATTTACCTTTGTAGACGACGTCCATGCTCTAAAGGAAACACCTGATCCTTATCACCCCAAACGATTAACGTTTTCTAAATATATCATTCAAATTTTCAATTACTCTGTTGAAATTGGTTCTATAGATAAAAAAATATTTAATAACCAAAATAAAAAGTATATGACCTGTGATATTGCAGAGAACTCTGGATCCTCTTCTCTTTCCAGCAAATTCTTGGCTAGATCAACCAATTCTTGCCGATTTGTCTCATACATCACCTAAAAACAATTGAAAACTCAATGGCATATTTGCACTTTTTACTAACATCTGGGTTAATTTTTGAATAAAAACATTTACAGGACCGAATTGATAATTAACAAAAAAACAGAACTTACAGCGATAAATTGGGAGAGGATGAAATCTGGAACCCAGTCAAGAAACCTTAAACCGGTATTCATGGAAACCCTAACTAACAACCGGAGATCACGTGGATTTCTCGGAACAAGAATCTCCGATACATCTCCACCGTGTTTTTTCATCTCCGTCACCTTCTGCTGTTTTGTAAACCCAACTCCACTACTCACGATCACCAATTTCTCAATCATCTCCGGCCAAATCTTCGCAATCCGGTACGCTACAAATCCACCGTAACTAATCGAGTATACCGCCAAATCTCCGTCACAACATAGCTTCTTCAAACCTCCGACGATGCTCCTCGCCTGAAATTCTACGCTCCGGTCGGTGTTTCTCGAGTATGATTTCCCGAAAAAAACGAGATCGGGGATGAAAACGTTGAACGATTTCGATAGATCTGAAACTTGATGAATAAATTGCCATTTTGAATTTCCTCCGTAACCATGTAGCATGACCAGGTTTGGCCGAGTGATTTTGCGGTGACCGGAGATCCAGAAATGTACGGTTGTTTCTCCATCGTCTAAATCGACGGTGATTGGACGGAGATCGCAGAAAATCAGAAAATATAAAGATAAGAATGCATCAGCGAGCTTGATTAGAATCGGGTAATCGAAATTATCGAATAAACACCAAATAACACTCTGGAAAAGAGTTATTGCAACGGAGATGAATCGACGGAAAATATGAAGAATGAGTTTCATTGACGCCATTACAGTGGTGATGGATGATCTTCTGGAAAGATGGTGATGCATCATGCATGTGTATGTGTCTGTGAGACAGAATTGGTTATGGTTAAAATTAGAAAACAGAGCCATTTAAATCTCTTCCGGTCTAATCCGGTCCAATTCAATTGAGTAATCTAATCGTTGCTGTTGCTTGCTGGTTTCATTAACTAACGAACGTGTGGCAAAATAACTAATCTTTTCCGCCAAAACCAAAAACCTCATTATGGGCCAAAGCCTTTTTGTTATGTTTTTTAGTCAATGTCTATCTTCAGCCCATAATTATCAACATATGCTAAAACCCTATAAACATTGAAAGATTTATCATTGTTGTACGATTTAACTCCACACATTGCTAGTTTACATATAGCAAGAAAAAAGGATCTTTATAAGAATCTTTCTTAAACTTTTTCTTGTTGCCTGGCTGTCAAATACTGTCTTTTAATGGTTCATCACATGTGTCTCTGGTCCACACTACATTACAGCACAATACGTAGTCACATCTTCTTCTCGTATTCTCTACGTCAACTTAACTCAACTTGTGACAATTTTTTTGGCTCTTGACTCATAACTCCAACTACCAAATGTATACTGGTGTCTTATCTTATGGGCGTGATTTGCTCTCATCTACTTAATTGATCAAACAAGTTGAACTTCCAAGAAAATAGAACTTGAGCTTGATGTGTTTTAAATTTGTCTGCTCTCTGTTTCTTGTTAAAATCCTTGACGCCGCAGTCCGAATCCATCGGGTTCTTCTACAACAAAAACCGGAAATCTTATTCAACCAATAATATAACGGTGTCTACATCATCATTAAGATCAGCAGCGATCTAATGATGCAGGCAGGCAAAGAAAAGAGCCATTTTGTTTGTTTATAAGAGTGGTCCTTGTTTGTAGACGTCCAGAATGGTTTCCAAAAGCTTATCTCCATCTTTCGAATGTTCACCACACAGTTTATTCAACGAACTCTCTATATAAACACAGAGAAGAGAAGTGAGAAGAGTAGAGAAAAAAAAGAAAAAGAGTGTTAGTTCTTAAACCAACCATTCAAAATGATGCGTATTATCTTCCTCTTATCTCTCTTTTTTGCTCTATCCAATGCCTCTGTTCAAGATTTCTGCGTCGCAAACCTGAAACGCGCTGAAACACCTGTGGGTTACCCTTGTATTCGTCCCATTCATGTCAAACCTAGTGACTTTGTCTTCTCTGGCTTAGGCACTCCTGGAAACACAACTAACATCATCAACGCTGCAGTCACACCCGGTTTCGTTGCTCAGTACCCGGCTCTAAATGGTCTTGGTCTCTCTACAGCTAGACTTGACCTGGCTCCTAAAGGTGTAATCCCAATTCACACTCACCCTGGTGCCTCTGAGGTTCTCTATGTCCTTGAAGGTTCCATTACCGCTGGATTTGTCTCCTCCTCTGCAAACGCTGTCTACGTGCAGACGCTAAAACCGGGACAGGTCATGGTTTTCCCCCAAGGCTTGCTTCATTTCCAGATCAATGCAGGAAAATCCTCAGCTGCAGCTATTGTCACTTTCAACAGCGCTAATCCTGGTCTGCAGATTCTCGATTACGCGCTTTTTGCTAATAATCTTCCCACTGACCTCGTTGTGGGTACTACTTTCCTTGACGCTACTACAGTCAAGAAGCTTAAGGGTGTTCTTGGAGGAACTGGCTAAAATAGACTTGTAACTCCTTGACTAAAACAACAACACAATGTTCTTCTTCTTTTCTCTTTGATTGATTCTTGTCTTCTCTGTTGCTGTATTCCTTGTAATTCTTCAAAACCTGTCAACATTATTTCATATGTGAGCTTTTCATTTAAGTACCTGAGTTCATTCATTTGCTAAAATTAAGCATTGACCTCTTTGAACCTTCCAATTTTAGAAAAACGAACAAAAAATATGCTAACTTTTAGGACCAGACTCTCACATGGGTTTCAGTGGTCCCAACTCCATAAGTTTAGATCGGTCCACTGCAATTATTCTACATGATATGTATGACATTAACCCTAAAGGACCATACAAAAAAGGAGACATCATTCAGTTTCTGGTTAATTTAGATCTATAACTGGGAATTAATAACACAATGATAGTTCTCGTTGTTTTCAAAATGTATCATCATATTTGTGAATCTACATCTTTCATTAACATTACTAACAATCAAAGACCATAGAAATTTGTGTAAAAGATTAAATAAGTAAAACAGCAAACTGATTTTTCTCATCAGTACATTTGGATTACGCAGATCTAAACAACAATTTGGAGTTGCAGTCAAAAACTAAAAATTTACAGATAAAAAAGGACCAAAATTGAGATGACTTAACTCCAACTTCAACATATCCGCAATGCTCTATAGAAAATGTCGATTTCTATGACAAGATCCAGATCGGAAGAAGATGCTCTAGTGAGCTTCGAATCTCTTTGTGTAGATTTGATTCAGTGTCTATCATTGATCTTGTGGAGAAGCTTTCTTCTTTTGAAAAGTAAGAAAGCAGCAACAACTACTTGCAAAGCTGCAGCTACTCCGGCGAAGAAAAGCCCCACCGTCTTTCCTGTGTTCAGCTTCTGCTTCCGAGGAGGTGGATGATGATTATGGTGGTTCCTTCTTCTCCCTCGCCATTTTTTTCTTTGGTGATGCTTCTCGTGAATGGCCTCGTTGTTGTTAATCCCGAACCTTAAAGGAGGAGGTGGGAATAGTTGCGGCGGTGGAGATAAAAATGGAGGCGGCGGTGGTGGTGGCGGAGGAGGCGGAGGAGTTATTATGATTGAGCCTTGTGATTGCGAGTCAACGAAGATAGAAGTAGAGATGAAGAGGAATACGAAGCACAAAAGAAATTGTCTCAAACTCGGTAATGAAGGTTCCATGGAAACAAAGTTAGATTTTGGGGGAAGCTAAGATTCTTGAAATTGGGAAATTTTACTTTCTTCAGTTCTTTTTGCTCGTCAACGAGTACAAAAATCTCAGAGTTGTGACATTAGAGTACTCAATCAGACAAGAACCTTTGAATAAACTGAATCGATTTGAGAAACAGAGAAGCGATGTTGTGAGATTGAAAGATCGTGTCTTTGTGTTATGTTTTAAATTAGGAAGGTGACGACCGAAGACACGGAAGTTTTGATAATTTAAAGATCCGGTGGGTCCAACCCACGTTTGAATCGGGCGGTTTTGGATCTCTTCTTTAAAATTATTTTATTACTAAGGCCCATCTCATCACTTCTTTTATGTACATGCAGATGAGACTAGATTCCTATTGACTATTGTGTTTTGTAGTTAGACTATATGAAGATTTTAAAAGTATTTGGAATTTATGCAATACATGGCATTGTTTCAGTGGCCTATACTCTAAACGATATTATTTGGTTCCAAACTTAAAAATTGACTACAACTACAACAACTTTTGTTGAATTTCTTAAACAAGGTTCATGGTCACACACTATATATGTTTATATTTACAAATATTTGGAGTTAGACAATAAGAAGATTTAGAAATCTGATTTTTTTTTTTTTAACATCATTCTTTATTAACTATTTTGAAGTAAAAGTTTACAGCTATGAATGAATTTTAAGGTTTACTGATTATGAATGACAATTGCAATAGTATTTAAAAATTTATTAGTTTAAATTACCCTTTCAGTGATAATTCTTGAAGGAAATGTGCTGGGATGGAAGAGACACACGTAAAGTGGATTCTGATGAAATCATTTATCTGTGTGAGGTATGGAGGCCTCGAGCCGATTTAATAAGGTTACACCTTCGTCATCAAAAATCTATATATTAATAACAAATTGAATAAATGTGAATGAACTTTCATTAGTATCTCTTCATTGAATAGTTGTGAATGTTAGAATTTGCAATTTTTTATGTTTATTAGGTACGTCTTTTTGTTTATATTTATTCTGTTTCATTCGACATGTTTTCATTTTTCATCATCCAATTTTTTTCATTTCAATTGTTTCATATTGCTCTTTACTTTTGAGAAATTGTTCGGTTTCAACCATACCATTGTACAAATTTTATGGAAACAACAATTCGATGATCTCCAATCTATACACTTAACACAATGGTTACAATATAAAAGTCACGACTCGTATAGATTTAGAGATTCGATACAAACCCTTCAGATTTAGAGATTTTTATTGATGCATCTTCATTGAATAGTTGTGAATTTAAGAAGTTGCAATATTTTATGTATGTTAGTTATGTCTTTTTATTTATATTTATTCTTTTTCATTTCACAATTTTTTACTTCACATTAGAATTTTATTTAAATGTACATAAGATATTAGCAAAGTTAATTTATGTTCCACTTGTGCTTTGGTTTTTCTTTAGTCGACAATATGCAGATTTTGAACCACATCACACTTGGAAACAGCGCTAGCAAGAGAGATAAAGATGAAAGAGGTTCTGCAATGTCGACGTTGTATTCGAAGAGCAAGAGCACTAGACAATCGGTGAGGGAGAGAATGGGAAAAAAGCATAAGCCAGAGGAGCACTACAGGTACGTGAGGGAGAGAATAGAGCTTTCGATAATGGTATTTAGATGTGGATAGATATTATTGATATGTTAATTGCAGGAACATGCGGTCTTACACCGATCAAGCAAAGGTAACAACTTTATGATGTTCTTTTGGTGGATATATCGAGCATGTGTGAAATTAAGATCTTTATCGGTGTAAAACAATTATTAAATTTTTTTCTCAGCCTAAAGTATATATAACATTAAATTTTTATATGCGACACATACACAGACGACACAGACTTGAAAATATGCATTATGTCGACAATGATGAATTATAATTAGGATTTTCTGTTGGGTGTGGTTTGATTTAATTTAGCGTTTTCCTTTTTAGTGGAGTTTGTGTAAAAGATAATGTGAAAGCTGTTAAAGGCCCTTTTTACGAGCAAAGTATCATTCTTGTATTTCTTATTCTTTTAAATGTTTTTTTCTGGCTAAATGTATGCAGCAAAAGAATGATTGGAATCTCTATTCTTTCCCGTGTTGCAGATGTAACCTCGCACGAAGGTTGGAGTATTTCATGTGTGCACGCAGCAAAAACATAGAATCACTCCTCATTTTCTTGACTATTGTTGCTTTTCTTTTTTCTCAGAAACAGAGGATCAAGCGAAAATGTCATTGGTTCGACCCCCTAAACTTGAAGTGGTGTGACATCCTTAAAATATGTTTTCAGGTTTAGTCCCGATCGAAACATGTTTTCCCAGCAAGTCTTGACTGATTGAAGAGTAATTTCTTCAATAATTATTTACATGTAGCCTATATATGTCCTATACGAATATTCAATGAAACAAGAGGTCACATCAGCACATCACTAAGTACTCTAACCATCTCTTTCAGATTAATAGCCACCCAAACTGTGATACATGTCTTTTGACGTACAGCCGCATTTTATTAGGCTTCTCAATTGCGGCTGCAACCTTTTTACAAGCGGATCAAGCCAGTAATCAAATTAAAAACACATGTTCTATCTAGCTATTCTTTATTCTCTAGGGAGACATTTCCCTACGACGTCAATGCTTTTGTTTATTGTACTATATTTTTTTCATTTAAATTAATGTAATGTTCTTTAAGTTTGATAAGAAAACAGAAATTATAAGACATGTCTTATGTGCTAATTTTATGGAAAAGAGAATCAAACCTCAAAGAAAAGAAAGAAATTATACCATTAAAATGTGCCATGTGTACCCAATATGTATGCATATAGATCGAAAAGATCTGAGGAAAAGAGGGCACAATATTCTGTAGACGTCAGATGCAAGTGCCCAGAAAATAATGTGTAAGAGTCAGAGAGAGAGAAACTTCCTCTTCTTTTCTTTCATGTTACAACAAAACTTCACCGCGCCACTTGTTTTGTCTAAACCTTAACCATTTATAAGACTTTGAAAATTAACATTATATATATATCCATCCACACGTATGAGACTACGTACAAACATACTAATTACGAAACCCTACATATAGTGGTAGAGAGAGAGAGAGAGAGTGGAATAAAAGAAGAAGAGATGAACAATTGGTTGGGGTTTTTTTTTACACCTCGTCTGAGAATCTACAACAAAGAAGAAGAAGAAGACGAAGAAGAACTTAGACACGATGGTTCTCTCTTCTTCACCGATCATCTTGCACATCTTCCACTTGGTATACATACATATATTGTTGGTTTGGCCTCTATTAACATTCTTAATTTGATTTCCATGTGTAGTCAGAAGATATGATACTAATCTTGATCATCATGAAGAACATGTGCCAAATCTGGAAGATTTCCTCTCCAACTCTCATCAAACTGAGTGTCCTATGAACCATAACCAAATCAATGTCAATTTTAACCCATTAAACCCACCTGGTTACCTTCTCCACGAACAAACCGTAGTTACACCACAATACCCGAACCTAAGCCATGATTATGGAGCTTTTGAGAATGTCGGTTCGGTCTCGGTTTCCAACTCTTGGTTAAGGCAAGACGCTCCAACATTTCCATTATCGACTACTTATGTTACTGAAGAGGGTGGTACAAGCAATATTAGTCACATTAGTAGCGAGGAGACTGATTACAACACCACTGGCTCGATGCTATCGTTAGCTATGAGCCATAGCGCTTGTTCTGATTTGATCAACGAATCGAATGTAACTGTACTGGTGGAAGAACCGGCTAAGGTAGATGAGAAGCGGAAGAAACTGATTGGTAAATCTCAGGTGAAGGAATCGGTTCCTCGGAAGTCAGCTGATAGTTTCGGACAAAGAACTTCTCAGTATCGTGGAGTTACAAGGTACGTACATTACGATCGATGCCTCAAACTTACACGTAATAAATATGTAAACTTCTCAGTATATATGTCATTTTATTTTGTAATTTATGGAATTGTGTCGACATATCACGTGTTAAGGCATAGATGGACAGGGAGATATGAAGCTCACTTATGGGACAACAGCAGTAAGAGAGAAGGGCAGACGAGAAAAGGAAGACAAGGCTAATTAACAAACTTAAAAACAATCTAATTAACAAACTAGCTAATGCTTTATTATTGAGGATTTTACTAACTTTTTTTGTAATTGGTTTTGTGTACTTGATCAATCACAGTGTATCTAGGTAAGTCAAAACTTACCTATTTATAGTTGAATTATCGTTACCCCTAGTTTTGGTATGAATACTACTACTATTATATTTGATTAAGAAATACCATAACAGGAGGGTATGATGATGAGGAGAAAGCTGCAAGGGCTTATGATTTAGCGGCCATGAAGTATTGGGGTCCCACCACCCAATTAAATTTCCCTGTGAGTTTGGTGTGGACCCTACCTCCACTTCTAAGTTCTAACTGCTATGCAACATAATAACAATTTTATTACACATTTCGATATTTGGATCTTGAATGTAAATATCTTACCAACTTTTTGACTTGCGTTACATAGAAATATATAGAGTTGACTTGTAATGTTAGCTTTTTCACGCTCTTAAATTCAGTTAAGTAATTACGAAAAGGAGATCAAGGAACTCGATAACATGAATAGGCAAGAATTTGTTGCCATGTTGAGGAGGTAAAATCAACCTCAGAACCACTCTTTTCGCTATGTCAATATTGTATATATTTATGGGCCTATATAATACTTAATTTTTAACCAACATGTACCTTTGTGTCGAATTTCTCATATGTAGAAACAGCAGTGGATTCTCGAGGGGAGCTTCGGTTTACAGAGGAGTTACAAGGTTTGAATTGGACATATATATTAATTGTATGAGCAACTGAGGATCATGATCATCATGCATGTATAACGCATATGCAGGCATCATCAACATGGAAGATGGCAAGCTAGAATTGGAAGAGTTGCTGGAAACAAGGACTTGTACCTCGGCACATTTAGTATGAACCACTTCTATAACATTAGCTATTGTATATATGTACATATAGTTTTTTAAAAAATTATTAAATATCAAATATATATGTTTATTGTGATGAAGCTACGCAAGAAGAAGCAGCGGAGGCGTACGATCTCGCGGCAATTAAATTTAGAGGCGTAAACGCTGTAACCAATTTCGATATAAGTAGATACGACGTGAAGAGGATATGTTCAAGCTCTACGATCGCCAATAGCGACCAGGCCAAACGTTCTCCCACCAGCTCTGGCGCCGGCCAATAACGACCACCGTACGTGAACCTTCTCGCCGGAGGGACTATCTCGGCTTTTGCTTTGAGGAACCGATGATTGAAATAATATAAAGAAGCTTATCATATGGTTTAATAAGCATTAAAGAATTTTACTAAATTAGGCCAATACAATTTTTGTCTAGTAAATTAGGTTATCAGAATCCAGGGTTATTATATTATGATATCCTTAATTTGATTAAAAATGTTATGTATGGATTAAAAATGAAAATTTAAAATTTGTAATTCTTATTTATTAATGGATCCACTACTTGCTAATATTTATTAACTGGACGTCAATGAGATCGTCAGGAGATTCCTCAATTTGTGTGCCTTCTTCTGTCGTGGTCGTACCTTAAGAAAAGGCGCTACAAACTTGAAACGTAACGATCATATTCGAATCCGCTCAAGCCTTTGAATTTGAACACGTATCAAGCTAGACAGCTAGTTATAAGCTTAGGTCATTCAGTTTTTGAAGATATTTTTTTTTTGTTAAAAGGGTTTTTGAAGATATCATAGTAGTAGATAATAGATTCGAATCATGTCTTTTGTCTGTCACCAATCGTATCGTGTCTTTTAGGCATTGATTGGTTTACTTTAATTTTTGCTTCTTCCCAGCTTCTATTGATTTCGTTTCCGAGACCATTCATAAAAAAGCTTGGTACATCTTTTATAGGTTCGAAATAACATATATATATATATATACTTACATTGTGCACTTGTGATCATGATAAGAATCAGAAATACAAGGTTTTACCATTACCTAACTAGGTTGCTGTGTACAAAATCAGAACTAATAGGCCTTAGCTTGAGATACTGTCTCCACAAAATCAGAAATAATTTCAAAAGTTGTGTTTAATTAGCGAGCGAGAATCTCATAAGAGATCTCTTTGAAACCTTTCTATAAAAGCTGAGGACACATGCTTAAAAAAGGGATCCACATTTTTTTATCTCAAAAACTTGTTTATTCAACTTAGTTCGATCACTTTAAATGATTTTTTTGAATGTTAATTACTAAAAAAAAAAGACCTCTTGTGGTCAACGACTCGTTTTGGATCATCCAAGCCCATGGGCCGATCTACTGAAATTGGAATATTTATACACGCTGGAAATAAAAATAAAGTTTTGTTTTTTTTTGGAATTTTCTGCAAGCTAATAAATCTTGTATAAAAACTACAGCTCCGTCTTCTTTCGAGTCTCACAAATTTCTTCCTAAAAGGAAAATTTCTATAAATTCATCCAAATTTTTTTATTTTCTTACTAAAACCTTAGAATTCGAAGACAAACTCAAACTAGGGTTTCCAATCCAATCTCTATTATAGCTCACTCCCAATAATCCGATCTCTGTTATCGCATAATCGCAAAGATCCTTACTTCTGGTAAGCTCTCGAGCGAAAGATTCGTCTTTTATCTTCTCATCAAATTGAAGAGAACGGTGAAGAGAAAGCTCACTTATTTGAGGCATTGTTGTCTTCTATGCAATAAACGGACTGGATTTGAAATCTCGGGTTTTAGGGCTTTTTATTTTAAGTGAGGTTAACAATGGATGACCTTGAAAAGGCAATACTAATCAGCTTTGAATCTGGTGCTGTTGATTCGGCTTTACAGTCTCAAGCTGTTAATTATTGTCGGCAAATCAAAGAAACTCCATCTATTTGTAGTATATGTATTGAGAAGCTTTGGTTTTCTAAGCTTGTACAAGTTCAGTTTTGGTGCTTGCAAACGCTGCAGGATGTTTTAAGGGCTAAATACGGATCTTTGAGCTTGGATGAGCAGAGTTATGTGAGGAAATCAGTGTTTTCGATGGCGTGTTTGGAGGTTATTGATAATGAGAATGCTGTAAGAGTTGTGGAAGGACCGTCATTTGTTAAGAATAAGCTTGCTCAGGTTTTGGTTACTTTGATCTATTTTGAATATCCTTTGATTTGGTCGTCCGTGTTTGTTGATTTTATGCAACATTTGAGCAAAGGGGCTGTTGTGATTGATATGTTTTGTCGGGTTTTGAATGCGTTGGATGATGAGTTGATTAGCTTGGATTACCCCCGGACACCAGAAGAGGTATCTGTGGCTGCTCGAGTCAAGGATGCAATGAGGCAACAATGTGTTCCTCAGATTGCTAGAGCATGGTATGATATTGTCTCGCTGTATAGGAATTCTGATCCTGATCTTTCGGCTACTGTGTTGGACTGCATGAGAAGATTTGTCTCTTGGATTGACATTGGTTTGGTTGCGAATGATGTATTTGCTCCGCTACTGTTTGAATTGATTTTATCTGATGGATTGTCTGATCAAGTCCGGGGTGCAGCAGCTGGGTGTGTCTTAGCCATGGCTTCTAAACGGATGGATCCCCAGTCAAAACTGCCCCTTTTGCAGACCCTTGAAATAAGTCGTGTTTTTGGTTTAGTATCTGAAGATGTTGATTCAGAATTGGTATCAAAAGTATCTGCTTTGCTTACTGGTTATGCTGTTGAGGTTCTAGAATGCCATAAGCGGTTGAACTCAGAGGAAACCAAGGCAGTCTCCTTGGATTTGCTGAACGAAGTTCTGCCATCAGTTTTTTTCATCATGCGGAACTGTGAGGTGGATTCTACTTTTAGTATTGTCCAGTTTCTCTCGAGCTACGTTTCAACTCTTAAAGGCCTCCCTGCATTAAAGGAGAAGCAGCTGATCCACATTACTCAAATTCTCGAAGTGATAAGAATTCAGATTTGCTATGATCCTATGTATCGTAATAACCTTAATTCACTGGATAAAATTGGATTAGAAGAGGAAGATAGAATGTCCGAGTTTAGAAAAGATCTATTTGTCTTATTAGTGCGAGTGAGCCGTGTTGCTCCTGAAGTTACTCAGCATTTCATTCGCAACTCACTAGCAAATGCTGTTGAATCCTCATCCGAGAGTAATGTCGAAGAAGTGGAAGCAGCGCTTTCGCTTTTGTATTCACTTGGAGAGACTATGACGGAGGAGGCCATTAAAACAGGATCTGGATGTTTGAGTGAACTAATCCCAATGCTCTTGACCAGACAGTTCCCTGGTCATTCTCATCGGCTAGTTGCACTAGTGTACTTAGAAAACATAACAAGATACATGAAGTTTATTCAAGAAAATTCCCAGTACATTCCCAATGTTCTTGTTGCTTTCCTTGATGAAAGAGGTTTGCATCACCAGAATGTTCACGTGAGCCGCAGAGCATGTTACTTGTTCATGAGAGTTGTGAAATTGTTGAAATCAAAGCTTGTTCCATTCATTGACAAGATTCTGCAGGTAAGGAATTGATATTCTCTTATCTAAAGCTTGTGTGATCCAAGAAAGTACCCATTTCTGTATATCCGATTTATTTGTTTGATATTTTTTTGTCTAATCAATATATCTTTTTGGGAAAAATCAGAACCTCCAAGATACGTTGTCCCAGTTGACAACCATGAACTCTGCATCAAGAGAACTTTCAGGAACCGAAGATGGCAGTCACATTTTTGAGGTTATGACTCCCCCTTGAAGCTGCTGTTTTCATATATGTACTTCTGACATTGAAAAGAAACTTGTTTCAGCACCTTAAAATAACATTTCCCAATGCGATTTACTGTAGGCTATTGGCTTAATCATAGGGTTGGAAGATGTCCCAGCTGAAAAGCAGTCAGAGTATCTGTCCTTGCTGCTTCCCCCTCTATGTCAACAGGTTTTTGTTTCGACCATTCTCTTGTTTCATGATACTATTTGACATTGTATTGGTCAAGTGTACTCACTCCCATTTCATATGATTTTACCAGATTGAGGACGGACTTGTGCAGGCAAAAGGTGCAAGTCCTGAAGACTTTCCTGTGAAAATTGCAAATATCCAGTTTGCTATTGTGGCAATTAATGCTCTCAGCAAGGTTTGTACTCCTTTATTCTAGTTTTTCCAGAAAGACATCTTTCTGTATGTGAGATTTTTCTGGGCTTGTCCTTACACCTTTGCTTGAAATTCAGGGCTTCAGTGAACGTCTTGTTACTGCGAGTCGTCCTGGAATTGGTCTCATGTTTAAGCAGGTTTGTATGTACGATGGTTCTTTTCCCCTTTTATGAATCATGTAATGCATCGTTTTGCAATCTGTCTTTCAATGTTTTTGTACTTATTGCAACTTCAATTATGGGCTGTATAATTCACTGCTCTAATTGAAACTGCTCTGTCTTCTCTAACAATTGGTAACCTTCTCCATAATGTAGACCCTAGATGTGCTTCTAAGGATTCTGATTGAGTTTCCAAAGGTCGAGCCTTTGCGTAATAAGGTATGAGTTTAGTTGTAAGTTGATAAGTACACATATTGTGACCAGTAGTATTACATACTTCTTTCTATTAAGTTATTTTTTCACAGTTTGGTGATTAGCTTGTTCCTCATCGCTGCAGGTCACATCATTCATTCACCGTATGGTTGATACCCTTGGATCATCTGTGTTCCCTTATCTTCCCAAGGCTCTGGAACAGCTACTTGCTGACAGTGAGGTATAACAAAAATTTCAAAGCTCATCATATATTGTTCAATGCTCCACTGCTTTCCTTTCCTCAAAATAACAATTAGTTGAGACGCCTATGGTTCACATACTTCTCTCAGGATACTATATTTTGTGCAATGATACTGGGGTGAGCACACTAATTTGATAACTTCTTCAACAAAATAATCTTATTGGGTATGAATTGTGTTGCAGCCAAAGGAAATGGTTGGTTTCCTGGTATTACTCAATCAGCTTATCTGCAAGTTCAACAGCTCTCTCCGTGATATACTGGAAGAAGTATATCCTGTGGTTGCCGGTAGGATTTTCAGTGTAATTCCAAGAGACGGATTACCCTCACGCCCTGGAGCTGTTACTGAGGTATTTTATTCGATTTCTTAACTCAACTGTTTAATCTCCATGCATGATTACCTGGCTATCTTCCAACTGTAACTTGGATACCTGTTGATATCGTAGCATCTTTTATGTCCATAATCATATATCCTTTTTTCTGTGTAGGAAATGAGGGAACTGATAGAGCTTCAAAGGACGCTGTATACATTTCTTCATGTGATAGCTACACATGATCTCTCTTCTGTATTCCTTACACCCAAAAGTAGCGCGTATCTAGAGCCTATGATGCAACTGCTTTTGAACACTTCTTGTAATCACAAGGATATTACCGTACGTAAGGTTTGTAACACTTACCCTTTTGTTACACTTTCATTTACTTTTGCTGAGCTTTTTTGCTTACTTATTACCGTCTTCTTTTATCCTTTGCCATAAAAATAGGCATGTGTGCAGATATTTATTAAGCTTATTAAAGATTGGTGTGCCAAGCCATATAGCGAAGAGAAGGTCTACCTGCTTAATATTTTTATTAACTATCATTCTTCATGGAAGAACCCCAAATGTTATAATCAATAAATTTTATGCTTTCAGGTTCCAGGTTTTCAGAATTTCATGATCGAAGCTTTTGCACCAAATTGCTGTTTGTATAGTGTACTTGATAAATCCTTCGAGTTCAATGATGCGAATACTGTAAGCATAAGAAACTTCAGTTCTCTTTCCTTTTGGAGTTTTATCTGTCAGTTGTAGTTGTATAAACTGGAGAATTATTCCTACAACTGACTGGATTTCTTACTTTCCTAATGCATCTACTTTATTAACACAGCACGCCTTGTTCGGGGAAATCATCACGGCTCAGAAAGTGATGTATGAAAATTTTGGTAATGCGTTTCTCATGCATCTTATGTCGAATAGTTTTCCATCAGCACATTGTCCACAAGATTTGGCGGAGCAGTATTGCCAAAGGTTGCAGGTTCGATAAGTTTGACCCTGTCAAAACAATCGTAAAGTAGATAGAAATCTTCTTGTCTTGTGTTCATAAACAATGTTACTCCTTGTCCTATTGTATTCAGGGGAATGATATCCGGGGCCTCAAGTCATACTACCAGTCCCTTATAGAAAATCTCCGGCTTCAACAAAACGGAAGTCATGTTTTCAGATAGCTTTCAAAATACAGATAGTTCCATAGAAAGGTTTCTCTCAGTCAATTCCGCCGCGAGCTATGATGCACGGGGACGGCATTTGGTCGCCGTCTCACGTCTCCGGTACGTCTCGGAGACGGGTACCTGATGGGGACAGCAAGGAAACGTCCCCACGATGTCTCGGTGAAAGCAGGGACGGGAAGACAAAGACGGATACGGGTGCGAACTGGTCCAGGGACGTTTCATGGACGTTTTTAAACAAAATTAGGAAATTTAACAATTTTTAAAAAATAGCTGAAACAAAAAAAAGAAATAATGTGAATATTAATAATTAATTAGGTTTTGCTATCTAAACATCTCTAATCTCTCATTTTGTTTCACGACTTTTCATCTCCTCTGTAACATTACAAGTTCCCGATCAAGTATGTCTTTGAGTCTCTCCTTCTCTTTTTTATTTATCTCTGTTTTTGCTTCTGTTTGAGTCTCTGTTTGCTTTACCTCTGTTTCATATGTATATATTATATATAAACCTGCAATTCGTATAGATACCATACCAGCCCGAGTTTAATCTAATGGACCATGTATGTATGTTTATTAAGATTATAATGGAGACTTATATTTATAATTCAAAGGTATTTTCCTTATATATTTATTTACTTAAAGTATCCCTTAAATACCCGTATCTATAAAATATTTACTTTGTCGTTTTCCGTCCCCGTTTCCATACCCGTTTTTTTGTTTCTGTATCCGTTCCAGTGCTACTTAGGCTGGCATACACTCCGAGCAGATTTACCTTTTTTCTCTTTTTTTGCGCTTTGTTGTTAGATTGTGTCTCCTAATTTTGATTACCGGTTGCACTCAGTGAGTCTTGTTTTTTGTCCATGGTTTTTTTTTTTTGATAATTCGGAGGTTTCTTCAGGATTAATCCTATTAGGTCAAATTTCTTTTGCATAACATTTGTGAGTTAGGTGGATGGATTCGAACCCGGGTCTCAAAGCAGACACATATCCAACCTCAAACCACCGAGATACCACCACTTAATTAATACTATTGTTATTTGAAATACAATCATAATTGTTTATTAGGGTTTAAGTATTATATTTTCTATAAGATTATCAAAGTTCAGTAAATAAAAATAGTCCACACAGAGCAATTTAGAATAAAAAAAGAGCAGACATAACATACTAGCGTTTTAGAAAACCACGAATTGAGCTTCTTCGTCGGAGTTGGAAACTTTTTGCTGGACTTTGAAGCTTTTTTGCCGGAATCGAGCAGAAATCTAAGATTTTTTGGTGGAGAAGTATGATCGAATGATTTGAAAATCAAATTTTTTTTTTTTAGCTGAGATATAATTTGATGTGTAAATTAAAATTAAACAGATTTTTGTATTTCCCATTAATTTGAAGATGATTGTATTTTCCAGATGAGATGTTGAATCTGAATGTTTAATTGTTACAAAATAAATGAAATAAAGGATATATGCTTTTTAGTTATACATTAATTTGATTATAATTTAAGTAAATAAAAAGAAAAAAGGGAAAGAAATAGGAGGCTCTGATTTTAATTTTCACGCGTAACGGAGAGGAAGTCATCTTCTTCTTCCTTAGGAACCCTAGTCCCAAAATCTGCAGACACTCATACTCGCTTTTACTCATCTTCATCTTTCGCTAATCTAAGTTCCCAGAATGCCTACTGTGAGTATCGGCAGAGACCGTTTGTTTGCTGCTCTTGGAGAATCCTACAGTAATTTAATCCTTCCTCCTTTCTCCTTCAACTGTAACTCTTATCTTCTTCGTTCTCTGAATTATCGTGTTTCTAATTTCATCTCATCTTATTGGAAAAATGTAGCTCAGGAAGAATTTGAGGATCTGTGTTTCCGTTTTGGTATCGAGCTTGACGATGTGGTGAGTGGAATTTTCTGATTATTAGTCAACGTTTTTATCTGATTAGAGTTTTTTTGCCTGATTAGTTTTGCATCGTTACAATTACCAGACTACTGAGAAAGCAATCATCAGGAAAGAAAAACATATTGATGAAGAAGCTGATGATGATGAAGAAATCATCTACAAGATTGAAATTCCTGCTAACAGGTGAAATATTGTGACTATTCAGCTATGTTAGTTTTGTATCAAGTTGTTTAATTAGAAGATTATTAGTGAATTGATTTGGTAATTTTGTATCTTAATCAATGCAGATACGATTTGCTCTGCCTCGAAGGACTTGCGCAAGCTCTTCGTGTTTTCAACAAGAAACAGGAGATACCAACGTATAGCCTTGCAGAGATTAGCAAAGACAAGATCCTCAAAATGCAAGTTAAACCAGATGTGTGTATATCTCTTTCCTCGCAACCATCTTCTGTTTTGGTTCTCTCATGATTGAAAGTTTGTGAATCCAGTAAACTTTTCTCCTTTGGCAGACATCCAAGATTCGCCCATTTGTTGTCTGTGCTGTTTTAAGAGGTGTAACCTTTGATGAGGCTCGTTACAACAGCTTCATTGACCTTCAGGACAAGCTACATCAGAATATTTGCCGGTAATTTACACGGCTAGTCATAGGATCCATTTGGTCTCTTTTGCATCATTTCAATTATTAGCTACCATCATTGTGTGGCTTGCATTTTGGGACTGAAAATTGGCTTCCATTGATTTACGAGGTTCCATTTTCTGTAAATGTTGTGATGTTCATTTATCTTAGCTATATATTTCAGGCGAAGATCCCTGGTAGCAATTGGAACTCATGACCTTGATACATTGCAGGGACCATTCACATATGAGGTTAGTGTGTGTTATCATATTTCGTATGCTTGATTTTGTCTCTCTATTCTTCCTCTGCCAGGTACGTTTCATGTATCTGATGTTATTTGGTGTAGTTCTTTTTAACTAGAATGCTAATCAAGCTTTCATACAATCTGTTTCTTTTGATTTATGTTGATACTTTATTTTAGTTGAGCTTTTCTGTGAGCCATTGACACTATTGTCTTTACATTTTTTCAGGCTTTACCCCCAACGGAAATAAATTTTGTACCTTTGAAGCAAGTAAGTCGATATCATTATGGGTTTATCAACTAGTATCTTTTATTCAAAGTAGTTCCATGTGCCTGGTGTTTCTTTGTTAATTTCTTAATCATTCTTTCTCCTCTGTTATATAGATAAATGATTTTTTTATTTTATTTTAGTAGTTTAAGGCATTTTTTTTTTTTACTTCTGGTACAATTTCTCGCTTTTTCTCTAGTGAAAATTTAGTGCACGATGTTTCATGTTTGTACCTAATACCAATTTCTTGGTCGCAGACAAAGAGCTTCAAGGCTGACGAACTAATGGAATTTTACAAGGTAAACATTTAAGCTTATACTTTCTGGTCATTGTGTTCTGACATTTCCCTTGTAAAATCATAACTTTTTTGGAGCAAACAATCTAAGAAGATATATTCCTGAACTGGGATTTTATGGATATGTATAATGAGATTAAATAATTGTTGCTCACTCACTAACTTTCAGAAGGATTTTCCTCTGAAACACGTATCTTTGATGTGTGAAAGATTGTCTTTACTCTTGTTTGCAGTCGGATTTGAAGCTGAAAAAATTTCTACACATAATCGAGAGTTCACCCGTCTTCCCTGTTTTATACGACAGTAAAAGGTATATGGTTATTCCTAGTACCGTTAATTTTACCTCTAAGGTTGAAGAAGTACAGATGTCTATCAATCTATGATAAATACTTTCTTGAGCAATGACAATAATTTTCCTACCATAAATGAATTATGTAGTGAAACATAATGAAAATTCACTTTTGCAGAACTGTGCTGTCATTGCCACCTATTATTAATGGTGCACATTCAGCAATTACCCTTCAGACAAAGAATGTCTTCATTGAATGTACAGCAACTGATTTGACAAAGGCGAAGACTGTGTTGAATACAATGGTATGTGGTTAACAGATCAAAGCCACCGTGCTTAACTTATCAATATCTAACCAACTGTTCAATGTTTTCCAGGTTACAACCTTTTCAGAATACTGTGAGAGAAAATTTGAGATTGAGCCTGTTGAAGTTACATATGACGACGGAAAGTCATACATCTATCCGGATTTATCTGTCTATGATATGGAAGTTCCTCTCTCCTATATTACAGACTCAATTGGAGTCTCTTTGGAGGTGGAACAGGTAATAAAGACATCACTGCTGTCAAGTTGTTATGAATGAACTAACCTCATTTTCTTTGTTGGGATGTCGATTTTAGAGACTGGCAAGTAAATCTTCGCATTTATATAAGGACTTTTGTTTCAGCCTGTAGCTAGTTTTTTCAGTACAATTTTATGCATCATCTGGGTTTACTGCAATACCAAGCAGACTGGCACATTTTATAGCTGAATGTTTCTGTGACCAGTTTCGCATTCTTGTCTGCTGTGTGTTTTCCTTCTTTATCGGTTCACTAAATTGTACTCTGCAATGATTTTAATCATTTTGTTCTATGAAATGGATTTGGTACCTTTCAGGTTACAAGTCTGCTGACCCGAATGCAGCTACATGCTGAGCAAGCAAAATCTAGTGATAACCAGTGTGCCATAAAAGTACATGTACCCCCCACCAGGAGCGACGTTCTCCACCCTTGTGATGTTATGGAGGTATATTTTCATAATCAGAACCTTTCTGTATTGGTGCCATTATGATGATTCTCTGTATAACTAATTGCTTTGCTTATATTTCACCAGGATGTTGCCATTGCCTATGGTTTTAATAACATTCCTACAAGAAAGCCTGCTTCGATAAAACCACTGCCTTTGAATGAGCTCACTGATCTTCTCAGAACAGAGGTATTAGCACCTCCATTTTGCTTTTACATCAGCTCACAATGATCTGTCTCTGTGTTTCAAGTGAAGTAACTTTTAAGCATTTGTTTCTCACAAAGGTTATCTATTTTGTATTTTGAATTTTAGATTGCGATGAATGTGTACACTGAGGTGGTAACGTGGTTACTATGCTCGCGCAAGGAAAACTTTGAGATGCTAAATAGAGAGGATGATAATTCAGCTGTTATAATTGGGAACCCGCGGTCTGCTGATTTTGAGGTTCGTCTCGAATCCTTTGGTCATATCTTTGTAAACTTGTCCAGTTGTAATTGCTGAAAATTGTTTCATTATATGTGGTAATAGGCCATGAGAAGGACTCTCATGCCCGGAATATTGAAGACTGTTGGTTCAAACAAAGACCATCCTAAACCTATTAAGGTAAAACCATATCTGTGGTGACCGTTAGCTAGATTTGAGATTTGAGATTTGAGTGTCGCTTCAATAACAAATTCTTGTCCTTTTGGTTCAAGATTTATGAAATAAGTGATGTGGCCATGTTGGATGAGAGCAAAGACGTTGGTGCATCCAATCGTCGCCATCTTGCTGCACTACATTGTGGTGCTACTTCTGGATTTGAGGTATGGATTTTCTTTGCCAACTCTAATCTTCATTATATAGCCCTCAAGTCTTAGCAACTTCATCAATTGATATAATTTCTCTGCATAATTCTTCATGTAGCTTATACATGGCCTCGTCGATAGAATAATGGAAGTGATGGCAATCCCATTTGTACCAGTTAATGACAATACCGGATACTATATAAAGCTCTCTCAAGTAAAGCTCTCTTTTCAATCCTCAAGCATCTAAAAACTTCTCAATATTGACTTAACTCAAGATCCTAATCTCTCTATCTTTTGCCTTGTGTAAAAGGAGCCCGAGTTTCTACCAGGCAGGCAAGCTAGCATCGTTGTCTTGGGGAAACAAATTGGGAACTTCGGGATCTTTCATCCTCAGGTACCACTCATTTATAATTCTCGTTCTTGTTCGATCGAAAAAGCTGCAAGATTTTTTGTTTTTTCTTTACTCTTTTGTTTCCATCAGGTTTTGAACAATTTTGACATCGCTGATCCATGCTCTTTCGTGGAGATTGACATCGAAGCTCTTCTATAGAAAGAAACCAACCAAATGTGTTTCTTCTGGTTCATCTTGTCTTTGTGCACTATCATTGTCTTCTTGATTTTGGTTGTTTCTAGGATCTAGAACACGCAGGAGGAGAGAATTACTACAAACATTTAATCTGCTCTGTTGTTTTTGAAAATTGGTGCTATACATTATTTGTTAGAATTAATTTATATTTTCCTTTTTTTTTTGGAAAATCGCATTTTTAAGACAAAACTATTACTTTAAACTTTAGAACTCATAAGTATTATTCTTTGACCCCTCAAATTATTTTTTCTACCACTTAAAATCTCTAAATTAGTTCTAGCGTTTTTTTTTCTCGTAAAACTGGACAGAAAAGTTAACTTTCTCTGAATCTCTTTTTGACTTTATCTCTTTCAACTTTGTCGATTAGTTATTTTTTACTCCAAAAACTTCGAACTTGTCCTCTTTCAAAAATCGTTTCATCCAGTTTTATGACAGAGAAAACTACGAAAGTTAGTTTAGAGGTTTTAAATGTAAGCAAAACTAGTTTGAATTGTTATAATAAGAATGTAATATTTAAGTTTAAAGTGTTAGATTTTGTTATCTTGAAAGTTAAAATACGAGTTACTCCCTTTTTTCCAATTTATATTATTCTCTTGGCAAAACAAAAGATTTTTTTTTTTTTTAATAATAAGGGAGCTTAATAATGTAGCCTAAATCTTGTGGCCAAGTTAGATAAGTAGTCTAAGATTTTAGACTACTAATTCTAAAATCAAAATCCTAAACTCTAAATCTTTTTAGTCTTAATCCTATATTATGAATCCTAAACCTTAAATTTTATACTCTAAAAAACCTATAAACCTTAAGTTTAAAATTCCAGTCTAATTTAGATTGTTTTCTAGTTATTTAATTTTGTAAACTCGAAGTAGTTAGATTTTGGCACTTGTATGTGTGTAATGAATTGACTCGATATGTTGAAGTATAACAAACCATTTGGTGGCCGCGTGTTTTCAAAACAGAAAGGGACTTAACGAGTTTTGTTTTGTTTGTCGTCGGCTTAACGAGTTTTATTTCTTTCGATTATAGTGTCTTTATATCTAAGAAAATAACATATACACACGTGACTGTATTTTCTCTAATAAAAATGTAGATGTGAAACTGAAATTGACCAAAGCAAAATCAACCTCTAATGATGACACACTCCGTGGCTGCCACAATTTTAAAATCTCATTTTATACTTTATGTTTCTTTTTTTCAAATATACTCAAAATTGGGATCCAAAATTCTTTTACATATATTGAAACACCTGAAATCATGATTGCATTTCTCTCTTTTTCGTTTCTTAATCTTATATACACTTTTTTCTTCTTCATTTTCGCATGGTAAAGAAAGGAAAAATAGAAGTCAAAAGTTTTTAACATTCAAATTCAATATTTCACAGTTAATTAATTGACAATATGTTTCACACTCGAGGAAATAAGAATAACTTCAACCATTCCGTCAGTTTTTTTTTTCTTTTTTAACTTTCTAAAATCACTAGCCGGTTTGATTGAATTGAATGCATTGATCTCATTCATATATATTCTTATTCAAATCCAAATACATTTCGGTAATAATTAAGTCTAACGCCACTTTATATTCCAGGTCAAATTAGTTAAACGAACCAACTTAGTTTAGTTCGGTTAAATTTCAATTATATTTTGGAATCATATATACCATCTGCATCACTGTATAAACCAGTATATATATATATGTTTATTGATTATGATGTATAGTTTGCCAATTCTCCAGAAACAATTGATGAATAAATGTATACATTTCATATGAGGATTTGCTTACTAAATATAACTAATAAGGTTTGTGGGATTTGAAGAATATCGACGTCACGTGCTAAATGTGTCACTGGACTGTACTCTAAGTCTCTAACAGTTCACATCTTTGTTTGAGCCAATCTTTGATCACTTTTTCAAGTCTCTTTATAATCATTTTAGCAAAAATAAAGTATCTTAACATTTAAACCAAAAATAAATAAATAAGAAAGTATCATTAAAATCAGATTCCTCAAATAAAGTCTTATTCGAATTTCGATACTATTTTCCTGTTCGTATGATAGATGCTTGAAGAAAAATGAGAGACTAGGTTAATAAAAAAAAAAAAAAGTAGAGACGAATTTTTCAATTGAGGTTCAAAATTTGGCATAAAGTTGTTGCCATGTCGCCCTCAAAATATTTTAAATGTTGAAAAATAAATTAATGATAATGAGCAAATTGACCTTAACGAAAAGCAAACCTACGTTCTCTCCGTATTTAACAACTAACTATTGAAAAATATAATGGTTCATTATCTCACACGGCCACCACGTAGACCAATTTAAATTTGATTCAAAAGTAAAATACAATACAAAATTCGAACATAATTTTCTTGCGCATGCAACCATATTTTATGAGTGACACGACACTGGCAGATTTTGTGGAAATTCTAAATTTTGTAGTTAAATAAAAAATAAAATTAAAACTTGGATGATCTTAATCTCTAAGAATTAAACAAAAATGGCAGATAAGTTTCTATTATAAACTTCGTATTTACGAAAGATTCCAGGTGAATATATTAATCACAATTGTTCTATTTTTAACTATTAATCACAATTGTAAACAAAAAGAAAGTACAATTAATTGACCGAGTTTCCAAGTAAAATAATTATTGTATTTGCTTTTGATAACCCAAACCAACGACGAAAACAAAGGAAACCGTTGTTTCAAAATAAAATAAGTATTGAATTTGCTTTTGATCATACCACCGAAGAAAACAAAGGATACCATTGTTTCAAGTCAATGGTGTGGCCAAAGGGTAAAAGTACTGAATTACATTCCAACTTCACAGAGAGAATGAGAGAGAGAAGATTATCCAACCTATTATTATTATTTTGTTAAAGTAATCCAACTTATTAGTATTGTAAAGAGAACTAACATAATATATTTAGCAGAAGCAATGTTCTTCTAGAATGAAAATGAATATATAATACATATATAACCATTTCATTAACAACTTACAAGTGTATGATTGTATCCAATCCGGAAAAAATGAGATGGCTTAAGATAGTCAAAGAA
This sequence comes from Cardamine occulta, assembly GCA_028015245.1. Taxonomy (NCBI): domain Eukaryota; kingdom Viridiplantae; phylum Streptophyta; class Magnoliopsida; order Brassicales; family Brassicaceae; genus Cardamine; species Cardamine occulta. Next base: position 18,846,046 of record CM051368.1, on the reverse strand, counting down.
TTTTCTACTAGATCCAAAGATGCCTCTAGCCTTCTTTGGAAAATGTCTAATGCACATTATAATAACACAAAATCTTAGCCATCTGTTATCAGAAATTGATACAGAATCATCATATAACCAACCAAAATATTCCATTGAAGAAAAAGGAAAAAGATAAAGTAGAGTATTTGCCCCAAAAAAAAAAAAGATAAAGTAGAGTAAACTTTGCAATAATTACAGAAACATAAAAACATTTATTGGTAGTTTAGGAAACTTTTTATACAACCTCATAAATAGAGTTTTGCCTCAAAAAAAAAATGAAGTGTGAAATTGAGAAGACAATAAAAGAACAAGTTTAAGAAAAATCTTACTCGTTTGCATACTTTATTCACATTTGAATATGCTTAGTGGATCATGCCTACTTGGATGGCTCTATAAGATTACAAGACTTGCTTTTGAGAGTCTTCACCAATATCTCAGCTCTCTCTCTTTCTCTTTCACAATTTCGCACTAACCCCTTTTCAAAGAAGCTTCATAATCTCTATATATTCAGAAAAGAAAGAACCTTAAAACAAATAGAGACGCAAAATCTTCTGGAAAAAAGGATAGATTCTTTCAGATGAAACCAATAAAATTCTCTTGGAAGAATCTATGTCTTCCAATAAGCTGTATCAACAACACAAACCAGAAAACTACAAAAACCCCATCAAAGGAAAGACTTCTTCTGCTCTCAAGACAAGCCTCTGTTCCAAGCAAAGTCTACTTGTCGGATTTCAGCAATTCAACCATCTCACTCAACGACTTCTCAAACTCTTTTCTCATAGACATTCACATCTTCACCTATGAAGAGCTCAAAATGATCACACAAGGCTTCTCAAAGTATAATTACCTCGGTGAAGGAGGATTTGGAGAAGTATACAAAGGGTTTGTTGATGATAGCCTCAAGATTGGTTTAAAAGCTCAGCCTGTTGCTGTTAAGGCCTTGAAGCAAGATGGTGGACAAGGCCATAGAGAATGGCTGGTAATGATTCTTTCTTCATATTCACATTGATTAATTACATTTCATCTTATATGAAAATGGGATCATTAATAACTAAAACTAAAATTGTATCTTTGGATTATTCAGGCTGAAGTTATAATCCTTGGTCAGTTGAAGCATCCTCATCTGGTGAATCTGATTGGATACTGCTGCGAGGATGATCACAGGGTTCTAGTCTACGAATATATGGAACGAGGCAATCTCGAAGATCATCTATTTCAAAGTGAGTTTGTTACAAGATCACTACAAAAATCGAGAAATGATTGTTATAGATAGGTGCAGATTACTAACAATGTGAGTACTGTTTGGTGTAATACAGAGTATGGTGGATCCTTGCCTTGGTTAACAAGAGTGAAGATCATACTTGGTGCTGCCAAAGGCCTTGAGTTCCTTCACAAAGAAGAGAAACCTGTCATTTACAGAGACTTTAAGCCTTCCAACATCCTCTTGAGCTCGGTAATTTGAATGTTTCTCTTCCTATTTTGCATTTTAAAATATCTATTATCATGTCATATAGCTTACACCTTATATCTGAAACTTTCAGGACTTCAGCTCAAAGCTTTCGGATTTTGGCTTAGCCACAGATGGATCAGAGGAAGAAGACTCAAACTTTACCAAAAGAGTAATGGGCACAGAAGGCTATGCAGCTCCAGAATACCTCTCAGCAGGTAAAAGAACATAACAATAAGGATACTTTTCATAAAGCACATCCAATGTATTCTTATTAGCTTACATGTTTCTTGGTACATTTCAGGTCAGTTAACAACAATGAGCGACGTGTTCAGTTTCGGGGTGGTGCTTTTGGAGCTACTAACAGCTAGAAAGGCGGTTGAGAAGTACCGGTCACAGAGAGGGAGGACCCTAGTGGAATGGGCAAGACCCATGTTAAAGGATCCCAACAAGCTTGAAGAGATCATAGACCCGAGTCTCGAAGGAAGATACTCGGTTGAAGGCATCAGAAAGGCAGCTGCTTTGGCTTACCAGTGCCTGAGCCAAAACCCTAAGTCACGACCCACCATGTGCACTGTGGTCAAGACCCTAGAGCCTATTCTAGACCTCAAAGACATTCAAAACGGACCATTTGTGTACATTGTTCCAGTGGCAGGTGTAAATGAAGTTCATGACATCATATGTAAGGATGATGTTAAAGTCGTAAAGGAGGAAACAGAGAAGGAGGCAAAAGTCTGCCCACGACATCTACCAGGTCGAAGGAACAGACGTAAACACAAGGCAATGAGGTCTCGTGCTGTATATTCAGACACTACTCTGTACAAGAGTCTAGGAACCAGTTTATACTCCCCAGCCAAGGAAATTGCACAGAAAAACAAAATTATTTAATTAATCTACAGGTGTAGATATTAGGAAACATTAGTATAGAGGGAAAATACGAAGAAGGTTGTGTTAGATAAATGAAAATACCATAAGGTTTCATGTGATAGAAACGTAGCTTAAAAAGTGAGTTACATAGATATTTTTTAGCAGTCAATTTTTCAAATGTTGTAACCACAGATGTCTAAGTCTGAATTGTATGCGTGTTCAAAATGGACAGTATTACTTTATATTTATTTCACCACATCAAATCCTAAATTGACTGTAGTTCACCAACTAAAAATTTCAGTGGTAAGCTTGTTGTTCCTAGTCAATGTTATAGAATATGGATACATACGCAAGCAAGTTTCAGACAAAACAGTTCCATATAAAGACAAGATCTAGATTACATACCTTGGTCATGAAGAAAGACTTTCGCAATCTCACCAAACCCCACTCAAAGACGTGTAGAATACTCTCCTATGGTTGCTTTAGTCTCCTCTAATTTCTACATGGTCCTGATTGACTAATAAGAAGCAGCTCTTTTGGTGTACCAGTCTATTTCTATGGGAGACTTCAATACCTAACAGGTTATGTCACTAATAAAAACTGACGCGATACACTGAACTTTGATAAATCGTTAAAAGAGAAGAAAGAGATGGATCAACACCTCATTATTTATTCAATTTTCATGAGATCAGTAAAACATTACAGGCTAACATCATCAGTTAAGTTGAAGATATTTCATCCACTGAAAAACTGAAGCTTCCCATATATGTAAGAAACTCACTGATACACAATGAAGTCACGTTCTTAGCTTCTAAGTTTAGTAGCAACACATAAGATTCTTTACAACAGCTCATGTTAGTAAACACTAGAAGATTCATTCCATTAAAACAGTCAGGTTTGAGTAGCGCTACACTAAAAAGTAAGAAGACTTGGAAATATCTCGAATTTAGATCAACTTCTTGTTTCTTTTCCTCTTAGGCTTCTTTTTAACTACTCGTTTTTTAGCATCATCATCCGTTTGATCTCGTAGCCAGTCCGCATAGTACTTCTCATCGTATGGAACAACCTCCCCATCTACAAACGGCTCTCCTGCAGAAAACTATACATGTTTAATGAAAAATAATAGTGATGCAAGTACAAAATTTAAAGGCTACAACTCCTTTTGTCTACCAAACAATAAGAGATATAATGGTGCAAAATTCGAATCGTTCCTAAGACAAATCCAGCCGAGAAGAATATATAGATTCATACAAGAGACCAGAAACAGAACCAAAACACAGGAGTTTAGTGAAAAAAACAAGCAATTAGAACATACTCAGCAGGCAAATATTATTTATGCCATATGTTTCTATTGAGGAAAAGAAACAAAATTTAAGCAGCAAATCAAACCTCCATATCTATTGTCACCGTCAACTATAAATGAATCTGGTAGAACCCATTTAACATCAGGCAGAGCTGCAATCAAAATACAAGCCACAGTTACAGCATTTGCCACAAAACAAGAAAAAATCCAAAGATATTTAATGTCAATATACATCTTATCTCGTTAGTCAAAGGTTGATGAACCCTGCAGCCAAATGCATAGTAGTACTTTGTGGATACAGAATATATCGATTTCTTGGCTTCTTCTTCACTGCATATTCAAAAAAGCTTGGATTTTTATTTTTGACAACTTGAGCTTTTCGATTGCAATGTAATCTACTTGAATATAACTAAACTTGGAGGGTAATCAAATCGGATTTATGAAAAAGTGTTACCTCCTTAGAGCCATGGCTAGTGTTTTGACAAAGCCTTGGACGATGTGATTTCGAGGTGGGTATCCTTTGGGAGGCTTCATGAGCACTAGCCAGTGATTGTAATCACATCCTTCAACTAAACTCGGCACCCGAATTAACTCAGAACAACCAGAGCTACCGGATAATGGACACAACGGAGCAAGTCGAAATCGTACGGCCGCCGTCAAGTTTAACGATCTTCTGATGATGCTCGCCATTGAACGATGAAACCCGATTTATGGTTCGCTTTTATAGGAGCTGAAACCAAACACTCTTTGTACTTTGTAGTTCACTTCAGTTGGTTTTTTATTTGGTTTAATGGTATTTCGTTTTAGTTCAATTTGGATTTTCATATTTGGTTCAATTTTAGGTGGTTGTTGAAACATTTTGTAACAAAAAAAAAAAAAAAAAAAAAAAGATATGTCACGGATTTAGATAGTTTTCCGGGTTTTACTCAGCCGTCCATTATCCAATCGAACGGTATACATCTCTCGGACAGTATCTAATCCACTAAAACAAAAACACATTTAAACAAAACACAAACTGAACCAGAGAGAGAGAGACACTCCATTATTGAAGTGTGTTCACTGAACAATGGAGTCAGTTACACTCAAATCCTTCACCGGACTTCGTCAATCTTCAACGGAGAAAACCAACTTCGTCTCTCACGTACCGTCAACTGTAAGCTTTTTGGTGGCATGACTCCTCTCTGGTCTAGTCGGAGAATTCAATTTGCTGTTGGATATCATTGACCGGAGAATGACGAAGATGAAGATGATATCGCCTTCCAATATCACTGTTGACATTGGCCGTACGCTTAAGGAGCATGAGTATATTGATATGGTGAGAAGAGAAGTGCTTGATGCGTATCTGAGAGAACGAGCTGAGAAGAGTGGAGCTACTGTTATTAATGGTCTCTTCCTTAGGATGGATCATCCCGAGAACTGGGACTCGCCGTACACTCTGCATTACACGGAGTATGATGGTAAAACAGGAGCTACGGTAGCAAAGAAGACAATGGAGGTTGATGCTGTCATTGGAGCTGATGGAGCTAACTCTAGGGTTGCCAAATCTATTGATGCTGGTGATTACGACTACGCCATCGCGTTTCAGGTCAACTTCCTTTATTCTTGAGTTTAATTTGTTCAAAGGTTGTTGATCAATAGAGCTGTTTTAGGATTTGAAAGATCATGTTCTAATGGAGTTTAGTTGGTGAAATTTGGAATTTTGTTCAGGAGAGAATTAGGATTCCTGATGACAATGACTTACTATGAGGATTTAGCTGAGATGTGAATGTTGGAGATGATGTGTCGCCCGATTTCTACGGCTGGGTGTTCCCTAAGTGCGACTATGTAGCTGTTGGAACTGGAACTGTGACTCACAAAGGTGACATCAAGAAGTTCCAGCTTGCTACTCGTAACAGAGCGAAAGATAAGATTTTGGGAGGCAAGATCATCCGTGTTCCTGAACACCCGAGACCACGCAGGCTCTCGAAAAGAGTGGCTCTTGTAGGTGATGCTGCAGGGTATGTGACTAAATGCTCTGGTGAAGGGATCTACTTTGCTGCTAAGAGTGGAAGAATGTGTGCTAAAGCCACTGTTGAAGGTTCACAGAATGGTAAGTTAAGAAAAACCGCCTTTTTCGGGTTCTTGAGTTTTAAGTTTTTAGTGAATCCTAAAGTCTGTGTGTGTTTGGCAACAGGTAAGAAGATGATTGATGAAGGGGACTTGAGAAAATACGTACAGGGTGCTTGATGTATTGCAGAAAGTGTTTTACAGATCGAATCCGGCTAGAGAAGCGTTTGTGGAGATGTGTGGTGATGATTATGTTCAGAAGATGACATTTGATAGTTATCTGTACAAGAGGGTTGCACCAGGTAGTCCTTTGGAAGATATCAAGTTGGCTGTGAACACCATTGGGAGTTTGGTCAGGGCTAATACTCCAAGGAGAGAGACTGAGAAGCTTAATGTTTTAAGAAGAAAAATTGAGGTCTACCCTTGTCTTCCTATCTCTCTTTTTGTTTGTTTGTTAGTATCTACAGTACACTAATGTTGTTGCTCTTTACGTTTTTTTTGTTCATTGAATTAGTCAAAAAGCATTTGGCTTTACAATCCCCAATTTCCCACTTAAAAACAGATTCACAAACCACTACTAAACTCACTTGAGAAACCACACAAGAGATACTTCACCTTTTCATCACTCCCCATTCCTGCTTCACAATTATACTGAGTTCAGTGTCTTGTTCTACATACCTTGACGTTACTGATCAAAGTTTATAGGCTCATGAGTTTGCGGCGAATACCCAATTCACGACATCTTCTTTTCAGAAGAGTTAAACCAACATTAAGCTCCATAGCAGCCTGAGTTATGGGCATGTAGAAATAGCGAGAGACAGTTTCCATTGACAATGGCTTAAATTTCCTCTTCTGATGATTCCTGAAGCTGGACAAGTCGTGTAGGTAGTAATACCGCTGATGATTCTCACGCTATGTTCTCTGCCTCTCTCGTTAAGTTTCCTCTTCTTAGTCGTCTCTTGCGCTGCTCCATGTTTAGTCTTCTTTTCCGATGAAGCACCATCTCCTCTGTTCTGCTCTGTTTCGTTCCATGATGCAGAGCTGTATGAATTGAGTACATCTACAGAACAAAGCAAGATCCATGACACCAAAATTTTAAACAAATACCATATATGCTTAAACTAATATTTAAAACATAAAAATATACGAATTAGATGTTCCATTTGGAACTAATTGTTTGAAAAAATTAAAACTGTTTCCATTTGTGATGAAATCTATAATTAATATTAGATTAATATGCATACAAAATTTAAAATCTATGAAATTACGGAAATATTGAAAATATACTAAATCCGCAGTCAATATAGACAACTCTTAAAGATCAAAAAATCTATTATATAATATATATATATTAAACTGTTAAAAAATTAAGAATGAGTATAGGAATATCTAATACAAAAATATATTGGGATATGTTTCATAATATCAATTTAGTAAAAATATTAGATTTTTATCAACTAAATACTAATAGATATATATTATGTGAAAGATCCGACTAATAGAGTTAATGCGTTAAATACAAATTGTACCTAATTTATATTGTGAAGTAAAGCTATCATATTTTAAATGTTAAACTATTATTACTAAACCAAAACTATTATTTATATGATAATATAATATATGAAACAATTCATGTCTGTTTTAAAAAATTCAAATCATAACAAATGTGGAAAAAAATGTATATAATCTTATTATAAAAATTATATGATTATTTAATTATTTATAAAACATATAATCAAATAAAAATGAGAAAAAGAAATAATATTAACAAATAATTAGTATGATTTAATTGGAAAGAAAATAATTAGTGAAATTGGTGAGCAATCACTGATCCTCTCTGTATAATTGCAAAAACAATAATTTTTTAAACCGACACCACGGAGGTGGTAGATGCTATGCTGATGAAAACCCCAAGAGCTACCATTCAGCCTCTTTGCGATGACATAGGAGAGCTCTTATCCACTACTAAAGGCTTCATAATTGAGTTTCACTCCTTTCATGAAAGGCCGGAAGGCCAAAAGATAAATAAAGAATTATTCAGAAAAAAAAAAAATTGAGTTTCACAATAGGGAATAAATCAAGTGGCTGATAGATTTGCTAGGGAATTTATTTCTTTTTCGAATTATGATCTCAGCCTCTATACTATTGTGCCAAATTGGGTGAAAAGCTTGGTTGAGGTAGAGAAACCGAGACAGTAATTGAATTGGAGTAATATTAAGTTGATGTTGAGTTATAAAAAAAAAAAAAAAAAATTACACATTAGATTAGTGAGCTATTTCTTTTCTAGCTACTCCCTTAATCTCTAAATCTTGTGATGTACTTAAAAGCGCACATTGTTTGCTTCAGCTACTCTATCAAACTTTTTCGATCTCTATGACCTCTAAAGTGACTGATTGAGTTTGTCATTATATGCCTTTCTGGAATCTTAATGCAAAAACAATAATAAATTATCAAAAATAAACAGGTCAGTGTAGAAATTCATAAACTCTTAGCACAAAGACCGTATAAAATGTTTCTATATCATTGATTTTAGTGTTATGTGACATTTTTAATTGAGAGTTGTAATTTTTTGTTTAGTTGATAACATATTTTATTTTAATAGAGAATTCAATGGAATGATAATATAAGCGAGCTCCACAAACGGCAATATAAAAGCGTGAAGAAGAGCTGCAGCAACGGTCATGAGGAACCCAACAACATACTCCTTGTGAATCTCGTTACCAAGCTTGTCACTGTCAGAGTTGAAAGCAAGTACTACAGCACCAATAGTGAGCAAAACGATTGCGTTTATAATGAAAGGTGTGAACTTTTGCTTCACCATAAAAAAAATGCAAAGAGAGCAGTGAAGCCTAATTGAGTAGAGACGATCAGAGACGAAGTGGAAACAGGGATATAGGTCTTCTCTTTTCATCGCCTCTATCTTCATAGGTCTGCTCATAGGCTTTGAGAATTACCTCATCTTTTACGGATTACCTTATATCCCTGTTTCCACTTCGTTTCTACTCAATTAGGCTTCACTGCTCTCTTTATATTTTTTATGGTGAAGCAAAAGTTCACACCTTTCATTATAAACATAATCGTTTTGCTCATTCTTGGTGGCGTAGTCCTTGCTTTCAACTCTGACAGTGACAAGCTTGCTAACGAGACTCACAAGGAGTATGTTGTTGGGTTCCTCATGACCGTTGCTGAAACTCTTCTCTACAAATATCAAGAAAGCTTGAGGACCAGATCCTTTTGTCACCATTTGCAAAGTAGAGACGCATCGATAGAGGGGTTCCACAGCTTTCAATAGTCATGAATATACAATTTATGATTACAATAGCGGTCTTCATGTTCATCATTTTCTTCTTGCTCATAATTTGATAAGGTATGAAGCTTATCTAGACATAAATAGAGAAGATTGAATGAAAAATGGAGAAGAGAAAATAAATGTCATTTCAGAAGAAATGGCGAGAGAGAGAGTAGATGTTTCTGATATTCTTCATAGATAACTCAACTCAACCCTAGAAATGGGAAAACTTAAATACAATATTCTTTTGGGATCACCCCAAGATTTGTTATAACATTTATTTTGGATCTTTTCTTTTAAATCCAAAATTAATGTAATTACTAAAAACCCTTTTTATGTTAAATGTATATTATTATATAAAACTTAGTTACACTCACGAGAGATCGATACGTGTCAAAATTATAATTAATGAGATCAAAACATGTGTTGCTTGATCGATGAGATTTTGATAAATATAAAAATACTATGTTATTTTTGTTTTTCTAAATCGAAAAGAAAAACCAACAGAAAAAAATTAAATAATAAAATGTATATACTTTTAAATTTCTATTTTTTCAAAAATATGTTAAATCTTATTATTTCTATAAAATTTAAACTTTTCTTTTCAAATCTAGATTTTTAAATTATTTAAACACTAATAATTTTTTGACTTTTTTTTTATAATCCAACTTAATTTATTATTCTAATTGGTTAGGTGTTAAATAAATTTTAAAGTAAGTTTTTGTCTTGACGTCTTGTGCGTGCTGCTGCTCGAGCCACTCATGGTGATCGTTCAGCAAGGACATCTATTTCTTCTCAGACACCTTTTCTTGATTTTGATGAGATTTTAAATTTAAAACACGCTAATATGTATCACCTACAAATCCCATTTTTTGTTTTTTTTTTACTTGTTTAACCAAAAGCTTTATAATAAAATAGAGTTTTTGTAAGGAAAACTTTTGAGACACCTACAAACCTACCATAATAGACAAATAGTGTAATCATCTTTTTTAAAGCGGTAAAAAAAGAGAATTTTCAAAAAAATTCGTCATACCATTGTAGCCGATTAAGATGTTTTTGGTTGCCAAAGCGTAAGAGTTAGCATTGTCTCTTTTCTTTTTCTCCACAACTTTAGCATTGTCCCTTTTCTTTGCCTCCACGACTTCTTCCATCTAAAAAAAATGGTACAACAATACTATGTTTTTTTTTCTATTATTGACTCGAGGACGGTTCTATTTAATTTGACTATTTTAGTTCGTATTATATATTGTACCGCATGTCCCTTAAATCTTTTTATATTGAAATGTTTTTTTTTTTTGATAACCTATATTGAAATGTTAATGTCTAACTGTCTAAGGTATTGTCATCTACGATAATCCATTAGTCTACTAAATTCTGTTGTTACCATTTAAAGTTAATTTGACTCGGCTAACTCTTTTATTTTATTTTTAATCTCTTATATTTATATGGAAGCTCATCCCGCCGACTGAATGAATTTAATGAAGAGTTGTATAATGCAAGCAAACGATTCACGTTTTCTATATGTGAACAAAACCAAACCCTAAACCAACAGCTAAATTAGGATAAATAAAAACAAATATCGAAGAGTTGCACAGAAAATATAACATACGATTGACGTTTTCCCTTTTTCTCTTTTATTCATTCCATATAAAAATATGGAGAAATACTTGCTGATATATTATTGTCTCGATGACGTGATACTTATGGACACTTTCGGCTACCACCGCGAGTGGTGCGAGTTCCCACAAGTTCGGTGACACAAGTTCGGTCTACTTAAAAGCTTGCACCGTTCTATGCACTTGGCATTGCAATCTATAAATACCTACAATTTACAAGCAAAAATATCCTTAAATTTGAATACACATGTATAAGTTCAAATGTATGTATAATAATAAATATCAAAGTAATAAAGAAACTTTATTTTATTATATATTAGATAAAGACTCGTATATATGCGGATTCATAAAAAATATTCTAGAACTCCATACAAGGCTTGATCTAGATTAAGGATCATAAAATTATATATCTAGATTAAGGATCATAAAATTATATATATTCTATAACCCCATACAAGGCTTGATCTTCTTGAAGATTTCTAGAAACAGACGCAACATCTTGTTGTTTTTCTGCGTGGATTCGTACATAACCCGTCTATACTCCTCATCATCAAAATGCTCTGATAGCACAAGAGCGACGAACTCAAAATCTTCCTCATCATCAACTTAAATTATAGTGAGTTATATTCATCAGTGGAAAAGGTGCTATTGATACATCTCTCACTCTCATCATCATTTTCCAGTAAAGCTGACTCTTTTTAACCTTTCCGAAAAAAGCATCATTCAATTCAACAACAACGACATTTGCTTTCTAGTTTCAACCTTTCGATCTCGCCTCCAAATACATCGTTATCACATGACTAAATACTAAATAAAAACTGTAAAAACTTTAACCTTGTTATATATAAAAACAAGGATTAATCTCCTTTGACACTTCTAATGTGTAATTACAATACTAAGTTACTAAATTACATATGTTCTACGAATTAAATCTAAAAACACCAACAGCTTAAATAGAACATATGTAATTTAGTAACTTAGTATTAGTTTAATTAGTTTTAAGTGATGCTAGAATTTTAAGGTTATTTTTAAAAAAGATGCTAAGAACATTTCCCAACGCTTTCCTCAATGACACAATAATTCATTTTTGCATCGTTTATGTTCCTTCGCGTCGTTTTTATAAACGTCTTTACAAATGACTTTATTATTTTATTTTTAAACGATACCAAATTTGTATATAGCATCATAATTTTGCGTAGTCACAAATGTATGCTGAAAATTATATTTTTAATAGGAAATTACGAACTAATATTTTTTAGAAAAGTTGTATAATCATATTTTAGGGGATAATTACTGAATTAAAATTTTAAAACATTTGGCAATATTATTGATTATGGTGAATTGACAATTTAACATAATTAGATTTTTGTAATAAATGTTAATAGTGAAATTTAAATATACATACGTAAATTAGTTTATGAGACAAAAAAAATATGTAAAGAACTCTACTTACTAACTAAAAATATCATCTATTTTGTTTTCTAAAAAAAAGCTTTGGATACCATTTCCCTACAATAACTTTTTAATTTAAATTTTATTAAAAATAAATAATTAGTCCGTCCTAACCCACAAAATAATTAAAAATCTGTTGGTGTAAGATCATGGTCTCAAATATATAAAAACTGTAGTTGTCCTCAAACCCAAGCTGTAAAGAGGGAAAGAGAGCTTATGATTGCACTTTGTGTTGGTCGATGACTGCCTTTACCAACATAGAATCTGAAAAAAATACCAATCATCGTTTGATTGAATCAAAAATCTTCTTAGCCACTTATTCACCAAAGCAGAACAAAGATGCCAAAGCGGGACCGGACTTCGCTGAATTTGTTCTCCACTATTGTTATCACATACAACAGATCTCATCGTTTGCTCCAAGCAGTCCACGCACCACTTAACTGGCCAAACATCTCCACTATTGATTTCACCAACTCCATATTTCTCTCTACTTAACACAGACATCACAAAGAACACTAAATAACCCAAAATACAATAAATCAGACCCTTTGATAGAAAATTGGAAAAAAAAAGTAAATTTGATAACTTTCTCATCCCTTCAAATCAAAATTACAGAGAAAGTGACCAAATTAAAACAATTGTCTCCAAACCTACTAACCAGCTCACGAACATACAAATCGACCCATCAACTACTTAATTCGTGAGCGAAGGAGCATGGTATCTCAGCTTAATCTAGTGTTTATCATCTGCTTCTTCTTCTCTCTTTCCTCCTACTATGTTTAGTCTCGACGGCAACTGTGGAAATCGACGGCGATTGTTGTCAGATTTTTTTATTTTTTTTACATTTAATTCTCAATCAATAATTAGATGAGGGCAGTTTGGTCAATTACGCATAATGAGAATGGTATTTTTAAAAGTGACCAGCGAACAGTGGTATTTTTAAAAATGGATATCAACAAGTGGTATTTTTAAAATTCCCCCAATTTAATACTTCTAAATCGATGAGAGAACTCTCATTTAATTTCTCAAGTATTTCAAATTGATAGATTTATTTCACAACTATTGTATGTGCAGAATAAATCTCCAAGTCTACTTTAACTTTGCCAAATTAGACCTCATTAATGTCAATGTTAACTGTAATTAGAGATAGTTAATTCTAATTTTCAGAAGTCAATATATCATCTTATCCATCCTGATTCTTCTCCAAAGTAAAAAAAAAAACCATAAATCTCAAATGATTCTTCTCCAAACAACAAACCCTAAATCGACTCCAAAAAAAAAGAAGTAGAAATCTATAAACTGAAAACCATGTCTGGAAAAAGACACAAGCTTCCAAGGCAAACAGACATGGTACCTCTTCTCTCATTTCTCTATATATGTTACTACATCATTCATCTTTAGTTTATATATATATATATATTTGTATATTAAAAGATATGAACTAAATCCATTTTGAAACCAAAAATAAAAACCATATAAATGATTTTAGATCTACAGCCATTAAATTTGATGAATTCGATGTAATATCAACAAAATACATTTTTATAACTCAGCATATAACTACATGATAATAATCAAGATTAATTGTGAAAGTTGTATTCACAATAGCTGAAGCATTTAACTTTGTTGCCTTAACGTTAACAAAAGATTATCTTCTCATAACTACAACATAACCAAAACACCTTGTCTTTCATATTCAAATATATTGTCTTACACTAAGTAATCTCTTACATTCTCTAACTACAAAAAGCCAAAATACAAAAACAAAACAATAAAAACATGCTCTTGATTTTCAAAAATCCTTTTTTATCAAGATTTTGAAAAATCCATAATTCCAAATTCATATTTAGAATTAGAACTTATCTCATCGTACACTCAACTAGTTTTAGTTCCATCAGTTTCACATTTATAGTAACTCAAATCCAGAAAGAGCAATATAAAAAAAGGATCACTTACATATATCATTTATGGGCTAGGATTAACGTTCTTCATGACGGATTTAATGATATTGTTGTCGGAATTCGCCTATGTTCTATAAGAATTTTTAAGATTTTCAGTTTGGAAAAAAAATTGGGGAAAACCTGATGAGAAAGATGATATATCCAACTCAGATTTAATGATGGTTAATGATCTCTAATTTTTATTTAACATTGACATTAGTAAGGTCTAATTTTGCAAAATAAAACTAGAATTGGGGATTTATTCTGCGCATACAATAGTTGGGGAATAAATCTACCAATTTCAAATACTTGAGGAATTAAATGAGCATTTTCCCCTAAATGGATACACTATTTTCATGAAATTATCATTTTCATTTATTTAAATCGTCTACAAACAATTTTTCAACATAATCAAGTTCTCTCAAATCCTTGGAGAGGTACTCATTTACAAATTCTACAAAATAAACTCAATAAATAATAAATTTTAACTAGTTTTATTTGCTTCAAAAATCTATTTATTTACTTAATCACTTAAATTTAATTTCTCTAAATCGATACGCTATTAGGCACGCCTCTACACGTAACACCCGGTTCAGAACTCGGAGTCATCAACTCATACGGCAACACTCCGGCCCCACACCGATTCCTACGGCTAGGATCACGATTCCTCTTCTCAATCTCCTTCTCTATCCGTCCTATCTCCGCCGAGAATCCATAAAACGCATCAACGATCTCGGCGTCTCCGGTCCATATCGACGGCTGTTGTCTCTCTCCGATGTACTCTTCGTCCGGCGAGTGCGTCGATAATGTATCAACCACCGCCATAAACTTCGTCGTCTGCAATATACTCGGCATCGACGAGAAAAAATACTTTTGCGGATCTTCGATAAAACTGGCGAACTCGGGATCTGACTCGTCGGGAATCAACCGCCGCATCAACGGTGGCCGGTTCGGGACGTAGCCGCCGTAAGAATACTGTCCGAAATTGAGGGCGGCGTGTTGTGCGGAAGCGAGCCAGATGATGGTGGTGATGACGGAGACAAGATCGTCAACGGTGGAAAGCTCCGGCCACCACTCGGCGTCGCGGTGATCGGCGTGACCTACGTTGATTGACTCGGAGTACCAGGCTTGGAGCTCTGTGTCGGTTTGGATTAGGTTCGGATTTGGGTAATAACGTTCCACGTAGGTTCGGACCCAGGTTTGGATCGCGGACCATAATAAGAGACCGTCGTTGGCGTAAGGGTAGTCTTCGACAAGTAATTTCAACCCATGTGGTTGTGTTGGGTCAGGAACTGCCATTCCCCTAAGAAAAATAAAAAAAAATTACACAAAATAGTTAGATTCTATACAACAATTATTATAAGAAAACAAAACAAACAAAATTTAACCAGACAAAAAAATATCTATCTCACTAGTCACTAAAACAATATATCCATTCTCTACACTATCACAAGTTTGATTGAACCCATTAGAAAGTGTTGAAGCTATCATGTCATCTAAGCATAAATGTTTCTTTCACATACTATTTGGGTATTGTGCATATATCATAAAGAGTATGTACGCATGAGATTTAGTTTAACACTTAAGTTATGAAGAGATTAAACGTAAGAACTTATTACCTTCGGATGAGATCAGCAGGAAGGCCTTCCATATCGAACCGCCATCGATTCTTATAGGCAGCGGCACTAATCTCCAAACCATATTGACCAGCTGTGAAGCACGACTCAATCACACCATCCGCACTAATCAAAGTCTGTCGTGCCACGCCATTGATCTCCAAAGTGTATCTCATATGAGGGTCCAATAATTTGAATATCGGATGCATTGCACTCAATTGTCTATGAGCAGCCAATATAAACGGCTCCAAACACGCATGGGTTCGTAACCAATGATTCACAAGCTGGTGGACACCAGCGTCGTTGGATCCAACGTGAGCCTTGGCCAGCTGCCACATCCAGTTGGAGGTTGCGTCTACCGGAGGTGTTACCACGCGTTTGGACTTTCTGTTTGAGCCTGATTGAGGAGGGAGGCTTAACTCAATGGCTATAGGCTTGAGTGTACCGAGACGAGTCAAGAACAATATGGTTCGAGTCGCATAAGCCTTGCGTCCATCGAGAGCGTTGATTCGATCTAAAAATGGTAAGTATATGTCATGGAAGTCCACCATAAACAATCGGTTCGTCTCCAACGCCTGAAAATTCAATCAAAAAATATTAATTAATTAATACTTTAATCAACCTTTTTGGGTTTTTTTTGGAAGTCTTTTTTTGTTAAAATATTTGTGCGAGATCATATATTATATGTATATTCTTACCTGATGTACGGATAAGCCGTCAAGGTGGCCACTGATGTGGTCTTCGGTGAGAGCGGAGTGAAGACCTGGACCGTAGATCTCGGGGTCAAGATTGCTGACCGGTGGATAAGTCGTGACTCGTTCTATGTTGACTGGGTTGATCCCAGCGATGGCTTGGCGTGCGAACTCATCATCTCGAAGCCAGGCGTATTTATCCTCTGCATCAAGGTAAAAATACTCATTAGATAAGTTAAACTATATACAGTAATAACAAAATCTAAGTGTAAGCAGTTTAGAGAGCTAATATAAAACAGAAACGCGCTTTGATTTAATTATTATTCGCAAACTAATATAACTACCACCACTAGCGAATTTAACTTTTATGGAAACAACAAATAAACAAATGAAATGAGCACGTGAATAA
This sequence comes from Cardamine occulta, assembly GCA_028015245.1. Taxonomy (NCBI): domain Eukaryota; kingdom Viridiplantae; phylum Streptophyta; class Magnoliopsida; order Brassicales; family Brassicaceae; genus Cardamine; species Cardamine occulta. The sequence continues at coordinate 18,829,348 of CM051368.1, read as the reverse complement.
TATTTCCTTATTGAAGGGAATCTAAGGGGAAGTTTCACTGTTGGTTCCAAATACAAGGAAGTGATAGGAACTATAGCAAACCATCAAATAAAGGCAAAAATTGGTAATGAGAATTATAAGGATTTTTTTTAAGGATTTCATAAAACGCATGTGATGGCACATGTGTTAAACTTATGAACCTCGAAATATCATGAAGATAAACGAATTAATGACATAACTAAAAGATATAATAGGTATCGAAAAATAAAATAAAAAGCTGTCAGAAGTATTTAATGTGCTTACTTGAAATTATTTTGGGAGTATCGTATCTAAGCAAGCCTTCGCTAGATTTTTTGAGGGTAGTGACAATATTCTTAGGCAAAGGGAATTTCTTGAACATATCATCTTGAAACCCTAACTTGAGAAGCAAGCCTTCTTTGTAAAGACTATCGATCTCACCGAAGTTAGCGAAGTCCTCAGCTAAAATGCTAGCTTTTAGAGAAGGTATAAGGTTATGTAAAACTGCCTTAAGCCTACAAGCAGCAAAAGTGTTCTGCTTAGACTCCTCGAACTGCTCATCTCTTGGCACATACATCGGTAATGGTTTCTCCACCCGTCTCTCAGACTTTAGATCGGTGTCCGTTGAAGACCGGCCGGTTCGACAACGTCTAGGGTAAGAAAAGTCACCACCGCCTAATGTGGGACGGGCTAGTTCGGCTGATATGTCTGGATTTCCTATGTCGTTGTAGACATCAAAGTCATAGATTCTGTCTGATAATTTCCTTTCTCCTTTACCATTACCTCTTAGATTCTCCAACTCTTTCTCTCTTAATGCTCTTAGACCGGACGGTGTCTCGTTCGGCAAGTAAGGCTGCGAAATATTGTGACGACATTTAATTTTTCAGACCAAATTATGTAGTTGGAACGTCACATATGTTAGTTAAGATTTAAGGCAATATTTGGACCCACCATGATATGACTATATGATGTATATATATGATGAATTCACATTTAATGGGATTTGTTGATGGTTTTGATTAGTATTTAATTAATTACCTGATTAGTGAAGAAAATTCGTTGGGATGGATGGTCCTTTTGGGATTGGACCCAAGAGTTGCAAGGGAAGTGAACAGGACCACATGCGAAACCTTCGATGGTGATGCTCTCAAGAAAGAACTCTTTTTGGTGTTTGTTAGTCACCGTGATGGCTCCCGGCGAACCAAAGGCGGAATCCACCGTGAACTCCGCCGTGTAATGGACTCTCTCCGCCTTTGAATTCGATTTCTTTGACCAGTCTTTCAATATCGCCGCTTTACTCTTCTTCGGCTTATTCGTTTCTGTTACAAAGTTTGAGAAAATTTTGTGGGTAAATTAGTCAAAGCAAAAAAAAAAGACTTTGACCGGAACAATCCATTTTTTAATTATACGATTTCGAAACTACCGACAAAAAGAATTTGTGTTTTTTTTTTTTTTTTAATGACTTACTTGGATCAACTTGGGTACTAATAAGCTCCAAGACTACGTTTCTACCGATTTTATCAGTAAAAGCATCCAAATGCTTAACCAAAGTTTCTTTAAAATCTTCTTTGTTCTTGTTCCTCACCGTCGCAACTGCTCTCACCTTAAACTTCACCGCCTTCTCCTCCTCCTGATCATTTCTACCAACTGTGCTAATACGCAGCGTTTTAACCAAATCCTCGCTGATTGCTGCCACGATGCGGCCGGAGTTAGCGGCTCTAATCGGTCTCGAGTCAAAAGGGTTGATCGAGAACTGTGTTCTTTGTGTCCTCTTCTTGATGGAGAAACGAGGTTGAAACGGCGTCGTAAGTGATGATCTCTCGAAAATTAGACGACAACCCATCATCTCTTTAGCCAAGGCCATTTACAAATGAATGAATATAAGTGAATTATTAGTACAAATTAATCAATAATTTTGAGATGGCTCACGAAGGAGTTGAGAGCTTTATTTGGTGCGTTCTGATTACAAATGATAGGCAGGTGACAGCTATTTATATGCCTCAGCTAAGAGAGATAGAAAGCTATTTCGCCGTCCACACGTTTTTTTAATTGGAATATTCGTACTTGTTTTTCTTTCGTCAAGTCGTAGTTTTATTCCTTTGATAACAATTAAAAGACGCGAATATTTCAAGATATGCAGTAAGATTTTCTGAATAATATGGACACTTTTATGTTCAACTCAAGCTAATTTTCAACACTTTTATAGAAACGAATAACTAATACCTTGGAAAAAACAAACTTTGAATAAAGATTTTACTTTTTACAGAAATTTATGGTATATACATGTCCAAGTAAACATTTTGCTTTTACAAAAATTCATGAGTCAAAAAAAATTCTTCTAAGTGAGTCAAACTGAGTTCCGAGTCAGACACAAACGCGTCTTAAAAAAAAAGGTTAAGGAAGCAAACGAGAAAGTTAATCACTGGGATTCTCGTATAATTGTTCAATGACAATATTACCCTTGACATTTCCGGAAATGGTGATTATATCCCGGGATCGTCAACTAAAGTTGACCGTGTCTTTTACTTTATAATAATAAAAAACACCATAAGTTAAGTAAATAAATGATTCGACATTGGATTTTGAAGATCGGTTTGTCATAGTTTGATAAAACTGTGGATTTGATATTAACGAAGAAAGTATAAAATATATTACAGCGAAATATTTTTAAAAGTAACCGAAAATGGTGATTATATCTCCTGCTCGTCAAAGAAAGTTGACCATGTCCCGGACATATATACGTGTGCTAGGGCTACAATATAAATTCACTATTATTTACACAGGTGTAGCAAAAATCGTACTCATGTCACATGAAATCTTGGAGGCATTCGAAATAGATATCAAGAAAACAACAAATTATATTATGTAACATGCATTTGAGTTGATTATGAGATGAAATCAATTGTGTCCTTTATCACATAGAACGGAACGGCTAACAGAGTTCATATTACTTAAATAATCAGATCATTCATACCGGAATCTATTCTATTCCTTAAACATGCGTACAACTATATCCTTTAGTTGATAATTAATACCGTATTTAGGTAATGTTTTGGTTAATTTCATTCTTTATCCATTTTTTCATAAAATTCTCTACGTAATGATAAGTGCTCACCTTTTAGCATATTATCCCTATATTTTTCTTTTAAAAAACAGGTCTCTAGATGCTATGTAGATGTGTATGCTTATTCACAGATGTATCATGAACATATGCACGCACGCAAGCACTAATCAAAAGTTATATTCGATCATCATAATTCATAAATCATATGACTAAGCTAATATAATATACATGCAATATGACGTTCCAAAAGTCCAAAAACCCCTTCAGTTCGTTCACCTATCATCTACAGCTCCTTTTTCCTCTCTTTTTTCTCTCTTTGGTTAATTTCCTCTCTTTTTTTGTTAAAGTGGTTAATTTCCTCTTATTTTAATCAAATCACCTATCATCTTTCAGCTCCTTTTTCTAATCAAGCCTATCTATGCATAGTTTAATTCATAAAAATTATGATTCTAGTTTTCTGTATAAACTAATTTTAAGAAGTAAATAAAAAGTTTTTTCGTAGTAGTTTTTTCAATGAAGAAGAGTATCGTCTAAAGTGGTAATAGCGCCATCATTTTGGCACAAAAAGTTGCTCACGCGCAGCCTCTTGAGTTTGGCCAATTAGTCGCTTTATGGTCATGAAACTTCGTTAAAAGCTTTTTGACTTTTATTAGTATACCACTAGATCATTTATTGGTCTTCGACGCCTACTTAGTAAGGAAATAGAACCTCCGCTTTAAAAATTATTAAAGTCTCAAGGCTTTGTTAACAGAAAACCAAAAAAAAAAAAAGTATCAAGGCTTTGTCTCCGGCTTCATGTACAACGTCATGCTACTCAGTCGATATGACTTTAAGGAAACTATAATCCAAAAAGTCAGACAATATATAAATATGAAAAATGCAAGTTTCTTTTTTTTCGTCAGAACAATACAACAGCAAATTGAAACCCATGCAAAAAGCTGTATATCAATATTGATTTTTTTTGTAAAACGTACGGTGTCTCTAGTTTGCCAATGTAGCCATTTAGGGATTACCATTGAATAATATCATGATACGTATTGAATGATGATTCATTAGAACTCTTCTCACACCTAAGAATTTCAACGGCAACTTCCATTGTTGTTCATTTTTTTTTCTTTTTTTGATAAAGATTTCTTTTCATTTTAGTTGTTATAAAACTTTCAAATTAATTTAACACATGAAAAATGCAAGCACGTGAAATATAAAGCACTGCGAGCGTGAAACAATCATGCGTCACTTTTTCGCGGACGTCTTTATGGGCTACACTGCTCACACAGGACCTAGTCTTTTTTTCTTATATATTAAGCTTGAGCAATTTTTTTTTTATTTTTTGGGGTCAAATTTAAGCTTGAGCAATTAAATATGTGTTTATCATAATAAAAATAGCTTGGATTGTATGATATTCTCAAATTTTCTAAAAGGTATGAGTCGGAAAACCCGATCTACCTTGTTGAACCGATAATTTAGTCTATTTTGATGTGTTTGAATATTATTCGATCTCCAAGAACTAAGTATTTCTTTAAAATTAACCATCTCCGACCAGGGATTGAAAACAACAACAACTGTGCTTTAAGTGGCAGTGTGGCACCGTCCATGAATAGTAGGGTTCCATAACAAACGAGCATGCAAAAAAATAGATAAAAAATGAACTTGTTACAAAATTGATACACTTCAATTCCCTCGGTGATGAGGGGTTTCAAGATGCTACCACACGTTGGAGTTTGTTTCTACTCACATTTATCTACATGGGTTATTAAGATTTAGACCTCAAAACCTAACTTATTAAAACAATAAAAAATAAAAAATGACAGTTTTGTAGTGTTTTTTTTTTCTTTGAATCAATGTAAGAGTCATAATATTATATCAACCTTTTGCCGTAATCAGTTCAGAGTTTGCAATTATTTTTTATTTGCTTGACACTAAAATCTTTTACGCTCACGAATAAATAAGGGTTGAAGAAATCCTACAGCAAATGGGTACAAGTCTGTTTTTCTAATATATGAAACATCTTTAATTAAAAATTGAAAACTATTAATTATAGTTTTTGGCCAGCATGAAACATGTTGTAAAATTTTCATAAAGTCAGCGACAAATTAACATCGCCACAAGGAGCACAACTCATTGGGCACATACGGAAATTGGTAACTCTCCTTCCAGTTTCAGAAGAAATAATTACTTCTGTTCTTTTTTTTTTTTGGTGAGAGGACAAGGTACACTTCTATTTACTCTTTTTTTTTTTTTGCTTCAGAGATTTTCCATTATTTTTTGGATTTGAAATCTTTAGATCCTACACGAGTTCAACAAAAAGAAGATGTTGTATGATTAAGAAATGGGCTGCGTATTTCTTGAGGGATTTAGGGTCCATTTAACTCTGTCAGCTATGACTAATCTATTATAGGTGATTACTTAGTTCTCTCTGATTCGGAAAAAATATATATAGTGTTAGAGCATCCTCATAAGTTGAGTATCTTACAAATATAATACTAATATTTTTTAAAACAATTTTATTATACAATCAAATTTTAAATAATAAAAAGTTTGAATCAATCATAATTAGACATACGTTTTCAAGATTTCTCAAAATTGTTCGAAAGTTTTTTCAGTGAAAAACGAATCTACTCATTTTTTCAATTTTTTTTCTATTTTTTCATTTTAAAAAAATGAAATATTCTCCTAGATATCTGCTATGGGGTTGCTCTTACACTACATGTAGCTGTCTAAAGTTTTAATGCATTAACTTTTAAAATTCGGTAAAATCAGATTGGACTTGATCCGTTTGCGATTCTAGGTCTCAAAATACGTCGATTGCAACATTTTCCACCCTCCACTCCGGCACTCCCATCTAAAAATTGGAAGACCAAGTTTTTTTTGTTTTTTTTTCAAGGAAGACCAAGTTGAATAAACATCATGTGCATAATATAAATTTGTCAAGCAGAACCATATAAAGCCCGGGTTTATAAAAAAATTTCTGTACAAAACATCTATTTCAAAATTGTATTCGCCGGATATATAAAAAATGATAGTTCAGTAATGTTTAGGGGTATGTAAAAATAAAAGAGTATACTGGTATTAACCAAAAATAAATAAAATAAATGATACGGGTAATGAACTAGACATCGCATAATACAGTTGATAGATTAATAATGATGATGTGAATACTGAATAGGGTTCATCTTTCACATCATTTACTCCAATTATTGGAAACAACAAATTTAATTAGGGAAAGTCGCTACTGTGTTATGACTTATGATGTTGTCCACTGACTTATGAAATAAAATATTCGAAATTTGAAGATATCAAAATACATAAGTTTCGTTTTTGAGTTACAAGTTCCGAGTTAGGAAATTAGCATGCGACTTATGAGCATCAGCAGTGGCCATAGACTTTCAGAATCTCTTAAATATAGTATTACTTTAATGTTTTTAATATAATTTATTTTTTATTTAAATTTTAAATAATAAAAACCCTAAAAACTAATTAGATAATGACATGAAGTTCTCAATGATTCTCATTTAAAAACGGATTATCTTCGCTCTCATTATTTATGTTTGGAACTATTGTTAATGGTGCTGAAGGTTCCCTCTTTTGACTTTGAATGAATGAACATCTTGATGACAAAATAGAAAACCCTCCCATTACTGATGCTCAGATCTTATGGTTACTTTTGATATATATATATATATATATTATATTAATATTACAAAATGGATATTAGTTTAGTTATGTATGAAATCCGTATTTAACAAAAAATTGAATCCGACGGAAATTAGTTATCCCAAGCAGAATTGGGCTTTTTGTAGGCTGTGTATAGCCCAGCTAGCCCGTCGGATGTTTTCAATTTTCTCTATGTTCCTTCTTTTTCCTGCGGTTGACTATTCCGTCAACAGATTATACAATAATAATACGATATATATATTCTTAAAGATTTTATTTATTTATTTTATGATACCGGTGAAAATAATTTAAAGATCCGTCACTCGTTTAACTGATATGCCTATTGCTATTGTTGTAACAACACATCCACTCGATTTGAAAATAGGCAAAAAACAGTGGGTAAAGCTGGTCCCTGTCATTTATATGCTCGATATGCCTATTGCTATTGTTGTAACATCTTACCAATAAACACAAAAAAAATGAAACTTCCAGTTAAATTTTCTTTTGGCTAAATTCATTTTTAGCTTCAGACTTTCAATACACATATATAGAACCTTGCGTTATGTGTCTTAATATATATTTCTCGCATGTGATCCCTTAAATTAAACCCTTCCAGCTTCTGATTTATATTTCTCCTTTCTTTTTTTTCGGTTTGATTATATTCTAAGAAGGTATATAGCAAGTTGAAGGAAAACTTATTTGTTAAGTAGTCGAAATGTCGTATCAATGTAGTTAGCCAAATTGTGAGTGCCTACACGTTACAATATAAAATGCGTTTAGTCATTTTGATTAAAAATAGAGATAACTAAAAGTAAAAAAAAATAAAATGAAAATCAATGTATTGTCTAATGGCTTAAAGAAACACCTTTTCATTTCTATTTTGTGACAGAGAATCAACACAGAGATAAGCATGGCCCTACTATACCTTCGATGGTTTTTGTTCATACATGTCTTTTCTATATGATAGATTAATCAAGAATCTCCTTTTTTATCATCTAAATTATAATAGAATAGTATCACCTATCTTTTAATTTTTTTTTTCTAGTTTATCTGAGCTCATAGCAACCAATTCGGAACATTTAAAGTTATTAGCAATTGGGGAAACAATAAAAGAAAGAAACAGAGCAACAAATTATTCTTTTAGCCCAAAATTAGCCACAGTTTACAACAAATCCGGCAAAAAAAAAAACCATACAGAGACCATTTTGGTTACTGACGAAAATTTCAATTCTGAAAAAAACCGGATTTTTTTTTCTTCCAGGTGGGTGGGTCCCTAAACCGACGGTTTAAACAATTATTCAACGATGAGCTTTTCAAGTCAAACTAGCAAAACAGCTATCAGACCTAGACAAAACATTAGGAACATAGTCATGATCTTGGTCGTCTTTAGAAGGACTATTAGGCATAGATCTAAGCATTCTTGGAGAATCTAAGCTTCTTTTCAAGATCTGTCTCATCGCAGAGATCAAATGTCCAGTTGGATTCGGAGGTGGGCTTGAGGATTTGAACGTATAACACATGTTCATGTGTCTTGCCATAGCTTCCTCTGTTGTTAGCAATCGTTTCGTTCTTATGACTTCGTATTTCACGGCTTCAGAACATAGTCCACAAATCCATTTCCCCATGTAACGCTCTTTGATCATCTCTATGTATGATTGTGTACACTCCTCGGTTAATCCGCAGCAGTCACACGTCACCGACTCTGGCTCATCGCTAGAGATTTGTGTTGCCGGTGTCGGCGAGACGATTGTTACCTCTGGTGTTGAAATAAGCATTGTTGGATCACTTAGTACACTTGCAGACATGGTTAAACCCTGTTTCGAGAATTTAATCAACAATCTGATACAAAAGTCTAGATTAAAGTTTAAACAAATCAAGAAGATAAATTTTTACCAGTAGATGAAGATGAGAAGACAAGGCAATTTTTCTTGTTTGTCTCTGTTTCTGAAACAGAGCAAGGATTCTTGAAAAGGTAAAAGCTTTATTTTTTTTTGTTTTTCTTGAAGAAATTTGATTACTATTATCTTTCGTTTTTCCACTCTCCGTCTTCTAAATTCCCTTCTTCTCCAAGAAAAATTTCACAAAAGAAAACCATTGCAAACAGAGTAAATTAAAAACACACAAATAAAATTTCTTTCGTTTTCTTTGGCTTCTCTTAATATCAGATTTAAAAAGTTACCCTTTATTTACCACACGGAAAAAAACACTAGTAGTTTATAAAAATCACCGAATCTCGTTTCAGAAGAAAGAAAGAACAAAAAAAGTTTATATTTTTTTGGGAAATATTTGAAGAGAAAGAAGATTAGAGAATGTGCAGGCGAAGGAGAAGCAATGATTGGTGTTATAAAGGGTGGAAAAAAGAAGAACAATAGTATAAGCCACGTCAGATATTTGATTTTCTGACAACTTTTAATCCTAACCGTTTATCTGGAACTAGCCAGCTGGCGACGAGTCTGACCTCTTCCCCAAACATATTCACACATAATGAAATGAATTTTAAAAAGTTTTATTTTACTCCAGCCGTTTCGGTTTGGTTTCATTTGACTAAATTCGCTAATGTAATATTGCCACGTGGTGTATTACGCTATTTCCAGCTAAAATTATTGTTCAATTAGTATAATTACGCACGGCACACCATATAGTATATAGTTAATCACGCGTTAATTTTGCTAATATCTATACTATGTGTCCGTAAGTTTTGAGTCTAATAATTGTAAGGTGGATTTTGATTTTGTTTTCCACAGGGAATGGGTTTATTTGTAATTTTGAAAATGTTAAGGGTGTTTGTGAAAGAGGTATAATAAATGAGGTGAACCTTTGCTATACGACCAAGTCAAGTCATTAGGAGATATAACTATTAGATACACTAGGTATAATAAATGAGGTGAACCTTTGCTTAGGAGTTTTTTTTTTTGATAAAAATTTAACTACGTGTTAATCGTGGAAAGTATTGTTGTTATATTTCTGTCGCCGATACTCCGATGCGGTGTATTAACCAGTAGCCAATTATTAATTAGAAACAATAATATAAAGTTATATTAATGACATTTATAAACCCTTTTTTTTGCAATTGCAAGAAACTATAATTTCATATACGACGGATTTATTTATAATTCAAAATAAGAACTTGGAATTAAAAAAAACACGTCACTAACATTGTCACACATATTCTTTTTAAGTTTTTTTGATAAATACATTCAATTTCGAAATAGAAGTAAATAGTAATCATATAATGTTATTCGCAGAAGTGATGGTTGCGAAAGAAAACAATACTATTGTTTATACAAAAGTAATAGGATACATATAATGGCCACGTATATAACTCGTTTTTTAGTTGAATGATTGCGTGGAATAATTAAACGAAAGGATATGCCTTGTTGGCGATTCCTTATAGATCCAATATAGATAATTTTTAATAATTTCCTTGCAATAGATCGTCGTTGACAAAATAAAAGCAACAGATGGACAAATATTTTGCAAGCAACTTTAAATAGAAATAGCCAACCGCCCAAATGGGACAAGATTACTGAAAAATAACCAATGGTTTTAACAAACTTTTTTTAATTATGGCGTATGATGCATACTAATCATAGTTTCTACATGTTAATAACACTAACGAAAAAAAGAATAATCAAATAATACTTGTATAAGATTGTCAAATGACGAGTGGTTTTATATATTTAAAATGGATTTTTTTTTTGCTAATTCACATAAAAATTACAATAAAATTGAAAACGTTAGAAATTATTATTATTGATGACATTCATTTTATAAAAGTTATTTGAACTTGTATATCGGTTAAAAATATGGTGTTCCGATTTCGTCACGTTTAGGTTTAGATCCATATTTCCCATATGTACAATCCAAAGCACTTAAACACAATCCCATAAACAAAGAAAATTATGGCTTCGAACCTCACATTTAAACGTCAAAATGTTGGGAAAAAAGATTTAGGCTGTTTTTCTATATTAACATATATATATATATTTATTTATTTATTTATTTAAAGGACCATTTTTTTTATCTACGATTAAATATTTTCCGTAGTTTCTATACAAAGTATTATTTTTCGCTTTCTAAATAGTAAATACTAGTTATAATGAAGGAATAAATCAACTCAACAGTTGATGTTTTCCTTTAGTCAAATGGTCAATGTTCATCTCTATATTTTTTTGTCCCAATTCGATTCTAATAGATCACGTTATTATGTGAAATAGAGTTTAAGCTATGGATCGATAAAAATACCATCGTACTTCATTAGTATAGCATAACGTAGATAATTAAGGCTTAAAGGAAACTTTATAATTCTTAATATTTTGTATCATCGTTAATTCTTAGCGTCCATATATACTAGTACATTCTAGAAACATGTCTTAACTCTTAAAATATATGATCTGTAAGATCTTGCACGTTAACTTACCCAGTTCGAATCCTATATACAAAGCATACATATATATTCAAAATTTTATAAATGTCAATTATGAAGCCGTCATATAAACAGTGTTCACATCATCGGATGGGAAATCTTCGAAGTGTGTTTCACGTGGATGATAGATTAACAACTCATACATAAATGGAGCCAGATTCGTGGTCGTGGATGTGTCCTTCGTTTTGAAAAAACCGGCCTTTCAACATTTCATATATATAGTATATATATTTCAAAAAGTTTCATGTTTATCAATGTAGTTTGATGACGAAACACAAAAGCTAGGTTGATAACTTTGACATTAAGAAAGTAGAATTTGGGAATTTCATGGATTAAGTCTGGGGTATAGTGTCATTTAATATAAGGTAAACTCAAAAACTGGATGAATTATACAATACAGAAAAAATAAAAGTAGATATTACATAATTAATATTTAATACGCACATTATTTAAGTAAGATATTGACGTGTCTTGACTTATATATGCATAAAATATCTGACTAGAGAAAGAAAAAAAAAGACACAAAAGTTTCGGAAATGAAGGGCCATCACACAGAAGCCGACCCGATAAGTCGCCAAAAAACAAATTTTCACCGCTGATCACATATATATATAATAAATTCTATCATCTAAATTCTGGAAAACATTTTTTTTTTTAATTTGACTTTGTTTTTTTAGTAGGAAAAAAATAGAAGTAAACATATAGACTACATCTACGAGGATAAATGACAAAGTTTACAATTCAGTGCTACAAACTATATTTCTTCAATTTCAAAAAAAAAAAAAACCATATTTCTTCAGAAAAATTTAATTTCCATTAAAAAAATATCAAATGCAATCGAAAATAAAGAATCCTTTAAAAAAAAAACATAACTAAAGATGTATGGATCAGGGTCTATAAAATTTTCTGATTAACAAACAATAAAAAGCTGAAATTATATAATAATTAGTTTACGCGCTAAATGGGCAAACACCAAAGGCCCAGTATGTGTTTTGGTTTTGGGCCTCGTTTTTTTTATTATTAGACTCTCACTCAAACAGTAATATTGGGTTGCGGCCTCTGAGGGCGAGGTTGAGTATTTTTTTTTTTTTTGTCACATGCTAGCTCTATTATTTTGCTTAGTGTTGATAACGAAATACGAGTACATTATTATTTTATTATGTATCTATACTTTAAAGTAAAGAAAACGGAATTATGACCTGTAGACAAAACTTCGGATAAACTATAAACATAGCCCAAAAACCAAAGTTCCAAAAATCGTTAGGCGCTAGTCGGACGCCTAACCAATAAATCGGAGATTAAATGGGGATTAATCGGGAATTAATTTTAAAGTTTTAAGACTATTTTAATGTTTTTAAAATATATTAATCCATTATAATTAAAATTTTCTATAATATTGTTTTTAAAATTGCAGCAAACACATAAAAACGTATTAAAATTTTTTTTTTTATGATTTTCATTAAAATTTTGAACATAAGTTATTGTAAAATATCACAAAATCCCAATCTAAATGTCTGAATAACTAAAAAAAGAAAATTAACTCGAAAAGATTAGACAAGGTGGACTAAACTAATCGAGAAAGAATTTGGCGGAGATTTTTAAAACAGGGCCAAAAACCATACTTATAAGTTGAAAAGAAATTAGTTGAAAGTTTTAAATAGTTAAAAAATTTCCAAAATAAATTATATCAAACAAAAAGAGTTGGTAATGACACGCACATTCATATCGTTTTCCAAATGATTGTACTGACCTTGTCAATCGGAAAGTGATTAGTACTACTAATATATATTATATATATACGAACTAATTAATTAAATGAACAAAGGTTGTTCCACGTCTAATTTATTTGCAATCGATGACACTGCACATAGTTGAAAATAATATATAAGAAAAATGTTATAACTTATGAGTGTATTGACTGGATTATTAAAAGATTAAAAACCTAAATAAAACAGTCCAATTAATGATATCATAACGTAGAAAAACAGATAAAATTTAAATGCCAACACTGTGGTTGGCCCGACGCCAACTAGTTTAGTGGTTACAACTTCATTTTATATAAAAAAATGTAGGACCGTCTCAAATCTTTAGTGGACCAAAACCTAAAATGAGTAATTAAAACTTTGGCCAATTTTATTGAATCCTCATTAGTAATGGAAAGCGTGGCAGACAGCAATCCGTTGAATCAGGTTTTACGCAGCTAAATCCCTAACCCTTTACTTCTTTTTACGCATCTATTTATGCCAATACTGTGACTAAGTAAGTAAGTATGCACAAAATATTTGTAATCCATATCTAAAATTTAATGATCATCGATAGGGACCAGTAACGACTAACGAGGACTATAGTAATAAGAACCATGCTAAGTATTTCTTTAACCATATAGTACCTCATAGCTAGAAACTATAATAGACACGTCACATAAATAAATCTGTTTGTATTTGTACGTAATAATTAATGTAATTTATTGTACATGGCCTACATGTCTAAAGATTTGCTTCGCCGAATTTATATTGAGAACTCATCGTGGTCCGATCTCGACGTGGAGGCTTCTGTAGAGATATTTTTAATGTATTTTTTTATATTACATCGCTCATATATTATTAGAGATACATATTTTTAAAAATAATTTTATATTAACATATAATTTACGGATATGTCACTGCTGATGTATCATTATCATAATGATTTTTAAATTAGTTTTAAAACAAAGCAAACATTACTAAAATAATTACACTATTTGCTATTGGACATATATCATTGGTCACATTGTATTTTCCTTAATTAACTATTAACTATTTTAATTTAATTTAAATATCATCTCTTATATAAACACCTTTATATATTCGGATGGCCTTTCAAAAATAGTTAAATAAACTAAATAATTTATAGTATTACATACATTAAATAATTTACATGTACATTTAGTTTTATCATAAATAACCTTATATAATTTAAATATATATAATGTTAACATGTCATATTAATTTCCACATTAAATTTTTTTATTCATAATATACAATAGGATACAATTTAAAATAATATTTTTTCGTTCTATTATAATAGTATAGCTATAACATTTTAAAATATGATTAGATTTCATTTTGATTCATAATATATATTAGATACACTATGTTAAAATACTCTGTATATATTATACTATTACATACAATATACAATTTTATATTTAAAACGTATAATATTAGTCAAAAAAAAATTATAATTCACTAACCAATTATATATTACATATTATATTATAATTTTCAAATAAATTAACTTTTTAATAACAAACTAATATTTAAAATCGTAAATCCCAATATTTGTGGTATTAAACATGAGATTAGATATTTTGATATTAATTTTAAACTGAAAACAACTGATTTTTAAAAATTAATAAAATGTTTATTAAAACAACGGATTATATGATAGCATCTTTCCAAAATTCCTTTAATTCTGCTAAATGCATATTTTGTATGCAGATTTTAGTATCACTTAAATACAGATTGCAACAAACATGGAAACAGTTTTAAATCTATCAATTAGTTAAGAATATTCTAAATCTTTTAAATATTGTTTTATGCATCTAATATATTATGATTTAAAAATATTCTAAAATTTTGCCAACCATTTACATGAAAACAGCAAAAAAGACTTTACTTCTCAAATTTTGTTTTGAATCAACTGTAGGTTCAGTTAATATGGAAAGAAAGTCAAAATTATTAATTGATGTTTGAAAATATAGAATCTCAATTTACTCGCTGAGACTTTTTAGTTTAAAATTTGTTATCTTTATGGAATATTTTTAAGGTTTATATATATATATATATCTAATTTTTTTTTCCAAAAATAAAATCCTCACAAATAAACATAATATTTTCTACACTTAATAATTCATTGTGTTTTGAAAGAAATCTAAGCTACAACTCTAACAAAATTTTCAGAAATTTTAATTCCACATTTGATATAGATACATCAGATATAAAAGATTTATTTATGATTGTAATCAGGACTTTAAATTTTGAATCAAACGAATTATTTAACTAACTAAAGATTAATTTGAATTAAAAATAAATTTTATAATTAACTTATTCAAATTAAATATCCTAATATTTCCAACCAAAATTTTAACAATAAAAATTAGTGTTGGATCACAATATATTAGATCAGAATCTTAACTAAATCTTTTCTATTTTGTGTATTTAGTTATTTACATTAAATGTGTAATTAAATTTTCTTATAATTTTTTTATAGTTGTACATATATTAAGTTCGAATAATGTAAAAGATTATATGTATCAACTATGATTATTTACCATTATTTGAGTGTTTGACTTTAAAATTAAAATAGTTCACAAAATAATTCTATTAAAATTACACAAAATATTTTTAATTTCTATATTTTGCATTGAGAAGTATTATTAAATAAGGGGTAGTCAAACGAGAATGAGATGGAAATCTTGGAAAAAGATGTCTCATTTAAGGCAAATTTCAAATTCAAGAAGAAAATGAAACTATACGGGATGTGACAAGACGAGAACGAAAATTTCCAAAACTAAAAGTGTGACAAAAAAAATTAAAATATATTTATCAATCATTATTCATTAGTCATAGAAAAATTAATCGGAAATCAAATGATGAAATCTCTTTTGGTTTAATTTACTTAATAATTAAAAATTAAAAGTGAAAAACAAACCACATATAGCCCATTTAACATAAACCACTAAACCACGTAGTCATAATAAAATTAAAATAAATTAAAAACTTTTGATATATAAAAGAAAACTAAATGATATGAAATAAATATTAGGTATGAATCTATGATGTTATCATTATTTGAGTGTTTGACTTTAAAATTAAAATAATTTAACTAATATTATACAAATATATACTTAATCTCTATATTCTGAATTGAGAAGTATATTTAAAATAGATATGGACATACGAGAATTCGGAAAGAGATTTTGTAGGAATAGAAATACGACGCGAATCTGGAAACAAAATAAGAGATGTCACATTTAAAAATTAGAATGGAAACGGGATGAGACAGGATATATCAGGACTGAGAATGAGATGCTAAAAACACGACCATATATATATATAATAAAAATGTGGCCAAATTAGGACCAAAATGCTAAATTATGTCAAAAATATCTATATTATGAGTCTATGACAAAATGGGTAAATTAATACAATATTAAGTATATATATATAATAAAAAATTATCAAATTAGAATTTTTAAAAATCTAATTTGAGTAATTAATCGTGCGGGTATTAACCTAGTTAATGTTTATTTATTGAAATCAAAAGTCTAGTGGGACATTTTTTTTGCGATAAACTAAAGATCCAAAAGCGACATCTCCACACTAATGTAAATTCTACACTGGACGGAAAATTAATAATGGTAGTGGGACATTTTTTTTATAGGAGTGACTGTAAATGTTAGAACATATAACTAACTATATATCATTTTGAAGAGATTAAACGTAAGAACTTATTACCTTCGAATGAGATCAGAAGGAAGGCCTTCCATATCGAACCACCATCGATTCTTGTAGGCAGCGGCACTAATCTCCAATTCATATTCTTTAACACAAAAAAACTATATATCATTTCATATTTCTGTATTCAAGCCATAATCGAAAGCATTTTTCTGTCATCTTCGTTTAAAGAAATCATTTTGTCGCCAAAAATTATATTCAACTCAAAATGACAAAAACCTACAAAAATGTACACTAATTTTTTCCCCACCTAACTATTATTGAGAGTTTGAAAGCCTTTCATAAACAAAAAAAAAACTATTATTGAATTTAAAGTTTACATTGTACTACTATGTTGGAAAAAAGAAACTTTGACAAAATGGAAAAAATAAAGAAAATAAGTCTATTTTCCATAAGAAAAGAAACCAATTAAAAATCATCTACTCCGTGACTGTTCTGCCGGCAGAAAGCTTTACACGTGTAAAATAAGCATTGGCTAAACGTCCCACTTATTAAAATCTTCTATCGCCGTTCCTTTCACCGGCCGATTTTAATTCCCCCTTTAAACACGGACCTAAGATCTCTTCTTCACTTTCCGCATTTCACTCTCAACATTGCCGGAAAAAAAAACATGTCCGAAGAGTTCGCAGTTCGTGTAGAACAAGGTCTTAAGCTCTCAAGACGGATATACTATGGCAAAGGCATCACTCCTCCTTTGCTCCAAGATCCTCCTTCATCGCCGGAGAATTTTCTTCCGACGGCGATTACTGCTTACACTTCAATCACAGATCCGGTGGCTGTTGATAACCCCGATGTTCCTAGTTATCAGCCGTACGTACACGCAAGGTGCGATCCCTCGGCGCTTGTACCACTTCAGATGCTCGGAGTTGAGATGAAAGTAGATTGTTGGCTAGACACGGCGTTCATCACCGTCACAGGACGGTGGCGCGTTCACTGTGTAATGCCTAGTAAACGCTTTGACTGCTGTGTTGCAGTTCCAATGGGTGAGAAGGTAATTTCAGTACAACAAAACGACAAAAAGACTTCTTTATAGTAGTATTATCTTCTCTTTCTTTCCTTTAATAGCAATTTTCAAGATATTTTTTGGGGATAATAATTGTAACACGTTTGATTTTTTTTGCTTGACAGGGTTCATTTCTAAGTGCTGAGATTGATGTTTTGAGCAATGAAAAGTCTTACAAGACCAAACTAGTTACAGAGGAAGAAACATCTGACTTTGAAAACGTTCATAAAGACAAAGATTCTCGTTTCTTCAAGTCTCATATTTATACTTTCAAGATCCCACATGTTTGTTGTTTTACCCTCTTTGTCTCACTTTTTATAGTTAATTAATTGGAATTTGTGATAATTAATTTGAATGATGTTGTTAATTATAGGTTGCTGGAGGATCAATATTTTCGGTTAATGTGAATTGGTCTCAGAGATTGATTTACAGAGAGGGCAAGTTTCATCTCAATGTGCCTTTTAGATTCCCTGCTTATGTGATTCCTATAGGCAAAGAGATTAGTAAACGAGAAAAGATTGTTTTAAACCTCAACTCTTGTGTTAATGGTGGTGAAGTAGCTTGTAGTTACACAAGCCATCCTTTGAAGGTATTTTAATTTGTGTCAACTGTTTTTTTTTTCATATTATTACTATGGAATGTGTAATGTGTGATTATCATTTTCAGATTATTCACCGTGAAGTGGGTAAATTACGTTGTGAGTATGAAGCTGAAGTATCATCTTGGTCAAGAGTTGATTTTGGTGTTTCATTCAATGTGAGTTTTCTTGATTTTCTTGAAGCATTTTTGTATTCTTCTTTTGCTGCTTAGATTGGTGTTTGTTTCCTTCCATAGGTTTCCTCTGGTGATCTGAGTGGTAATGTTTTGGTTAAGTCTCCATCTCCTTGGGATTCAGATGACAGAGGAATGTTCTGTTTGTATCTTTTCCCTGGAACCACCAAGCATAAGCAGGTTTGGTCTATGAATCCTCTGTTTGTACCTTTTCACTATGATCAATGCAATGTTATTATGTGCAGCTTTTCAAACGAAGAGTTGTGTTTGTGATCGATATAAGTGGAAGTATGAAATGGAAGCCGCTAGAGGATGTAAAGAAAGCGTTGTTAGAGTCTTTGGCTAAGCTAGAAGCTGAAGATGTTTTCAACATAATCGCCTTCAATGACGACATTCTCGAATTCTCAACTTCAATGGAGTTTGCAACAGATGAAACTATCTCTGCTGTGACTGAATGGCTTGATAGTAATTTAATTGCAAGTGGTGGAACAAACTTGTTACTTCCCCTCAAACAGGTCCTTAGTCTAGAATCTCTTGTCTTTTTTTTGAGACATAAGTCAAAAGTTCTCAGACTCTTCATGTGTGTTTTTAGGCAATGAAATTGCTTGAAGGAAGCAGAATTGGAGTTCCTCTTGTATACCTAGTCACTGATGGATCTGTTGAAAACGAGAGAGAGATATGTAATGCCATGAAAGAATCTTGTAGCAAAAACGAAAAATCGATTTCTCCTAGGATATCTACCTTTGGCATTGGTAAGTAAAAGAATACTCTATTTTTGGTTGCTTCCTCTCTCATATAATATCAAAATCTTGATTATAAACATTTTCGCAGGTTCGTTTTGCAACCATTACTTCATGCAAACGTTAGCGCGGATAGGGAATGGTTATTATGATGGCACAAACAACACAGGTAAATTATAATCACCATTGGTTTATTTCGTTTTGACCATCAGAACAATAGTACTAATTCAGAATCAAGAAACTAATTTTTCTTGCTTTGTATTAACAATACACCTAGCCAGATTCGTTTGAGCTTCAGATGAGTAGATTATTTGATACAGCTACTTCAACGATCGTAGCGAATACCACTTTCGACGCTCTCAAACTCCTACGCTCAGTCGAGGTACTTAAATAACTTCAGTAGCATCAAGTTGTTGAGTTTCTTTCTTGACCTTCTTCTTGTCTTTTTGGTTTTTGCAGCTGTTCCCTTCTCAGATTCCAGACATTACGCTCGGTCATCCATTGATCTTGTCTGGAAGATACAAAGGACAGTTCCCAGATGAAGTTGAACTCAGAGGCACACTTGCTGATATGAGCTGTTTCACAATTGAGCTTACAGTGCAGAAAGCTAAAGACATTCCTCTTGACAAGGTTACTTAATTACTTTCATATAACCTCGAAAATGTAAGAAACGCGACAAAGCTCCTTTTGCTAACCTTTTTAAAATAGGTTCTTGCGAGGAGACAAATCGATGAACTCACTGCTCGAGCTTGGTTCGAAGACAAGAAAGAGCTACAAGAGAAGGTTGTAATAGGGATTGTGATTTGACAATGTTTCTTCTTTGCTAATTTCATCTATTTTTGCTTGATTAGGTCACAAGATTGAGTATACAAACAGGGTTTCCTAGCGAATACACACAATTGGTTCTATCACTCAAGCACGAAGAGGAAGAGAAGACGATAGCAAGACCAGTTTCAATCAAAGAGATTCTACGCAACCCATCGTACCAAATCCACAGGCAGATGCAGAGGAACAACAGCGAGAGAACGAGTTTGCTTGGGAAGCAAGGTTTTGGGTTCGGTAACGTGGTGGCTACGTTAAAGAACGTTCCCCCGTGGATGGAGGAGCCGAAGGAACCAGACGGAGCAGATATTCTGATAAGAGCGGCATCGGGAGTGGTGGATCGAGTTTGTTGTATGTGTTGCTTGCAGTGCATGACGAGGGTGAGCGATCAATGCACCATTGTCTTCTCTCAGCTCTGTGCAGCATTGGCTTGTTTCCAGTGTCTTGGTTGTTGTTTCGAGGTTTGTGGCTGTCTTGATCTCTAGAAGATCAGGTCATTGTAAGAGTAAGCGTAAGAGACACAAAATAAAATATTAGGAGGGAATGTGTAAATTCAATAACGGATTTACTAAGAATAATATAACTAGTATGTGTAATATCTGTCTGTGTAATTAGAGGTGTGATTTACGCTAATTTTGAAAAAAAGACAATACTAATGAATTGTAGTTGACTATATACTAATCTATTAGCTACTTGAATTTTTAATTGTTAGATCAGGACAAATTGTATCAGTATTCAGTCGTCAGGCTACATTATTGTGTGAATTTCAACATGGTAATGTAAATCTATACCTTAGTCTTATGCAAGTAGCCAATACCTTAGTCTTATGCAATGTCATTTGAAAGGGATGATCAAATTTTTCATTGTGAAATGTTGTAGATAAAGTCTCGATTGGGTTATCTTCTTCACCCAATTTGTTCTGTATCCTCTTTCGGATTCAGTATTTGTTCTCATCACTGATCCAACACATATAGCAACCACCCGATGAATTTGTTGTCGCTATAAGAACGCCAAATCATGTTTCATTTCTTGAACCAAATGCCAAATACCTAATAGAAACGACTAGGACATGCAGAGAGTGATCTGGTTATTCACATTTTTTTTTTTTGGCAAGAATGAGTGAAGAATTAATTGTTGCTTATACTTTTGATTAAAATCATGCAATTGTTATGTTTTATGTATTTGCCATTTATAATAGAGTTGACCCTAGAATACTAGAATCCATACATAAGTCAAGATTTCTTAGACTGTATTAATAATCTTGATGGTAAGCAAAATATAAGAAATACAACTAGGCAATAACTTTACTTAGATTTGTAAAACAAATATTGGGAAGAGGATTATATAATCAGTAGATATCCAAATTCAAATTCGGTGCTCAGGTTCAAAGGCAGACGAGGAAGAACAAGTACCAATAAACCAATAGACAGCGAACAAATTCCAACATTGTTTTCTGATATGATCTCTAACAAGATTATCCTGTAATATTTTGATTTGGAGACAAACAGATTTCTGATCCAATGAGAATGATCTATTCATATATATATTAATTAGTAGTAAGAATAAATTGTATTGGTAAAAGGTGACTGATTAAAGTCATTGAAGAAGGGAGAGTTGAATAGATTTAGAAAGGATGCGGAAGAGAGAAAACATTCCAGAAACGGAAAGATTTGGTAGACTAAGGGAAAGGTTACAAAACACAAAGAGACCTCGTCATGCTCACTTCACGTGCTTCTTTCTTCTCTTTTTCTCATCTCGATGTCTCTATCTCATCTCTCTAATTAACTAATCTAAAGTTTTTTTCTAATCTTAATTTGACAACTACTAAGGCGGCCCCGGTCAAACTACTAAAATTTATATTCTTACTTTTCCTTCAAAGACAATAATGTGTTGTTTTAAATTTCGAATATAAAATTTTAATAGAATTCCCATGTTATTTTTGTAGATTCTTTAATATAAAACAATATTTTTGTAGATCATTTATAAAATATAGAGATAAAATATATATTCCTGATGCCTTACACGTGTTTTGCTTAAAATCACAAAGACATCTCAAAACCTCGCTTTTGTTAATAATCAAGATTAGCAAATGTTTAAGGCAACGTATCAACCATATAAACCACACATTATTTCCAATAATGACTGTTTAAGTGGTCCAATGTACGATTTATAAATCTTACTTACTCTTAAAGCATACGTCTTAGGGTCAAGTCGCCACAAACACTCCAATATATTAATGCTTAATTAACTAGTCTCGATTTTGCTAAAGATACTGTTAGTAACTACTAACGATACAACCACAGGTGAGAGAAGAGGGCGATAGAAGAAGTTAAAGTAAGAACAAAGTCAACAAAAGAGAAAAAGTAAGAACAAATTAAGTTCCACGGAGATAAATAAGATATGCATGTTTCTCCAATGATGTTAGTTCATTTGGTAACATGAAATGCTATTGGACCTTTATTATTCCCTTAGTTATATTAATTTATATTATCGTATATGCTGTATAATTGTTTTAGAATTACCAACATCAATGCATAGAAAGTATATATATCAGAATCTGTTACTATATAATACGATTTTGCTATTATTAGTAAATTTAATCTGTTTAACTGCTTTAATTTGCCTTGACCCTATTATATGTCGCATGTATTTTGCCCAACCCTAGTAATGTGTTTGAATTTTGCCCATACATTGTTTATAATTTGAGCATAACCTATGTTATCTGTCTCTATGTTCTAAATAAACCTACAAAATGTTCTTCATATCAGTTTGAATAACTTAATTATACAGTTAGTTCAAATAAATAAACCTACAAAAAGTAGGAAAAGTAATGTAAATTGCTCAAGAGTGTTCTTCATATCTTCGGGTAGTGGCTAGTGAATGTGGGATTTGATAGTAGCCGTATAAAGTCAACCACGACCCCTTTGGATTGCATACTTGGACCCACCGTACCCACAACCTTATGACACGTGTTCCTCTCGCCATTTCTATGTTTTCTTATCTCTTAGTAAGAAATTGTAGGTCTCTTCACAAGACTAATTACGTAAACTATAAAAGATTTCTATAAATAAAAAGTTAACAAAGTTAGAAGAAACTACTTTTAGATCTGATTTATTGACTTGAATTCATGTTGTATATCACATTATTTTTATTTATAAATTATACCAAGCCGTGTGTGTTTAAGAAAATCAAATAAATGTAAACAATAACATCTTATCTTTACCATATATATAAAATGCATTGTAATGAATATTTAAACGATCACATATTATATACTACGTACTACTAGTTATATGCTAGTAGTATACTAGTCAATCCCGCTATTACTATTTAAGTACAACAATTCATATTTCAACACTATTTGTTGTTTAAACATAATATCGCCACAATTTTCGAAATTAAATTTTCCAAGGTTAGTTTTTTTCTAACACTCCCTTATATGTGGAAATTTATTAACAAAAATATGTCTCATATAATACAAGTGGACAAGGCATAGCAGGCATGACGTGGCTCATGTCTATTGGACATGATGAGTTCACGTGATTGGGAGTGGTGTGGTGGGCTCAACTCTCCGATGATAAAGCGAGACTGCTTTTTGTTGCTTTACTTTTGTCTCCTTCTTCTTCTTTTTCTTTCTTCACTACACTTCTCACTCTGTTTTTTCTTTCATTCATTAATACAACAAGTAATAACGAGAAACAACGGAATTATTTTTTTTTTCTAAAAATTAAGAATTGAGTGCAGAATTATTTAAGCAATTACCAGCTTAACTAGCTATAATATTTTGGAATCATTAGTCTAATAACCAAATCACTGAATGAAATTGATGCATAATCATATGATTGGTAAGAATAACCAAATCGTAAAATTATTTCAGTTTTCCAGTCATTGTGTAGATTCCGAATCATATCTACTAGAGTTTTCCAAAACAATCAAGTCACCATAATCTGCTTAAAATTGATTATACGAACGAAGTATCACAAATCCAGAAAATAATTCATTTCATTCAAAACGTTTATTCATTTTTTAACAAAAAAAAATCACTTATTGAGAATATTAAAATTTTGTTTTACACTGATGATACTTACTGTATTAACATTTTAAAATAATTAACTATATACAAACAAATCACTAAAATATATTATTAAAAGGATAATGCATAGAGAAAAACCAAAACATTATCAGTTTCAACAATAGTTCAGAAAACCGATCTTGTTAAATTAAATGTGCACAAACTTGGTCAATGAAAAAAGTCATGTGGCCATTATAAAATCCGGAATTGGTAAATTTCGTAAGGTTTTGTAATACTAACGTGGCACCATGGAAAGTGTAACATAATAGTGATTAGATGTTTAATGTGTTACACGCCCACAACATATGATCTCAATTATTTGATGGAAAATAGAGATAAAATGTATAGAGAACATGAGAAATCCAGAGGGTAAGGGGACAATGGCATGAGTTCCTTCGTGGGGTTTGCTTTTTTTAATTTCACTCTTTCTTTCTGTCTCTTTCCCCCTTAGAATTTTCTGAAATTCTCTAGAATTTGTTATTAAGAATACATGTGGATCAAAGCTTTAAAGTGCAATTATTTTGTTCCATAATACGTTTCAAAGTACAAATTAAAGCGATGTGAATGAAAAGATCATATAATAATTGTTCCCCTTCGTCATTTTTGTTAAGTTGACATGTTTAATATTTTCATTGATACACATACGTAACCTAATAGTTTTGTTAAAGAACTAATAGTTTGTTTTTAGAACCGTCGTTGTGCATGTTTACCTTCTGTGTTCAAATCTACGTAACATGTGTTGCTGAACAAATATATATAATTCTATATAAATTTGTATTGCAATATATCTATTCGATCTACATAATAATAAAATTTTATAATATTGTATACATATTTTTCAAGTAATTGTTTCTCTATATTTCAATGTATATTATATCTTTTTTTGTTTTGAAATTTATATTTCAGTATTTCACACACACAAACCCGTTAGAACTTACGAGTTCCAGATAATAATGGCGGATTTTGTGTGTACCTAATTACAAAAATAAGCCAATATAGCCATATATCCCATATGAATTTAAGAAATCTTTTAAAACGACAAACTCCACGTAACCACACACAAATAACAAAATGTGTAGAAGCCTCTACATATTCGTGTCAGCATAGTAACCATTCAACGACGATACAAATTTGTTTCTAGGGATTAATAAATATAATTTTCTTCTCCTTTTATAGATAGTCGAAAAATGGTAAAAAGAGATTTGAGACTAGCTATTTGATGAAACGAAGTGCCGTTATATGAATCGTGATCAAAGCCGTGGCGTTCTCTTCGATACAAAACTAATAAGTATTATTTTAAATAATATTCCAAAAATTAAGCTAAACTGCAAATTAAATACGGACGAAAGAATGTTTGCATGGGGATATGAGTCGTACGTCGTGAGCTGTATAAAGAAGAGAGAGTGAGAGTAAAGGTTCTATATATTAAGCTCTTAACACAAGTTAACCAAAACCAACCACCTCAGAGATTTTTTCTTCTTCTTCTCTTGAAGAAGTGAATCTGGACGAAGAACTAAGGCCGTCAATTTTTGGAACTTGAACCTTCAAATTCATCAAAAAAAATTCAAAAATCTTAGTTCTTTAAATTATTTCTACTTGTATTTAAGCTGTTTGATTTACTATAAACCCCATTATTTCATTTCTATTTGTACTTTTTCACATTTTCATCGTCTTCTTCTCCTGCGTTTCAAAGATATGAAGGTTCGTTTAATCACTTATATGATCTGGTTCATGATTTCTCATATAATGTAATGTAACATCATTACTCATATATGGTTTTTTTTTCCCCCAGTTCTTTGGATGGATGCAGAACAAGCTACATGCGAAACAGGGGAATACTCATAGACCAAGCATATCCTCTGCTTCTTCTCGTAAGTTCAAAATTACATAAATTAGATTCTAATGTCTACTTATTCGTCGAGAACAAAAATTTTGGTTACCAAAGTTGTTGTCTACTTGGGACATGTGCAAAGCCAAAATACTCCTCCCCAATATTTCTCCTTACCATTGATTGGCTCTCTGATAATATCTTTTGTCTTACGTAAACAAGATCATCCGAGAGAGGAGTTTAGCGACTGGCCTCATGGATTACTTGCGATTGGAACGTTCGGTCACAAAGAGCAGGCACCACAAAAACTTGATCAAGAAGTGATTCAAGAAGAGTTGTCGTCTAACGTGCACGTGGATGGTCAAGCACAAGATAGAGATCAAGATCTTTCTTCCTCCGATGATCTAGAAGAAGATTTCACTCCCGAGGAAGTTGGGAAACTGCAGAAGGAGCTGACGAAACTCTTGACGAGAAGGAGCAAGAAGAGGAAATCTGATGTAAATAAAGAACTTGCGAATCTTCCTTTGGATAGATTCTTGAATTGTCCTTCGAGTCTCGAGGTCGATAGAAGAATCAGCAACGCGCTTTGTGATGAGAAGGAAGAAGACATTGAGCGTACGATCAGTGTTATATTAGGAAGATGCAAAGCGATTTCGACAGAGAGTAAGAATAGGAAGAAGAAAAGTAAGAGAGATTTGAGCAAAACCTCTGTTTCTTATCTTCTCAAGAAGATGTTTTTTTGTACAGAAGGTTTCACTCCTGCCCCTAACCCTACCTTGATAGACACGTTTCAAGAATCAAGAATGGAGAAGGTACTATAAAGTTCATAACTACAGTTTCGAATTAAAAAAAATTCCCATGTCTCTGACCATTTACATTGTATATACAGTTGCTGAGAATGATGCTACACAAGAAGATTAATGCTCAAGCTTCCTCAAAGAAAACATCAACTAAGAACTACTTGCAAGACAAGCAACGACTTTCGTTGAAGAATGAGGAAGAGGAAGGAAGAAGTAGTAGCGATGGGGGTAAATGGGTCAAAACAGATTCTGATTGTGAGTCTCAGAACTTTTGATTTCTTATAAAATTAAACCAAAAAAGTACATGATCTGATTCGATTTTCTTCTTCTTTTTTTGCAGTCATTGTTCTTGAGATCTGAATATCTGATCCACTATTCCCTTTTTCATGTTCTTACGAAAAAGTACAGGTAATAATTAACCTGATCAATGAATCTTAATTTCATTTGCTTTGCTACTAATGCTGATCAATCTGAATAAAAATCGTATGTTTTTGCAGATAGAGAATCTTCACTGATATGATCTCAGACAAAGAAAATTTAAAAAGAGAGGATCAGTTCATTTCTTTTTCTTTCTGATGAAAGTTTTTGGGTTTCTGTCTGCAGAGCCCATGAGTCCCTTTTTTTTGCATGGTTGGGTCCATCAAACCAAACATGTTCTGGGAACTTAAACATCAGATAGTACATGAAATATTTATATGCGCACATACATGTGTATATATATAAAGATATGCACATATATGTATGTAGTTGTGTATTTTCAGGTGGATAACTTGGTTTATATAGAGACTTCCTCTTTTTCTGTCTTTCTTCTGTCATTTTTTTTACATGCTTCTTTTTTAATCTTCTTGTAACACACAAGACACTATTCAGATGAATAATATTTTTGTCTAAGCCTTGTAATATTGTTAGTATAACTTTTATCGATCATTCGAATCCATAAATCACAAATAACTTTACACTCATGATATTTTTTTTAGCGGATCAGATTGGATTTCAAGTCTTTGATATCATGTTTACTTACATTCATGATATTATTATTTATTTTTCTTCGTATCAACAACATACATTTAACCAGTAGACTATATGTGTTGGCTCAGTACTCTTCAACTCATATTGGCCATTTTAGATATATACATGATATTTAGAGAATATTAGATTTACGCTTAAATAAACATCAATTACACTTCTTAAAGTTAGACCCTCAGCTAAAAGTAAAATCCTATTTTCATGGACCATATATTTCATAATATAGTTAATGGGCACACAAAGGCCCATCCTACTTAAAGGAAACAAAAAAATTCTTCTAGCTAAAAGTTCTAACCTTCTTATTAGATTAGAGGCTTCACTAGTCCAACTACTTTCATAGAAAATAGAAACTTGGAACATGTGGAACGATCAAAGGAGCAACCTTTAACAGCCGTACGATCAAGCCATTGACACATCTCACTTCTCACTGACTTCCTCAGTCATCACCTTTCTTCTTTCTCTTCTCTTCTCTTTCTTCAGATCTCTGCTTCAAATCGGTGCACAATGTTGCTCCATCTTCTTCTTCTGCTTTACCTGACGTCTTCGTTGAAAGTCCAAGCGTCGGTGCATGAGTACCGAAGCGAGAGATTCATGTCTAAAGGCAACGCCTTTGTCTTCCATGGTGGCAGTGAAGGCATTTACTCTTCTTCTCCATCCGATAACTTCACCTCTGACTCCGATTCCGTTTCATTTATCCGGTAAATTTAGGGGTTTTCTTAGCTCTCTGCTTCCATTTCTTTAATTAAGGTTCAAAGTTTCCTCTTTTACTTAGGATCTGATTTGTAATCAGAATTCTTATTAGGAAAATGTTCGTCGATTTGGTTCATAATTAGTTGAAATTTGTTATTAGACAGCTTTGGATCTTAAAGCTAAACTAGTAATTTGTATACTTGTGAAAGTTTCTTTATTTGATTGTTTGTTTTGAGTGAGCTTTAATTACATGGCGAAATGGTATTGACAGTTTTGAGAAGATCAAGTTCAAGAGGCCTGAGGAAGTATCTAACAGATCCTCATTACCTATTCATGCCGTAGTTTTTGAGGTAGAGGATCGGGAAAACATTGGAGGATCTGCTTATGGTGGGCAAAGAGCTGTGTGTTGCACATCTGATCTAGCAAAACTCGGTGTTTGCTCCCATGGAGAGATCATTCATCGTCCTTCTGCTAAAGATTCTGGCTGGCCACAAGTGTTTGGTGTTTCATTGGCTGAGAATGAGTTGTCTGTTACACTGCCAACGAAATCGATTCAGGTTACTAGGACTGGAATGTACAACCTCTACTTCATTCATTGTGATTCTGATCTCAAGGATTTGGTTGTTGAAGGCAAAACCATTTGGAAAAACCCTACTGGATATCTACCCGGTAGAATGGCTCCATTGATGTACTTTTACGGGTTCATGTCGCTTGCTTTTGTGTTGCTTGGTATCTTCTGGTTCTCACAGTGCGCTAGATTCTGGAGAGAAGTGCTTCCGTTGCAGAATTGCTTAACTTTGGTGATAACACTAGGGATGTGTGAGATGGCACTTTGGTATTTCGATTACACTGAATTCAATGAGACAGGGATCAGACCAACCGTGATCACCATTTGGGCTGTTACATTCGGTGCTATTAAGCGTACAAGTGCTCGTATTATCATCTTGATGGTTTCAATGGGATATGGTGTTGTGAGACCTACGCTTGGGGGATTTACATCAAAGGTTATCATGCTGGGAGTCACCTTCTTTATTGCATCTGAAATTCTTGAAATAATGGAAAATGTCGGTGCTGTCAGTGATCTCTCAGGGAAAGCTCGACTGTTTTTCGTTCTTCCTGTTGCAATATTGGATGCTTTCTTCATCATATGGATATTCAAATCCCTCTCTGCTACGTTCAAGAAACTTCAGGTGAGAAGGTTGTTAGCCAAGTTGGATATATACAGAAAGTTCACAAATGCTTTGGCTGTAGCCATTTTGGTTTCCTTGGGTTGGATTTGCTACGAGGTAATATAATATTACTCCGTCTTTACTCTCACTAGTGTGAACCATCGGATTGTTTGAATTCAATCTGTACTAAAAAGCTTTTGGCTTTGGCAGCTTTATTTCAAGTCGAAGGATGTTTACAACGAACATTGGCAAAACGCTTGGATCATTCCAGCCTTTTGGCAACTGCTCTCTTTCTCGCTTCTAATTGTTATCTGTTCTCTCTGGGCTCCATCTCAGAACTCGACTAGGTAACACTATATCCAATAAGAACATTTGAAAATGCGATATGAAATTTGATGTTGGTCGGTCGTTATCAATAGTAATCAAGCTCAAATGCAAATTTAACGGCAGATTAGCAAATAGCACCGCGTCTAATCGTTTTTTATCGTCCTTATCTTGATATAGGTACGCATTCTCTGGATCTGCTGGAGATACAAGCACAGAGTTTGAGAAGGACGATTACACACTAACCCTCATTAAACCATCTCCAATTCCTTCTCACGAAGTCAAGAACCTCTCAGAAACCAGACCTTTTCAAGCTGACAAAGAAGAATCAGACCAAGATTTGGAGGAAGACAAAAGGGAGTAAAGTAGTGAGACAATAGTCACAATCATCTCTACTTGATACTTCTTTCTCTTTATCGATTTTACTACATGTATTCTTTTAGGTCACGTGAGTTTAGTTTGTACAATAGAAAGGTCAAGAGGCCAAATCAGCCTTTGTCTTGGGTGTTGTAGTGTTAGTTTGTGTTCCCTGTTTTTGTCACTATGTAATGTTTAAATTTCATTTTCCTAAGTTGCATTATACATTAAACCTTGGCTTTTTCCTGTAACATATGCTTTGTTCTATGAATGACAAGAGTGGAGAAAACCAAAACCAAATAGCAAATAAGCGTACAAAGAGATATGACATTGACACAATACAGTTTCATCATATGAAGTATGAACAAACGAACAAACAAAAAAAGATTTAGGCTAAGAATTTGGTA
The DNA here is from genome assembly GCA_028015245.1 of Cardamine occulta. NCBI lineage: Eukaryota > Viridiplantae > Streptophyta > Magnoliopsida > Brassicales > Brassicaceae > Cardamine > Cardamine occulta. The sequence continues at coordinate 18,798,700 of CM051368.1, read as the reverse complement.
AGTAACCAAACAGATATATTATAAGTTCATACAACATTACAACTCATGAGAATCTGAAACAATTAAAATCAAGGTCGTATCATCAATCCTTGTTTCTTTCTTGCTCGGTTTTTGGCTCTCCCGCAAAGAACCCGAATTGCGAAAAGAATTCAAAGAATCTGTCTCCGTAAAAACTCTAAAAACTCGGAAGAACAAATAAATACTTATCTCTCACTCGGATCGTCTTCTCAGATGCTGAGTTGCAGAATATCCCTCGAACAAGTCAAGAACCTCAGTCTCTAGCTCTTCGACCGAGATCTTGATGTAATTCTCAGGGTGTTTCCCGCTCTCAATGTGACTCCTAAACCGGCCGAGAAACGATCTGTAAGCTGGACTAAGCTTCTCCAATATCGAAATCTTCAGCTCTTCCCTCAGCTGAGAATCAGGAACCAACCATTGTGATTGAACCCTATGAACTTCCTCAAACAAAGAATTGAAAGATTTGAACCTCTCTCTCAATGCACTTCTCGAGACACCTGATGAGAAGCTTCCTTTTGTATGCAAACCTTCGTCTCTTAAACAATACAAGACTTTAACCCAAGCGGCTCTTTGGTAATACGTCGCCGCTTGCCTGAACTTACCCGTTAGCTTCCTCAAGTAGAGATCTCCGATCATTTCCCGTAGCTCCGGCGACCCTTTTATCTTCTGGACAATGTAGTGTGCGTTGTTCATGATAAAGAGATGCGATAAAGCTGCGTCTCTGTAGTACTTTGATTTTCCTTCAAGATTGAATTGCAAGATCACTATGATCCAAATCAGATGAAGAGCTAATGGACCTTTGTTGTTCTCTAGCTCGGAGAAATCAAAGTCCGGTGTGTTTGAATCGGTAGAGTTTCTCGATGGTTTTGACATGATGAGATCGATTAGAGTTGGTCTATACTCTGAGATCAAGCTAATGTAGTTCATGACGTACCTCGTCAATGGATGTATCGTTCCTCCGGGAACTGGAACTCTAGAAGGTTCACGGAGAACGGCGTTTTCGAATTCAGATAATATCCCTCTCGCCGCTTCCGCCAATCTCGATAATATCTCCGCCGCTTGAACTCTTATCGAATCCGAAGATTTCAGATCGAAAACTGATTCAATGTCTGGCAAAAGCTCAATCAAAGCATCGTGGAGATCAAGGATCTTGAATAGCTTCTCCGGCGATCTCCGGCTGATACTAATCGCTTCCGCGAAGTTGAAAAGCTGGATCGCCGGACCTTTAACGGTTTCCATGAAACAAGCTTCGTGGATGTTGATAGCTCCGACGCTGTCAAAAACATGCTCACAGAGCAATTTCTCGCTCGCGAACACGACTCTAACACAGATCTTAGCAGCTCGGATCCATCGACGGATCTTCTGCTCCAGAGCTTCCCAATTTAGCCTCTGAACATCTCCGATGCTAAGTTTCTCGATCCCTAACCGCCGGAAACTCGAATCGACGGCGGATTTGCGTACGCTCCCATACACTTGAATGCATTCACGGAGATAACCGGCGGAGACCATACGCCGAGCAATCCAGCTCAGATGCACCACCGCTTCAATCGGAATCAGCTCGATCTCGCGTATGCTACTAGTGGATCTACTGTAGCTACCTCTTCCGGTTGGTAACTTAACCGTCCCTGAACCGGAACCGGAACTCGAACCAGCTCGTTTCAAAAGATCAGTCTCTTCTTCCTCTTGCTCATCGTCTTCGTTACAGTTACCATTATTACTTCCATCTTCATCAACCTCCAGCTGAGCAGAAGAGCAAGACGACAGCATTAGAGAATCAGAGTTGATCGGAGAGCTATGAGAAACGAGAATATGCCGGAACTCGTCTTCAAGACGAGCCATAGCGATCTGGATTGCTGAATTAGCTCGGTTCTCAATTTCTCCACCGGATGATACAAACCGTTGGATTTCATCGACGGCTTGGAGGTAAAGCTTAACTTCATGTGGATCGTTGAATATCATCTTCTCTCTCGCTTCTTCTGACGCCGTTGCGTCCCATCGGATAATCACTTTCTCCGCCGAATCGAATCCGGAAATCGAACAGTCTACCCCGTCGATGTTAGGTACGTTGCTTTGCTCATGTGGTTCCATTGTTTCATGCGATAACTAACTCAAAACAAACAAAAACAAAAAGTGTTAAATTGAGATCTCTCTTTGCTTTATGGTGGGACTGAAAAAAAAAAAAAAAAAAACAACAGTAGAATTTTTATGCTGTTTAATTTTTTTAATCAATAAAATATACATATACGTCCAAAAATTTATTTGTAGATGCTTTTAACAGCTCTTAACCGTCATGGGAAGCGCCTTTTTCAAGTTAATCGAACATTTTGATTAACACGAAAATTGTCAAAACTATACATAACAAATGTTACTATTTCAGAATGATTACTAATACACACAAAAAAAAACTGTTAATTTGAAAATTACAATTTAACCGATACAAGTTAATTAACTAACTAGCTAATCAAAAAAAAATATTAATCAACTAATTCTACTATATGGTTAAACAGTTTTTAGAAAAGAGAGGTAAATATGAATATTTTAATAATCAGAATCATATGAAATAAGTCAACTATTCGACTGCTACAATGGGCCGACATTCACGTGCTTGCACCCGATTTCCCATGCATTATGCCTTTTTAAAAGATTCACGGTGACAAATTAAATTTAGAACTTTGATAAGAAAAGAAAAATCTATTGATTATTTTTTTGGATTTGTAAACATTAATTTTTTTTTGGTTAAAATTTGTAAACATTAGTTGCTTTTCATGCTTTAAAATATAGTACTATTAACTAGATAGTAACCGTACTCTGTAGCGTGAGAAAATATATGCTTTATACTTTGTTAGTTTATATAATCATAAATTATTATTAGTGTTTTAGATTAGATTCATTTTATATTTTTAGCATCTTATTTATCTTATTTATTATTAATATTATTATTCTTATTTTTTTGTTTTTATAAAATTCTTCTTCTTCTTCTTCTTTTTTTTCTTCTTCTTCTTATTATTATTATTATTATTATTATTATTATTATTATTATTATTATTATTATTATATAGTTTGTGTTATGTTAATTAAAATTATTAATATATAATTACATATGTGCAATATCAATTATATCAATTATTATCAATGATACGAAATTTGATCTGAGATCCGTCATGACCCGTCTTGATCCATTGACCCAAAATTTTAAACAAATATCATATATACATAAATCAATATTTAAAACATAAAAATATTCGAATTAGATATTCTAATGGAAACTAATTGATTGAAAACATAGAAAATGTTTATATTTGTGATGAAATCTATAATTAATATTAGATTAATATGCATACAAAATTTAAAATCTATGAATTAAAGGTATATTCAAAAGATACTAACATTAAATCCGTAGTCAATCGAGAAAAATCATGAAAATAAAAAAATATTATATATATATATATATTTTTTAAACAGTTAAAGTTTTTAAAAATGAGTATAAGAATATCTAATACGAAAATATATTAGGATTATGTTTCATAATATCAATTTTTAGTAAAACTAATAGATTTTTATTAACTAAATACTAATAGATATATTATGTGATTTAGAAAGATCCGACTAATAGAGTTAATGAGTTAAATACAAATTGTATCTAATATGTATTGTGAATTAAAGTTATCATATTTTAAATATTAAACTATTATTGGTAAACCAAAACTATTATTTAAATAATATCAGAATATTTGAAACAATTCATGTCTGTTTTTAAAAAATCAAATCATAACAAATGTGGAAAAAATGTATATAATTTTATTATAAAAATTATGTGATTATTTAATTATTTATAAAACATATGATCAAATTAAAATCGAGGAGGAAATAATATTAACAAATAATTAGTAAGATTTAATTAGAAAAAATCGGAAGAGAAAGAATAATTAGTTAAATTAAAATTAAAATTAAAATCTAATTAAGTTATATAATATGACTAATGATTTGAGTTCAATGACATTTGCTGTAATATCCCACGTAAATAGAAGGTTATTTTATTTTTAACATTTCTTAAATAATATTATAGAGATTATTTTCTTGCTCTTAGGTGGATATAAGATCATTCACATAATAATCGTTTGTTTGTCGCGCAAATAATATACATGTAGACATATATTAATATTGAGCCATTAGCCATATAATTTATGGAGAAGAAATCATAGTTTTTGTTTCCTGAAATTACAGTGGGAAACATTATTAATTATCTATTATTATTGACATGGGACAGTCTAGGAACATGAAGTCAATTTACATATAAGAGAAAAATAATGTTGCACGAGTGGTGCTCTGCTGGATTGAGCCAGTGAGAGAATTTCTTAAGACTTTCTAATCCAAAACTTAAATTTAAAATACGAATACGAGTTCATTTCGATGACGTTTATATAAAGATAACAAAAATGACAGCTCACCTTATGCAAAACATTTATTGGGTAAGCAAATGTCATTAGATGTGTCGATTTAATAATCATCACGAATTTTTTATTTTAACTTTATAGTACGTACTAGTATATATTTTCGATTTGATGTTTGGGAAATTCACTAAATCCATCTTTATTTGTCCTGGTTCAATGTGCATAGATTTATAATTAATGCCACTTATTATATACCATTGCATCTAACCTATTAATATTTGATAAAAATAATTTATTCGTACTCGTATAATTTTTTGTTGTTCCTCGTATAATAATCAAATACAGTGATGGGTCTTTTGTTGTCTGCTATGTTAGACGTCTATAAATCCTGGCCATAATTAAATTATTTCTGAGATACAAAAAAAAAAAAAACAATAATAATTTCACGATTCGTTAATCTCCAGCTGTGTTTAGCTGTCATACAATTCAATATTTTCTTTTTATGATTGTTTTGTTCATCACGTACGTATACACAAACACGTGATATAGGCATATTATTGGTTCGTAATTTTGTGACTTTCCATTAATGACTAAAGTTTTACAAGTTGTAATAAAAACCTCGAAAACTATCTGATATAAAATCTATCCCCAAAACGTTAAAACCAATCTTTTTTTACAAGTAACCTCAGTTGAATTTTTTTTTAATCATATACAAAATTTAAAGAGAACAAAACAAAACTGTATCATCAATCTTTATAATTCTGAGCTAATTAAGTTTCTATGGTGATGAAGTCTTCACTAGAATCTTCAATCGTAAGTTCATCCATGACTTCAGTCATATGCGGTCTCCGATCTGGATCATCTCCGGTACATCTTACACCAATCCGTAAAACATTCTCAATCTCCTCCTCCGACGTTTTATCATCAGCGGCGGCGGTAACAACCGTTGGATGAAGCAAATCCATCCAACCACCTTGTTCCACGGCGGAGCCAATCCACTCCACCAAATCAGTCCCACCAGCTCTATTCAAACCGGCGTATTGAGACGGGAATTTCCCAGTCAAGATTTCAAGAACCACAACTCCGAAACTAAACACATCGGACTTCGCAGATACAGTTCCATTACGAATCGCTTCTGGAGATTTATACGCGACCAGAGATTGAGATTGACCGTCAGGATCGATCAGTCTTTGAAGTCCGAATTCGGAGATTATAGGCTCGCCTTCTTCCCCAAGAAATATATTACTAGATTTTAGGTTCCCATGTGGTAGGTCTAAAAACTCTAACTCTCTATGGAGAAACCACAATCCTCTAGCGATTCCTTGAATGATTTTAAGTCTCGATGGCCAATCTAATTGAAACCCTTCACCATGATCGCCGTGTAATCGATGAAGCAAACTCAGGTTAGGAACAAACTCAAACACTAACAATTTCTCATCTCCTCGGAAATGGTAAGCTAAAGGAGTTAATATGTTTCTATGTCGTAAGCTTCCCAGTTTTGTAATCTCTTTGTCGAATACATCTATACTCACTTCATTCATTACCGTCACTCGCTTCACCACCACCGCGACGCCACTCGCTATCACCGCTTTGTACGCTGATCCTACACCTCCGCTGCTTCTAGGACGGCTACTTCCACTACCGGGATTGCCGAGAACGTGAGCCGCCGCTTTCATCAAATCAGATAAACCGAAAACACCTTTTTCTTTATTCACCATTACCAAATCCGCCGTCCCCGTTACACCGGATGATTTATCCGTTAATTCGCCGGAGCGACTGTTCTTACTAGTTCTTGATCCTTCGACAGTTACCTGTCTCAATCAAATCAAGAATTTTGTGTGTTTGTAAGTTAAAAAAAAACCTAGAACGTTTTAAAGATATGAGATTACGTGTTGTGGAAGTAACCTGAATGTGTTGGTCATCATCAATGGTGTCTTGTTCAGAGATACGACGTGGCTTCTTCCTTGGTCTTTTCCTCTTCTTCTTCCGGAAAAGTAAGGAGATAAGGACGACGATAAGAAGACATATTAATGTAGCAAATGCTAAATAATATTTGCTTTTATCTGCATTTTTCATTGTTCCATCTATCGTGATCGATGCACTCGAGTTTCTTGGTTGCGTGCATGTAGTTGCTAGTATCGCGCCACAAAGTTCAGGATTCCCCGCGAAATTCCTCGCTTCGAATCTTGATAAACCGGAAGGTATTTCTCCGGTTAGTTGATTGTTTGAGAAATCAACATCAGCTAAAAACCGTTGGGTGAAACTTGGTATAGTCCCAATGAAATGATTGTTTTCAAGGTGTAACTCCATTAGATTTGGCAATGCAGTAGCCAATGAGAGAGGAATAAGACCAGAGAACTCGTTGTTTGATAGCCAAGCTTTCTTTAACGACACCATATTTTCGAAATAATTAAAAGGAATCTTACCGGAGAATCGATTGCCTGATAAGTAAATCGATTTTAAAGCGGTTAATCGGTTAAAGTCGGGTATTGTACCGGTGAAAGAGTTATTCATTATGCTTATGGTACGTAAAGAACGTAAGCTGGTTAAAGGAGCGACATCGATGTTTCCTGAGAGATTCATTTGTTCGATTTGGAGACCAAAGACGGAATTTTTGTTGCAGAGCAATCCAACCCATTGTTGTTTTTCTCCACAAGGCTCTGAATCTGGTGTCCAAGAATCAAGAGACTTGGTGTTGGTTAATGACTTCTTGAATTCTAATAATGATTCTGATTCGGGTATTGAATTTGTAGAAAGTGCTGTTAGAGATAGCACGAACGGCCAGATTAGCCAGGCCACGGCCATTTACTTATTAACCGGAGCTAGGCCGCCGAGAGTTTCAAGAAACTCTTTTTTTTTTTTTTTTTGGTTAATCAAAAGTTGCTATTTTTTTGGCTGATTCGCTTTACTAATTTTCTGTATTCTTGTCTTGTTTCTCGCTTTGTCTCTGTTTTTCTCTGTCTTTTGTTTTTCTTTGTCATTTGAGATCCATTGGATGAGAGGAACTTAGGAGCTTATGGCGCGAATGTTCGTTGAAAGAGTCAAGACTCAAGATTGAGAAATGCAAATGGGAATAAGGAAATGTAGCACATAGTTATGCTTTTTTATTTGGCCCATATGCCTATTATTGATGTTAGTTTTCAAGCCCAAACTCAACCATTATTATTTTTATAATCTTTACACATAGAATGGTACGTGCGTGGGTAACGAATAAATACTTGTATTGTCACTCCCCTATGAATCTCCTAGTCTTTTGTTTACCGATTTCGCGGAAGAGAGTACTCTCTAATGACAAAGTTACATCGTAGAGTCTTGTACGATATATGCATATTTTGGAGGGCTTGGACTTCATATTTTTTTGATAAAGTTTGGACTTCATATTTACTAAGATCTCGAGGTTTATTGCTTGGTTCAAACTAGTTTTCCAATCCGTGTTGGGGAAAGAAAAGCTTGGCATGCTTCTTTGACAATTACAATAAATATCCATTAACAAAAAAGAAACCTATCATGTTTGTTTCACCTTCTCATCCACCATTTTTATATATTTAGAAGGAAGATGTAAGAAGAATCTAATTTCAAGACTTTGAAGAACCTAAATTGGTTGCTGAGAGTTGAAACGAACGAAGAAACCAAGGAAGGTAAAAACAGCGACAGGACAGCGATGGTCTATGACCAAATTCATTGTACAAAGAATTCTGATTATAATTTGATTTTTTTTATTGTAAGAAAGTAATGAATGGATTCGCAGCACATGCTTTTATGTACAATTCAATGCGATAGAAACATTTAAAATCAAATTGAATTTCATGTTAAATACTTTTGTCACACGTACGTATCACATAACAAAAGACAGATAATTTTTTTTTTTTATAAAAAAAACTTGATAACCGAATACATACGTAATGCAGACTTAATACTAGTATGTAATAATTTTGAGGTACATACGTTATTGTCATATAAGCATGTGAAGAAGCTGCAATTTTCTGGTGTTCACATCCACAGTATCTGTCCGTGTCAAAGCACCCCAAATTATTTTAGTCATTGTTGTGAAGTTGTAACGGACCTACATCCACTATGTCTTAAACGCAAGCTTAATTTTCCTATCTAGCAGTCACACATTAATGTAAATGACTGTTTGGATAACCTTTCAAAATTGTTATATATACGAATGAAATGTCATATGAAAACATGTACATATTCATATTGTCATACATATATATAGACATCAAATGTCACATAGATTTATGTAAGATTCAATTTGCGTTGGATTTTACCGAATTCTGTACCATACCTAAAAATGTCGATATAATATGTGAAATTGTGACGATTTCTTTGGTCTTGTGTAAGCGAAAGAAACAGTAATTAATGGATGATGGATTTATGTTGCATAATTAAATTCACATGGCATGTTAGACTCAAGTTGCTGTTCAACTTTTGAAGTATATGATTTACAAAAAGAAGAAAAAAATAAATATGTGGAAGAGTCTTCAAAGTTCAAATTAAGTATTATGTTCGTATCGATAAGATCTTGCAAGTTGTGATGAATAATAATGATTTTCCCCCCTTGGCGCCATCGTCTACGACATTTAATTTCTAATACATTTAAAATTCTTTGTTGGTCACTAGTTGGCAAGGGGTTTTATTCAAAGAAAATTCAACGAATGACTTCGTCGTTAAACCAAATGGTAACAAATTAATATTGCAAAATTTATCAAAAAAAACAAAAAAAAAATTAATATTGTAGTTAACTGAGCACAAAACAAAGAGAACTTGGTCAATGATCACATTCTCGTCACATATCTAAATAAAACAAAAGACAAACTTCCTTAACGAAAATGTATATCTATTACACATAATTTCATCTTCTGTTTTTCTCCTTCCATATATTGCCTATTAAGACCAAATTCATCTGTTTTTTTTTTGTTGCATCAATCTCTTATATAATTTGATTCAATCTTGCAATAACTTAAAACAAAGATCTAATTTCTCAATCTTCATCAAAATATTACAAACTGAATCAATTTATAAATAGAGATTGAAGCACCCAACAAATGAAAGGGATTTGCTATTATTCTAATTACTTGACCTAATTTATCAAAGAAAATTCATCTTAGGACTAAATAAATTCATATATATATATAAAGGGTTTTCAGTTAAGAAGTAGAAATTTATGAAAATATTAATAGGTTTGTAAGACCATCAACAATGGAGACCTATGTGGATGTCTTCCCATGGGTCCTATGCGGATTTGTGTCTTCCCATTATATTTTGTGTCTTCGGAAAGACATTGTGTCTTTGGGAATTTTAACACGTGTCGCGACGTGATTAGTGGCGACATTAAATTTTTTTTTTCTTTCAAATAAAAAAAAAACGGTGGGTCCCACACGAGAAGACACAATGTCTTGGGTCTCTATTGTGGATGCTCTAAGATTTAGATGTCTGTAAATATTCATAGCACTCAATTCATAATTAACAAGATAACATCTTTTTCCTTGTGGTCTCATTACATTAGTTTTTTAAAAAATTAACAAAAGATATACAAGTCATCCCACGAATGACAAATAAAAAAAATCAAACACAAAAGTTGTATATACAGACAGAGCCGTTCCTAAGATTGAAAACACTATAGGCGGTGTTTCAAAAAAGGCCTTATTTCATATAATTTTTTTTTGGTAAATAATTATCATTATCCAAGAAACAAAAAATACACGCAAAAATAAAAACTAAAATAAAAATTCTAAAACATAATTTTTCTTCCTTTCTTTCTTACAAAATCATTAACTAAACTCTCAAAGTTAATACTTTTAACCAGCTTCTTTTTGATAGACAAGATAGCCAAGTCACTCAATCTTTCTTGCGACATAGTCGAGAGAAGATATGACTTTATCAACTTCAGCTTTGAAAAACTTCTTTCAGCTGATGCAACTGAAACTGGAATCGTCAACAATATTCGATAAGCGATCCATGCATTAGGATAACAATCTACAACTTTTTCTAAAAAACCTAACACTTCAATAGGCCTCTTAGTTTCTGTTGGCCAAACTTCTCTTAAAAGTTTTAGTTCACAAAACAGATCTTTAGCAACAATATCTGAATGTTTGCCATGGGTCAGAGAATTTTCAAGATTGGTACAAGATGCCATCAAACTTTCATCACTCGCCGACTATAATTTCTTCAAATCAAACAAAAAACCAAAAATGTGTTCATACCTCTGAAATTGTTCAAATCTTGTCTCAAGCGAGCAGAGAGCTTGATCCATAATCTGGATGAAGTAATCAACTCTAAAGCTTTCCCCTGGTGATAATACCACACTTCCTTCAACTTTCTCTGACTCTTCACCATATTTTTTTTCTTCTGATGATTCTCTTAGATTTTTTAGGAAATATAGCCTCAACTTCCATGGAATCTGTAATTTTTTTAGCTTCTAATTTTGCTTTCTCAAAACCTGAATCTCTATACTTTTGAAAATAAGAAACCAGCCCTTTCAATTGAGAGATAGCAACATCTATGTTCATATCTTCGGATTGCAAACTCTTACTGACAATGTTCACAACAGAAAGAAGATCATACCAAATAACCATAGAAACCAAAAACTTGAAACTTCCAATTCCATGAGTTTCACTTATTGCTAGACATTCAGCTTCACTCTGCTCTTTCGGATCATCACTATTCTCAGCAATGTAAACTAAAGCATTCATAATCTTAGGAGCTTGAAATCTTATTGCCTTAACACTTTCAACATGACTTTCCCATCGAGTATGTGATAACACCTTGAGTGTTAGACCATCCACTTGATCTTCAAATATTTTCCACCGCTTAACTGAAGATGTAAAAAAAACATAAGTTCGCTGAACAATTCCCAAAAATGAGATTGCCTTTAAGGAAGTGTTTGCTATATCGCAAAGTGCAAGATTAAGACTATGACAACACAAAGTGTGTAAAACGCCCTTGAATTCATCTCTAGTAACCTTTTCTGTACTCCTTTATGTTTTCCCTTCATATTAGAGCCATTATCATAACCTTGCCCCCTGACATCATCAATCTTCAACTGAAAAGCAGCCAACACGTCTTGAAGCTCACCAAAAAGTCCTTCTCCAGATGTATCATCAACTTTTAAAAATGTTAAGAAAAATTCTTCGATTTTTGTTGAAGTGGCTGAAACATCTACACAACGAATGACTACAGTCATTTGCTCGTGGTGGATAATATTTGGAGTGCAGTCGAGAATGACAGAAAAGTACTTTGCATCTTGAATTTTCTTGATAATCCTTCCTTTTATCTCATTAGCTAACAAAGCTATCAGCTCATTTTGAATTTTGTTGCTGAGATAGTGATATTGAGATTCACCTTCTTTATACCTCCTAAGATGTTCTATCATCACTGGATCAAAATCAGCAAGCATCTCAATAAAACTTCAAAAAAAATTCCATTACCGTCTTCTTCGATCTTTCCGTTGCTTCCACGAGATGCTAGATTTTGATTAGAAAGAGTTTTTACAACAGAAATTATCCTAATCAACACCTGCCTCTAGTGAGCTCTCTCTTTATTCATTTCATCTTGAGCATATTTATCAATAGTCTGATTTTTCTGCAACCTGAGTTCTAGTTCCACCCACTGGTTTATACAAATAATATGTTCTCGACTAGATTCATGCTCTTTAAGCCTTTTCAAAATGTTTCTCGAATATTTAATCCCACAGACCCCAGTTGAGTTTTGTCATTCTGGTTGAACAATTTACAGCAAAAGCAAAAAAAAATTTTTACTGCTTTTGAGTAAACTAGCCAACGCCGATCTTGTTTTCTTCCATCAGTCATTTCTATTGTATAATAACGATGCGAGAAATGCCTCTTAAGACCATCTTTTTCAAAGCAATAACCATTATGCAATCTTTTTATTGGACCTTGTACAACCATAAAATCTCTCCATTCATTCCATCCTTTTTTTATGTTTGTTCAGTTTCCAGGATCATACATATCCAAAAATCTACAATTCTCTGTGGGATCATCACCCTTTTCACATTCAGTCTTATCTTCATCCTTTTCCTCATTGAAGTTTTCTTCATCCACATCATTGAAATTCTCTTCATCCACTGCATTCATATTCCTTTCTTGAAAATTTATTTCTTCTCTCTCCAAATTCTCATCCATTCCATCATCTTCAACAGTATCATGTTGTTCATCATTATTTTCTACAGAAGCATCAAGAGTTTCAGATTTTTTGAAATACCTGAACAAGCCATTCTCTTGAGAGTTAATGAGTGCATCTATTCGGTCTTTCTTTTTTCGTTTATCGTTTCCACACGGTCCCTTCTTCATGCTTTTTGGAGGCATTATTCTGAAATTTTAAAAAATAATTGCAGGTTACATAATTTATAAAAAAACTTGTTAGTTTAGTTAATCAATTTCTCTAAAATTGTATACTAACAAAACATAGTATAAACTAAACTTACTTGTGTTTAGTGATGGTAAACACTGAAGAAAAGGAAAAAAAAAGATGATTAGAATCTAGAGATTTTAGAGTTTGAAGAAAGTGGTTATGATAGAAACATGAGAAGAAAAAGAGTTAGATGCCCTAATTTTTTTTAATCTTATTAACAATTAATTTAGAAAAATAAAAAATAATGATAAAAAACCTAATACTACTAATATTTTACAAAATTTAAAGGCTCTAAAATTTATAAAGTAGTAACATAGGCACTGCCTGTATACAGAACAGATATGCGTTTCCTTGCTTCGGTAAAGAAAGGAGAAGGAAAAAAAACGCAAATCATGCATGTATTAGAGTTGGTACCGTTAAGATTCGAACACGTGTAAACATCCTAAAGTCACGTAGCAATTATTCACGTGTCCTTTGAACTTTGTCGGGGATAAAGTATTCCTCGATTAATATCCATCCACTACTCTCACTGGGTCCCATCTTTTATATTCCAATAGCCATCAGCCGACGCCTGACTTCACTCCGTTAGATTACAGTTACTGAAAACGCCCTCAGTTATGCCCATTAATAACGATTATGCCACCACATAGGTACAAATAGAGTTATTTCGGAAGGATAAGATCGTAATTAAGAGCAATTCTTGGGCCCTAAGATTTGAGGGCAAAAAGGGTAAACGCCATCTAGTAACGTCGCCGTCAACTGTTGACTCTTTCCTCCTTACAAAAATTAACAATAATTTCACGCCATGCGCAAGGAAAACGTGCTGGATAATTTATTTATACTATAAAAACAAATAATTACATAATTTGTATGTTTATGATGATATACAGGAAATTAATAGCCTCAAATGTGTGACCAAAAAAGTAAAATATTTGCTTAAGAAATAGGTAGAAATTAGAGTTAATCTTGGTCGTTTTTTTTTTTTTGTAATTCAAAGTGATGTTTTTTTTCTTTTTTGATCAAAGCCTTCATGTAATTACGTTCCGATTCTTTTTAACGGAGCTAAAATTTTAATATTAATTAGTTAAAAAAATGTTAGGTACAAAAAAAAACTCGTGACAAAGTTTCTTTATTGCACACGGACCTCTACTACTTCAGAAAAAGAAAAGAAAAGAAAAAAAAACACGTTATTTATTTTTATTTTCCTTATTAGTTTCTTTATTTATTCGGGAGAGGTTGAAGCCACACATAAACTTCTTGGGTAAAATGAGTTATTTATAACTAACGCATGAGCAAAAAGCTCAAGACATTTATACTCTTTGTAGTCCTCAATCTTTACGTGTAATCCACAAGAAAGATCTTTACTTGTTATAAATCTGATCATCGGTATGTCGACCGGACAAGCGCCGGAGAAGTCCAATTTTTCCCAGAGATGTAGTTTGCTCAGCCGGTACTTGAAGGAGAAGGGAAGTTTTGGGAATATTAATATCGGCTTGGCTCGAAAATCCGATCTTGAGCTCGCCGGAACACTCGATCCCATAGGTATTTATTTCTCTCTTCTCATCCTCTGATAGCCGCCGCCGACAAGGACCCATTTTTTAATGATATATTTTTAGAATCTTTGGTTCGTTGATTGTACGAGAGATTTTGGCCTTATTTTGGAGATATGTTAATTAATAAGATTTTTATTTGTTAAAAGATTTTGATAAATTTTAATCGGTTAGGGAAATTTTGTTTTGTTTTGTTTTGTTTTAGGTCAACAATATGTGATTAAGAAGGCAGAAACTTGGGAAACCAGACCCGTCGAGTTGATTCAGAAGCTTTCCAGTGGTGAAGCCTCTACTTCTTCCGAAGGCAAAGCCAGGGATGCTGATCTCGGGTAATTAAATTATACAGAGACTTTTCCAACTCCGGTTCGGTTTTCAGACTGTTTTGGATTTGAGATATCTGGTTTTAAATAAAAATCACATATTGTGGCAATTGAATTAGAGAAAGGACTTATATATTATAGATGTGTGGAGTTTGACTAATGTACCAATGGGTTTGATTTGATTTCAGTGAACCAGAAAAAGTAGTACCGGTGCCTGAAAATTCACAGTTGACCATATTCTTCGGAGGAAAAGTTATGGTTTACAATGAGTTTCCTGAAGACAAAGTAAAGGAGATAATGGAAGTAGCTAAAGAAGCAAGTCTTGTTGCTGGTGACTCGAAGAAGACTCAGAATCACATGAATCTCGACATGAACATTAGCAACAAAAGCGATGTGGTGATTCCTGATCTGAACCAGCCAACGAGTTCTGGGAACAATGAAGATCAAGAAACAGGACAGCAACATCAGGTTGTTGAACGCATCGCAAGAAGAGCTTCTCTTCATCGTTTCTTTGCTAAACGAAAAGACAGGTATAACTAACTTGGAACTTGTTTTTGTCTTACCTAAATTGATTGGAAACTTAGAATATTGCGAATTCCACCAACGCTTATGAGCTCATCTGATTAGAAATGTGATGTTTCAGTGCTTGTGTTTGAATAATTTTGGTAATACTTGTGTCATACTCCACAAGTATAGCCAAAATCTAGTTCTGAAATTAGGAAAAATGGTTGGAACCTTTTAGTTAAAGAGATAATTAAAAGCTGTTTATGTTTGAATTTCAGGGCTGTGGCTAGAGCTCCATATCAAGTGAACCAAAACGGTGGTCATCTTCCTCCCAAGCCAGATATGGCCGGTCCGTCGGCAAAGGCTGACCAATCCTCACGACACTTTGCGACTCCTCCAAAACCAAAGGCACATAACCCTATGCCGATGGATGTGGACAAATAAAGACATTGTTCCAATGATCTTGAACTCAACATATAAAACTCACAACTTCATGTTTGTTGTTTCATCTATTTAGGATTTGAAGCCGTAGATTTATGATTTTTATATATATTCTTCCATACTTTTTGACATCTTTAAGTGAGTTATAGTGTGTTACGTAGCTAAATAATATCTCTTTATACATAATTTGATACTTTTTTTTTTAAGTCTGGTTTAGATTTTTTTTAAAATTGTCATGTAGATTAAACTCCATTGTTGGTCTTTTCTTTAACCATTTTAAACGTTTTTAAAAGCAAGAATATTTGTTTTTTTTTCTTTCTTCTTATAGATTTCACATTTCAGAAATTAAATTGGATTTAGATGTATGATCTGGCTCAGTTAAATACTTGTCAAGCTCTGATAATAGGAGTTTCCGATTAAGTTGGAAATGTTCGATATAGCTTATATATATGTTGGTTTCTGATTTATACTATGCGTGAATCAATCCTTTTATTTTGATAACATTTACGAATAATGTTGACATTATGAAAAACCAACACCAAAACAACTTCCATATATACGAAATATCAAGATTTTGTTAATTGGTTCAATATATCGTTTGTAAAATCATTATAGAGGAACATACGGTAGATTTTTTCTTGTTTATCGTGTGCAACCCCACATATACATTAGTGAGTTTAAGTTCGAGTACCCACACATAAACATTAGGAAGTATTAAGTTCACGTTTTATGGTTGTATACGGCGATGTCACTGGTTTAATTAAACCCAACTACCCAATCTTGTTTTTGGTTTGAGTGTCGATATTATCATAGTATTACATTGGAGTGTGTTCTTTACTCTGATCATAGTCGAAAAACCAAAATTACGTTTCATTATTATTTTTTGTTAACACCAAAACATTCAAAATTAAGCATATATTGTACGTTCAGACAAGAACTTAACCAAGACATAAGAAAAACCGAAGTAATTAAAAAAGAAGTTGCATTATCACAAGTTCAAAGCACCAAAAAAGAGCTTCATCTTCTTCTATGAGTCGTCGTCAGAGAAGGTAATCTTCTTACCGCAGAATATAGGTAGCTTCTGTTTCTTCAGATTCGGTTTGGTCTCCAAATC
This sequence comes from Cardamine occulta, assembly GCA_028015245.1. Taxonomy (NCBI): domain Eukaryota; kingdom Viridiplantae; phylum Streptophyta; class Magnoliopsida; order Brassicales; family Brassicaceae; genus Cardamine; species Cardamine occulta. The sequence continues at coordinate 18,781,986 of CM051368.1, read as the reverse complement.
ATCTTCTTCTATCTGAAGGCTTTGTCGTCGAATGTAGTCTTCGTACCAAAGCTTCTCTGCAAGGTTGTACTTGGGTCGTAGAGGGTATGGAGCTATCTCAACCATGTTAAGAAAAATGGCTTCACCATTCTTCCTTAGCAACACCTTCTTTGCTTCGTTAACAGAGGCAAACTCAACAAAGCCACAACCCACATGCTCACCTCTATCGTTTACAATAAGTCGAACACGACAAACTTTTCCAACATCTTTGAAGATATTGATGATATCTGATATTTTAGTTCGGGGAGAGAGATTGTCAACAAAGAGCGTCTTTTTTCTTACGGCAACTTCCTCAACAAAATCAGGAGTTTCATCAAGTCCTTCCACTGCCTCATCTTCTTCTATCAGAAGGCTTTCTCGTCGAAGGTAGTCTTCGTACCAAACCTTGTGATCTATGCACCACTTGGGGCATATATGGAAGGTATGGATCTATCTTAGTCACATCAAGAAATATCTTGCGATTGTGTAAATATTCAACCTTCTTCTCTTCCAAAGCCTTGTTTGCTTCGTTAGCAGAAGCAAACTCAACAAAACCATACCCCACAGGTTTGCACTTGTGGTTTATAATAAGTCGAACATGAACAACTTCTCCAACATCCTTGAAGAAATTGACGATATCTGATATTTTAGTTTTGTAAAAGAGATTGGAAACAAAGATGGTCTTTTTTTCTTATGGCAACTGCCTCAACAAAATCTGGAGTTTCATCTTCTTCTATTAGAAGAATTTGTCGTCGAAGGTAGTCTTCGTAACAAAGCATCTCGAACCTTGTGATCTATGCAATACTTGGGTTGTGGTGGTGGAGGGTATCGAGGCACCATAGCAAGAACAATATCACGACCGCCAAAATATTCACCATTCTTCTTTTGCAACACCTTCTTTGCTTCTTTAGCAGAAGTAAACTCAACATAGCCATAGCCCACATGGTTGACCTTGAAGTTTACAGCAAGTTGAACACGAACAACGTCTTTTCCAATATTTTTGAAAAAATTGATGATATGTGATTTATTAGTGTGGGGATTGGGATTGGTAACAAAAAGTGTCTTTTTTCTTATGGCAGCTCTCATAAAATTAGTCTCCAACAACTCGACCCTTTCTTTGATTTGTTGGAGATTCGGTTTGGTCTCCAAATCTATCTTCTCGATTTTCGCTTACCCAATAAATTAGCTTTGGCCATGGAGAATATGAAAACAGCGAGGGTTTCTTTTCCGGCAAGCAATAAGCAATAGGAATATAAATAAAAAATCGGCCTTGGCGTTAAGTCTCTTTTACCCCTGTCTTATCCCGTAGATTACTAAATTACCCTTCCACCATTGTTTCTGTCTGCTGCCGTTTTCTAAAACCCTAGCAGCAAAGCTTGTAGAACCCCGTCTGATATCATACAGAGATTTGACCGAACCTAATTGTCTTCGTTCTTGAGAGAAAACTATTCAATGTCAAAGTTAAAGCCTTTGAGTAAGTCATCGCAGGATTTGAATCTTCTCACATCTGATATCGCATCATTCGCTTCCTCTATTGGCTTAGCTTCATCTCTTCCTTCTTCGGGTTTCAACGACACTGATTTCCGAAAACCAGCTAAATCCAAAACCCAGAAACGGAAAAAGCCTAAGAACAACAACGCCTCCGATCAGAAACACCAGAAGGATGAAGTTAAAGAAGGAGACACAAGGAAGTCAAAATCGAACCTTGGAAATGAACCTGGAAAGAATTTGGGAGGAGAGAAGAAGCAAGCCAAAGATGCACCGGTGAAAGAAATAATAAACCCTAAGCCAAAGCCTGATTTTTTATCGATTGATGATGATCATCATGGGATTAAGGCCAAACGTTTTGATAAGTACAAGAGTTTGCCTAAGTTACCATTGGTGAAAGCTAGCTTATTGAGCTCGGAATGGTACAATGATGCAGCGGAGCTTGAGGAGAAGGTGTTTGGTGGAGGAGCTAACCGGAAAGTGGCGGTGACGAAGAAGGAGGAGGTGTTGGGTGTGGTGGAGGCGAAGAGAGAATTAGGTGAGAGGTTGATGTGGCAATACGCTGAGGACTTTGTAACATCGAAAGGGAAGAGTGGAGATATGAAGATGGTGATTTCTGCTCAGAAGTCAGGGACTGTAGCTGATAAAATTACTGCCTTTGAGATTATGGTTGGAGAGAACCCCATTGCTAATATGAGGTCTCTTGATGCCTTACTGGGTATGTTTCTGTTTCCTTTAGTTTTCCAATGGTGAAATCCTCTGAAGCATTTTGTTGATGTCTCGTTTATGTTATCTACTCTGTTTATTGCAGGAATGGTGACCTCAAAGGTTGGAAAACGTTTTGCATTTAAAGGTCTTAAGGCTCTATCAGAAATTTTGATCAGGTACATTTTTGTTACTCTCCCACCCAGCTATTAATTTATGTGTTCAGAATCATAATTTTTTTCTTATTGACTGAGGTTTTTTCCAGGTTATTACCTGATCGTAAGCTGAAGACACTTTTACAGCGACCTTTAAACAACATTCCGGAAAATAAAGATGGTTACTCGCTTCTGCTATTTTGGTACTGGGAGGAATGCTTGAAACAGAGGTAAATATAATTCATCATTTTGCTTTCAATTTGTTGTTAGGCTTATTTATGGCCTCACTAGATAAAGGAATAAAAAGAACTTTTATCTTTTTAATACAAGAGAGAAAGGTATTCTGCTTCAAGGGCATATGTTTATCACTTTTTCCAAGATCTGTATCTTCTATCAGTAAATGTTCTGGATCTATGATTCAGTTAACGGCTTACTGTGCTGACTTTGTAGGTATGAGCGCTTTGTCACTGCCCTTGATGAATCATCCAAGGATATGCTCCCAGAGCTAAAAGACAAGGCTTTAAAGGTATATCCTATCACCACTCTGCATCCCGTAGCCTCTTTAGTAGCACTGGTCTCCAGGTTTTGTAAGATTCTTGATGAGTTATCATACTAGACATTTGAGTATATTCAATATAATCCTTCTCTGAAGGATGCATTATTGTATGGTTCTTGGTTTTTTAATAGCTATTATGAGTTTTTTGCCTGGTCATATGATCAGGATCTTTCCTTAAGTAAATGTTTTTTTTTGTTTGATTTCAGACGATATATTTCATGTTAACAAGCAAATCAGAACAGGAACGAAAATTGCTAGTGTCATTGGTGAACAAGGTATTGTCAATTGTTCTTTTGAATCTGTAGCTAATCAAATTTTCTCAACTGTGATCCCTTAAATTGTTCCGTGGGTTACTTTGCACAGTTGGGGGATCCTCAAAACAAAAGTGCATCTAATGCTGATTATCACCTGACAAATCTTTTGGCTGATCATCCTAATATGAAGGTGCGCCTATTCAACCTTCATAGACCCAGTTTCGGGATTTAATTACGTATTTGGTGTTTGGGTTTTCTCTTTGGCTTAAATGTATAGTTATTTTTCAGGCTGTGGTGATTGATGAAGTTGATTCCCTTCTCTTCCGACCTCATCTTGGGTTACGTGCAAAGTATCATGCTGTATGTCCTTTAATTTACTGGTCATATTTTCAAAAAAATTTCTCTTTCCATTGTTCTACTCTATTTAGGTTCACGATAACCATCTTTCTTTATTTTCTTGCTCATCTCTTTATCAGTCATCTGAAGTTTATATTTTGGCTACTTTTGAACTGAATGGGAAACAATGTATCCACGTTTAGCTTTTCTTGAACCATGATTATTAACCCTTGTAAATTTTTTAGGTTAACTTTTTGAGTCAAATTCGATTGAGCCACAAAGGAGATGATCCAAAGGTGGCAAAACGCCTAATTGATGTATATTTTGCCCTGTTTAAGGTATGTTACTGGCATCTAAAGTCTATATAAGTGAGAAATTAAACATTTTCTTATGATCTCCTCAAAGTTTTTGTCCCTTTATTTCCACCTTCTTTTCATGATCTCAAAGACTTCTACTACCCCTAAATGTTCTCTTTTGGTGTGTCATTAATCATAAGCCATAACATAAAATCTTTCACCCGTTGGATTATGGCTCAAGTCTGAGACACAGGAGTGTGTTTGCATTCTTGTAGGTTTTAACCACAGAAGCAAATAGGAAACAAGGTGCAGATGACAAAGGAGCCGCTGATAAGAAAAATGCCAACTCGAAGGACACAAAAGAAGAGAAGTCATCTGATTCACCTGTTGAATTGGATTCCAGAATTCTATCAGCTCTACTGACGGTTAGTCCAGATGTGTTTTTTTTTGTAATACATCACGTATGTAATTTTATAGCACTGAAACTTTACAGATCAACTTATGCCTTAGTTCTCCGTTATTGCAGGGAGTTAACAGAGCTTTTCCATATGTTTCCACTGATGAGGCCGATGATATTATTGAATCCCAGACGCCGGTGCTTTTTAAACTGGTAACTCCTAAAGCTTCACCAGATAAGTTTAGTTTCATTAGTTGCATCCAGAAAATTTATAAAGAAACTGGGATCTTGAATGTGTGCAGGTACACTCGAAGAATTTTAATGTGGGAGTTCAATCACTGATGCTTCTTGACAAGATCTCATCCAAGAATAAGATTGTCAGTGACAGATTTTACCGTGCATTGTACTCAAAACTTCTACTTCCCTCCGCAATGAATTCGTCCAAGGCAAGCTAAATTTTGAAGCTTCTATTTTTCTACGTTTCCATCACGTCATTTTATTCTTAGTTTATCGTTACAATTTGGTAGAGCCCGAAATTGGTTTGAGAGTGTTGGCCTAAGAATGTTTTATACAGTTATAATCTTGTGAAAGCCACTTTATATCTTCTAATAAAACACTGATGCATCTCCCCCTGGCATGAACCATAGGCTTTCCTTCATAACCCTGTTCAATAATTTGCCATCCTGTTTTTCAGGCTGAAATGTTTATCGGGCTTCTTCTCCGAGCTATGAAAAATGATATAAATGTGAAGCGTGTGGCTGCCTTCTCCAAAAGAGTCCTGCAGGTTGGTATCATGAATATATAATTTATCAACCCCATCTTTGGTAGCTCTAGTTCATTGATTATGATGACAGTATTCATATCATCCATATCTTTACAGGAATCTTGATTCTTTTGTTATAATAAGTAGTGATGTTGACACACTATGAAATTTTGGTGTTATCTCTAAAGTTTAATCTTAAATGTTTGAGTAGGTTGCGCTTCAACAACCACCACAGTATGCCTGTGGATGCCTTTTCCTTCTGTCTGAAGTGTTAAAAGCAAGACCGCCTCTATGGTATGCTTTTTTTTTTGGTTCTGTTAATCATATTTGTTCGTGGCTTTTATCCGGTGATTCAATGGGTCCGTCTATCCATCATGCAGGAACATGGTGGCCCAGAGGGAATCAGTTGAGGAAGAAGAAGATGTAGAACATTTTGAGGATGTGAGAGAAGAAGATGAAATTGTTCCCAATAAAGAAGCAGAAATAGAAGAGAATGATGTTGAAGTTGATCATGACAATGGCAGAATTACAAGTAGAGATGGTGATTCTTCTTCAGATGACGAAGAGCCTTTGGCGGTCAGGCAATCTGATGAAGAAGATGATTATGATTCTGATGCTGCGGAAAAGCTATTCAGAAGAGAAACTCCCCATGAGGTTACCATGGAGGTTTCTAATGATATGGAAAAACGAAGCCAACTGCCACTGAAATCAAGTTTTCTTCCTGGAGGATACGATCCACATCATAGAGAGCCCTCTTACTGGTCAGTTAAGCTCTTCTTTCTTTCATCAAAACTAAAGTATACTGCTTTTCTCCCAGTTAAATCTAATAATCTGTGCTTGGAACAACAAAAATTACATACACACCTGTAAATACTTTAGCAACTTTCTTTTATTTTATAGCCTTTTTGGTTGGAACTGAATCCTTAATCTACAAATTAACAGTAACGGAGACCGTGCGAGTTGGTGGGAGTTGGTGGTTCTTTCAAATCATGCTCACCCCTCGGTTGCTACGATGGCTGGAACCCTTCTCTCAGGAACTAATATTGTTTACAATGGAAACCCGTTGACCGATTTATCTCTAACTGCTTTCTTGGATAAATTCATGGAGAAGAAACCAAAGCAGAACATTTGGCATGGTGGCTCCCAGATTGAACCTTCTAAGAAGGTATATGGCTCAAGCTTCAACAAGCAGAGTTTAAAAAACATTTTGTTATCTACTTCACCTGTAACGGTTTTTTTCTTCTTTTTCTCATGTGCAGCTTGACATGTCAAACCGTATGATTGGATCTGAGATTCTCTCATTAGCAGAAGAAGACGTATCTCCTGAAGATCTAGTATTCCACAAGTTCTATGTGAACAAGATGAACAGTACGAAGCAGTCAAAGAAAAAGAAAAAGAAGAAGCTACCTGAAGAAGAAGCTGCTGAAGAACTTTACGATGTGAATGATGGTGATGGCGGAGGAAACTACGATAGCGATGTTGAATTCGAGGCTGGTGATGAGAGTGACAATGAGGAGATTGAGAATATGTTGGATGATGTTGATGATGATGCTGTGGAGGAAGGAGGTGAATATGATTATGATGATCTCGATAAAGTAGCTGGCGACGATGATGAAGAGCTTGTGGGTGATGCGAGTGATGCAGAGATGGACACAGACATGGACTTGATTGATGGTGAAGATGTTGATGATGTTGGTGGTGATGATGATGATAGTGATGGTGGTGATGATGATCGTGGTAAGAAGAAAAAGCAAGGAAAAGGAAAAAGGAAATCTCCATTTGCGAGTCTTGAAGAGTACGAGCATTTGATTGACCAAGACGAGGAGAATGATTCAAAGACTGAAAGAAAAGTAACATCAGAGCCCACAAAGAAGAAGAAAAAGAAGAAGACCAAAGCATCAGGGTAGAAAAGTTCAAAGCAAGACTTAAGACTTGTTGCTTGCTATGCAAGGCTCCTTGTGTTGAGTATTATTATACTTGAACGCGGGAGATGAATTATTCCAATTTTGAGCCTTTTTGTTGTGTTTTTTTTTCTACTTTTATGTTTTCATCTTCGAAGAAAATTATTGTACAATTTTGTTATAATTTAATCACTTGATACTTGAAACAAATGTTCAAATATCTTCTTCACGAATTTTACATTTAAATGAAAACATTTGAGCATAGTGATGTGGCATCATGACAGGCGTGGGAATCCAAGTGGATTTAGTGGTAATTGGGTAGTTAGTTAAATCATCTTAGATCTTTAATTGAGTGATATGATTAAGACATGCTTAGTTCATATGTAACCTTAAAATCTTACTTTTTTGGGGGGATAACCCAACTTTAAGATCCTTTTTAAAAAAGAACATTTCCAAACCTAAACCCACTATCAGAAAAAAAAAAAAACTTATAACATTTCCAACCCCATAAATGGATCAGGTCAAATCAATTAAAGATCCATTAGAACATCGCGATATTCAAATAAATATCAACTAAATCATCGATTTGACTGATACGTCAGCTGAATAGTAGAATGATGGAACAGTTAAATAATCAAATTGCCAAAACACTTGAGTTGAATAGAATTTTCGTAGAATAAATATACTAAAATACTGGTTTTATAGATTAATGACATTTTAATTTTTAGTTATTTATCTAATTCTCTTGTTCCAGTAAGATTAGTCGAACTCAAGATGTGGCAATGCTCTTCCCCTCCCTTCTTCCCCCCAGAGCTTCTCCACATCGACCACTATGACTCTATGCCTACTCTATGCCTACCAACACAACATCGGTAGAAAATAATAACTTATAAAGTTATAACGATACTTTATGCTAATTTGATGGCTGAAATGTATGAAATATGGATTATTAAAGTATATATACGAAGTCGAACAAAAATTAAAGTAGATTAGTCGCACAATTGTCCCGCACTTACATTAACAACACCATTCCAACTGGCCTGTCTCTACTTTAATTTGGACTCTAGCTAGTTTTTAATATGTTTAATCTCTTAAATACGTTTCTAATCTTTTTAGACGTTTTTTTAAATTTCCGTAACTAAAAGTGTACAATGCTAAAAGTATTATATGTTAGAATATTGAGTAATATATATTCCTACTTTTTTATATCTTTTAAATAGGATAACTCGATTTAAACAAATCATTACAATGATTACGAATCGGAATTAATTAGTATTCCAAAATTCAGATTAATTGCTTGTCTGTTTCATGTAATACCAGTATGTATGTGCATAAACATGTATGTGCGTGTGTCATTTTCCATACTTTTTAATCTTCCATAAATTCACTCATTAGACAACAACAAAAAAGCACTCTTGATCAAATTGTTAGGTCTAGTTTGATGTATACATAAGTATCTTTAGATAATACTTAGACATGGGATAGTTATCTAATGTCTAATGATGAGTGATTACTAGTTTACTATTTGATTTCTTTTGCCATAAATAAGTATATGTTCGACCATTTATAAAATGAAGTATTTAAAATTCCTTGATGATTAGCTTACCATCCACAACTTTTTTTGTTCGATAAAGACAAACGGTAAGGTAAGGTCTTCTCTACCTAATTTCTGGGAAATACCAAACTAAACTATAATAAAATATATTAGCAATTATATATGGAATACTGAATATTTATGATAGAAAATAAGCCTTTCCAGTAAATAAAAGGACTGATTTTGTCAAAAGAACATAATCTGCCTTGTGATTTGTTGTTGCATCAGTCAATTCTAATTTTATTTATATGATTTCTGGACTCCGGTTTCGAAAATACAGATATAATATATGGTTATAGGTTTATTCATATGAATTAAGAAAAAAAATTAGTCGATAGATGAAGACCATATTTGTTTATTGTGTAAATATGAACGACAAAAAGTTAGCATTATCGGGTAATATTCAATAAAACTGTGGACAAGATGTAATCGTTATCTAAAAAACATCACTCTTTGTCCGATCATTAGACAACAACACGCAATAGGCGGGTTGCCTACACATCCACACACCCCCATACACACGTATAAAATTTTATATATTATTTTTAATAACAATATTAGTACATCATAAATTCATAATATCAATAAAAAGTTTATTGAATAAATATGTATGATCAAGGATTTTTATGGTGTCTGACATCTATGCAGACAACAAAATGTTGCAGGTAAGAAAATAGTGTGTATAATATATATATATATTATTGTTTTTATACTAGGTATTCATTATTAATGAAATGATATTGGATTAGTAATCCAATTAAAAAATCATATATTTTCAGATATAGGGTCCAGTACGGTTAATATATGGGATATATTTTCATGTTGAATTTTTGAAAATTTTTAACGTATTAAGCAAGTTTTTCTTCTAAAAAATCAAATTGTATTGTTGTCTCACATGTTACACACTATATTATATCATGTATGTCATCAATAGATGATTTTTTATATCAACAGATGTAACATAATATATGAAAATGATATAGCTAATATTGCAAAATTCAAAATTTAAATGATTACGAATCTATTTTATGAAATCTGATTACAAAATAGAGAAAAAAAAAATGTAAAAACAGTGGGCAAAGAACTAGTTTTGCCATTTATGTCCTCATCTCTTAGCTGTTATGCATCAATCGGTGGGTCATGCATAAATACGTTCTCTATCTCGGTCTCTCCTTTGTCTATCTCACTCAATATATATACACGAACCTTCCTCGTTATTTCCTCCCAAGAACATCTCAAACATTCCTCTCCTCTTCATCCAATATTTTGACCCCCACACACACTCATATAAACACTTATAAATTTCCTCATAAACCCTAAACCCTAGCTAGTTTCAACAACTATCTCTTGTTCCAAATCCAAGAAAAAGTTTCAATTTCATTAGCAATGGCCAAAGTCGGGAAGCTGACAAAGCTCAAGTCGGCGATAAAGAAATGGCCTTCTTTCGCCAAGAACCACCACCAATCATCCTCCTCCGCTGCCGTCTCTGACGAGCTCTCAGAGGACAACAATCTCCATGTGGTTTATGTTGGTCAAACTCGAAGACCTTACATGCTTAGACCAGACATCATCTCTCACCCACTCTTTCAAGAACTCGTGGATCGGTCTTCTAAATCCGTCGAACAAGATCGTGAGATTGTTGTATCTTGTGAAGTCGTTTTGTTCGAGCACTTATTGTGGATGCTCAAGACTGGTCAAGAAGGAGGATCCGTTGAAGAATTGGCTGAGTTCTATACTTATTGACATCGAGCTATTGAATTTATACATTTATTTCGTACAATATATACTTTTTGTTGTTTTTTGGTTGTTGATGATTTGTATTTTGATTCGATGCGGTGTGTGATCCAAACATGATCTCGTAAACCATGTCATTTGCTTCCGTTTTTTTGAGCAATTTTATGATGATGATGAGCATATGTAGTTTCTTACTTTGTTACGGCCAACAAGGAATAAATTTCTCTTAACAACAATCTTTATATTTCCTTCGAAATGTATTTTTTTTTAATAAAAAATCTTCAAAATGTATTTCGATACCTCCAGTAATTGTAATATACTTATAGATTTATGGTTGTTTTTGTTTCTATATTAATTTTGTTGTGGCGATTTTTTCCTCTCTTTTTTTGTTAAAGGGTTTTTATTTTTTGATAAAGGTTTTCTATATTGTGGCGGTTTGTTAACTTTTGTTTCTCTTTTTGTAAGGTATCTTTCTCTTGAGTCATGAGTCTGATGACATAATAAAGAGGGCCTTTGATGATGCTTGAAATTGCTTTAATTCGGATAAAAAATAGTTTGCTTGAATATGATGAGTCCAAACCATTTATCTTGCTTTATTTTAAAAATATGAGTAGCAATGGATTATATCATCGATAATCGTAGTATTTTTTTTTGTGTGTGTCATATGTAATATACTAATATGTATGGTGTCTAATTGTCTATTTCAAATATATAATTTTGCATATAAAATAGAAAATGGAATGCAAATTTTTTTAAGGAAATAATAATGGTCGCTCTCATGACGCGTTGGTGGCCTGGTCCCAATTCCATGGCCCTACTCTCCTTTCTAGTTGCAGATATTATACATTTGATTTTTAATATTCCTGAACTTTCAGCCATACAAAATACATTAAAGCCTACAGGTTAATTACTCGACATGATAAATTTATTATTAATATTAATTTCTTACCAACACTAGTTCAACATTTATATAAAAAAAAACATTAGTTCAACATGTATAAGTGCATTATACATTTTGTAGACATTAATTTGTGGCAAGACATTAGCTTCCGAGGTGGTGAGGAAAGGGACGCGCGGAGTACTATATTATTAAAGAGTGTCGAGGACTTTAATAGAAAAGTATTTAGTTAGACCTAAAAACGTAATTATCTTAATTAATTTAGGTAGGAGGAAGTTCTAATCATTTATATGCTTGCAAGAAAATATAATTAAATCAAGAGGAGAAGTTTCTTTGTTAAGTTTGGTTAAGCTTCTTAATTGATTCCGACATGCTCATGATTGAGAAGTCACTCGGTGTGTCCTTTCCGCAAACTTCATGGGACTTGTACTTCTGTCATGTTCATTGTTTATATTATTTTATCGTATGTATAAATTGGGTTGGTAAGTAACTAAATTGTTATGGCTATGGGTTTGCTTATTCAACGTTGATTATAGAAGAAACTACAATTAGATTGGCTTCAAACGTAGGGTTTTATAGCCACTAGAAACTAACAGCCAAAAAATGGTATTGGGCCTTAGTGGGCCATATGGTCCAAATTTACGAAATTAACGACGATAAAAACCAAATACCAACAAGCTACAACAACATTAAAAAAACAAAACCCAAGATTGTATCACCCTGAGAGTAGATAAAAGCTCCGATCGAAACTCAACATCTAAAACATATATATAAATCCTTAAAAAAAAAAAAAAAAAACAGCTGAACTGAAAGAAGAAGGAAAGTTACCTGCAAGAACAAAAGACCCTCTTAATGCATTTGTTTCATCTGAATTGAAACTGGCATGCACTTGAAGCCCAAACAACACTTTTCAAATCATTGACCACCTCAAGCTTATCTTCATCATATATACAGTTTGAAGAGAAAGTAGCTCTCTTCAAACGATTTGCGTTCTTCAGAATGTATTTGGCCACTTCTCTCTCTTCTTCTCCCCTCCATTTGTAGCCTGCCCACATGAATGTCTCAAGATGAACCAACAAACATTCAGGAACATTCTTTGTTTGATTCCATTCTGCACCATGTAATAGACAGTTTCTCAAGAAATTGGTATCGATGATCTTGAGGACTTTCAATTTAGGACAAGTATCGAGCATGAGGTTAGTAGATAGTACTGGTGTATTTGTAAATAGCTCCAAATATACCAGCTTGTAAAAAATGCTACTGGTAGGAAACTTAATCTCAAACGATGATAAATCCAAGGAAAGACGTTTGACTAAAAGGAGAGATCCCATAAGCTTGTCATTGTTTATGTTAGAAACATTACTAATACTTGCTTCCACAAGCTCAGGTACGTTCTCAATCAGACAAGACTTAAGAGACTTTACACGTTGAACCTTGAAATACTTCAAAGAAGGAGATTTTATCACATATCTCCAATGATCTTCTCCATGATCAATGTCATTATTAATTGATAGTTTCTGTAAAGATGGCACTGCAATAGTGAAAGTTTTCATAGTGCAACGTGGATTTCTAAGCACCATAAAATCTTCAAGCTTAGGGCAGCCAGATAAAAGGTTACCAACTGATGCTGCGCCTTTGAATTCCACAGAGTGAAGGTGAAGAGTTCTAAGGGATTTCAAACAAACCGAAGAAGGAACATCCATAAAGATTACACTAGACTTGAGTTCCAAAGTCTCAAGTGTTTCACAGTTATACAAGCATCTAGGAAGTGTGAATGATCCTAGTTGATAATAAAATTGGAGTACCAAATCACGTACGTTGCGGGTAATTGCAATTCCAATCAAGATTCCAGTGTCCACTGCACTAAATTTATCTGAACGAATTTGGAGATGCAAACTCTGTAGAACTGGAGCTTTATTTGAAAGCAAAGACTTACAAACATTCTCGGGATCAAGTCTGTGATCAGTTAGAGAATTAAACTCAATGTTTTTATACCCCATCCGGATACTGAACCGGGCTACTCTTCGGGTCACCGGATTACCAGATCAACCGGGCATTAATCCGGGTCGACCACGAAACAATAAACTAATATATATGTTATATATATATGTATAGTTGTATAAATATATAGTAAAAAATTATCAATAAGAAAATAAACTAATAAAACATCACTACATGAAAATAAATTATTTATTATATAATATAATCAATTGTTAAGAAATAAACAAATATTATAATGAATTATATATTATAATACAAGAGAATTTTAAATATAATATTTCATTATGTTGATCAAAAGATAAAAACCACAAAATATAGAGAACATTTTATTATTATACAATATATATGAAGTGGTCATAAAGATTATAAATAAATACAAAAAAAGATAGAAATAAAAATAATTAGTATGTTGTGTTTGAGTCAGAAAAAATATGAAGGATAACTGTAAAACATTATTTTATTCTCAAAATCAAACATTTTATTTGTATCAAAATTGTTCTAAAATTAAAAATTTTAATATTTTGAAAATTTCTCTTGACCCGTAACCCGGTGAACCGGTCGAACCGGCCGGATGGCGGGTTAATAGCGGGTTTTCTGGATTTTTCCAATTTTTAAATTACCGGTTTTTAGCATGAAACCCAAACCGGAAGAGCATCCAGGTCCCGAGTCAACCGGTCCGACCGGCCGGGCCGGTCTGGGTCTGAAAACACTGATTAAACTTGAGTTGAGGCATCATCTTCCAATGAGATCTCCATTGTTTAGACAAAACACTTATGGCTATGGCTTCTTTTGTAGGAAGTAAACACAATATCTGCACATTCACAACACCACCTCGCTTATTCATACTCTCACCTTCTCTTTTAGGGTCAACGTTTAGGGTTTTGGAGGATGAGACTGCGGCCGAGAGGATTTATTTTCTCCCAAGCATTAAATAAATATTCTTAGGTATATATTTTTAAAAAAGTTCTTTTAGGTATCTCTTGTAGTATATATCATTATATCCTTAACTCTCTTGGGAAAACAATTTATTTTTCCCGAAACAATTTTCTTTTCCGTTTAGGATTTAGGTTTGCTCTTTATAAAGAGAGAAAGGGCATACGCTTAAGCACAAAAACTAGATCAAGAATTGCACAACTTTGTGCAAACATGACCTCTGTTTCTCTGCCTAGTGACCTTGTTATTGAGATCATATCCCGAGTTCCATGCAAATCCGTAGCAAGATTTCAATCAGTCTCGAAGCAATTTAGGTCTCTCCTCTCTGATCCTTGTTTCCTCCGCCTCCACCAGAGCCGTTCACGTGATGCTCTTTTTACTCTCAAGGCAGTTAAAGATACAATAACATACAATTTCTTTGTGACCAACAAGGCCAATGGCCTCGTCCACAAGTTCAATGCAGACTTTCGTAACCATAACCATAGAATCAAAAGAATGTTAAGTTCTCACCACCAGCTCTTATGCTTTTTGTGTGAAAGGAGGATCCATCTATGTGACCAGTGGCAGACCCATGTGTAGTGGAGTGGGGTCAGCTGACCCCACAAAAAAAAAATTGTGTGTATATAAAATTTGTTTTGGTTGAAAATTAACTTTGAACCCATGAAACTTTAGGTTTTTTTTAGCCCATTTACCTTTTGAACCCATAAACTTACTTTTAAAAAAATTATACCAATTGCAAGACCCAAAGCCCATTTTGTTTTTGACCCCGGTAAAAAAAAATTCTGGGTCCGCCACTATATGTGACCCTGTGAACAAGGAGTTGAAGAATTTACCTGAGTCTCCGTTCTCCTCTCAATGGTGTAATTTCAACAAATCCGATGAGTGTCTCGTTTCCTTTGGATTTGTTGACCCTACGATGCAGTACAAAGTCGTCAAGTGGCCTCACGACTTGGATGAAAACCGTACAAGAAGGTTGCCAAGTGGTCTCATCACGACTTGGAAGAAAATCAATCTCCAGTTTCAGGTCTTGAACATTGATGTCGTCGGATATGGCTGTGTTAAAGTATCCCCTTGGAGATGGAAGCATAGACCATGTCCATATCTTCTACAACTATCTTCTCATGTTCACGTCAATGGATTTATCTACTGGACCACTAGTGATTTTCAGATCGTGTCTCTCTCTCTAAAAGACGAAACTTTCTCAACTGTAAACCCTAAACCCCTTGCTTCCGCCTTGACACCCAAGGAATATCCGAAAAATCTCGCATTTTCACGTTATTTGGAAGCCGTGGAAACTTATGGATGATAGATTACGATGTCCAGTCTGAAATCATGGAAATTTGGAAGATGGAAGAAAGTCGAAGCGGCTGGGCCAAGATTCATAAGATCGACCTCGGAGGAGCACATCCAAATTACTATTATGATGGTAATGTGGAGATGGTAGATATTGGGTCAGACCAAGTTTTGTTCAAGTTATCGTATAGGAGGCTATTGATATGCTACGATGCCAACACAAACACCCTCAAGAACTACGAGACAGAGTGTAGAGACTATGATCATATTAATATGTGTCACTTCACCGATGGACTCTTGTCTATACACAACCTTGATCGAAATGTTTAATTCTTGATATGTTCCCTCACAATCCACTACTATATCGCAATAGTAATTAGTATTTCTATTTATACTATCTTCTTAGAACGAGAAACTCATAGGATGATTATCAAAGCACAGAACCAGTTTCGTATAAACTTGTCATTTACTCATATAGAGAGGCATGGAAACTTTGATGAGTATTTTTCTTAAATTCTTGATCTACAATTTGGTTTTAACCGTTTAGGTTCGTCTTTGTGCATATGGTGAAAATACCTGCATCGAAATTTAAAGCATGAAGTTTGTTGATTCTCGTACCGTTGTTTCTAAGTCTAATCATGTTTAATTTTGGAATTTGGGGTTAAGTTAACCACTTTCGCCTTATAATGTATCTCCTCTTTCATGATAATTTGGGCCACATGGGCCAAATTATGAAATGAAGGCCAACGCGGAAGGAAACGTGACTTATAAAACGACGGCGTAACGACCAATTGCTTCTTCCTTTGTTCGTCTTCCAGTTTAAGTGACACTAATCGGTGGCCTACGTACGTTGCCACTGGTTGTGCAACGGCGACGGCGACGCCATAAGTAATGGAGTGAGTTTCTTTACGTATTTGATAAGAAGCATCTGTATAAAGGAAAAATTCAGGTGAAACCAACTCATCCTTTTTTCTCCGATGTGATTTTATCAATTTCTGTCTATCAAGTGTTTGCTGAAATGCCTCAATGGGCAATAGTTAGTGTTGATCCAGGAAATTCAGAGGAATGTCACGGTTTAGATCATTGTTTCAAGCCACGGTTAATGTAACAAAGAAGGGTATGTTCCACTTTCTTCTGCTGCTACATTTGAGTCAAGTAATGATGTTCAACACTTGTTGTAACTTGTTGAATTTCCTGCTATTGGTGTCCTGTTCTTGTATTAATTTGGATGCGGATATAAAAGCTATGAATACTTTATATACTTATTCTTGTTTTCAATTATAATCAAGTGCCTTTGATTGGATTATTGGAAAGTAAAGATTTTGTTTCAAGACTAGCCTCTTTGCATCTTTTCTTACCTTTCTGCTATGCTTCTTTTTAGGTAGTCTCTAACATATTTTCACAATCTAGCTCTAACATGGGAACTCGAAGAAATGGTGCCGCCTGTGGAGAAGTGTATATTCAAGTTTAATTCAAAAGAAGACCTGAAGACATGGCATCTCTACTCTGATTCTGAATATGGAGGTACTTAAAGCACACCGGTTCAGGCATTTGCTTCATATTAAAAATTACTGAGATGAAATAAGATTTCTGGATATATGCACTGCAGAACAATTCTTCATGTGATCTGCTCATTATTGTGTTGGATATTTTACTTTAGGATTATCGTCGGCTTCATTGGAGATTAAAGATGGAGGAAATGGATCAGATTATAATGGTTAGTACTTGGCCTTTACCTTCTGTTGCTTTTTCCCTTGGGTCTGATACAACCTGTTTGTGCGAGGTAGATTTTCGAAATAGGCTCGGTATGCTTCTTTGACTTGAACATATTAGAGTATACTCTAAAAAAAAAAATGATTTCTCTTGAATTTTTTTTATCTACAATTTCTCTGGTTTAGCTGTTTAGGCTCTTCATCGAGCCTCACATGAAAGTAGGTTACTTCTGGTACCATTGTTTATAATTTCATAATATTCTTTCTGCAATTGGGTGGTGGCCATTTCACCTGATATCTCCTCCTAGGTGTTTTCTCTGGGAACCTCTCTACGGATATGAGCGAAGGTTCAAAATGGAATATCAATCGGAGTGGTTTCTGTGGAATGCGGTCAAAGAAGGTTCAAGATATAGCTTTCTTTTTTTTCTTACTAATCATCACATCATCAATCAAAACCAAATATTTGAGTGAGTGTAAGCACAAGTTACTTAACTAAAACTACATTTTTCCATTTCTGTAGTTTGATGGCTTTATTGATCTCGACGGGTATGATTCCATAGCCCTGAGGCTCAAAGGAGATGGAAGATGCTATATCTCTACTGTGAGTCTCATACTCAACACTCACTTCCCTTTGCTCCATATGAAACACATGGTTCAAGGTGCATAACATTTTTTTGTTCTTTTATAAACTAAATCGCTATTTCAATTCAGATATATACCGAGAACTGGGTGAACTCGCCAGGACAATCAGAAGATAACTCATGGCAAGCTTTTGTTTTTGCTCCAAAGGGAAACTGGTATACAGCAAAGGCAAGTCTCATACTTCTTCTACAAGGCAACTGGTGTAAAAAGGGTTTTTTGTTATAACCCAAGTTTGACATTTTTCGTCTTCAGGTTCCTCTTTCTCGCTACTTACCAACATGGAGAGGAAAGGTGATAGATGCAGAAATGGAGATGAATCCAGGTCGTGTTGTGGGTATATCTCTATCTGTTAATTCACAAGGAGGTAGTTTCATTGGAGCTAAATCAGGTGCAGGCGATTTTCGAGTTGAAATTGACTGGATCAAAGCAGTGAGAATGCCATGAATGATGAAGAAAAAGCTTTCCCCATGAAACCATTGGAGACCCATAAGAATAAAAGTTGATGTTCTCTGGTTTACTCGTAGAACCGGGATTTGGGTTAACCGGATCCAAGTTGATAGACAAAAAAGCTTATGAATTTACTTACTGAGCAAGTTGATTGGTTTTAAAAGAAAAAGAATAGAGAAACAAATTAGATGGGCCATCCATATTAACATGTTGCTCAATTTGATAAACTATAACTTAAATTGACAATAAAGAAAATAATAAGCACAATACCCAATATCAAACTCTATGCTTCTTTTCTCTTCTCTTCTCTTCTCTTCTCTTCTTCTCTTCTCTTATTTCACGTTTACGCGTATCCCCACTCTATCTACACATCTAAGTATCTAATACATACATCATATATCATCGCTCTTTATTTCTCTCTTTGCTTCCAATAAACTCCAAAGAAAAGCTCTGTTTTCATATTCTCTGCGACTCATTCTATATCATCAAATGGATAAGGAAGACTTGTACGCTGTTATGGATTTGAACAACGAGTGTGCACAAAAAGATCTCAGACTTTCTTACACGAACCTTGTTCAGGTTTTTACATACTTTTTTTTTTTTTTTTTTGGTCTGAGATTCTGCATTTTCTTGATTAATTTTGTGTGTGTGTTTATACTTTGGATGGTGTAGAAATGGCATCCAGATCGGTTTCATGAAGAGGTTGAGAAAGACGAAGCCAAGATGAAATTCCAATCCATTCAACGAGCCTATTCTGGTAAAACAAACAAATTTGTGTTCGATTATAAACCGGGTTCGATTGTTTATCGGTCCGTTCCGGTTTGTTAACTAATTGTGTTCCACGACAGTTTTGTCTAATTCGAACAAGAGGTTGTTGTATGACGTTGGAGCGTATGATAGTGATGACGACGAAACTGTAGGTTATTCCGTTATTGTAGCCATCTCTCTGCATCAATCATTAATTTTTTAAGTAAACAGGTTTTAATAATGAATGTTTACTAAATTACTACAATTTTTTTGCTACAAAATTTTCCACTTATTTTTCTAAAATAAATATGAAATTATTGCGTTGTAGGGAATGGCTGATTTCATAAATGAGATGGTGACACTGATGGCTCAAACTCAATCTACGGTAACAAATCATTACTTTCCGTTACTAATGGGTAATACTAACCATTAGTACTAATTACTAAATGGTAATGGAGTAGGGAGACGAAACTTTGGAAGAATTTGAAGAGTTATTTGAAGAATTGTTGAAGGATGATGTGAAGCAATTCAATACTCATTCATCTTCATCTTCGCATGCGTCAAATAATGGCACGTCTACTTCGGTTCATCGCGATGATTTATCAAATGATGTTCCGAACAAAAGTTTCGATGACAACTATTGTTGTATAAGTTCTAGTGACTAGTGAGGTATTTCGTTTATACTTTTTTTTTCCTGATCGATTGTTGAATAAAATCGATATTCTCTGTATATTAAAAAAACAAATGGTAATGTATAGTCTGTTGGGTTTATTTCAGATTTATTTGTGAAACCGATGTTGACCATTGATGTTTTAATAAAGGTAGGTTGGTCCACGGACGAGATTCCGGGTTGGCAATAGAAGATCTAAGAAGTAGAGCACAAAAAGTTCTCATCATTTTTTGTTTTGTTTGGAACTTCATATATTTTATGTTTGTTGTCGTATTACTATAAGTTTGTAATATACTCTGATCAAACTTTTCTTTTAGGTCGTTTGAATATCATTTTTGAGTTATATATGCAAAGGTTCAAAAGAGATTTGTCGACAACTAATTGTATTAATTAGCTCTGCTAGTAGATATCCTGATCTGGGTTCAGATCTAAAAAATTAAAGGGTAAGGCAGATCCGGATCCGGATAATGAAATCACGAATCCGCAGGATCTAGATCCGGATATTTTAAAAACACATGGATATCCGGCTCCGCCCATCCATAATATTAATCACTAGAAAGAAACCGAACAAGAAATACATCAATCCCAAGGGACAACAAATACAAGTCCATTAAAGGATAGAAAAAAAACACTAGAAATATCTCTATACTATTATTTGAGCAATATTAAAAGCAAAATAAACTTCTAGTGGGATATTATAGCAAATATCATTGAACTTAAATCATTAGTCGTCTTATACACCTCAATTATATTTTAATTTTAATTTAACTAATTATTCTCTCTCTTCTGATTTTTTTTCTAATTAAATTCTACTAATTATTTATTAATATTATTTATTTCTCTCATTTTTATTTGATCATATATTTTATAAATAATTAAATAATCATATAATTTTTATATACATATTTTCTACATTTGTTATGATTTGAATTCTTTTAAAACGGACATGAATTGTTTCATATATTATGATATCACTTAAATAATAATTTTGGTTTACTAATAATAGTTTAAAATTTAAAATATGATAACTTTAATTCGCAATATATATATATATATATATATATTAGATACAATTTGTATTTAACTCATTAACTCTATTAGTCAGATTTTTCTAAATCACATAATATATCTATTAATATTTAGTTGATAAAAATCTAATATTTTCACTAAAAATTTGATATTATGAAACATAATCCCTATATATTTTCGTATTAGATATTCCTATACTCATTGTTAAAAATTTTAAATGTTTAAAATCTGTATATATATATAATAGATTTTTCTATTTTCAAGATTTGTCTACATTGACTGCAGATTTAATGTTAGTATCTTTTGAATATTCTCTTAATTCATAGATTTTAAATTTTGTACGCATATTAATCTAATACTAATTATAGATTTCATCACAAATGGAAACAGTTTTTATTTTTTCAATCAATTAGTTTCTAATAGAATATCTAATTCGAATACTTTTATGTTTTAAATATTGATTTATGCATATATGATATTTGTTTAAATTTTGGGTCAATAGGTCAAAACGGATCATAACGGATCTCAAATCAAATTTTTTATCATTGATAATAATTAATATAATTGATATTGCAATATGTAATTATATATTAATAATTTTAATTAACACAACACAAAACATAATATAATAATAATAATAATAATAATAATAATAATAATAATAATAATAATAAATAAGATACTAAAAACATAAAATAAATATAATCT
The DNA here is from genome assembly GCA_028015245.1 of Cardamine occulta. NCBI lineage: Eukaryota > Viridiplantae > Streptophyta > Magnoliopsida > Brassicales > Brassicaceae > Cardamine > Cardamine occulta. The sequence goes on along the minus strand of CM051368.1, from coordinate 18,760,709 downwards.
AAAACATTAATAATAATTTATAATTATATAAACTAACAAAATATAAAATATATATTTTTCTGTACTTGCATGTTACTAATCTAGTTAAGGTGTTAGTATATTATACTAACATACTTTCTCATGTAACACGCCCCAAGGAAAAACACTGAAGTTTACTTTTCATATTTGATATGATGAAATTTCGGATATTTAAAACTTATGGGAACTCAACGAATCCTTGTGTTTGATCATTTTTTCTTCTTTTAAGATAACTATTGGAATTAGTATCTTTCTTAGCTGTGAGGGATATGATATTTAGTAAGTGTTTGGGAAGTGGGACCAAGAGACAAAGGTACTGACAAGTTGTAATCTTTTCTTTATTTTACGTAATTTCCAAAATCTCCACTATCTTCTCAAACCAACGACTGCGAGACTTTTATTTTCTTCTTCTTCTTTTTTTTCCGTTTGAAAAGGAGAATAATATAATTGTATAGAAACTACAAATTACTACTATAACTTTCTATGGTAAACGAAATTACAAGTTGGATGAAATAAGAAATAAATGTGTTTTTATTACCAAGTTGAGAATAATTAGTGGCCTTTACACCGAACCTGGTCCATTACTTTTTATTTGACATATAGGTTTCTTCAACTTGTAAAAACGCTGTTCATTTTTTCATTTAATTTCGCAGATTATTTCCTGTATAATTTATGATACATTTTTCGATCATTATAATTTTTGTTTGAATTTATTAATGCTGGGAATTAGTAATCACCATATCATGCTGAATTGCTGATACAGACAACAAAAAAAAGAAAAAAAAAAGAAAAAATTATTAATCGTGCACGACCCAAAACAGAAAACAATTTTGTAGTGTAACAAAAATAAGGGCGGGAGGTTTGATATGTCCAATCTAAAAATGGGTACTTAAGGCCCATTAATCTTTTTCATATTTCATAAGTGTGTCCTAATGCCTAATGCTGATTTACCGGTTCGGCCCAGGCTTGGATTTTTTTGTTCATCAAATTTTAAAACATTGCTTCCACATCTAACCAATAAGACACACATTTATATATTGCAGTATCATGATATTTATTTGTTTGTTTCCTCCTTATTGAATCAAGTAAAGGGTGGAATTTAGTATCATGGACCATGCATGGTAACAAATAGGCCTGGACATAAAACCCTAAACCCAAAAACCAAACCGAAATCTAACCGAAAAATTTGGTTTTGAAATCGAATCGAATAGTCAAAAAATTCGAACGGATTCTAAATGTTTATATCCGAATTACCTGAACCGAACCAAAAACCGAATAATAAACCCAAAAAACAAAAATAAAATTATATATTATAAAATATTAGGTATATTTTAACAAAATTCTATGAAATAACCTAAATATCCGAAAATCCTTATTTTTTGGGGTCAAAATTATACTTTTTTTTTTGTGAAATTGAACAACCTTTAAAAAAAAAAAAACCAAACCGAAACTGATCCGACTCCGACACCTATTCAAACCAAAATCAAACCAAATATTCATAAAATCCGAACGTATACAAAACTCTTATACCCGAATTACTCGAATAAAAAAAATCAAACTGAATTCGATCCGAAACCCAATGTGCAGGGCTAGTAACGAACCTGAAATATGACAATTTTTTTTTTTTTTTTTTTGGTATCTAGAATTATGCACCAACGATCTTCAAAATTTCAACACGCAAAGCTTTTACCTCACTAAATTCGGTTGGAAATGGCGACCATTCTTTTTTGTCTCGAAACCATTTGAAGCAAATTCCCATAAATCTATTATATAAAATAAAAACATTACCGATCACGTCGTTTCAGACAGCTCAAAGCCTGTATGATACCAAACCATGTTCATATAATTTGAGAAAATATATATGGTTCCATAAAATACGTTTCGTACGAAACCCGTGTCATGTAGTGTTAATTAAGAAGATGTGCTGATCTAATTTGATGATTGAATCATAACAAAATGGAGGGAAAAAGAAATCATAACAAACACATGATGTGGCCATGTGGTATTGTTTGGCAGGCCCAAAACATCCAAATTAACATTTGGTTCGTTGCCAAACTAATCTGATAATTAATACTACATTAGGTACAACACATTAAGAACATTAAATGAAATTAATGCTACATTAGAATATTAGGTTTTGATTGGCTAAAAAACAATTGCATGCCAGCATTTATGTGTGTTGTAGTTGAACATGTTCGCATACCATTCGACATCGCATTTCACCCAACTGATTCATCAACAAAACTAATCAAAACCATCATCAAACACTACGGCTCTGGAACCTTCTTGGACATTTTGATTTTGAAAAAAGAGGTCCATGATAGTTTACCTTGTTTCTTTCATTCGAAACTCTAGTTTCAATATTTGTTTTAAGGACAAATAATATTTTTAACTAACATTTTAAGCGTTGTTAGTATTACACTAACATTTTAAACTTTCAAACTATTTTTAAGGACAAATCATAAATGCTAACATTTTAAGCCTTGTTAGTATTACACTAACATTTTAAACCTTCAAACTATTTTTACTAACATTTTAAACTTTCAAATTAGTTTCCGTATTTGTTTCGCCGCAAATTTAGCTTCCGCGTTAACCTTGTCGAAAGAGAATGAGAGACGAATAATGAAAATGAGTTTTAAAAAGTGAAATTCGAAGAAAATGATCTCAAAAATCAAAATTGTGTTATATCAGAGAAGAAATATGCATAATTCGAAGGTTTTGATGTGAAAGATAACAAATCGACGAGGTTAAAAGAGAAAAAATCGAAGAAAAATTTAGATAGAGTTATCCGTTCCGTCTAGTTTTGCAGGAAAAAAAATACAGAGCTTATTTGGATGTTTAAAATATTAGTAAAAATAGTTTGAAGGTTTAAAGTGTTAGTGTAATATGTACCAAAGATTAAAGTATTAACATTTGTTACTTTGAAAGTTTAAAATGCTATTTTTATTTTTTTCAAATTCTTTCGGATGTAATTTTTTTTAATCAAGCAATAAATTTAACATTCCAAAAGAGTTAACCGATGGATATTTGAAAACAATAATTCTAAAAGCATTCTTACAGTTTTTACTTAGAATGTTGTTTGTACAAGCAAAATATATCAAATAAAATGACCTATAGTACTATTTTAAAACGTTAACTGCAAGTTCTATAACGTCCTCTGTAAGAAAAATATTTACCGTTAAATTACCCTAGTGCCTTGACTTCGACCAATTTAATTACGAGATTGCCCTCATTAGACTGGTTTAACCCACTCTTCAGATCACTAGACTGGATGAACCAAGTAAAACCGGTTGTCGTAAATCGGCACCAAACCAAGGAGAAAGAGATCGATTTAACAGTATGTATGACCACAATTACTCTTATTATGGTTATGATGAATTAACCACCGCTTACTGTTATAATTTTTGTTTAATTTTAACTTTAACTATTTAATATACGGTTAAAACGATTACGGTTAAAATAGTTACGGTTATATATGGTTACGGTTATTATGGTTAAATATGATTTAATTATTTGATGATTATGATTTTTATAAAAAAAATATTTTTAACTTTTATTGAAAGAATTAGATGATGATATATACATTTTGTTCTATTTTTAAAATGGTTATGGTTATAATTTTAAGGTTATATCATGCGGTTAACCAATTATTTTAATACAATTATAGTTAATTAACAATTATGGTTAGTAATTTATTTTAACCATAACTAATATATTTTTACGGTTAATAGTTATGGTTATTAACTATTTTATATGATTACAGTATGATTACGATTAAAAACGAAACGGTTATGGTCCAAAATATAGTTTTGACCATACCTATTTATTAGGAAATAAGAAAAGTGAGAAGGTACAAGTAACTGAGAAGTCGATTGAAATACGCGCCCACATGGGTTTGATTTGAATGGCTTCGGTTCAGAATTGAAACCGGTGAATAAAGTCAAGAGGGTATATTGGTAAAATCGAGTGTAAGGTAGTATCTTAATTTTGACTGTGGTAGGCTGGGCTTTATTTCCTAATCGAAGACGACATTCGACGGTAAAGAAGTTGTCTGAATTAGGAAACTCTCTCACTCTCTCTCCACATTTGCTCTGTCCAGAGACAGTGTCTGTTGTACATGCATAGAGAGAAAGAGAGTGTGTGTGGGTTCGAGCGTGGATATAAAGAGACAGCAAAATCTCTTGCGGTGGGAGAAAAAAGAAAAAAGATTTACATTTTGAGCTCAACCAATAGTGAACTAGTGACTACAAATACTCAAGACTTTCTTAGGGTTTCTTCTTCTCCTTCTTCTTCTTCTTTTTCTCTCTGGACTTAGAGCTTCGATTAAGCTAAAGTATTGAGAAATAGTGGGAATTGACAAGTGCCCTGTTCAATGCTGGATTGAAAAGGAGGATCTTGGTATGTTCTTTGTGGGAACCTGCATTTTTCTGTTGTGGATTTTGCATGATTTTAGGTTTCTGAGCTGTGGGTGTTTTGTTTTCCGGATTTCTCTTACAGTAAGAGTTTTTCAAGTTGGGTTTTTTATGCTGATGGTCTTTTTAGTATTGGGATCAGATCTGAGAAGCGTCTTGTTTCTGTTGACTAGATCCTCGATTCCTGTCTGGCGATTTATATAGTTCAGGAGCTGTTTTTTTGTTTTTAAATCTTTTTGCGGATTCATTGTTATTGATTAATGTTATATTCCGAGATTGTCGAACCAATTTCATCTTTTGCTTTAAATATTGTTAGCAAGTTTGCCTTTTTATCTTGAACAGCAGTTTCTATTATTGCTTCCTCAGGTTTGTTGGCATTGATTTGAGATTGTTCAGTTGAATTCTGTTAAAACCTCAGTGATATTCTTGTGAAAATGAGGTCAGATATGGTTCTTGACTATGCGGTATTCGAATTGTCGCCAAAGCATTCACGGTAAGTATATGATCCACTTCAAATGATCCTCATTTCTAGTTTGTTCTCTATAATAAAAAAGTGTGTTTCTTTTGACAGATGTGAGTTGTTTGTATCAAGCAATGAACAGACAGAGAAGTTAGCTTCAGGGTTGCTCCAGCCCTTTGTAAATCATTTAAGAGTTATTGAAGCGCAAGCTTCGCCCGTTGCTCAATCCTCTGTTAGATTGGAGGTGGATGAAAGCAACACTTGGTTCACTAAAAAAACATTAGAGAGGTTTATATCAGAGAATTCAAGATCATTTTGGTTTCTTTTTTTGCTACATCCTTCTTTTTTTAACATTTTTTTTTCCAATGTTTGTCTTTCAGATTTGTTCAATATGTTAATTGTTCAGAAGCGCTGGAAAAGGTCAATACATATTATTCCGAGATGTCGCAGTTGGAAGCAGCTCGGACATTATATTCGCAGGTTGTAAACACTCTTTTGAAACGTGACTTCTATTGTCATTCTTGACCAACCTTTTCTAAATATGTGTTATCTTATTCTGTTCCTAAAGAGGAGTGAAGACTCAAAGTTTGGTGCTTCAGGTGTGTTTAATTCAATTGTTTTCTTTTTTTGTTCTTTTTGCAATTCCGGAGGTTCTTGAATATTAATTTGAATCCTATTTCCTTGCATTTCAGATGATGGAGCCGCTGCAGATGCCACAAAGTAAAGCCTTTCTGACGTTAGTTGTGTGCTAAGCTTAGACTTTGTGTTTTATTGATTAGTTTTTCTTCTCTATATTCAGAAAGGAGCTCTTAAGGGCTATAGAATTAAGACTTGAAGCTATTAAGAAGGACTTAACTACGTCCATTTCTCATGCATCAGCTAGCGGTTTCGATCCTCATACTATATCTGATCTCCAACAATTTGCTGATAGATTTGGTGCAAATCATTTGGGGTAAGCCTTTGATTGTTTACTATTTGTCATTTGACTAAACCTTTCTTTCATGTCTTGTTGTTTGATTGATTGAAATATTTCTGTCAGTGAAGCATGCAGCAAATATATCTCATTATGGAAAAAAAGGCCTGACTTGATCAATATGAAGCAGTTGAATCATCTGGCTGGTGTTGACAATGTCACTATCGAAAAAGATAGCATGCGGCAGAAGCAAAATGCGAAAAACGAATCAGAACATCAAATTCTACAGTGTGCTACTACAAGTACCAAAAATAATGAAGAGGAGAAAAATGATGAGAGTGTGGATGTAACCTCTTCTACAGTTAAGACCAGCCAACTCACAAGACGACTCAGTGTACAGGATAGGATTAATCTCTTTGAAAACAAACAGAAGGAAAACTCAAACTCTGGGGGAAGCAAACCTGTAGCTGTTACTAAATCTACAGAGCTGAGGAGACTCTCCTCGGATATTACTTTCTCTGAGAAACCTGTCCTGAGAAGAAGCAGTATTGTGAGTGACATGAGCACTGATTTAACATCGGAAAAGAAGTTGGAGAGTTTCAATGGAGGTTCCTCTTCTACTCCTTCGTCTGTTCCTTACACTAAAGCTCTAACGGATTCTAACGAAAGCGTTAAAAAGGACAATGAGGTCAAATATGAGCTGAAGAATGACGCCGAAAAAGTTGTTGATGAAGCTTCTCGAGACAGCGTCAAGAGTTCCAAAACTGTCACTGAAAAGACTTTGGTTTCAGGAGTTGAAGCAACTTCTGATAGTCAGTCCAGATCAGTCATTGGTTCAAATGACTCTTCTACTTCACAAAACCAGACTGATAGTTATGTCGATAGGCTACAGAATGTCATGAGTGATGCTAAATCCAGGCAGAGAGAGGAGGGTTATGAACTCAAAGCCAACAATGTACCACAATCATCGGCCATGTTTCCTTCTCGCCATACACGATCTCGGTCAGCCCATATAGAAGCTGGTTTTCAGGAGGATTTGGCTTCTCAACCGCAGTGTAGATCTTCTGTTGGCAGAATCAAGAAGAAAGAAGTGGTTCCATCAGACGAACAACCAGTGTTACCTCAGAAACCACATTTTAATGTTAAGGATGGTCTTGATGATGGGGAGGGCAGGCAGGTTAGAGCTAACAGTCAAAGGTTTCCCACGGCATCAGTGGATCAAATACCTAGGACAAGATTGTCAAAGGAAAATCCTGGGGTTAACGATGAGTTGAAAATGAAGGCAAATGAGCTTGAAAAGCTTTTTGCCGAGCATCAACTTCGGGCTCCAGGGGATCAATCAAGTTCTTCCAGACGTGGCAAGCCAAGTGAAACCCAAGTTGCACACCCAGAGCCATCTCATTCTATAGAGGCTGCAGAAAAAAGGCCTTATCTTGGCGGCGGTTCTGGTGATCTCTCAAAGCTCATAACTCCCTTGGCTGGTGACAAAGACAAAGGGGATGCATTGCGAAGGAATTTTTCAGATCTTAGTCTTATGGATGATTCTAAAGGAAAGTTCTATGAGAAATATATGAAGAAAAGAGATGCCAAACTGAGAGAAGAATGGAGTTTGAAAAAAGGTGAGAAGGAAACAAAACTGAAGTCTATGCAAGAGGCTCTTGAGCAAAGTAGGACTGAGATGAAGGCTAAATTCGCTGCTTCTGCTTCGTCTGAGAGACAAGATTCGCTTTCAAACAGTCGTCAACGTGCAGAGAAATTCAGGTCTTTTAACTCTCGGTCAAGTATGAAAAAGTATCAGGTAGATTAGCATTAAGTCCATAAGAAATGTTCTTTATTTGTTTCTGAATTGTTAAAGACTTGTTATTGATGATACTGTCTTTTCGGCAGCATCCTATAAACTCATTTCAGAGCGAAGAAGATGAAGATTTCTCTGAACAGAAACCTCGGGGAAAAGATAAACCAGCCAGTGGACAGCAATCAACTGGCAACATTGGTTCCCGGAGCTCCCAAGCGAGAAAGCTTCAGCCCAACAAGAACATGTCTTCTTCTATTACTCCGCGAACCGCAGCATCAGTTCCGAAACCATCAGGTAAAGTTTCAAACACCTCTTCTGGGAGGCGAAGATCAGACAAGTCGCTCGCACAATCTGTTCCAAATTTTTCTGATCTTATAAAGGAAAACACGAAACCATCTTCTTTAGCTGTCAAAACTACTATGCGATCACAGGTGAGAAGTAGTGGTCACACCAAGAATACAAAGGAAGATATACCTCTTCAAAGACCTCGATCATTAAGGAAAAGCTCCTCTGGGAACATAGACTTCACAGAATTGTCCACTCTCTACTCTGATGATATGATGACCTCTCTAAGAGTGGACTCAGATATATCTGAGAATCTGAGAAATGAAGAGTATGAACCTGAAGCTGAGGCAGAAGAAGTCTTGGAGAATGCAGTTAGAGAAGAAGAAGAAGAAGAAGAAGAAGTGGAAGAAGAACTGGAAACACTTCCAACGCTGAGTGAAGTATATGAGAAAGTTGATAATTCAAGAGAAGAGAATTGTAGTTTCTTGCCTGCTACTGTGCCTCCAACATTGCTTTCCTCATTAATGGACTCACCTGGGGAAAGTCCTCTTTCCTGGAACTCAAACCTGCAACACTCATTCAGCTATCCTCACGAGCACTCATCGGATGTTGATGCTTCTGCGGATTCTCCCATGGGAAGCCCTGCTTCTTGGAGTTTTCGGATGAGAAAGAAATGGGGAACGGCGCAGATTCCTGTTACTGTTGCTGCTGCTAATAACTCATCTCAGTTCCAGTCAAAGAAGGATTTAACAAAAGGGTTTAAACGGTTGCTGAAGTTTGGAAGGAAAAGCCGCGGTGCAGAAAGCTTGATGATGGATTGGGTATCAGTAACAACTTCTGAAGGAGATGATGAGGTTGAAGATAGGCGAGAGCTTGCGGATCGATCATCAGACGATTTGAGAAAGTCGAGAATGGGATCTCTACAAAGTCATCTCTCTGAGGATGGATTTCATGAGAATGAGGAGTTCACTGAACAAGGTAATAGTGGTATATAACATTGTCTTCTTCACCTATGAGCTTTTCTTCTTTAGTTTAATGCTATCGCGAGTTCTGACATATTTTGTTATTCGCTGGTTTCATCTTCAAGCTTCAAATATCTCTGTTCAAGAAGATCATCAAATGTCTGGAAGCAACTTCAAAGGTCAAAACCTTTTTTTTTTGTTTCTCTTCTTGCCTATTCTCTTACGCAGAGTGCAAGATTTCCCCATTGGATCTTTCTTTAAATGAATCATAGTTTTTCCTCTTCACAGCGCAAAAATCGTTCTTCTCACTCTCCACATTCCGTGGCAAAGGAAATGAAACGAAGCCAAGATAAAGAAGCAAAGCAAAAAACCGAAACTTGGATTGATTTGGTAAGATTCAGGCAGACTTCAAAGACGGGTCTTTGTTTCCGATGAACCGGTGGTAATTTCTTCTCGATGGTTTGTGTACATTTGTCTACCCGATTTATTGTAACTACATTGTGATTTTGGCAATTTTGATAGTCCTATTTGTTTCTTGCCCTCATATATTCTAACAAGAATATTGAAGCGCACACATGTCATATATTCCAGAGCAAGTATCCGGTTATGCAACAAATTCACTTTTCTCTCATAAATGGACTTTCAATTAATAAAAAAAAAGAGAAGAAATAGATGAACTTGAACTATGATGTAAAGATCAAGCTTTTTAGCTCCCTTCTTTTCGAGGGCTAGCACTAACAATGGCTAAGAACATCAACTGAACAAAATAGAAATAAAACTTTGAACAGAAAACCTCCAAGAAGCCTGAAGCAGACATTGGTTACATATCAACAACATATTCTTTATTTTCTCTACAGGCCCTGGATTATGAATCTAATTTTAATTCCAAAAGCTTAATGTACGCGCAAAACTTAAAAGTGTAAACTAAAAACCCTTTCTATGCTTGTCCCTATGTTAGATTACAACTCATGTTGTGAAGCAAGGGTTCCTGAAGATAAATTACTTTGGTTACCCAATCATAGGTTTCTTGATTAGGAATTATTACCAGAAAAGTTGTTTTTGGGACCTTGAAGCTCCATTGGAGAATCGGTGATGCTACCAACCGATCCCATTGTCTGAGAACTTAGCTGTGGGCTCGCTGGACAAGCCTCGAGGTTACTTGTGCTCATGGGATGCATTGTACCTGAGCTTATCTGAGGACTCATAGGAGTTCTTTGGTTCATTTGCTGAGGACTCATAGGAGTTCTTTGGTTCATTTGCTGGGGACTCAATGGAGTTCTCTGACTCATTTGCTGGGGACTGGACTGTTGTAGCTGCTGCTGGGTAATTCCAGCTGATGGCAAACTTACTTGGGGTGGCGATAGCACAGACTCAAGAGGGGAGGCTGTTGCCTGCTGCTGTGCTTGTTGAGGCAGATCATGTTGTTGTAGCTGCTGCTGAGACTGAGCTAGCTGCTGAGGTGGCTGAGACATAGGCTGCTGTAACTGTTGCTGATGCTGCAACTGTTGTTGTTGGGGTTGCTGCTGGAGTGGCTGTTGATTCATGTAAAGATTCATTCCAGACATCAACTTAGGTGGGCCCATGTTACCCATAGCAGCAACTCGCTGCAGGTTAGCTCGGTTTAATGCATTCTGATCCAACATGGAAAGACCAGCTGAGCTGGGGTGCATCTGCCTTGCACCTGAGACGCCACTTATCCCGGCTTGGGGAGCACCCATTACACCTCCTTGGTTCACAATGCCCATCCTAATCTGTGTAAACAGAGCGTTTTGATGCGGTGTTAATGCACCAGCTCGAATTTGCTGGCTTATAGCATTCAAATTTGATGCTGGATTCATATTCATTGGGTTCTGGCCCATATTACCAATGCCAGGAACAGACATTGATGATGAGATTCTGGTTCCCCCAATCCCTCTTCCTGCCATATTCAATTGATTGCCCAAAGATCCGAGTCCAGTAATACTGTTTCCCATGCTTCCCATACCCATACCCATGCCCATGCCTACACCTGATCCTATCCCCATCATTATCTTCTTCTGCATTGCCGCTTGCTGCTGCTGTAACATCTGCAGTTGGAGAGGCGAATACTTGTTGGCCATCTGACCCCCCGGCTGCATACCAGAGCTTTGGCTTATCGAGTTGAGGGCTGATAGCGGATTTGTAGGCAGTATCATGGATGACCTCTGCATTTGTGGATGTTGTTGCGGTGTAAACATGGACTGTTGATTTTTCTGCTGTGAATGTGATGACAGTAGCGCTGACTGTTGGGGGTCAAGCTGTTGTGATTGCATAGGCATGGAGACACCAGACATAAGTCCTTGAGACATTTGCAATGATTGAGAATTTGCTGGAGGAAGCATCCTTGCATTTGCAAGAATATTCTGGGTTGAGTTAATAGGCGCGCTTCCAGTATTCCCCTGTTTTAATGCCTCACCAGACGCTTCTCCTGCAACTGCATCTCCATAATGTTGCGTATCATTGGCAGAGTTACCTCTTGGATAACCACCCACAGAATTCGGTTGGCTGCTGCTTGGGCCAGTATCCCCACGGCTTGGTTTTGCCTGAATATGTTCTTCCATGATGTATCCTTCACCGACCATCTGCACAAGCATATAAATCAAAATTTGTAAGTAGCTTTCTCATCGAACCCGGAACATGATATAATTGATTCAGAATTCGAGAAATACCAGTGATTTAAATTGCGCAGCAAGCAGATCAGCGATGTGCTGTGAAAAAGTGAGGAAAGATAAGCAAGTCAGCACGATTTCCAGAAATTAAGTGGAGTATATAAGAGAACCACTACTCATCCATTGTCCATCCCCTTTCGATCGCATTGGAAGAAAAGGAGAAACAAGCAGACGCAACTAACATGACAGAAGTATCCATACACCAACCAAGTTCATAATTACACAAAGCATTCACAACAATGACATAAACCCCAAGAACATGACTCAACAGCCTATAAACATTAATGAATGAAGAGGCAGCATTACACTGAATGTTAGTGCATGCAATTTGAAGATATATTGCTGATCAAAATAGAATGCAGGGGGAGTTTGATAACTATGGAATTTCCTTTGAACTTACTGTGTTGGGCAATACTAAGAGATGATCTTCGACCGGAAAAACATCACCATCATCTATGTCCCCTTGATACCATGCTACTGTCCCATCGGCGGGCTTCTCTGACATTACCAGTCTTGTTCGTATTCTTGGGACGTAGGAAGACACAGTACCTGAAAAGATGCAGGAGTCAGAGTCAATCAAATAGAGAAATATACAAATTGCCAGATATCTGGTCAAAACAGAAAACAGACCTTGCATTACACGGTCTAACCGACCAAAGTTCATGATTCTCATCTTGCATGTATTCATACTGCCACCAAGAATAGATTTTGATAACGCTTTGTCCTCATCTTTGAAGTCTTCGTCGTTAGACAGGTTCGAAAAACAAACCATCAGGGACTGTTTAGCATACACGCGAGGTCTTCGAGAGTACTCATCCACCTTGTGCTTTTTGCAGTTTAGCTGGTACCTAGAAATGGAACAAAAAACTGGATCAACCAACAAATAAAATGTATGACATACACCATCAAAACAAATTTCATGCACCAACCAACATAATTTATTTGTATAAATGCAATGAGATAAGGAGAGTGGTACAATGCCAACAACGCTCTAGTGTAAAGCCAGAATCAGAATAAGGATATCACGTGTGAAAGTTAAACTCATAAAAAGAATTTGATGGGAATGACCTCAATAAAACAGGTTTCACAAAATTCATACCTTGCAGCAACTCGTTCAATCTTTGAGAATCTGTCAAGGATTGCGTGATCGCCCAAAGCTTGGGGTCCCACTGAAGGGCTCCTTGCATTAACTGGTACGCTCGTAGTATTGACACTAACAGGAGAACCAACAGTGCTCACAACTTGGGTCTTCGGGAGAGAATTTGTCCTCCGTTTTGCAGCCATTTGGGCTTGGTGCTGCCTTTGCTGCATAGCATCATTAGCACTAGAACCTACTGATTGAGTAGCACCAATAGCAGGAATAGAAGTAACAGCCTTGTCCTTTTGGGCTGCTGCAACTGCTCCATAGTGGGTCCCCATTGAACCACCAGAAAACTCACCAGACTTCGATGAAAGTGGGGACTGTGGAGGAGCACCTGCTGATAAACGAGGACTTTGAGCAGCAATCCTTCTACTAAATTGTTCTTCTTTTCTTGGGTCTTTTTCAATCTGCTGGCCAGGATTAACATTCCAGGATGTTTGCGGGAAATTTGATCTCACGAATGCATTATGGGGCATCCTTGACTGAATACGCGGATCCAAATCATTTGCATCACTTCCCACCCCCGGCATATTGTTTCTGATGCTACCATCAATTTTACCAGTCTCACATGGTTCCTCTTTCGAAGTGTATCGCATTAGCCCCTGTTGTGAAGCTGGATATTGCATGGGCCCACCTTCCTGATTCATAACCCCTTCAATTTGCTGAGGTGAAAACCTCTGAATACTTGCATTTGGATATTGAATACTTCTGCCTAGCATGTCTTGCTGTTGTAGAAGCGCATTTTTCCAATTTGTATCGGTTCCATGAAGGCCATCCATACGTTGCCCTAACTGTTGCTGTGGAACCCCATCAGGACCCATGTGTGAAACCCTTGTCCGCTTATTCAAACCAGGCATAGAAGACATTTGTCCTTCTTGACTTTCCCTCTTTCTATGAAAAGATGTACCAGGGGTCATACTATCAGAGCCATAGGACAGTATCGCATCTAGTCCTCCAGGCGAAGCTCCAGAGACACTGACAGCATTTGATCCTTGATCCTGCATGTTTCTTATATTTCCAGTTCCCAGGTACCTTTGTTGCTGAGGTGGTGCCAAGGGCAGTGAGGAATTAGGCGCATCTTGCAAGGTCTGCGTTCTTAATCCCGCCAGCATATTAGTACCAGGATTTTGAATAGCCTGGTTGTTATGGGTTTGCTGCATTATCAAATGCCCCGGCATATTTCCTCGCTCAGAACTTTCAGGAAGCCGATCAATGCAAACCTTTTTCCCATGAATCTTGTTCTGATACATGACTGTCACTTCTGTCATTTGCCTTAACCTCTTTCTTCGCAGAGTAGAAAGTGACAAGTTGAGCTATGTAGTAGAAAAAAAAAAACATTTTAGGCATTATAAAAGCAACTGAGAAGAGAAAGCAGAGAAAGCACAAGGAGTCTTTTTAATGAGATATTACCTTAGCAGACACAGGGCTTTTACTCAGCCTATCAAGTCTGGGTACAGGATCCAGACAGAGTTCAGGTTGTAGGGCTTTTACTATTCTGGACTCCACTTCCTGCAGTTGATGTAAGTATCAATACAGAAGATAATAGTTTCAGTGCTCAGATATACGACCTAAAATCCAAGAGCTACCGTAATTACCATGAGATCACCATATGTCCATGAGTTGTCTGACATTGATGGAATATCTTTTACCACATTCTCAAGTGACATCTTAAGGCGCAATTTATTTATCACAGGAGAGACTTGATCTGGGGTATGTTTCCGATGGTCATGCACCTACAATAATATGTACCAAAACCTAAATAAAACATGATGATGTAAGATGATACTTGAGCAGTGAATTACATAATTAATAAAACTAGGTTATGCTAACTTCTGATACCAATTACTCCAATGTGTTTCAGAAACAATCAAATAACACGTATAAATGAGTTCGGAAGTCGAACTCACATGCAATTATAACATGTTAACAACACAATTTTTTTTTTTTTATCTCAATTAGTGCAGATAACTTTTGTTCAAGTAAGACTATAGAACTATTTTGTTTCAACGCAGGACCAGAATAATGGTGACAACACCTATTTTTTAAGGCTTAGGAATTTTGTTCTTAGTTTTTGGAACGACCATTTGGGACTGCTCGTTTACTTTGACTAGATGGCAGGTCATGCAAGTCTTTATCAAATAAGTTAGTGCAGATAATTCACCTCACATATAACCACCCCATCCACAAATTTGCAAGGTATATCTTCCAAAATGTCCCCAGGAAGTCTGCCAGCCTCAATAGCCTATAAAGCATCCAGATGAGTTAAAAACAATTACTCAGTGGACTAATACCACGAAAATGAATTTAACAAAAGTTGAGCATGCAGTGCAGTTAAATGAATAATTTGGGTTGAACAAGTGAGAAAAATAAACATCATCTTCACATATACTAATTCCAAGTACTTTTAGATTCATTCACACAAATGTTCGAATCAGGTACAATAACACAGTTCTAATAAAAAATTTCCCTCATGCGATATATTTACCGAAGGTAGACTCTCTGCTGCCCTATCATACAGATGTAAAGCCTTTGGAACATCTCGAAAAGATGTCTGTTGCCCAGCCTGGTTCTCAATAATAAACAATAGTTAGATGTGACAGGTTAAAATCAAATGCAAGAAAGTACAAGATAAATATATTCATATAGACTCTTCAATAGACGAAGTTCAACTACATACCTCAGAAGGTTTTCCTACAGAGTACCCATTCGGATAGAGGCTCAATGTGAAAGAAACTTCATGATCTGCAGAGAAAGTAAATGTATTCAATTTAACATCGCTCAAATTTAGCATAACACGAGATGTCGAAGCCGTTGAGAGGCTAACCTGGAGATATTTCAGGCAAAGATGGCTGCGAAAACCCAGAAACATCACCAGCATCAGTTTTATCGATAGCCTGAATCAAACATAATAAATTTGGTAATCTATATATATATAGTTTTCCATAATAAGGTGATCTAATTAAAAGAAATCGACTTTTCGGCGCGTAAACTCCACGCGCGGATTCGGATTTGTTTCCTAGCTTATTATCCTACAAGGCAACATGGTATAACACTTTTTCCTGGATTCCTCGTTCACAGTGAAATATAAGACCATAACTTTCCCACATAATTTTTCCAAAATCAGAATTTTACAATGATCTCAACTTCCAAACTACAATTTCCTAAGGAAATGGATAATTACCTATTTTCATAGCTATAATTTAGAAAATTTTTTTAAGTAAATTACCTTTGATTTCCCAGACAGAACGATTCCTTTAGAATTCAACTGTTCAGGAGAATCAGGAGTAGCTGGTTCAGTAGAAACCCTAGGCTGGAACTTTCTACCAACCTTCGAAATCTTAAACGAGACACCCATGAATTCTCTCTACAGATCAAGCTCAACCCTATCTGGATACTGCCGAAAACAATACAAAAATGAAGGAACACTGGAAAATCGAAGAAATATAAGAAGAATTTCAGAAAAAAGTAGGAAATTGAAACCTTATGAGCTTGTTCCGGAAAAGATCATCAAACAACTCCAAAACGGAAAGCGGAGAAGCAATCAAATAGACCGAGCAACGGAGAATTCACATAACCTGAACTTTCAAACACAGGTTAATTTTTTTGAAGTAGATGAGATCGGAAGAGAAAGGGCGAGATTTGAGATTCGTTTAGGGTTCTTACAACTTCGTTCTAAGTAACCGAGAATCTCAGAGAGAGAGAAAGAGAGAGACGTTTTTGCTGGCAAGTTTGTGCAAACTTGGAAGATTCGGTTTAAGACACACAAACCGGAAATTAAACCAGTGATCAGCATTGGTTAAAGTTAGATTAAAATCAGCAGTAAAAACTGTTAAAATTACTCGCTCCGCGAAACTTTACCACGGTCATTGAATATTTACAGGGGCAAAATAGACTTTGCGCAAATTAGGGTTTTGCTTGATAAATTCGCTAACCCTCACAGCCATTTTAGACTCCTCGCCTCTCTTGTGTGATTTATAGAGCTGAAGCTTATCTCGGAGATTAGGTCCCGGAGAAGAAGAAGAATAGAGAAACAAAATGGCGACTAACGGATCTGCTAGCTCTGCACAGCTCTCCCAGAAGGAAGCTGACATCAGGATGATGTGTGCTGCTGAGGTTCATCTCGGAACCAAAAATTGCAATTACCAGATGGAGCGTTACGTCTTCAAGAGACGCAACGATGGTAATCTCTCGTGTTTTGTTTTGTTCACTTTATATATGCAATACGTATGTTCGTTTTTTAGATGATTAGAGCATTGAGATTCTGTGTTGATATTGTGGATTTGTATGTTTATTTGTTTCTGGATTTTTTCTCTTGTTGTATATGATCTGTTTTTAGCTCTTGTAACTTTGTTTTAGATGGGTTTTGGATTTGTAGGTCGTTTTAGTTCTTCACTCTTTTATGTATGACCAAAGTTGAGTTTACTCACGACGGATCTAAACATCTGCTAACAAAAAATGGTCAAACGCTGATATAAACTCCTCTGCATTCTTTGTCAGGAACTCTGAATAACAACCAAAAGATTGGTTTTTGTGTATTTATGAAGAAATGATTTCATTTGGTTGTTTTGAATCTATGCTTGTGAATGTGGAAATGAATTATTTAAGCTGTCCTTTTTTGTGATTTTTTTTAGTAAATCAATTTTGGTTTCGAACTTTTTGACTGATGTTTGAGATCGTTGCTATGGTCTGTTTTTGTAAGTCTTTTTGAGTTGTTGATCTTACTTGTGTATTTAATTCTGCACTGTTAAACGGAGAAGACGAATCTTACTATTTTTTTCTTCCTTCTCAGGTATTTACATCTTCAACCTCGGCAAAACATGGGAGAAGCTCCAGATGGCTGCACGAGTTATTGTTGCTATTGAGAACCCACAGGACATCATTGTTCAGTCAGCTAGGCCCTATGGACAGAGAGCTGTCTTGAAGTTTGCTCAGTACACTGGAGCCAATGCCATTGCTGGAAGGCACACTCCTGGTACCTTTACCAATCAGATGCAAACATCCTTCAGTGAACCCAGGCTGCTGATTCTTACTGACCCGAGAACTGACCACCAGGTACACACCTTTATAAATTCGAGTTGATGAGTATTTTTCCTAATACAAGTGATTGTTATGTATTGATTTTGATCAATGTCTTGTGTGTGTTACAGCCAATCAAGGAAGGTGCTTTGGGAAACATTCCCATCATTGCTTTCTGTGACACAGACTCTCCCATGAGATTCGTGGACATTGGTATCCCTGCCAACAACAAGGGTAAGCACAGCATTGGGTGTCTTTTCTGGCTTCTTGCTCGCATGGTCCTTCAGATGCGTGGAACCATTCGTCCTGCACAAAAGTGGGATGTCATGGTAAGAGCAATATCATTTTTAGAACTCTTTGTTGTTTTTTTACAATTCGGTTCAACTTTTTCTGTTGAGAGTGTGATCACTTCATATGTTGTGTTTTTGTACAGGTTGATCTGTTCTTTTACAGGGAGCCCGAGGAGGCTAAGCCAGAGGATGAGGATGAAGCTGCCCCACAGACAGATTTTGGACTTCCTGCTCCAGAATATGGAATGGTTGGTGGAGATCAATGGACCACCGCTCAGATCCCTGATGCTGCATGGCCAGGAGAAGCCCAGCAGCCAATCGCTGCTGCTCCTACTGCTTCTTGGAGTGATTCCGCTGGTGAGTTTTTGAAAAATATATCCAAATACCCAAGTTTTGGCTGTGGATCTTTTTACACGTGATCTGGATTTGAATTGTTTGTTCTTGTGTTTTTTCTTGCAGTTGCTTCAGCAGCAGATGGATGGGACACGGCTGTGCCACCCCCAAGTGCTCCAGCTTCTGGTTGGGGGGAGTAAAGTTGATAGCCTTTATGGTTATGGTTATAGACATGTTTTTTTGGGATTGAAGAGTTATCGAACCGTAACTGTTTTTCTTCTCTACTTTGTTTCTCTTTAAGACTCCTTAGATTATTATGTTTTGCATCTTTTTTGTTTTGAATCGAATATCTACTATGTCATCGCTTGCGCTTTATCACAAATATAATTGAGCTTGTGGTTCACTACAACTATTAGCTACTTTTTTATTGATCATAATTTGAAAACTGCAGAAGATTCTAAACATATGCTCCCTTTGAGATAATTTCAACTCTTTGATGATCTCCGTCAATTTGAGGTTGCATCTGATCCTTAGGAAAAAGTCTCAACATTATAAGATGTTTTAGATACTTTTAGGTTTGAGCTCTTGATTTTTCAGAATCTTGGTCATCGCTCCAGGGTATAGCTTAGCAAGACATTGCTGACATACATGAGTGGGAAGACTCCAATGTTACTCAAGTGAGAAAGACAGAAAGAGCTAAATGGAGTGATTCTTGTAAAGTTTATGGCAGAGGTTGATAAAGGCTCGGTTAAATGGTATAGAGCTAAGTCATATCCAAAAACTTTATGCACCTCTAGAGGCAGAGGCAACAGCTCTCACGTGGGCAATGTCTTGTTTGGATAATATTGGTTTTGAGGGAGGTTACATTTGAGAGTAATTCTTATCATTCTTGGCAAATCCACTGGCCAAGACTTGATGGTCATATCAAGGAGATTACATGCTCTCAACGACGTCATCTACAACCTATTTTTCGGTTTGAAGGTAGCGAAGCAGATCTTAGTGCAGACTTGGTTGCAAAGAAAGTTTCCTCATGGTGTACTTTTTTTCTTTTTTTTCATCATCCTCATGGTGTACTCTTAGTTGGTTGCATAGAAGGAGAAACCAAACTTATGTTCTCTGGTTTGAATTTGAATGAAGCATGTTTGAAATTATATAAAAAAAAATATCATATAAATTGAAACCTGGGAAATAAAAAAGAACAAAGCAAGATTCAAAGAGGCTAATTTTATTTGACATTTGACATGAGAGAAAACATTACATTTAGATACTACACACAATAAAGAAGAAAAAACTCATGTCATATGTACAATAGAACACCACATACTCATGTCGTTTGTTACAAAATATTAGAAACCATTCAAGACCAAAGACCCAAATCATTTGCTCCATCAAAGAGACTACTCAGAGATGTCAATGAATCAGAATCTCCCCCCTCCATAAACGGCATCTGGAAGAAAAACTCAGTCTGATTCTCGAAAGCAAGAAGCTCTTCCGAAAGCTGAGCAGGATTCACGTTGGTCTCTTCACTATCATTAGTTTCTTGTTTCTTCTTGGCATCACCCATGATAACATCTTCAAGCCATTGTGTATCAATCAAAAGCGTGTCCACATTATTCTCCTCCCACAGGAAATCAAGACAGCTACTACTAGGCACTGAGCTAGGTACTGAGCTAGGCACAGGCAATTCAAGATCAGCCTTATGCTTCTTCTCCTCTTTCTGCTCCACAATGCCTTTACGCTTTCTTGAACATGTTAAAGATTCATTAGGGAAATTGAGTTTAGCTTTGGCTCCACGGATTCTCTTAGCTTCATGATCATAAGCTCTAGCTGCTTCTTCAGCAGTATTGAAAGTTCCAAGCCAAACTCGAACTCCTTTGATTGGATCACGAATCTCAGCCGCCCATCTTCCCCATGGCCTTCTCCTAATTCCTCTGTATCGACTCGTCTTCTTCCTCCCATCTACTGGGCCTAACCATAGATCAAAAAACAAACAATTGTTTTAGAATCAAAACTCTAACTGAATCAATCATTGACCTAACCAATTCAATTCCAAGTCTCAAAAGATCCGCGTAATTCACCTGCAGATTTGCGAGTTGAGGAGAAGACGAACGGCTTGGCCGTGGAAAATTCACCGATTTCATCGTTATCGGATTCGTATTCATCCAAGTCTTCGATATCGTCGGCGACGTTGTTATGTCTCCAGGAATAATTTCCAGCTCTGCCAATCTTCTTCTGATCGGAAGACCACTGGTCGGTGGCTGTTGATTTGCCGGAGCGTAACGGCTCTATGTAATCGGCAATAATAGCTCCTCCGCACATTTGTTTGTCTTCTTCTTAGAACAAAAACAAGGGTGTGAATAAAAGTTTTGGGCTAAAAGTATAATTTATCAATTGTTATGGATGTTTTATTTTCGTTTTTGCTTTAGCATTCTTTGTTTATATACAAAGGAAAAACGATTACGCGTCTTCGGAAATCAATCAAACGACAACAATTGGGTCAAGTGGATATTAATTAATTTACCCTTTAACCCTTCGCATAATGTAAAATTCAAAATAATATTCACAAGTTGCCTCAATGATCTAGCTGATTTTATGACTCGGACTATTAAAAATTTAATGTTTGATCTTATCTCTAAGTCATTGTCATACAGTTTGTAACTTAATGCTTCCTATTTCCATATATTTGAATTTTAATTACGGTGATTCCTATCTACCCAATTAATGCATTACTTAATATTCATTCTGGATTTTTTTTATTTGTTATTTTAACCTAGTATTATGGCCGAGCATGATATTCAAATACCAATACTTTCAATTGTAACATAGTGAAAGATGAATATAATTTGAATATTTAAGATTTCTAAGTGAATTTCTATTAGTTTTCTCTTGTAGTATAATAGTTATAATATTTTCCCCATTAAATTCCATTTGTAAATTTGTAATATTTCAAGTTTTCAACGGTAAGTAGATATTTTGAATAAAAATGAAAAAAAAATCATTGTCCCTATCCCTACGTCTACAACATTAGAAGCTACATCTATGAAATATCTTTTATCTACTATGTCGTCTTTTTCCAACTTGGGAGAAAGATTACTCTTTCTTGCAAGATTGATGTATTCTCCTTCCAAGAAGATGTAAGGTCTTCCCTTAAATATTAATAATCTATATCCTATATGCAGTTTATACAATTCTAGAATGTTTAGCTTTTTAGCCAATTTGAGTCTTTTTTTTAATACCACCATATACATAGTGGTATGATAGTCACATATAATTAGAAAACTTATTCCTTTACTAATCAACATTAGTTGTTTACAACTTTACACTCAGCATCAATACTTCAACTGGTGTTTTAATTATGGAAATGCATACATCCTCAAGATAAAAAATAAAAAATAAAAAAATACGACTCTCGCACTAAAAAATAAATAAAATTTATGTGATTCTCGGTTTGAGTAGGTTCGAATAGTATATACCAAAGGTCTAAAATTTATTGGTAATTAAAAATCGTACAGATTTGATTTTAAATGAGTTAGTGGTGAGATTTGATTCACCAAGTCTCCAAGTCTAACTTTTTTTCTTCTTCTTTTTTTTTTTTTGATAAAATGGTACCAAGTCTAACTTGGTTAGGAAAATCAAATTTTCTACCTTAACTTAGATGCAGTAGCTATCGTAAGAATTTCACATATACCATCCAACAAACAAAAAGTCGAATATAGAAATTGAATTTTTGTTTTTTTTTTCTCTTAAAAAAACAAACAGTTTCTATAATCGACTAAATTTATATAACTTACTTAACACAACCACGTTTTTTTCCCGCTTAAACAACCACGTTATACAATCATCGATATTATTACATTAGTTCAATTAATTACCGGATTTATATAGGTTTCTAAATATGGGGGCACAGCCATCTACCAATTGGCCTGGTAATTTTTATAAGTTTCATGAAGAACAAGATTTTGTACTTTTGTAGTATATTGGTTTGTGTTGCTTGCGTATTCACCTCTCAAGAGGTCGACATGGGGTAGGTCAATGTGTTTAGACTTTAGGGGTCATTTTGTGATTAGTTTAAAACTTTTATTTAACTTTGATTAAACAATAAACAGCTGTTAATTGACTACAACTTGCTATGTATGTAACATATTAAATTAATTAATGATACTTGTTACAGGGGTGTGCCGTTGTTAGCTATGGCTTATAATTTTTTAAAACCAGAAGTAGTATTTAATACTGACTAACTAATCCATGGTTTTCTCCACTAATCACTTTTAATTCATAATTACGCTCCTTTGAACCTTTGTCATCAGGCTCTAATTAAGTATATTTAATTATTCATATATTGTTAATTGTGGTTAACTAATTAAAAACTCACAATGGCCACGAAAATGGGATTTTGTACGTCGAGGAACCTTTCGTGTGGCAAGTGGCAAACACTTAGTAATATTCCCTAGCTATTGTAAAAAATATAGGCCAATGTTTTTTTTTACAGTATATATAACATCGATATGCATATCTATTTGATTCGACCATATATTATCAATCATCATTAATTTTTCTTAACAAACAAGTAAAAGTGAAAGTAGTAAGTATATCTCGTAAATCTGGGAAATAATATTACGAAACTTAGATTACAAAATGTTAATCTTGATTTTTATGGAATCATTCCAAAGACAAGTTTAGCATTTAATACCACAATTAACATATATTATGAAGACACAAAAATTCCTTAGATATTTACTTCAGAACTTTCTATATATGAATATATAAATCGGAGTTTTTTTTTTTCTTACAAAGAACTCTCGTGAATTCATCATAATCATCGCTCATCTTGTCGTCAATATGGAGGATGGAGAAGCTTCGTCAATCACTTGCTTACCGCCCAGGAAACAAAAGCCCCTTCAAAACCCTAACGTGCTGGTCAATCCAAAAAAAGAAACAAAACTAAGAAACCCTAAAACCACCAAAGGTCGACAGAAGATAGAGATCAAGGAGATCAAAGAGGAGAACCGAAGGCAAGTGACGTTTTCGAAACGCCGAACCGGACTTTTCAAGAAAGCGGCCGAGTTAAGCGTTCTCTGCGGCGCACAGATTGGTATCATAACGTTTTCACGTTGCGGTAGGATCTACGCATTTGGTAACGTGGACACACTCATTGAAAAATACGTGCGTAAGACTCCGGTGATGCTTAGGTCACACTCCGAAGGTGACGTGGCAAACGGAGAAGGGGATGAAGATGGTCTTATGTGGTGGGAGAGGGCGGTGGAGAGTGTGCCGGAGGAGGACATGGAAGAGTACAAGAATGCGTTGATTGCGCTAAGGGAGAATTTGTTGACGAGGATCCATCAGATGGATGTTGATCGGACGGTTGAGAATCTCCCGGCATTTCCTAATCAGATGGCTATGATTGATTCGAAATTGATGGATGAGAATCTGACGGCTAGGAACGATCGAGGTTATGCAGGTAACGATGGTTATTTAGAGTTACCGAATCCGTTTATGTCTCAAAACGGTAGACAATGAAATGTTATACATACACTTTGGTGCTATGTTAATTAGATATAAATGATTTAAATTCGTTTAGCTAAATTAACTAATGTTTTCAAGTTTAAGATTTGATTTAATATTGTTTTCGGCGGACATTGAATCCTTATATTTCTTAAATATGGATTCAATTAATTAATATTTATGATAATGAATTTTTTATTTTATTTTTAAAGTGCCAGTTTTTTTTTTTTAATCCTTGTTATTTCTATTTGGTTGGTAATGTTACTAATGTAGTACTTTATTCAACAAAATAACTGTTTACAAATGATGTTGCAATCTTATTGCAAGAAACTCACAAAATTTAGAAAAAGGAGATAACAGCGGGAAAAGAAACAAAGAGGTCATCAAATCCTTGTATTTATTCAAGAGTTTTTTCTATTTCTTACTAACATAACTCATAACTGTACAAGTTGATTAAGTTAACCCATATGATTTGTTTGTAATCATTGCATTAAACGTACATTTTATTGGGTTATCACACCCGCTTACGGAACTATATACATATATATATATATACTTTTTGGTATTTATACTTCAGACGACAATTTCATTGTTCTATATTTCTCTATGGGCGCCGTATGTGACACATACTTTTTGGTTATACGTCATCCGGAAGATAAAATATGGTTGTTAAATGTGACAGCAAAAAATATCGTTCCATCATTTGTTGTCGTTGTCGATTCAAAAACTAAAGATATCATCACTCTATACGTAAATCCTAAAACTATATATAAAATATCGTCAATTCAATTGTATATTTATTGACTTTGCATATTTTCAGAACTGAACAAATTCCAATAAAATACAAAGTCGTAAACAAAATCATGTCGTTAATAATTTGGAGTCTGGACCACGAGGGCAAAGTATTATGTAGTACTTGTTTATCAAGTCCAGTTAAATGAGTAATAAGGTGTTCTTCAATAGATGATGACAGATCGTTTGAAGTTAACGTCGTCGATTCCAAGATTGGAAATTAGTTAACGGATTATGACGTCAACAATGACTCAAGTCCCCTCTATTCATGTTAACCGGGCTAAATCGACCCGAACCGAAATCGGAAAAATGATCCTAATCTAAAAATCAAATTGAGGTTTTAAGAGATCAAAACATGAACTTTGACGATCTTTATCAAAATTTTCAGTTTCCACTTTTTAGTAGCAAACTTATTAAGTAGGAGATAAAATTAGAGATAGAGTTGAATAAGCTCATCGCTAACTACAGAGGGAGAGAGAACACCAAGGTCCGTGAAGAGGAGCGTTAGGTACCGAGGCGGAGTATAATCTCGAGCCGACATCTCTACTTCCACCTTTGCCGGGATCTTTATACCAAACTCGATCGGTCTCAGTGCCGGTGCCATATCCTTTTGGTCTAATGGGTAAAGTCTAGCAAACTGCAAATACAAAACTTCACATCATTAACCTCTCTCCCGCTCTTTTGGATCTTATAAAACCGATTCAGTTACCTTGTAACTCTCGGCAGCGACATAGACCGGTTTGGTCATGCTGTGTGCGACAAGTGCGATCTGATATGTTCCCATCATGTTAATAATACCGCCACTTTCTACAACTCCATCAGCCCCAACAAACACCATATCCACCTCGTCCATGCTATACGCTACAGCTGAATCAAGCAGCAGTTTCACAGGGATATCAAGCTTTGATAGCTCATTCGATAACAAAACCCCTGTTCCATCCGGCCTTCCCTCTGTAAATTTTTTCATTAAAAGGGTTCAGCAAGAGGCTACTATTACCACAATATAGTAACGAAAAGAGTGCTAAGTTCAATGTAGATCACAAGCAACAAAATGTAAAATTTACATTAAGTTTGTAAAACTAATATACCTGTGCAGAGAACGCGAAAGAGCTTGTTGTTTAGTGCAGCAGTCTTAAGTATTTCCAGAACAACTCTAGAGAATCCATGAACCAATATGGTACAACCATCAAATATAAAATCTTGACTAAGCATTGCGATAATCTTACGAGCCTGCACAATCATTGAAAACCTTTACAAATCCTATCTCCATCAATGCATTTTGATTTACTTCATTGATAGATACAACCCAAAAGCTACTAAAATTGAGCCATAATAAGAAAGTGTGTACCTTACAAGATATTTCCCCAAATTTCTCAGCACGTTCAAGAAGACGAGACTTAGCTGAATTGAAATCTTCATATTCTAATGCAGAAGTTCTCGTTACGTATCTGATAAACAAATCGCATCCCGCAGTCAAAGAGATCGAAGTTTTATCCCATGACTGTCAAAAAATCGAATCGAAGAATGAATTCCAAAGATTCAGATAACGAAAGCTTTTTTTAGCTCAATTTCACCTTCAAGCAATCTCACCTTGAGTGTATCGGAAGCTTTTTTGAGCTCAATTTCAAGCTCCATCATAGTAGTAGCTTCGCTTGCACGAATAACCGCAGCTAGAGCTCGGATTGCTGCGACGGCCTCAGCTAGATCCGGTTGTTTTCTCCAGTTGTTGAACTCTTCAATTACGTTAAACGACTTCTCGGTTCCGAGATCAACGACGGTTGAGATAGGTTGTTCATCGCCTGAGACATCGCCTACGGCGGCTTTAGCTTGGGCTAGCCAGTCGATTGAAATGACACCGTGATGCGCCGCGCGGGCTTGATAGTAAGCGGAGATGGAATCGGGGTTTTGAATGGGGACTCGCGTTGTATCGGCCATGGGAGGTGAGTTCGAGCTACGTCGATCGAGGATAAACGACGGTGATCTTCGCCACATTGATTTTGTTTTGGTTTTTTTCTTGGGAAAATTTTCTCAAAATGAAAAATAAAATAAAAGTGAAAGATAATTTTAATTTACCCATATGTAAAAGAATATATGCAGTTATACGTCAGGTAGCCAAACTGAGAACATAAGGCCCATTTAGACAATTTCGTTTAAAAAAACATAAATTTGATTAAGTAAATAATAATTGTTGACGACAAAAAAATAATAATAATAATTTGTTAAGTTGTCTTCAAATGACAAAAGAGTATCCGTAAAAATTTGGGCATAAAAGGAAATTTGTTTTTACAGTAAAATTGTGAAAAGGTCCATTAAAAAAAATTCCTAAAATTTAACATGTTCGTTAAATGATAAATATAGAATTTTAAGATGGTAAAAATTATAGCAAAAGTAGCAAAATAAATGAGATGTTCGGGAAAATGACCAATTTATTCTCCAACTTTTGCATTTTCGTGAATTTATTCCTCAACTTATGTGTTTGCAAATTAATTCTCCAAAGTTACATTGACTTTGCAAAATTGGGTTTAGGAAAAGTCCACATTAACTAAACTTACAGACGTTAAGTAAAAAAAAAAGTTTGCTATATGTTGTCTTCTTCGGTGGAAATCCCCAAATTGAAAAAATAGAATCCTAAGATGAAATCGACGGTGACGGAGTGCGTCACCATGAAGAACAAAAAACCTTGCCCATGAGTGAATCGATCATTACCCAAAAATGATATATTCTCCTCTGCAAATCCTACACACTCAAATTTGTGCGTTATTTTTTTTTAATATTTTTGTTTCTAGTGATTCTAGTCAAAATTGGGTACTTGTGAGTTGTGAATCTTTTTCTCTTTCAGATATTGGTTTTGCATCAAAAAAATCGTTTAAACTGACGTATAATTGGTCTTGTTTGATAGTTATGAATGATAACTCTAAATGCATCGTTACGATATTGTTAAGAATTCTTAGTGTTTGAATCACTTTAGTTACTAGAATCTTAGAAGTATGATTCATTTTTGTTTCCCTCTCGTGTTCTCTTTTAAATTCCATTTTTCAATTAGGTATTAAGTATGTGCGCATAGATTTGATGGCGTTTTCTAACTAGTTTGTTCGGGCTCTCTGGAGAAAATGCAATATTGGAATGCTGTTGAAGTAGTCAACGATATGGATCAAAAAGGAAGTTGTAGGAACATGTTCAATATACTATAAATTGGCATGTTGTTGAGGCTCCCTCATACCTGAAGAAGCTGCAGCAAGAGCAGTTGCAGAAGCAGAATTTGCTAATCACAGAGGATGAACAAGTAGCAAAAGAGAGAGAGAGAGAGAGAGCATAAGCCAAAGTTAAAGTTGCTCAGATATTTGGTAGAGAGGAAAAAACGTTTTCAAATCTTGATGCTCTTGTTTTTTATTTAGTATCAGTGTAAAAAGCAATATGTTATGTATGTTCTTAACTCTGAGATTCCGTAAATCGTTAACCATTTGTTATGTTTATGGATAATTTGCTTAATAATCTTGAAACTGTTTTGAATACAGATGAATGAGAAAGTAAATTTAGATTTGTTTTATTCTTTTACGACTTACTAGATTGAAATTTACAAGCATTTCAAGTCTTCTTCTTACTACTTTCTTCCCATTTCTATCTCAGGTTCTTCTAGATCCAATGCCTCGAATTCAGTCTATGTCAATCCCCAATCTTCAACATTAGCATCTTTCATTGTTGTATCAAGAAGTAAATTTCGCGCTAGTTTGTCGTTGTGACATCAATGACTAACAATGGCTTCGTTGAAGAAAGAAGAAGAAGACCCACATAGAGAATTTAATGACTTTGAGATGTTCAAGACCATTGTTCACTTGCATACTCACAATCAACATAATCAGAGAGCTTTAATAGATCAATTAGGGTTTAAAGATTTTGAATTGGAATTTTGGGGAAGAAGACATAAACACAATTTTTTTTTTTTTAAAGTTAATGTCTGTGTTTTCTTATTTAACGTGGACTTTTCTCAAACCCAATTTTGCAAAGTCAATATAACTTTGGAGAATTAATTTGCAAACACACAAGTTGAGGAATAAATTCACCAAATTGCAAAAGTTAGGGAACAAATTGGTCATTTTCCCTGAGATGTTCACATGTTTTTAATGAAAGAAAATGTTCAAAACATGTTTTTATCCATTTAATTTAGCAACAATTTATCCAAAAACCTTAAAAGAGATGAAGTTAGGCATATTAGCATATTAAGTACTTAGTTTTCTTATTGAGCTAATTTCATTTACTTTTTGGGTTAGAACACCCAATTTTTCTTCAAAGACTATAACATAAACTGGTTTATAATTTATCAAGAGCATTTGAATTGCAAAACTGTTTGCCAAATTACAATGGTCTGATTAGTGATTAAACCGACAGAGAATTTTTTATTTTATATTACTCAAATAGTGTACTTTAGATATCCCTTAAAAGGACTTTGAGCTCATTTTCAGGGTCACAGTTGCTTCTAGTTGCGGAACTCATCCATGAAGCTCTTGTGGAACTCTGTGAGACGATTCACTATATCCGGAATCTTGTCTTCTTGCGGGAGTATGGTGCACCTGAAGTGCCATGTTCCAGGAACCTAAACACAATAAATTAGAAAACACACAGATTCATCAAGTTTGATCCTTTTGAAAACATTGTTTCTTTCAAAGCTATTAAAGCTGGTTCTTTAATACCTGTCCAAAGCCAGAACCAGGGACTACAACTATTCCAGTAGCATTGAGAAGGCGTTTGCAGTAGAACGCATCTGGCGCTGTCTTCGCGGTCTCAGCAGCTTCAATCGCCTTTCGAGGAAGGTCAATACGAGGAAAGAGATACATTGCTCCTTCGGCTCTGTTACAAGTAACACCTTCTAAGTTGTTAAGAGCCTCTTCCAAAGTCTGCACATTCATTATCAAAGCTTATGAGATCATACAAGAGACTGATATTGTCTTTTGAGGTAATGTAAATTTCAACCAACCTTTGCACGTCTAGCCATTGATGTGAGAATACCATCTCTTTCTGCTATGTATGAGTCATACGAGTCATCTCCAGGCTGATCAAATAGATAATTAGTCATTTATCTGTTGCAAGAACTTAAGCAAAAACCAGTAAGAGAGAACTGTAATGTTTACCTTGGGTGGGCTCATGACAAGGCTAGCAAGAATTTGACCAGAGATGTTAGAACAAAGATTCACAGTAGCTAGTTTGTAAATCTGTTCTCTTACATCAGAAGTGAATCCAGTAACTTCCATGTAACCTCCTCTTTTTCCACATTCTCCATAGTAACCTATCAGCATAAAACGAAACAAAAAAGCCGTAAATTTATGAGATGAGAAGTGTTCCAAAGTAAAAAAAAAAAAAGTTGTTCTTTTACCCTTAGAGATTGATTGGAATGAGACTAAGGAGATATCCTTTTCGCCATAGCCCAAAGATCGAGCTACTTTCTTGAAAGAGTGGAACTTTTTGTCAGAGACGTAAACATTTTCTTGGTAGACCTCATCAGCTAAAAGAACTAATCCTTCTTGCTTGCAGAAATTAACAATGTCACGCTGGTTTTCTTCGGAAAGAACCTTAACCAGAATCATAATGAAAAGTTAGAGAAATGTTACATTAGCATCATAAGTGCTAAACTTTCTCAGTCTATACGTTCTGAAGATCTGTTTTTTACCTGTCCTGTTGGGTTACCAGGGTTTATGACAACCAAGGCTCTTACAGCGATGCCTTTGGATCTAGCTTCCTCCAATTGCTTCTTAAGGTCAGATATTTCCAGTCCCCATCCTGTTGCTTCATCAAGATAGTACGGAACCTAACCAGACAAAAGAAAGACAAATTTCAAATAAATGTACCAAAAAACATTATTATATATCTTCCATCATGATTAGATGAGCATACCAGAGATCCCCCATTTAGGGCAATTGAAGCAGAGTACAATGGATACTGAGGAATCGGGCAGAGAATACCATCTTTCTCTGAACTTAAGAGAAGTTGCAACATCATGTGAATCTATAGAAACAAGGAAGTCACTTAGCATGAACCTTATAAAGGACTTGCTCTAATAGCTCTATGAGAAAATGTTTTTGTTAGTTGACTTTACCGCTGGACTTGCACCATCGGTCAAGAAAATATCATTTGGATCAACAGAGACGCCATCACGAGCTTCCATTCCAGCTGCGATTGTATCACGTAATCCCTTGATACCCTGAAGCAGAAGATAAAAAAAGAATCATTCAGCAACATAAGGTTCATCTAAAAACAGGGTTTTAAGGACTTTTAACTAGACTTTGATGACAAACCTGGCTGTGACTATAAGCACCAGTTGCTCTTCCGGGAATTTGGTCCAAAATCTTCCATGCTCGGTCGATTGAATCGGTACTGATAATGGAGTAAAAAGAACAAATGTGAAGCAATCTTAATCCATATAAGCAATAGAGCGTACATGTTTTAAAGCTCAGGATCAAGTCAAAAACCTGAACAAACCATGTGTTTCAGGCTCGTCCAAAAGGCTTGTGTGATCACACAATGCGAGAACCTGAGACATGTAGATTACAAAAGTGATATCTATGTGGCTGATATGACAAAACAAACTAGCACCAAAAACGCTCGCTTACCTCTCGGAAAAACTTTATAGGTAGCTGACCAAGAGATTGAGGATTCCCAATATTACAATAGATTATCTGTCAAAAGTGGTGAAACACTTGTAAGTTTCTTTCTTGTTGACAGAGTTACAAAAAAGAGAATATGACTTATGTTGATAAAGAACAAGATTTTACCTCATCAAAGGGATAAGCATCCTTGTTAGACTTCAAGTCATCTTGCAACTTCTGTAAGTTGGAAACAAAAAGGCAAAAACATAAATCAAATTAGCTTAAAAACAGTTTTACTGATTTTGTTTGTGATTTAACTAGACAAAACACACATGTATCTCTGACCTGAGCAATGTTGACAATTTCTCCACGAACAGCATACTCACATTTCAGAACCTGCCACCCAAAAAAAAAAAGAAAAAAGAAAAAACCCTCTTAGTTACAAAAAAAAAGAAAAAAAACTCTAGCTAGCTTGTTTAGTATGATTAAAAGTGACTCATATGTAAAACAATGACATAAAAGTAGTAAAGAAATTCCAGAACGTGACACCTCACTGACACTAAATTAGAACTTTAGCTTGTAGACAATTTGATGAGAACAAATATTTAGAAAATATATTCGGAAAATAAGAATCTGCAATGATCACAATAAATTGAGTCGACGAAGCCTAGAGGCGTGCGAGAGGTAAAAGAACAGTTTTTTTTTTTTTTTTTTTTTTTTGGGATTAGCAGAGTGGATCAAGAAGATAAACAACCCAGAACATAATACATGCAAAGTCATAATTTCATCAGAAAATCAATAATCCGTTCAACGAAAGCACGAGCAGAAGCAAAACTCAAAAGATGGACAATAAACACCAGATTAATTTCTTTAACAAAAAAAAACACCAAATTAATTACAGAGAAACAGAGGAACTAAGCAAAGCTTGTTGATTTCATAATTGGGAACACACAAAGATGAAAATTTTGGAGTTAAATCAGAAACCATCCAGATCAAACGAGGAAAAACACAAAAAGCCATCAAAAAGCAACATTATACAAATCAATAGCTAATGAATAATAACGTACCTTTGGATTAATGGAGTCGATAGTAACGGGAAGAGAAGAAGCCATCTTCGAAGTAGAAGACAAGAAACGAGACAGAGAAACAAGAGGAGCACGAGAAGGAACAGGAGCAGATATAGATGGAAGAAGAGACAGAAAGCGTCGGCTTGTATGATGTTGACGACGAGTATTGTCAACGAGACTTTTAGTTTGGTTAATCAAGAATCTCCGCATCTGTGATTAGCTTTATAGTATCACCGTGCTCCTCAAGCTCAAGATACAATATAAAATTCTCGTTTCACGAGGAAAAAGCGTGTCAATGTGCTGCTCTAAACCAGTGCCTGCACACCGATTTTGCCTTGTTCACCACGGATTTTTTTATTTGTTTTTATCAAATCTCAAAACCACTCTTAAAAAAATTAAAAGTCAAAATGGTCAAAGAAGTGATCTTTTGCCTAACTTTTGTTTTTTTTTAAAAAAAAAATTGAATGCTGAAGATATTTGTAGGTTTTTTAAGGCGGCTAATTTTATTTTAACTTTTTTTTTATTTTGGTTAAAACACGCGTAAATCCCAAATAAGAGACAAGTCATTTGGCAAAATAGTTGTCTAAGTCTTATCTTATCTGCAAAGAAGTCATTGACTGAAATCTAAAAGGATCAAAACTAAATAAATAATCCAATCACAACTGAAATCTAATTTGGGCTAAACAGATGTATGTTCTAGCATAATTAATTTACTCTTGGTTGATGTTTAAAGCTACAACGTACAGTACTAGTTCAGCTAATTTTAAGGTTTTGGAACTATTTATTACTTGATGAAGAATTTTACAAATCTCTAAATCTAAATAGTATTAAAATATAATATTTTATATGGCAAATTTTATGTTTTTAAATTGATGATTTTGTAAAAGTATAATAAATCTTGTAAAGTACATTTTATTTTTGTTTGAGGATGATGTCTAATTTAAAAATTAATAATTTCGAAAATATCAGTTTATGATACCACTTTTCAGAAATACCACAAAATGTAGATTTATAAATTTCTATAGAGTATATTATGAAAATATTCATAAATTTTTATAAGGTTTAATAATGTTTGTAAGGTTTATATAACATGTTATAAATGATATTTTGAGCAAGTTATACTGTATTAGGAAACTGAATAAAAAAAAATAGAAAAAAATTTCATCATTAAATTTGACGAAATGATGCCCCTAAAATTTAGAGGCTGTGACCTCAAGGGGTTGGATATGAGATGCTAAAAACTAAAGACATATTTCATGAAATGATGCCCCTAAAATTTCTTATAAACTCTGATGGCTTTAGTTGCTTGTTGGGCTTTCGCCTAGGGACGGGCCTGGTTATTATGATTTTTTTTTTTTTTTTTTAAGGTCAAAGGTTATTATGGTCTTCTTGTTTGATATTTGAGGTTTTGTGTGTTGTTGGATAGTTTTTGTAGGGTTTAACATAGTTGGCTTGGAATTTCATGGTTTCAGTTGGCTCTAAATCATTACCGTCTAGGAGGCACAAGAACACCGAAGAAGATAGCTTAATGGGTGATCGGGAAAAGTCTAGCAACAATCGTAGTGGAAGGGATAAGGGAATGCGTAGGAAGGACCATAAAGGTAGTCGTGGATTTGATGGAGATAGTAACAAGAGGAACCAGTCTGGTGGTGCTTCTAATGTAAAGCCAGCATCAAAGAAACAATCCGAATTTGAACATCAGAATCAATTCGTCAGGTAAGAGGGATTTTGTACCGAGTGGCTAACTAGTTTTTCCCTATGCCTTATAATTTATTATCATGAGCAGTGGTAGTGAATCCGGCTTATCTTTTGTAGGAAAGAGATTGATCCAGAAACTTCAAAGTATTTCTCTGAGATTGCTAATCTCTTTGATAGTAATGAAGTTGATTTAGAGGAACGTTCTGTAATATGCGGAAATGCCCTTGAAGAAACAAGAGGGAGGGAATATGAAATTGCAACAGACTATATCATTAGTCATGTTTTGCAAACTCTACTTGAGGGATGTGAACTTGACCAACTTTGCAGTTTCCTACGAAGTTCTGCTACAGTGTTCCCAGCCATTGCAATGGATAGGTCTGGTTCTCATGTTGCAGAGTCTGCTCTCAAATCCTTGGCCACACATCTGGAAAATCCAGATGCCTATTCTGTTATTGAGGAGGCTTTGAATTCTCTATGCAAGGTACTTTTACTATTTGTTCTGGCTTTGGCAAGCATATTTAGGTATCCTCTAGTTATGAAAATTGTAATTGACCTTGATTGTGATGGTAACTATTTTCCTTGGTCAGGTGATTGTGGATAATCCTCTTGATATGCTGTGTAACTGCTATGGTTCCCATGTTCTTCGAAGGCTTCTTTGTCTTTGCAAAGGAATTTCTTTAGATTCCCCTGAACTTCATGGTGCAAAATCATCAAAAGCTCTGGCGAAACGTATGAATTTGAACATGTCTCATTTCGATGAGAATGATCTACAAATCCCTCATCAGGGGTTTCCAGATGTGTTCAAGCACCTTTTATCTGGGCTATTAAACTGTAGCAGAGAGGACATGAAGTATCTTCAAGTTGATCAGTATAGCAGTTTGGTCTTACAGGTATGTTTTATGTCCCTGTCTAATCTTTTTTGTTACTTTCGAGCAACTTCTTTAGTAGTATTGACTGTTATTTTACTCTCTCTGGTTCTCGATGATGCTAACAAATCTTCACTTGACAGACGGCTCTCAGACTAATGGTGAAACAAGATGAGGAGTTGCTTGAAAGCATTCCTCTTATTCTGTGCTGCAACTCTACAAATAAAACAGTAGAAGGGTTTCACATAGAGACTGATGTTGCCAAAGAAATTTTAGACTCAATGAAGGATAATTCATTCAGTCGTCTGGTGGAGGTAACTGAGTTTAACCTATGACTGAGTTGTTTTTTTTTTATATATGTCGGACTGAGGTGTTTATACCAAAATTTTGGTACCTTGCAAATAGCAATTGATTTTGAACATATTGCCTGTTTAGACGATGCAAAACATCACCTAGAATATCTAGAATGATCACCAGTTATCTGTGGGGCTCCATCCTGTAACTGGAGTGTTAATTTTCTTAATCGTCTTTTCAAATGTATTTGCTTGCCTTTTCAGGTGATTCTGGAAGTGGCCCCTGAAAGTTTGTATAAAGAAATATTAAACAAAGTTTTCAAGAATTCTTTGTTTGAGCTTTCAGTTGATCGGTGTGCAAATTTTGTTATACAAGCATTAATCTCCCATGCAAGAGACCAAGAGCAGGTATCTTAACCCTACTGACAATTACTCTTTTTTCTGCTCTGTCAGAAAATTTTCATTTAGCTTTGAATTTATTTGTGCTATTTCCTTTAAACTAACGTTGATTTTGTCTGCAAGATGGGTTTGATATGGGAAGAATTAGCTCCAAGATTCAGGGATCTTCTTGAGCAAGGGAAGTCAGGTGTTGTGGCTTCTCTGATAGCAGTTAGCCAAAGGCTTCAAAGTCATGAACATAAGGTTTCTATGATTTTTAAATTCTGATGAAAATTTATTTCTTCTCTAGTTTCAAATATGTTTTCTTATATAGATGATTCTTGCTGATTTGACAGTGTTGTGAGGCCCTTGCTGGTGCAGTATGCTCCACAAACGAATCCCGTATCTCCATTGTTCCACGGCTGTTGTTTCTTGATTATTACTTTGGTTGCCAAGATAAGTCTACATGGGAGTGGGCACCTGGTGCAAAGATGCATGTCATGGGTTGTTTGATCCTTCAGGGGATTTTCAAGTTTTCTAGCGTATGTTTCCTTTTCTTCTTGTGTCTACAAAAGTAGTTTCATCGATTTTAACTTCCAAGTTGGCTGTTCATGTACATTCACAATAATTCCCAACTCTTTCTCCAATTCACAGGATATTATACAGCCATACATAACAAGCTTAACTTCCATGAAAGCTGAGTATACCATTGAAACAGCAAAAGATTCCAGCGGTGCACGTGTCATCGAGGCATTGCTTGCCTCGGATGCTGCTACAAAACAGAAGCGCCGACTAATTAATAAGTATGGTTTGCTTTTTAATGTTATTTTTCAAGACCGGTAGATTCCAGTTTAGCTTTGTTTATATGATTACAACACCCAAAACTGAAGCATATATAGGGAAAGTCAGAGTTTTCTTTAATTCTGTGATTTTTATTTATTCAATCTCTTAGGCTACCTGTCAGTTTTTTCAAGCAATTGTTCTTTGTTCTGATGATATTTCTTTTCACCAATGACTCTCTGACAGGTTACGTGGACATTTTGGCGAGCTTGCATTACACACATCAGGTTCATTTACTGTTGAGAAGTGCTTCGATGCATGTAACTTGACACTAAGGGAAGCCATAGCAACTGAACTGTTGGATGTGAAAGTTGATCTCTCAAAAGCAAAGCAAGGGCCTTTTCTGCTTAGGAAACTAGACATCGATGGGTAAGATCTTATTCATAAAACTTAAATTGCTTTGTTTGGCGGAAGTTGTAACACATCAGGAAAACTGGTATCACCGACATACGAATTTACACTTCAGATGAAAAAGAAAGAAGTAAAATTCCTAAGAGAATAGGTCTAGGAATTTAGTGACCATAGTGTCGTTGAAAGGTGGCAGATCTGTAGTGTTGATGCACGCATGTATTATTTTGCGTCTTTTGCCTCATTCATTATTTTGAAATGCTATGGAATCATTTCTGTGTTGCAGATATGCCAGTAGACCTGAGCAGTGGAAATCAAGACAAGAAGCTAAGCAATCGACATATAACGAATTTTGTTCTGCGTTTGGGTCCAGCAAATCAAATTTTCCAAGGAACACATTTGTCTCTGACGCATCTGAGGATGCATCTCAGGAAACAGAGCTAAAGAACACAAGGAAAGAGATTAAACATCATCCTACTTCCGGGTTTAAGCGTCACCAAGAAGAACATGCAAGGGATAAGGATGAACCTTATGCAGGGGAAGAAAGGACGAAACAGAAGAAGAAGAAGAAAACTAGTCAAGCAACAGATAAACCAGTTTCCAAAAAAAGACCTTTCCTTTCTGGTGAGATGACTGGAAAAAATCGCCATTCAAATAAATTAAGAATATGAAGATTAGGCTTCCTTACTCTATCTAGTCAAACTGCATTTTTCTCATCTTTTTTGTTTTCTATAATTTTTTAATGAAGATGGCATCATAGTGACAATGTTTTCGTATTACATTCCAAACGAACTTATAGAGGTCTAAACTCTAATGCCTACTCCAAGAACTGTTAACAGTAGCAACCTTATAAGCCTTTTCATGAAGTGGAACTCAGTTTCTTTTTTTTTTGGTTAAGTTCATTATATATGGCTATTTTTTGCTTTGACTATCTCATGATTTGTTTTGGGTGCATACCAACTAGTTGCCAAGTATGGAATCTTGCATTGGTGTTAGGTTTTGTTGGGAACCATCAAAAAATTTTAGTTTGATAGTTTGATTTATTTCAAAACCAAATATTAGGATTTGTTTTTACATAAAATAGTAAAAATAAAGAGAAAAAGTGTTTCCTTAGTTTTTACGATTGAGTGAAATTAACAAAGCATGTTATATCATAGTCATTTTTCAAAACTGCAGTCACCATTAATTCATGCTTTTTTTTTTTTAGTGTTTGTCATCAACAATCACAAGTAATTTTTGTTCATATTATAATTTAGAGAGGTTGATTTAATATTTGGTTTGGATTATGAATTAGATTAAGACCGTAAGATTTATTATTAATTAGAATTGAGATTTTTGGTGATTGAATTTTTATTTTTATACACACAATATTTATAGTGCTTTTATGCATGAAGTTTTACACAATTTAAGCTCAACATGAATGATATTAATTTTACTATTATTCAACTAAAAATTCTAAGAAATTTTTTATCAATAGAAACTAAGAGACATATTAAAGTGTTAAGAATTTTTGAAAATGGTTGAAGATTGTTATCATAATCCATGGATCGTTTATCGAATATTGTTAGACGATTCCAATTTCAATTGTATCTTCTTAAAAAAGTTTTTCAAAGTTAAAATTGATAAAGTATTATCTTTGCACGAGAATATCGCAAGAAAGATTGGGTGACTTGATTATTTTGTTTATTGAAATAAAATTGGTAAAAGAGTTGACTTAGTTTAGTTAATGATTTTGTAGGAAGAATGGAAAAAAAATGTATATTTTAGAATGTATATTTTGGTTTTTCCACTCTTTAGGTTTTTTTTTTGAATGAAGATAATTGTTATTTACCAAAAATAGAGAAATGTAGGGTTATGGCTTAATAGAAGATTCGTTGATGGAGTCTTTTCGGTTGATAAGAAACTTTACATCAGTGATGGTGATTACGAAGGTTACGTTCATCTAGAGCAGGCTAACAACTGGGAGGCGAGAACATTTAGGGGACCGGCTAAGTGTAGGGTTGTGTGTCACGAAAATACCAAGCTAGGACTTCCGTAGGACAATTCAACATTTCTGGTTGGAACAGTTATAAGGGGTGAACGTGTACGTGGGATTAGACATAGGAATGGATCTGGAAGACGATTATTGAGGGCGATGTATATTGATCCGAGCTTCCAAGATTTACCGGACATTTTATGAAGCCAAAGTGTCCACAATATGTAACGTCCCACGTAAACACTAAACTGATATAGAATTGATCAAGTTATTCCGAGAAAGAATCTCTTTGCAAGATTCCATATACTTGACAACTAGTTGGTATACACCCAAAACAAATCATGAGATGGTCAAAGCAAAAAATAGCCATATATAGTGAACTTAATAAAAAAAAATTTTTACTATATATCCACATAAAATAATTGAAATTGGAATCGTCAACAATATTCTATAAACGATCCATGAATTATTTATGATAACAATCTTCAACCATTTTCAAAAATTCTTAAGACTTCAATATGTCTCTTAGTTTCTATTGGTAAAAATTTTCTTAGAATTTCTAGTTGAATAATGGTAATATTAATATCATTCATGTTAAGCTTAATTGTGTAAAACTTCATGCATAAATGCACTATAAATATTGTGTGTATAAAAATAAAATCAAGATTTACAGGAAATTTACGAATGTAAATTTTATAATCATATGTTGCAAATGATGTTTTTTTATTTATTCGAGATTTTGTTTTTAATCATGTTATGTTAGGGAATATCAGAGACGGATTGGGCTATTCGATTAAAGCCCATTACGTGTTCACTAAACACCAGAAATAAGTAGGAGGAAAATAAAACTTATAAATTAGAAAATAAGGGAACGACATCGTTTTTGAGTTTTTACACCTTGACTTCTGATTGTGATTCTCCTTCATCTCTGTTATCGAGCACAAGCTGCTTCACTTCTACTCTTACACCGACCAAACTGTGTGTGCTTTTTGCATCCTCAGGTTTGTGATAAAATTTACATAGATTAGTGTAAAGTTTTAGATTAGTGATTGTTCACGTTCTATTTTACAAACTTCACATAGATTAGTGTAAAGTTTTAGTTTTGGAATCAGAATTTATTTGTATGTTATGGTATTGTTACCTGGACTTGAAGTATAAACCCTAAATTTTGGGCTTGGTTCTTCTGTTTAAACTTTAGGTCCTTAGGCTACAATCTAGAGTTTATATTCCTGGAGAAAATTTTGATTTTTTTTTTTTGGTTAGCCCTGTATATTTCTGTAATTTGGGACATATTGTTCTTGAAAGCTGATTGTTTTGAGTGTTATTATGGTTTTCTTGTTTGATATTTGAGTTTTTTTGTGTTCTTGGATAATTTTTGTAGGATTTAACATAGTTGGCTAGGAATTTACATGGTTTCAGTTGGTTCTAAATCATTACTATCTAGGAGGCACAAGAACACTGAAGAAGATAGCTTAATGGGTGACCGGGAAAAGTCTAGCAACAATCCTAGTGCAAGGTAAAAAGGAATGTGTAGGAAGGCCCATAAAGGTAGCCGTGGATTTGATGGAGATAGTAACAAGAGGAACCAGTCTGGTGGTGCTTCTAATGTAAAGCCAGCATCAAAGAAACAATCCGAATTTGAACATCAGAATCAATTCGTCAGGTAAGAGGGATTTTGTACCGAGTGGCTATCTAGTTTTTCCCTATGCCTTATAATTTATTATCATGAGCAGTAGTAGTGAATCGGGCTTATCTTTTGTAGGAAAGAGATTGATCCAGAAACTTCAAAGTATTTCTCTGAGATTGCCAACCTCTTTGATAGTAATGAAGTTGATTTAGAGGAGCGTTCAGTAATATGCGGAAATGCCCTCGAAGAAACAAGAGGGAGGGAATATGAAATTGCAACAGACTATATCATTAGTCATGTTTTGCAAACTCTACTTGAGGGATGTAAACTTGACCAACTTTGCAGTTTCCTACGGAGTTCTGCTACAGTGTTCCCAGCCCTTTCTGGCTAGATCTACCCCCATAAGAATGCTAAGAAAAACAATGTTTTCGTATTAGATTCCAAACAAACTTATAGAGGTCTAAAGCCTACTCTAGGAACTGTTAACAGTAGCAACCTTATAAGATGATCTCTTATGTTTCAATTACATTACAATATCCAGAAAAAAGTGTAAATATGCTATACTACCAAAAAAAAAGATATTAAGAGAAAAAAATATGAACTCTATGGCTCTGTTGATGTCATATGCTGTTTCCTACTTCCTCTTACATCTGTTAGTGGATCGATCCTGGTACACAAATAAACACTCTTGGTGTCAGTCATACACAATTACAGAGAGAGATGCAAAAATCATTTGAGATGCGTAAAGATTGAAATTAATTGCTATAGTTTGTCTTTACTTGTTTTGTATAGGGCTGGAACCAGTCCTTGGGATCACCCGGAAGCTGTCTTTTTCGCCTCTTAGAAACTCTTCCTTCATCTCCGTGTTTATCTGCAAATCTCTCACAGCTTTACTAGAAACTAAATCCTTGGAAGCTGGAGTCATCTGACGACCTTCTACATTATTCTTGCTGGTAAACAAAGCTAGAAGTAATAGAATCAGAGCTGCTAAGATCGATGCTGATGGATGGAATCTCTTCATTGTGAATTCTTTTTTGATCTGTTCTTTATCTTGGAGCTCTTAGATTGTTATGTTCCTGAGACTGAAACTGAGAAAACTTAACTTTTGGGTAGCGAGCTTTATGTTAGAGTTAAAGAGAAGGAGAGAGATTGATTATCTTGTTGCATTGTAGATTATATTATTGTTACTTGAGACTTTTTGGGATCTAAACACGTGATCTAGTTTGACTGATGTGCCAATATTATTTAGTTCCCCAATTGTGTTTATATGGTGAAGAAGATATTCATCTTAAATCTAATGATTTCTAGATCATCCACTGATGATTAGTCATCACATATAGACAGAGGCATACACATTCATTCACACGTATTGGCTATGCAATTTTGAGTTTGCAATGAGGTTCATGTGATAGGGCACGTGATTACTGATTCTGATTCTAATAGTATTAGTTTAATCCAACTTCCATGAGAAGAAAATTTGCAGGTTATTACAGCTCATCTGTCTCTCCCTAGTGATAATCACCAACTTTTTATTTGTTTTTTCAATTACAAGTACCAAACCGGTTTAATTACAGACCAAATGCGTTTTCTCAATTAATTTATAAACCAACTGGTTTGTTAGTTCTCTTGACTCGTTTATGGTAAAGCTTTTTCAGTTCATGTGGCTTTAGAATTGCTAGTTTTAATACATTTGACGTTTCTTAAACTCTCAAGTTGATTAGAGAACAATAACATAAGTAGCTCAAATTCTCAATGTATAATTAATTGGTTAATGAAACATAACGTAACTTATGTACGAAAGGCAAAACAGGAAGAGAGGGATGTGGACTAGAGTTAAACATATCAAGATTGTGAATAGACAAGAGGTCATAGGTGGAGTGACATTTATGATCATAGTCTGTAGAATCTCTCTGGTGCTTGTGGAGAGTGTTTGTGTTGGCGTCATAGCATATCAATAGGAGCTTTGAGACGGATCGAAATCTGGCTAGGGATTTGCCTGGAACTCGGGACATGATCTCCATAACAAGTCACTAGGCAGAGAAACACAAGTCATGTTTAACTACAAAGCTCTTGATTTGGTTTTTGTGTGCTTACGCGTATGCCCTTGCTCTCTTTTTATATATACAACACACACTAGCGCTTAATTAGGAGAAAATAGAAATCCTATACGGAAAAGAAAAGGAAACATAAATTATTTTCCCAGAGAATTAAGGATATATACCTATAAGAAAAAGGAATTAAAAGGAAAATATTTATTTAACGTTTGGGAGAAAAATAAATCCCCTCGGATGCAGTCTCATCCTCCAAAACCCTAAACCTTGACCAAATGAAACGATGCAAACGAGAAAGTGAGATTGTGAACGTGGACAGGATTAGTGATTTGCCTGAAGCTTTGATTCTGCAGATATTGTGTCTAATTCCTACAAAAGATGCCATAGCCACAAGTGTTTTGTCTAAACGATGGAAATCTCATTGGAAAATGATGCCTAAACTCAAGTTTGGTTCTTTCATTCACAGACGTAAAATCGAGAATGTTTGTAAGTCTTTGCTTTCACATAAAGCTCCAGTTTTACAGAGTTTGCATCTCCAAATTCATTTAGATAAATGTAGTGCAGCAGATATTGGAATTTTGATTGGGATTGCATTTACACAAATGTGCTTGAGTTGGTACTTGGAGTTTACTTGCACAAAGGGTCATTCACATTTCCTAGATGCTTATATAATTGTGCAACACTTGAGACTTTGAAAATCACAGTTGCTGCCCGTATAGATGTCCCTTCTACGGTTTGTTTGAAATTCCTTATGACTCTTCAGCTTCACTGTGTGTTCAAAGACGATGAATCAGTTCGTAACCTTTTATCTGGCTGCCCTAAGCTTGAAGATTTTATGGTACGTAGACATCCACATTGCACTGTGAAAACTTTCACTATTGCAGTGCCATCTTTACAGAGACTATCAATTAACAATGGCTCTAGTAAAGAAAAACCTTGGGGATATGTGATAAATGCTCCTTCTTTAAAGTATTTCAAGATTGAAGGTATGAAGCCTCTTGAGTCTTGTCTGATGTAGAACGTACCTGAATTGGTGGAGGCAAGTATTGTTGATGTTTTTCAGATAATCGATGACAAGCTTATGGGATCTCTTACTCTAGTCAAACGTCTTTCCTTGGCTTTATCACCCTTTGGGATTAAGTTTCCTAGTGGTAGCATTTTCTACAAGCTGGTATATTTGGAGCTATATACAAATACACTAGTGTGGTGGGATCTACTTACCCTCATGCTCGATACTTCTCCTAAATTGCAAGTCCTCAAGCTCATCGATCCCGAGTCCTGGGGAAACCGTCTATATCATGGTGCAGAATGGAATCAACCAAAGAATGTTCCTGAATGTGTGTTGATTCATCTCGAGACATTCATGTGGGAAGGCTACAAATGGAAGGAAGAAGAGATAAAAGTAGCCAAATACATCCTGAAGAACGCTAATCGTTTGAAGAGAGCTATTTTCTCCTCAATACACATGAGATATCATTCTAAAGATAAGCTTGAGGTGGTCAATGATTCGAAAAGTGTTAGCTGGGCTTCA
Source organism: Cardamine occulta (assembly GCA_028015245.1). Taxonomy (NCBI): domain Eukaryota; kingdom Viridiplantae; phylum Streptophyta; class Magnoliopsida; order Brassicales; family Brassicaceae; genus Cardamine; species Cardamine occulta. Next base: position 18,716,848 of record CM051368.1, on the reverse strand, counting down.
AGTTCATGCCAGTTTCAATTCAACTGGGAAAAGGATATATATTAGGAGGGTCTTTGTTCTCACAGGTAGCGTTTACTCTGCTTTTAGTTCAGCTGGTTTTTACGTTTTAAGGATTTACATATGTTTTAGATGTTGAGTTTCGATTCGAACTTTTATCTACTGTCAGGCTGATACAATCTTGGGGTTTGATTTTTTAATGTAGCTGTAGCTTGTTGGTATTTGGAAGAAGAAGAGATTCACAAATACATTTGGTGAGTGAAATCAAATCAGCAATACAAAGGATGAGTTGGTTTCACTTGAGTTTTCTTTTATACAGATGTTTCTTAAACTATGAAGTTGATTAGAGAATAATATAAGACTCTTGTGTTGTGTTGATCTTTGTAAACAAAAGCTTTGAATTTCAATTTCCCTTGGAATACATAAATGACATTACTTGGATGACAAAGAAAGCTCTCAAAACACAAGCCAATAAGAGCCGAGACCAATACACAGTTTGACATCTTCAGGCAAATCTCACTCAGCTAATCTAATTACAATCTTCAAGGATCAACAGAAGCAACATCATTGGAGCTACTACTACTACTATTACTACAAGCCACTCTCTTGTCTCTGCTCAGAAACCTCCTTAATGACCTCAACCTCGTTGTCATTGGAGATTTTGCTTCCTCCTCCTCAACAATATACCTCATCGATGACGAAGAAGATGATACATTCTGACTCCTAGTGGAAGAATCATTGATCTCCAGAACAACAGCTTCTTGACTCTGAGAATCAGCATTACCAGCACCATCTTCTTGAGGTCCGACATTAGTGTTTCTCGTACTAACCTGATCCTGACGACCCCATACCAAGACATTAGTGGGGAATTCCGGAGAAGAAGTTGAAATTGGAGACAAAGCATCAAGATTGTTATTGGTGCTGCTACTAACATCTGCATTGTCCTGAATTTGTTCAAGTCTCTTTGAACTAGCTTGTTCAGGACCAAGAACCGTGTTTCTGCAAATCGGACAAGTTGAGTGAGACTGAAACCACATATCAATACACTCAACATGAAAACAGTGATTACACTTTGGAAGCAGCCTTGCTTTGTCTCCTTTAACAAGCTCAGACAAGCAAATAGAACATTCCAAACCATCTTTGCAACTATCTTGTCTGAACAAAACAATTGGTAAAGAACTGAGTTCAAAAGGGGTAAGTCCAGTATTGCTTAGAGCGTCTTGACCTGGAACGAAGATGAAACGGCGTCGACGGCGAGAAACTACTGCTGGAGCAGTAGATGATTGATCTGCTTCTTGTTCTTGTTGTTGCTGCTGCTGTTGTTGGAGCTGATCTATTCTCCACCAATAGAGTTTAGCGTAGAGATGGAGGATAAGAACGAAGAGAACAGCCATGAATAGAACAATGATTGCTGTGAGAATGATCTTACTTGTGACCTCTTCAGTTGATAAGTCACCGAACATTGACCTATGAGCAGATCCATTATCGTCCATTGATAATGCAATAGACAAGATCAAAACTTTTTGTGTCCTTTTCTCAAGCTTTCTACTTTGGAGAAAAACAATGAATGTGCCCAGATGATTCAACACAATCAGCTTTTGATTATATGAAGAACAACGATCATTCAGAAACAGAGACTGCGAGATGAACAGAGCAAAACATGGAATTTGATGAGGATATGAAATTAGGGTTTTGTGAGGGGAAAGCTAGAAAATTTACTCTTTTGTTGAGTACCCAAATCGGAAAAATTCAAACTTAACAAAATCCCAGATTTTTTTTTTGCAGTTAAAGGCTTGAATTTTTCTGGAAAACAGAGCTCTGAATCGAGATGAGATGTGTTAATGGTGGAGCTGAGAGATTACTTGGTATAAAATGTTTAGGGTTTTGAGGAGGAAGTAGTAGCTAAACAAAGAAGAAAGGTGTGAAGAAAGGTCTGAGTGAGTTTGAATGTGTATCTTGGCCATGGAAGAAGGCAGTGATAAGAAGAAGCAAGAAATGAAGGAGATGGAGAGTGGAGCCCACTGTATTGAAATTGGGGTTGGGGAGCTACTCTCTCCTATAAATCTACTCTACTCTGCTTTAATCGACAATTTTGTTTTTGTTAATGCCTTAATTCGTCATCATCGTTCTCCATTACTCAGTTTTTCTGGTATGATCTCTCCATTACTAATTACTACTAAGAGCATGATTATAGGTGGGAAATATGTTGGGGGTAATACATGAATTTTATAATATTAATTGTATTGAGATTGATGAAAAGAGAGAAAGGAATAGAGAGATAGATATAGAGATCTATATTTACTGGTAATATATGTTCTATATTTAGAACTTTTGGGGTGAGTAAATATAAATTTTGATTTAATTTAATTGATTTAATCTTATATTACCCCTATATTACCTACCTATAATCATGCCCTAACTACACTCTTTCTCTTGTCTCACTAATTACTTGGTTATTGTATTACGTTTGGTGACAGTTAATCTGTTTCTTAAAAAAAAATTATGTCGTATAATTGTGTGATATAAAATAGAATAGTAAAAATTTTAACCAAACAAAAAAAACTTATAGAACTGCAATGTTTTATAGTAATTGATATGAATTTGTAGATTCACGACACAATTTTGTTGTAGTTATGATAAATTTGATGAACTTGTAAAACCTTTTTTTTTTTTTAAGTAACCAAATTTGGAGCGAATGGCCCAGAATTTTAGATTTTCTTTGAACCAGACTGTATGAATGAGTAAACTCTGCCCATTATAATAGAAGTCTCCTAGCAGTGTACACTTGATTTTAAGGTGAACTATAACATCATTTATGACCAGCTCATGAAGTTACTATAACGTTACTGTTGTTCTCATACCAATTACTACACATGCATTTCTTTTGGGAGGCTTGTTCCGTTCATGTTTTGTAAATCTCTTAGAACATGTGATTTGTTGTTTCATGTAGTGTTCTAGGAAACGTGTTTAATGCTTTGGTTTTTAACAATAATAGTACTAAAGTTTTTAACTCGCAGCTTATATATAGATATTGTATTCAAACTGTAACTTAAACAAAGATGAATGCTAAATGTTTTCTTTTATGAAGAAAATTTCAAGAATATGGTTACATTATAAGCTAAAATGATGGTGTGCACTGGTTTACACGTCTTTTAATATTCATTCTTTAGTCTTTACACGGTATCGCTAATTCTCCACTCTTTTTACCCTCTTTTCTTTTTGTCTGCTTTCTCAACTGCATAATAAAATATGAAATAAACAAGGAAAGTAAAAGTAAGTCAACAGAGATGACAATATTAATATGTCATGCACTAATCTGGATTAATAATTAGATGATAAAATTAAAAATCCATATTATGTTTTACTATTATATGTCATATGTGAGCCAATGAAGAGCTTTTTATTTTTTCGAGATCAAACGACGTGAAAAAGAATCCTCCTTGTCGAGGCCTAGGTTTAAGGATCTTGTCTATTCAATTTTCATGAAGTGGAACCTTAACTACATTCTTTTTTTTTTTGTTAAAAACTATATTCGATTTTAGGCACTCGTAAATATATATATACAGTATAAGGTACAACAGACTACAGAAAAACTATTGAAGAATTTTTTTTTTTTTATAGGTGTGTGGCAGCAATAGAAAAACCTATTCCGCCTACGTTTAATTTTTAACGATTCAATCTTACGTACTACTATTAAGTATAAACAAATCCATATCAAATTTTAAATATTTTCACTCACATTATTAACTTAGTATAATGCACACTCGGCAACAACTGAGCACAAAGTCAATCTTTGTGGAAAGTCAGACCAAAATCATGGAAAATTTCTACCCAAAAAAAAGTCAGACCAGAATCTGTGTTCTTTATTATGAGGAAGAAAATATATTCATCTGTTTTGAAAGAAAAAAAAAACTATGTACCGTGAGATTTAAAACTTCTTGTTTTGAAAAATTATAATTTAGTATTAAGTCCATATTGCTCAATTTTGGAACTGTAACTTTATCTTTGTCTTAAAAGTAAAAAAAAAAATGGTTAGTAGGCAAAATGATGAGAGAAGAATGATTATCGTCTTTAATTTTAAATCATTCTCCCTAGATTCCTATGTCAAACACCTTCTTATATTATAATTAATATTTAATACACAAATTCAAATTTACTTAAACTAATATTTAATACACACAAATTCAAATTTACTTAAACATTCAGAAAAACAAACTTTTGGTTATCAAATTTCAGTTTTTTTTTTAAACATGGAACTACAAGTATCGTTAATGGAGAATGGATTCCATGGACCATGACTCAATTATTTAACAGCCCACTTGAATAAACCAGTTCTACCAATAATCATAAAGTATTTGGATTTATTTTATGGTCTTGAGGATAAACATTTACAGGCTTTATCAAATGGACCATGGTCCATAGATGATTAATTCCTGCAAAGTGAGCGGTATCAGAATAACAGAAGAAACTAGAAAGGAAAAGAGAAGGTGAAACGGGCCAGGCCGTAAATTGTTTATTGGGCCGGATCAAGTTATTGCCCAAATGGGTTCTAATTGGATGAAACAGGTCGGGTCTCTCACTGACCCGTTTATTTTTCGGAGGTCAATTTGTACTCAATTGGGTCGGACCGGTTTGTCTCCTATTTTTGGCTTTTTCGAGAGTATCACTATATATGGCTATTTTTTGCTTTGACTTTACTCAAACATCTCATGATTTGTTTTGGGTATACAAACTAGTTGCCAAGTATATGGAATCTTTTTTATTTTATTTGATTGAGTATATGGAATCTTGCAAACAGTATCTTTATCGGAACAATTTGATCACATATATATCAGTTTGGTTTTACTTGGGATTTTGGTGTTAGGCTCTTTGTTTTGTTTTTTATAAGGTGTTAGGTTTTGTTGGGAGATCAAAAACTTTTAGTTTTTGGTTTAATTAATTTCAGAAACCAAGTATATTAGGATTTGTTTATACATAAAAATAGTAAAAATATAAATAATTTTTATTTCCTTAGTTTTTACGATTGACTGAATGAATGATTAAATAAGTTGTTGGAAAACAAAAACCAACAACACATCTAAAGATACAATCTATTAATCAAAGCCATAACTTAACTTACACACATAATGACATAAATATATATATATATTGTAAAAAGCCAAGTGGTTAGATTTTGTTCTTTTTGCATGATCTTACCGGTCCAACTCAAAGCATATATGTGTTATCTCTTTTTGACAATCAATATAGAAGATAAGCTATCTCCAAATTTGTGTACATATATACATAATATATGTAGTGAATTAAATAGTTTTTTTTATATAAAAAATCAAACGTTTTCTCTCCCTTGATTTATGAAATTTCACGAGGATAGCATAGATTTCGGGTCGTCAGAAATTTTCGTATAATATACATAACATATGCTTATTCACACCAGTTGTACAAAAAATGTTTATGTTATTATCTATTGACTGTTATTTTCTGTCGATTATTTAAAAATTCCAACAAGTTGTTCTTAAAATATTTGCAAATGGTATGAAAATTCTGAAAATTGTGATGTTGAATAATACTATACTAAATAGCTGTATCTGGAGCCGGAAAATAAAAAATAGCTGTATACAGTTTACAAAGGACAAGAAAAATATTACATTCACTATAGAAAAATGCTAAATACAAAATAAACCAGGATCTTTACACAAAAAAAAAAAAAAAAAAAAACCAGGATCATGATACGTGTTATCTTGCAGTGGAATTATATAAATAAAAAATGGAATATCCTGATCCAAGTCGTCTAATTGATCTGTTTTATAAAATAATTTCTCAATTAAATAGAATGAGAAACAATATGATAAAGAAGAAGAATTTGTCAGACGAAAAATAAATATTAGTGCGAGTTATTTTCAAGATATATTAACAGATAAGCCGGTGTGCTGTGTTCTGATTTGGATGCAAATCTATTTAAGAAAATATTTTCTTAAAAAAGTTTATAAACAATATAAAATACAATATCTATTGGGTTTTCCTCATTTTATCGCGAACTGAGAAAACAACAAGCTTGATTGAACCTGGATTTGAGGTCCATGAATTAATAAATCTAACAAATAGCTCGGTTGAGAGTAAATTATTAGTGATTCTTTAAATTTGATTGAATTTAAAAAATAATCAGTGGGAAAAACAGTAACGGAGATGAGTTCCTTTTTTTAATTTACATGAAAATATAGATATGATCGGCTTATACTAAAAGACTAATAATATGTTATCGTCTTGTAAAGTCACAAGCTTATTTAACAATTTATTCTCAATCTAAGCCTCAGGGTTCTAAATTCCCTTTTTATTTTAGATGATAAAAGATAAATAAAGCAAACAAAAAGGAGGTCCAGCCCAATTCCTACGATTTTTCGGTATTAGTTCATGTCAAATCTTTATATTCGGTTCCATCAAAGGAGATAACTAGCATGTCTTTCAATTTAAAACTCTATCATGTAAGTTTTTGATAGAAAAAAATCACACCACCATTACCTATTGTTACTAAACACTACTTAAAGTATTAAACATGTTAACTAAGATTGTTTCTTTTTAATTAGACTCCAAATAAAAAAAATTATTTCTACAACTCACACCAAACACAATTTAGGTTTTAAATCGGAGTTACATCATGGTGGCAACATCAGTACAAACTACTTCAAGACCTAATCAAATTCTAGAAAATCAACCGCAATATCATAATTTATATTTAAATAAAAATGTAACCATTAAACTTTTTTAGATTTATATATTTTATTTTAACTTATTTATCATATCATGCCTTTTTACTTCATTTTCATTTTTTAATTTATATTATACATAGTATAATAGAAATATTATACACAATCTTTTTAAAAAATCGAAAATACCACAGAATTTTGAAAGGCTTCTGAAACCTTTATGAAAGATTCCAAATCAATTGAATGAGAACTTTCTAAGAATTCTGTAGCACTTCCTAAAAAATACACTATGATATTTTTAGAGTCTTTTTTTTTATGTAATTGTAGTATTTACAGAAAATGAAAAATGAAATGGTATCTTGGAGAATTTTTCTTGTTTTTATTATTTGAACTGTTTTTCTTTCTTATTAAAATCGTGCTTTTTAATTATCTATTTGCATTACTATTTTTGGATACATATGTTATTATCTCTGCTATATTCGAAATATGATCTCGTTTATAATAAAAAGGAGATATCAGTAAACTATATATAACATAGCATCAATCTATTTTGCAAATCTAGTTTCTAAGGGGATTCAAAACTAAGTGACATTTTGTGAATAAAAGTCGAATTATTTCATGTATGAATCACAACAAAACGTATGTGTTGTGAAATGTCACATATTCATATAATGGATCACAACTATACTGTATATTGTCTTTGTATTATTTTCTTATACAACGAGCCTTTTAATAAGTACAATATCGGAAAAGTCGAAGACCCTTACTAAATTCAATACCAAATATTGTTTAAAGTAACTTGTCAGCTATCATATACGCCATTTGCCCATTAATAAATTACGAATAAAACATATGAACAGCTTCAAGGATTTTTATAACCCCAAAAATTAAAATGTCAAACAAAATAAATAGTATCCCTTAAAAAAAAACCAAAAAAAAAGTAGTATCATTTGATCTTCTTCTTTATCTACCTTTCGTTCTTTATGACCACTATCTAATGTTAAATGTGGCTTCCACTTGGCATAATTAAATATAAAAAGATCCTCCATAACGCAAAGTAAAGAAAAGAAAAACAAGGGATGGTTTTTTTTTTTTTTCCTACATTTTAAGAGGTTATAAGAAAAGGTGTGTAACACCACCACCACTACGAGCCACTACTAACCAGCCACCCCAAAAGGTAAACGCCTCTCGTCTTTTATAAATCATCAAATACTATTCCTCACCTTCTCTTTTTTTATTCCTTTATTTTTTATTTCGTATCATAATGTGCCCATCATTATTATAATATCATCAAATTCCAATTTCATGATCAACATCATAGCACGCACGCACGCACCTCCAAAGATGAAATGACCCAATTTTTTCTCTAAAATAAATCACATCAAGGTTAATAGTTAAAACGCATAGAAACTTTTGTTTTTAACCATGGATAAATGACAAAATCAAAACCATACAAATGAAATAACTAAATTAATTTTCAAAGGGTTTCACATAAGCAGGTGAAAAATAACTATAGATATAAATAGTAGTATATAGCGCTGACTTTAATAACTACATAGGTGGTATTCATTGGGTTGTTTGTACATAATAAGCTTTTATTACAAGAGGAATAATAAAAACAAAAAAAACTTTAATATTATTAAAAACAAAAAAAAAAGCCATACCCACAACCACAATCAGGGCAAAAAGATAACATGATAAAAGAAAATATTTTTTTTTTTTAAAAGGAACTTTGGGTGTGACAAGAAGTTTTCTTCTGTTTGGTCTGACTATTCCCTTTGGTCAACGATGGTATTGAGAGCCATTTACAAGCTTCGACATAGAAACCCAGATTGGATAATGATGTCTTTTGCTTCTTTTCCCTCTTTTTCTTCTTCTTCTTCTTCTTCTTCTTCAAGCTTTTTCAATCTTTCTCAGCTTCTTCTTATTGTCTTGTTCTCGCCATGATTGACGAGAAGATGAGATCTAAATCCATTGGTCCCCTCTTGAGACCAGTAAAACCTTTGAGTCCTCACATGTTTCTTTTTGTTCTTGTCTATGTTCTTTCCCTCTCTGTTTTCTTTCTTACAGTCTCAGAAGCTGTCTGTAATCTTCATGATCGAGATTCTCTCCTTTTGTTCTCTGGCAACGTATCATCTTCAGTCTCTCCTTTGCATTGGAATTTGTCCATTGATTGTTGCTCCTGGGAAGGAATCTCCTGTGATAATTCTTCAGAAAGCCGCGTTACTTCTATTCGTTTGCCCTCTAGAGGACTCTCCGGCAATCTCCCGTCGTCTGTTTTGGATCTCCACCGTCTCTCTAGTCTTGACCTTTCTCATAACCGTCTCTTTGGTCCTCTGCCACCCGGTTTCCTCTCTGCTCTTGATCAGCTCTTGGTTCTTGATCTTAGTTACAACACTTTCAGTGATGACTTGCCACTTCAACAATCATTTGCCAATGGAAGCAAGGGAATCTTCCCAATTCAGACCGTTGATCTCTCCAGCAATCGTCTTGAGGGAAATATCCTCGGCGGTTCTGTTTTTCTTCAGGGTGCTTTCAATTTAACCAGTTTCAATGTCAGCAACAACAGCTTCACGGGTCCTATCCCTTCCTTCATGTGCATAACTTCGCCTCAGCTCACCAAAATGGATTTCTCCTACAATGGTTTCAGCGACGGTATCTCTCAAGGATTAGGTAGATGCTTGAGGTTAAGCGTGTTTCGAGCAGGCTTCAACAATCTATCTGGTGAAATCCCTAAAGAAATCTACAATCTTCCTCAGCTCGAGCAACTCTTTTTACCAGTCAACCGTCTTTCTGGTAAGATTGATGATGGGATTACTCGTCTCACCAAACTGACAGTGCTTGAGCTGTACTTCAATCACCTCGAAGGAGAAATACCAAAGGATATAGGTAAGCTTTTCAACCTGAGAAGCCTCCAGCTCCATATCAATAACCTCACCGGTACTATCCCAGTTTCTCTCGCAAATTGCACAAATCTCGAGAAGTTGAATTTACGGGTTAATCAGCTAGGAGGAACCTTATCGGCGATAGACTTTTCCCGGTTCCAGAGCCTCAGCACTCTGGACCTCGGAAACAATAGCTTCACCGGCGGTTTCCCTTCCAAGGTTTACTCCTGCAAAAAGCTGACAGCAATGAGGTTTGCAGGCAACAAGTTAACGGGACAGATATCTCCTCAGATACTGGAACTGGGATCCCTGTCGTTCTTTACTTTTTCAGACAATAAAATGACAAATATTACAGGAGCTCTCAGCATTCTGCAAGGCTGCAGGAAGTTGTCTACTCTCATCATGGCAAAGAATTTTTATGATGAAACTGTACCAAGCAACGAAGACTTTCTTGCGCCAGATGGATTTCCAAGCCTCCAAATCTTTGGGATAGGTGGATGCAGATTGAAAGGTGAAATACCAGCTTGGCTGATCAAGCTCAAGAGTATAGAAGTTATGGACTTGTCACAAAATCAACTCATGGGGTCAATTCCCGGTTGGCTAGGAACTCTTCCGGACCTTTTTTACTTGGATCTTTCCGACAACCTTCTTACAGGAGAGATTCCAAAGGAACTGTTTCAGCTGAGGGCTCTGATGTCCCAAAAGAGATACGATGCAACACAGCGGAATTATCTAGAGTTGCCGGTTTTTGTCAATCCCAATAATGTCACCACCAATCAGCAATACAATCAGCTTTCTAGCCTCCCACCTGCGATATACATCGGAAGGAATAACTTGACCGGGATTATACCGGTCGAGGTTGGACAGCTAAAGGTTCTCCATGTCCTGGAGCTTTTACATAATAATTTGTCTGGCAGCATCCCAGATGAATTATCAAACCTCACAAACTTAGAGAGGCTGGACCTGTCCAACAACAATCTATCTGGTAGAATTCCTTGGTCGCTCACTGGACTAAATTTCATGTCCTATTTCAATGTTGCAAACAACACTCTCAGTGGGCCGATACCCACAGGGAGTCAGTTTGATACCTTCCCAAAATCATATTTTGAAGGAAATCCCTTGTTGTGCGGTGGTGTGCTACTGACCTCCTGCACTCCAACTCACAACTCTACTACAAAGATGGGTAAAGGAAAAGTCAACAGAACGCTGGTTTTGGGGCTTGTCATTGGGATCTTTTTTGGCGTCAGTTTGATTTTGGTGTTGCTTGCTGTGTGGGTGATGGCCAAGAGGAGGGTAAATCCAGGAGACTCGGAGAATGCTGAACTGGAGATAAATTCCAACGCCTCCTATTCTGAAGTCTCTCCAGGATCAGAGAAAGACATAAGCCTCGTACTGTTGTTTGGAAACAGTAGATATGAAGTAAAAGACCTGACCATATTTGAGCTCTTGAAAGCTACCAATAACTTCAGTCAAGCTAATATAATTGGCTGTGGCGGGTTTGGCCTTGTCTATAAGGCTATCTTGGATAATGGGACAAAACTGGCGGTTAAGAAACTCACAGGAGACTATGGTATGATGGAAAAAGAATTCAAGGCAGAGGTAGAAGTTCTTTCTAGGGCCAAACATGAAAATCTGGTCGCTCTACAAGGTTATTGCGTCCATGAGAGTGCCCGGATACTTATTTACTCGTTCATGGAGAATGGCAGTCTCGATTATTGGCTGCATGAAAATCCCGAGGGTCCAGCCCAGCTGGATTGGCCAAAAAGACTTAACATTGTGAGAGGAGCAAGTTGTGGATTAGCATACATGCACCAGATATGTGAACCACACATAGTACACCGAGACATCAAGTCCAGCAACATCCTTTTGGATGGAAATTTCAAGGCGTATCTCGCAGATTTCGGGTTGTCAAGATTAATCCTTCCATATCGCACCCATGTTACAACTGAACTAGTGGGCACGTTAGGTTACATTCCACCAGAGTATGGACAAGCTTGGGTAGCCACTTTGAGAGGTGACGTGTACAGTTTTGGTGTCGTCATGCTCGAGCTTCTCACGGGGAAAAGACCAATGGAGGTTTTCAGGCCAAAGATATCAAGAGAATTGGTTGCATGGGTGCATCTTATGAGAAGGGAAGGGAAACCAGAGGAGGTATTTGATCCATTGCTGAAAGACAGTGGTTATGAAGGAGAGATGCTTCGTGTACTTGACATAGCCTGCATGTGTGTGAACCAAAATCCTATGAAAAGACCAAACATCCAACAAGTTGTAGACTGGCTTAAGAACATAGAAGCGGAGAACACAAACCAAAGTAACAGAGAAGAACCCAAAGAAGAGACGTAACTGTGTGCCTTCCCAACATTGATCACTGAGACCAGAAACACACATCTGCATAAGTAAATATACACTTATTTTTCTTCTCAATTGCAAATGTTAACCATCATTTTCATGTACATTAAATTTTGATGGTAATAGAAGCTTTGATGATGTAAAGTAAAGTAATGAACAAGAAATTATGCAGCTTGTGACTTTCAAACTGAGTTCTATATAAATGTATGCACAACCCAAATCCTCTCTAGCTACGTTAATCCTTAAAGCTTTCCATATGATCAAAAAGCAGATTTCTTTATAAGAGGTATGATTAGAAGCATGAATGTATCGATGATCGAATCAGAAAATTTTCAAAACCAACCCTCTGCAATCAAAATTTGACTTCCATGAAATCAAAACTTTGTGATGCTATCAAAAAATGCTTATGAAATTGAAGGGGGTTTGTAAGAGGCAATTAATCAAACACTTGGTGTGCATAGTTACCGAAAAGACATCGAGCCAAGAAAAAAGTAACAAAAGAAAAGCAAAGACTAGTATGACGCTCGAAAAAGACGACGCAGAAGATAGATTAGAGTCTGAGAAACTGGAGACATACCTTCACATCAATGGAGGATGCAGAGACGACGAGAAGCAGAGGAAAAAGAAAAGATTTTGCAAAATTTAAAATTTTAACGTCATTGGATATGTGACGACAAAAAAAAAATAAAAAAATAAAACAACGTCATTGGATATGTCTGGAGTTAAAACGTTGTCGTTTAGACGTACGTTAGATTAGACTCTTACTGAAAGTATTCTTTGCTTCCCTATAAAGCCATAACTTCTCTTTTTTTTTGTTTAAAGTGTCTCAGTTTTCCAATTTTGATCATTGTAGTCCATAAGACCAAAACCAAAATTAGATTAAGATGAACAAGAAAACCACTTTATGGAATTATATTAAGATAACTTGGAAAACTCGTTGCAAAGCAAGGGCTGGTCTTAAAATTTCTAACACGAAATAAAAATTGAGGTCTTTCTAGATTTTTTAAAACTATTTTCATATTTTATTTGACTAAAAGGGTGTATTGGATAAATAATTTTGAGAGATTTGAGTTTTAATGAGATTTAAGATGATTTCTTTAAATTTTAGTAAAACAACTTATTAACAAAGAACAAAAATTAAACCCTTATCCAAAAAAAAGAACAAAAATGATTTCCACCGACGACTGTTCAAAATTAAAGAAATACCCTATGTATAACTAATAAAAGTATCATGTTATATACGTATACAATTAAATAGACTTCCAGATCCAGAAATGGAATAGCATAGTGCCTCATTCTTCATTTTAGCAAATATGTGATTAGAGATTACAATGTTATAGTACTTAATTAGTTAATTTTACAATTATATAGACTTACGTTGGATGTATATTTATGTAGATTAATATATATATATAGATCACACACGCATAAATGTTTGGATTTCTGAACTGATTTAATTAAATTTATAATGGTTGACAATATATATATATATATATATATATTTATGTAGATATCTATTATTTGCAATATCACTTTTTTTTTTGTGTTCAAATGCAATATCACATTCACATGTTATATTCAGTATAACAAAATAGACTGTCATCATCCAGTAAAATAATATAATATTTCATTTTAACTAACATGTATAGCAAAAAAAAAACTATGAGGATCAAATATTACTAAAACATGATCTCACCAGAAAAAGATTCCCATCACAAAAAAATTTCTTATAAGAAAATAATAAGTGACGATAATTTCATACTAAAGAAACTCCGAAAATTAGCAATCCAGTTTTTGTACAACCAGGAAGCTGAGAAGAATCAAAATGGAAAGCCATACAGAAGAAGAGTGGTAGATGTGCATTACTTGGATGTAAGGATTGACTCTTTTCTAAGATTTTCTATACATAAATATAAACGATGACTGTTATAAACAACACAAAAACTCTCTTTGCATTGAATATATATTAGGACTGAAATTAACAACGATTTTCTCTACTTTGAACGGAACCATTACATATATCCAGATTTTTGAACCAGATCAAATCAAAACGAACATCGAAACAATGTTGATTTAACATTTAGATATTCATTCTTGATTTATTTTTAAAGTTTTCCTAATAGTTATGGTTTGTTAGCTGGCTCATTGACAAGCTCATTCAGTGTCTCAGAACAAAAGCGCTATAAAACATATTTTTGATTTTTTTTTGTTAAAAGACATATTTTTTATTTATAACTTTAAAACAAGCGTTTAACAAAATAAAAAGAAAAACTTAAAAACAAGCGTGAGAGTATTATCTCAACCCATTATTTTTTGGCCATGGAAGAGTCTCAGACTCTCAGGCTTTACAATACTTGATTTCGAATAGTTGACTAGTAGAACGGGAACATCCTTAGACCTAACTTGTCAACCCGAGAAGTAGAAGTAGTAGCACTAGTAGCATCATCAACCTTTTTGAATCTGACGACCAAGTTCTTAGCCTTATCATTGGTGAGAACTAGTGCTGGTGCACCAAAAAACCCTGGCTTGGTTCCAACAGGTCCGATAAAAGTGGTGAACTTGTAAGTGTTTGCTCCCGCTCCTTCTCCGGCATTCTCAATCTTAAACCCACTATTTTGTTTCCCCGGTGTACCAGCGATGAGAAGCGGAGGCTCCTCGGTAGCCGATGAGGAATCATTGACTTTCCAAAACTTGGAAAACTCGGTGCAGAACGGCCAGATTTCTGACTGGAACTCGATGTTTGGAGAGTCATTTGTATTAACGGTGGTTTCCATGTCGGAATCCGGAAATGAGAAGCTAACTGGCAAGCCCGGTTGGAACGGAAGGAGTGTTTGGACGACGCCAAGTGGACAAGCGTGTAATATATCTATTGGGGGGGCTGGGACAAGACCACCTCCGTTGGTCTTGACCGGCTGGATAAAGTATTTTTGACCGGTTTTAAGATCATTTCCAGAGGTGTCCTTCACCGGTTCTTGTCCTTGGATGCAGACAGCTGCAGCCAACAGGAGAGTGATGAGAAAAGAGACCACTGAAGGTTTTTTCATTGTGATTGCTTTGTGTGTGTTTAGGGTTTGATTAAGTTGAGTTGTGAAGAGCAAACACATTTTGTATCGGTATTTATAGGAATCCTCTGCGGTTAAAGTCGGGGACGATAGTAAAAAGAGAAAAAACGAATTCACATTTTCCTTTTGTAAAACCCTAAATTTTATGAGATATGTTTTGGCTTTTTCCGCACGTCATACTCTAATCATTCTCATGATGGGTCCTATGTTTAGCTCTATACTACAGTGAGGTTGAAAAGAGGGGTTTAGACAGTCTATGGTAATCGATTCAAACTTCGATTTTTCAGCACAAGGATCATGCACATTATGTAGCACAAAAAGAACGATCAAATAATTCATATGGAAAGAAGACAATATTTCAAACAGAGAGATAGAGATGAATGAACCAACGTACGATATGATTTTCTCTCTTTTTTTTTTATGGCCACAAAATTTTTTCTTCTAGTTTAAAGAAATTATTAAAACAATAACTGGACCTCAAAAAATAGACCCATATACAAAAAAGGACGTATATTAATGGCGGCTGGGACAAGATGAGGCATGATCCAGAGAAGAAACGAAATCCCATTTTGGTTGAGTAAAACCTTCTTAAAACTATCAGCTAGAAATGTTTGGCTATTTTCGCATGCACGTTACATTCTGATCATTCTGTCGTGATGGGTCCTTGGTTTCTAACTTTCTACTAGAGTGAGGGTTGAAAAGAGGGGTTTAGACTCTCTCGTGATCGATTCAAACTTTTATTTTCAACACGAGGATCATGCAAAATGTCCATGTTAACAAACTTATATAGCAAAAAAAAAAGAACGATCAAATAATTAATGGGAAGAAGACAAGATTTCAAATAGAAAGATAAGGATGCGTGAACTAACGTAAGAAATCATTCTCAACATCTCCTTTTCTGACCACATTTTTCTTTAAAACAACTGATTAACAAATAACAAAAATTAAACCCTTCTCAAAAAAAAAAAAAAAGATTTCCACCTCGTTATTACAAGAAAACAAATGAGTGACGACAGTTCAAATTAAAGAAATACCCTATGCATAAGTAATAAAAGTATCATGTTATATACGTATACAATTAAATAGACTTCCAGATCCAGAAATGGAATAGGATAGTGCCTCATTCTTCATTTTAGCAAATACTCTTTCCGTTCCTTAAAAATAGATATTTTGAGCTTTTCATACATATTAAAAACAAATTTAAAATACCAAATATATCATTCTTATGATGTTATTATTTCAAAATATATTCTTTTGTAACTATTTTTATTGTATTTAATTAATAAGGATAAAACTGGTAAACAATCATAATTTTTACATTGAAAAGCTAAAACTTTTATCTATGTAAAACAAACAAAAAAAGGTTGACTATATAAACCCCTCTCAAGTATACCACCTCAAAATGGATCCCTCCGAACTTGTTGGCTCTTCGTTTGCCAACCCATAAAGTTTTTAAACTTCATTATACATCATGATTTCGATTAGTTAACCATAAAATCACGTTTTCTGTACCGCATTTACGCCTGATCCGGGTTTATTTGGATAATCCCATGACCCGTAAATAAAACCCTTTTTTCTTTTAGAGGGTTTGCCGCACAAGCACTTCCTCCGACGTCACTACTACTAGCTTCACTCAAGATCTTAATCGACCCACCATTAAAGTTACTACCTTTATTCTTTTTTTTTCATCTTCTTAATTTTGAAATTACTCACATCCCAATCCGCGGAGGAATGAATCACAGCCGGGACTGAAACTTGCTGAGATGCGGAAGCCGTACAGCCTAACCCACGACCTCATTTGGGGTTTTTTCTTGGTGGTTTCGTTAGATGTTGGTAAGAGGAAGTAGGAAAACATGCCGGATTCACAGACGCGCCTAGGTTTGGGGATTAGAGGTTCGTCGGCGGAGGAAATGGGTGGGATATTTCAATGGTTTCTAGTTCGTTGGAGTTTGATGTGTTGCTCGATTGTTGTTGAAGAAGAAGAAGGCTCTGTAGAAAATGCCATTGTCGTCTTCTTCTTGTCTCTGAGAGATAAAGAGAGAGAGAGATAATGGAGAGATTTGGGAAAGTAAAAGATATCGCAGGGAAGATTGGGAATTTTTAAGTTAGATTAGTGAAACTAATCTAGTAATTAGTATGTTAACTAATCAAAACCTCACTTTTCATTTGTTTTTAGTTTCTGTTTGAAGTCTACAAGCAGGGTTAAAAATGAAGGGTTAAACTAACTTTTAAGTTTGTGTTTAAAGACAAAGGAAAAAGGGTTAAATATAAAGGATATAAAACCCTCCAAAAGAAATAGAGGGTTTCATTTACGGGTCATGGGATTATCCAAATAAATCTGGATCAAGCGTAAACGCGATACAGAAAACGCGATTTTATGGTTAACTAATCGAAATTGTGATTTTAATTGAATGTGGTTGACTGTGAAGGAAATAAGAAATCGTGATGTATAATAAAGTTTAAAAACTTTCTGGGTTGGCAAACGAAGAGCCAACAAGTTTGGGAGATTCCGTTTGAGGTGGTATACTTGAGGGAGGTTATATACAGTCAACCCAACAAAAAATGCTAAAACATCTATCTTTAAAGAACGGATGGAATATGTGATTAGAGATTACCATGCTATATTACTTAATTAGTTAATTATACAATTATAAAGACTTACATTGGATTTATATTTATGTAGATTAATATATATATATATATATATATACACATAAATGTTTGGATTTCTGAACTCATTTAATTTAATTTATATTTGTTGAAAAAATATATATATATATATATACACATTTCTGTAGAAATCTATTATTTACAATATCACATTCACATGTTATATTTAGTATAACAAAATAGACTGTCATCATCCAGTAGAATGATACCATTTTAATATTTCATTTTAACTAACATGTATAGCAAAAAAAAAAACTATGAGGATCAAATATTACTAAAACATGATCTCACCAGAAAAAGATTCCCATCACAAAAAAATTTCTTATAAGAAAATAATAAGTGACGATAATTTCATACTAAAGAAACTCCGAAAATTAGCAATCCAGTTTTTGTACAACCAGGAAGCTGAGAAGAATCAAAATGGAAAGCCATACAGAAGAAGAGTGGTAGATGTGCATTACTTGGATGTAAGGATTGACTCTTTTCTAAGATTTTCTATACATAAATATAAACGATGACTGTTATAAACAACACAAAAACTCTCTTTGCATTGAATATATATTAGGACTGAAATTAACAACGATTTTCTCTGCTTTGAACGGAACCATTACACAGGTCAGGAACATCGAATCGATGTTGATCTAACAGATAGATATTCATTCTAGATTTATTTTTAAAGTTTGTATTATTCTATTTCCGTATTAATAGTTATGGTTTGTTAGCAGGCTCATAGACAAGCTCGTTCAGTATCTCATAACAAAAGCGTTATAAAACATATTTTTGATTTATAGCTTAAAAACAAGCGTTTAACAAAATAAAAAGAAAAACTTAAAAAAAAGCGTGAGGTATTTTCTCAACCCATTATTTTCTTTGCCATGGAAGAGTCTCATACTCTCAGGCTTTACAATACTTGATTTCGAATAGTTGACTAGTAGAACGGGAACATCCTTAGACCTAACTTGTCAACCCGAGAAGTAGAAGTAGTAGCACTAGTAGCATCATCAACCTTTTTGAATCTGACAACCAAGTTCTTAGCCTTATCATTGGTGAGAACTAGTGCTGGTGCACCAAAAAACCCTGGCTTGGTTCCAACAGGTCCAATAAAAGTGGTGAACTTGTAAGTGTTTGCTCCCACTCCTTCTCCGGCCTTCTCAATCTTAAACCAGCTATTTTGTTTTCCCGGTGTACCAGCCACAAGAATCCGAGGCTCCTCGGTAACTGATGAGGAATCATCGAGTCTCTATAACTTGGCAAAGTCGGGGCAGAGCCAAATGTCTGACTTAAACTCGATATTTACAGACTCAATTGTAAAACTGTCTTTAAACGGTAATAAGGTGCCACCGTCGTGCGGTAGTGAGAAGCTAACTGGCAAGCCTAGTTGGAACGGAAGGAGTGTTTTAACGATGCCAAGTGGACATAATCTAAATTGATCTAGTTAGCTTAGGGTATGAGATTTAAGGTTTAGGGTTTAGGGTTTAAAATTTAGGGTTTGTGGTTTATGGTTTATGGTTTAGAGTTTAGAGTTTAGGGTTTAGGGTTTAGGGTTTAGGGTTTAGGGTTTAAGGTTTATGGTTTAGGGTTTAGGTTATAAGATTTAGGGTTTAAGGTTTAACCCCTTACCCTAAACCCTAAACCCTAAATCTTTAATCCTAAAGCGTAAACTCTAAACACTAAACCCTACCCTAAACCCTAAACTTTAAACCCCAAACTTTAAATCCTAAATCCTAAACCCTAAACTTTAAACCTTATACCCCAAACCTTAAATTCTAAACCCTAAACCATACTCCCTAAACCCTAAACCCTAAACCCTAAACCTTAAATCCTAAACTCTAAACCATATTCTCTAAACCCTAAACTCTCTAAGCCCTAATCCCTAAACCCCAAATCCTAAACCCTAAACCATATTCTCTAAACCCTAAAAGTTTAATCCCAAACCCTAAACAATCCCCTAAACCCTAAAGCCTAAATCTAAAACCCTAAGCTAACCAGATCAATTTAGATTTTGTCCACTTAGCATTGTCCAAACACGCATACAGTTCTAACCGAGCTTACCAGTTAGCTTTTCATTGCCGCACGACAGCGGCACCTCACACTTGTTTTTAAGTTTTTTTTTTCAAGAATGACTATTTATCAAATATGATGTGTCACATAGAAAACTCAATATTCCTAATTAAACGTTCTAGGTCAATAGACTAAGAAGCAAAGGAAATCATCATATCGACACCTTCTTTTTCCTATTTTCTTGTTAATCGTTACATCCAAGTAAAAAGAACATCTTCCACTCTTCGGTTTCTGAGAGATTGAACTTCAGTAATAGGCTTCTTGGCAAAAAAAGATACAATGGTGAGCCTCATAACCATGGAAAATATGATAAGAATGGGACTTTTTTTTGGGAAGGTTATTTCGTTCCAGTCCTCCAATTTGATTACAAAACGTACGAGTTGTTGTGTTAGTAATTATAGTCATCATGATTTTGTTCTTTTGGGTATATAGTCAACATCATTCATACGCTTGATTTCGAATAGTTGACTAGTAGAAAAGGATTTAGGATTTAGGGCTTAGGATTTAGGGTTTAGGGTTAGAGTTTAGGGTTTAGGATTTAAGGGTTTAGATTTAGGGTTAGAGTTTAGGGTTTAGGATTTAAGACCCTAAACCCTAAACCTTAAACCCTAAACCCTAAATCCTAAACCATAAACCCTAAACCCTAACCCTAAACCCTAAACTCCAAATCTTAAACCCTAACCCTAACCCTAACCCTAAACCTTAAATCTTAAACATTAAACCATAAATCTTAAACTCTAAACCCTAAACCCTAAACTCTAACCTTAAACCCTAAATCTTAAACTCTAAATCCTTATATCTTAAACCATAAACCCTAAACTCCAAACCCCAAACCCTAAATCCTAAACCCTAAGTCCTAAAACATATATAAACTAAATCATACTCCCTAAACCTTAAACCCTAAACTATTCTCCCTAAACCCTAAACCCTAAACTCCAAACCTTAAACTCTAAACTCTAAACCATACTCCCTAAACCATAACTAAACCCTAAACCTTCAATCCCAAACCTTAAACTATACACCGTAAACCATAAACTATAAATTCCAAACCCTAAGCTAATCATATCAATTTATATTGTGTCCACTTGGTATTGTTCAAACACTCCTTTCATTCCAATCGGGCTTGCCGGTTAGCTTCTCATTGCCGCACGACGGCGGCACCTCACGCTTTTTTTTAACTTTCTTTCCTTTTCTGTTCAACGCTTTTTTTTTAAGTTATAAATAACAAAATATGTGTTATAGCGCTTTTGTTATGGCACTGAACGGGCTTGTCAATACGCCTGCCAAAAAACCATAACTATTAGAGAAAAAGAATAATACAAACTTAAAAATAAATTCAAGAATTAATATCTATCAAATAAGATGTGTCACATAGAAAATTTAATAGAGTGAAACCAACAGACGAATGATTCCAAGTATCTCTGTTTCTCGACACATTTTTCTTTCTTATTCAACAACTTACTAAACAAAAGAACCAAATATGATTTCCACCACGTTATTACAAGAAAACCTATGACTCACGACATTGCAGGATAAAGAAAATCTCAAAAGTAGTCAACAATTGGTTTAGTTGTCGTCAACTTCTCTAAGCTAAGCAAACTGACTCCTGGATTTGGAAGTTTCTTTTCTCCCTCAGGTCCTTAGCAAGGCTGTTAATGGAATGTGACATAGGCGATGGAAAATCAGCAAGTTTCTGGTTTGATAACTGGTCTGACTTTGGGCCTTTGATAGATTTTATTGGTGAAGAGGGGCCTAGCAGACTAGGAGTCCCAGTTGAGGCATGTGCTACGGATCATGGATGGAGACTGCCTTCGAGTAGGTCCCGATGTCCCAAGATTCAGGCCCTAAGAAACTATCTCCATTCGGTTTCAGCTCCTGAGATCTCAAGAGGACCTGACTGCTGTGCTTGGGGATCCCAGGATAATCGCAGAACATCTTTCTCTACCAAGAGAACTTGGGATATTCTAAGACCGCAGCTCAAAGTTGCCTTGGACAAAAGTAGTTTTGTTTAACTATGATGTTCCCAAGCATTCTTTTACCTTCTGGACAACACACTTGGACATGCTACCCGTTAAAGCTTGGCTCTTGTAATGGGGCATGAATATTGATCTTCACTGCAGCCTCTGCAGCCAGCATCTTGAAACCAGGGATCATCTGTTTCTCCACTGCGAGTACTCTGAACATGTTTGGAAACTGGTCCATCATAGACTTGG
Source organism: Cardamine occulta (assembly GCA_028015245.1). NCBI lineage: Eukaryota > Viridiplantae > Streptophyta > Magnoliopsida > Brassicales > Brassicaceae > Cardamine > Cardamine occulta. Next base: position 18,694,910 of record CM051368.1, on the reverse strand, counting down.
CTTTCCACCCTTCATATTCGCAGACTGGAATACTATGATCACATGGCTCCTAACTCGGTCAGGTTCTTCAAGAATTCTCAACCGCCTAGCAGCACAAGCAACAATCTACAACTTATGGAAGGAGCACAACAACCGGGTTCACAACTTAGCTTCCTCTTCTTCTATGAAAATCTTTCGACATATTGATCACACCATCTAGGACACTCTCCTCGCCAGGCTTGCTAACAAATAAAGCAGTGTTAAGTATTTTTATAAAAATCATGAAAGATTACAATGCCATAAGAGGTACATGAAGCTAACTTTGAACCATATTATAGTTGAAGCAGATTTGATGCTAGAATAGGAGAGGTAGTTCTCAAAGATATAGCTCGATTTCTAAAACTTTTACCGATGCACTTCCCAAGAGCTTCCTTGTTTGGTAGAATATGGTGTTATGAATACGTCTATTGATAATGCCATATCTCATAGATAAGAGTTTTCCACAGCAACATTATAGGGAGAAATAGGGCCGGCGCTGAAGGCTGAAGGCAGGTAGGTGAAACATTGGTCTAGGGCCCCTATATTTGTGGGAGCAACTTTTAGATAACCTAAACCCTAAACTCTAAACTCTAAACTTTAAACCCTAAACCCTAAGCCATAAACCCTAAACCCTAAACCCTAAACCCTAAACCATAAACCATAAACCCTAAACCCTAAACCCTAAACCCTAAACTCCAAATCTTAAACCCTAACCCTAACCCTAAACCTTAAATCATAAACTTTAAACCTTAACCCTAACCCTAAACCCTAAACCCTAAACTCCAAATCTTAAACCCTAACCCTAACCCTAAACTCTAAACCCTAAACCATAAACCTTAAACCCTAAACCCTAAACCATAAATCCTAAACCCTAAACTCATATTCTTAAACCCTAACCCTAACACTAAACCTTAAATCTTAAACTTTAAACCCTAAACACTAACCCTAAACCCTAAATCCTAAATCTTAAACCATAAACCCTTAAATCTTAAACCATAAACCCTAAACTCCAAACCTCAAACCCTAAATCCTAAACCCTAAACTCTATAACATATATAAACTAAATCATACTCCCTAAACCCTAAACCCTAAAGCATATATAAACTAAATCATACTCCCTAAACCCTAAACCCTAAACTATTCTCCCTAAACCCTAAACTCTAAACGCCAAACCTTAAACCCTAAACTCTAAACCATACTCCCTAAACTAGAACTAAACCCTAAACCTTCAATCCCAAACCCGAAACTATACACCGTAAACCATAAACTATAAATCCCAAACCCTAAGCTAATCATATCAATTTATATTGTGTCCACTTGGTATCGTTCAAACACTCCTTCCGTTCGAATCGGGCTATCTATCAAATAAGATGTGTCACATAGAAAATTTAATATTCCTAATTAAACGTTCTAGGTCAATAGACCAAGAAGCAAAGGAAATCATCGACACCTTCTTTTTCCTTTTTACTTGTTAATCGTTACATCCAAGTAAAAAGAACATCTTCCACTCTTCGGTTTCTGAGAGATTGAACTTCAGTAATAGGCTTCTTGGCATAAAAGATACAATGGTGAGCCTCATAACCATGGAAAATATGATAAGATTGGGACTTTTTTTTTGGGAAGGTTATTTCGTTATAGCAGACTCATTGACAAGCCCGGCCAGTGTCATAAAAAAGCGCTAGAAAACATAGTTATATTTGATTTATAGAAGGTAAGAACATGAGTGGGGGTATTATCGCAACCCATTATTTTTGGCCATGGGTGAGTCTAAAGCTTTATAATACATGAATTTTACTAGTTGACTAGTAGAATGGGAACATCCTTAGACCTAACTTGTCAACCAGAGAAGTAGAAGTAGTAGCACTAGTAGCATCATCAACTTTTTTGAATTTGACGAATAAGGTCTTAGCATTATCATTGCTGAGAACTAATTGTGGTGCTTTTAACCAAGCCCCTGGGATGGTTCCAACAGTTCTTTCCCCGTTAAAGCTGGTCAACTTGTAAGTGTTTTCTCCTGCTCCGGCTTCAATGTTAAACTGGCAATTTGGTTCCCGCTGTGAACCACCGATGACAATCGCAGGCTCCTCGAAAGCCGATGAGGAATCCTCAACTCTCCATATCTTGGAATAATCGTTGCAGATTGGCCAGATGTTGGAACGGAACTTGATACTTACAATGGTAGATGTCGTAATATTTTCTATTCTGCCACGTGGTAATGAGAAGCTAACAGGTAGGCCGGGTTGGTACGGAAGGAGTGTTTGGGTGATGACAAGTGGACAAATGGGAAGTATACTGATGGCAGCTGGATGAAGTAAAGTTTAAGCGGTTCGAGTGGATTTCCGGTCGTGTCCTTCATCAGTTGTTCGCCTATGCAGACAGCTGCAGCTGCCAACAGGAGGGTAATGAGAAAAGAGACCACTGAAGTCTTCTCCATTGTGAATTTTTGTGTGTGTTTTAGGGTTTGAGTGAGTTGAGTTATGAAGAGCAAACACATAGTATGAATATTTCTATAAATTTTCTGTAGTTAAAACCGGACAATACAGTAAAAAGAGAAAAAAATAACTCAAATTTTTGTTAAGTAACAAAACTCTAAATTTAAACAGCTATAAAATGAATTAGCTTTTCCCTCACGTCAAAATCTAGTCCCTGGTTTAGACTCTATGGTTATCGATTTCCAGCACGAGGATCATGCATAATGGTCCATGTTAACTAACATATAAAGCTGGAAAAAAAGGACGATCAATTAATGGTTTCAAAGCAGAGAGATAGGGTTGAGTGAACCAACAGATGAATGATTCCAAAGCATCTCTGTTTCTTGCCACATGTTTCTTTCTTATTCATTTAAAACAATTTACCGGAAACAAGAACCAAATAAGATTTCCATCACGTTATTACAAGACAAACGTAAGACTGACGGCAAATCTAAAAAATAAAATAAAAATCTCAAAAATAGTATTCCATTTTTATAACCATAAGAAGTGGAAGAAAAAAGATAAGGTAAAACTTGCCACACAGATCAAAGAAGAGAGGAAAATGCACAACACTGTTCATAATCTATAATGTTATACGACATCATCAAGATACATGTCCGGTGTCCCTTACTATGATCTTTCATTGCCCCGTGCCATTCACGAATAAATTAACACGTAACCACTTGAGTGTTTTAATTTATTCCTAACTTAGATGATTATTATTTGAATCATAAGATGTGCTTTTTATTCTTTGTTATAATTTCTGATTTTATTCCACTTAGTAAGGGGCAATTACATTAAAAATAAATTGGCGGCTAAACGAAATCGAACACTAGGCTAAACAATCCCTGACCAAAATAAAACAGAACAGTTACCGAGAGTAAGGGTAGTGACGGCGTTTAAAGCATGTATTACGGATATAATAAACAAGTGCTTCGGCACGGCACCTTTGGACCGCACCTGCTCATGAGTTATGCCATTGAACCGAAGGCAGAGGAGGGCGGATCATTCTCCATTATTATCATCAAACACAAACCGTTGGAGATGCACAAGCCGTGTTTTGTTCTTCCTTGGGAATGGGTCGCGTCATCTGGCAGTCCAAAGATCTGAGGATCTCCAAGACCTAGAGAGGAGAGGAGCTGCCCAAACGGAGTCCATGTTTCAAACCAGAATGAACAAGACTTGCCATTACTGAAATTACAAGATAAGAAGTCCTTAGCCAAGGGTTTAAATTTAAGGAGCTCATGATAAGATGTGGTGTTTACTTGGCCGTAACGATTGACTTTCTTTTTTTAATAGTTTTTCTACATAAGTATAAACCATGACAGCAAATTAACAACTTTTGTAATCGAATTGGAGGATTGAAAAGGAAGCTTCAAACAAAAGAAGTTCCAATCTTATATATCGTCCATGGTCATCAAACATATCACCGTATCTTGTGCCCTAAGAAGCCAATTAATGAAGTTCAATCTCTCTTTCTCAACATTTTTTTTTATATTTTGGGGAGTCACTAAGGACCATAACCCTAAGATTAGAGAGCACAAAACGCAATCCATTTTGTAACAAACAATTATATGTTAGAATACACAAAACGAATAGTTATAATAAAACATATAAAACGAACAGTTATAATAAAAGACGTATTATGTAAATCATTGTTTAGACTTGTTATGGTATATTGATTTACAACAAAAAAAATGTAATCTCGTTGTAATATATAATCACTTTACTAGTAAAAATATGGTATTTGTGATAGACGTTACTTAATAGATATTCATTATTTAATGTTATTAATATCAAATCACTTTACTAGTAAAAATATGTTATGTGATAGATATTAATTTTGTGATATATAATAAAAAAAATTTAATTGTATCATTCGTTTTCTTGTTAGGGCTAATGTCATAAGAAAGTGCTACAAAACGGTACATAACTTTATTTTATTTATGGAAAGTAAGAACATGCGTGGGGGTATTATCTCAACCCATAATATTACATGATTATGGACGAGTCGAAGGCTTTATATTACATGATTTTGACTAGTTGACTAGTAGAACGGGAACATCCTTAGACCTAACTTTCCAACCCGAGAGGTAGAAGTAGTAGCCGTAGTAGCATCATCAACCTTTTTGAATTTGACAAGTAAGGGATTAGCATTATCATTGGTGACAACTAGTTGTGGTGCACCTAACCAAACCCCTGGGATGGTTCCAACGGTTCCGGCTGAGGTGCTCAACTTGTAAGTGTTTGCTCCTTCTCCATCTCCAGCTTTCTCAATCTTAAACCAGCTATTTTGGTCCTTCGATCTACCACCGAGGACAATAGCAGATGAGGAGTCATCGACTTTCCAGAATTTGGAATACTCGTCGCAGACCGGCCAGATGTCGGACTTGAACTCGATGGTTACAGCGGAAGCTAGGGGAACGTAGGTTTCCATTATTCCGTGTGGAAATTCGAAGCTGACCGGTAGGCCTGGTTGGTACGGAAGGAGTGTTTGGGTGATGCCAAGTGGACAAAAAGGAAGTATATTTGTGGCGGCTGGGACAAGACCACCTCCGTTACTAACCGGCTGGATGAAGTATTGTCCACCGACTTCAACTGGATTTCCGTCCTTGTCCGTCACGAATTCTTTTCCGTGGGTGCAGACAGCTGCAGCCAACAGGAGAGAGATGAGAAAAGAGACCACTGAAGGTTTCTTCATTGTGATTGTTTTGTGTTTTTTTTTAGGGTTTGAGTGAGTTGAGTTGTGGAGAGCAAACACATGCTGTGTCGGTATTTATAGGAATTCTCTTCGGTTAAAACCGGGCATTACAGTAAAAAGAGAAAAAAAAATAACTCCCATTTTTGTTCAAGTAATAAAACTCTAAATTTGAAAGCAATAAATGAATATTGGCTTTTCCCTCACGTCACAGTCGTATCCTTAGTTTAGGCTCTATGGTTATGGATTCAAACATCGGATTTCCAGCACGAGAATCATGCACAATGGTCCATGTTAACTAACATAAATTGTGATCAAATAATTTATGCATGAGAAGAAGACAAGAAATAGAGATCAGGGATGAGTGAACCAACGTACAATATGACTCTCAACATCTTTGTTTCTTTCTGGCTACAACCTATTATTTTCTGTTTATTTAAAACAAGAACCAAAAATGATTTGAAAAAGGACGGTTAATTAATGGCAAAAAGACAATTAGGTTTTCAGAGCAGAGAGATAGGGTCGAGTGGAGTGAAACCAACAGACGAATGATTCCAAGTATCTCTGTTTCTCGACACATTTTTCTTTCTTATTCAACAACTTACTAAACAAAAGAACCAAATATGATTTCCACCACGTTATTACAAGAAAACCTATGACTGACGACATTGCAGGATAAAGAAAATCTCAAAAGTAGTCAACAATTGGTTTAGTTGTCGTCAACTTCTCTAAGCTAAGCAAACTGACTTCTGGATTTGGAAGTTTCTTTTCTCCCTCAGGTCCTTAGCAAGGCCGTTAATGGAATGTGACATAGGCGATGGAAAATCAGCAAGTTTCTGGTTTGATAACTGGTCTGACTTTGGGCCTTTGATAGATTTTATTGGTGAAGAGGGGCCTAGCAGACTAGGAGTCCCAGTTGAGGCATGTGCTACGGATCATGGATGGAGACTGCCTTCGAGTAGGTCCCGATGTCCCAAGATTCAGGCCCTAAGAAACTATCTCCATTCGGTTTCAGCTCCTGAGATCTCAAGAGGACATGATTGCTGTGCTTGGGGATCCCAGGATAATCGCAGAACATCTTTCTCTACCAAGAGAACTTGGGATATTCTAAGACCGCAGCTCAAAGTTGCCTTGGAAAAAAGTAGTTTGGTTTAACTATGATGTTCCCAAGCATTCTTTTACCTTCTGGACAACACACTTGGACATGCTACCCGTTAAAGCTTGGCTCTTGTCATGGGGCATGAATATTGATCTTCACTGCAGCCTCTGCAGCCAGCATCTTGAAACCAGGGATCATCTGTTTCTCCACTGCGAGTACTCTGAACATGTTTGGAAACTGGTCCTTCATAGACTTGGCTTCCCACCCTTCATATTCGCAGACTGGAATACTATGATCACATGGCTCCTAACTCGGTCAGGTTCTTCAAGAATTCTCAACCGCCTAGCAGCACAAGCAACAATCTACAACTTATGGAAAGAGCACAACAACTGGGTTCACAACTCAGCTTCCTCTTCTTCTATGACAATCTTTCGACATATTGATCACACCATCTAGGACACTCTCCTCGCTAGGCTTGCTAACAAACGGTGTCAAGGTCTACTCTCAAAATGGTTTGCATACTCATAGCTACCACTCTGCTATCTAGCTCTTCTAGTATTTTATTGGTTTTTAAAAAAAATTTGGTCATTAAAGCTCCCTGCTACTAAGTGTTTGTATTTATCTCAGTGTTCCGTTTTTGGTAAATAAATTTACATATTATCAAAAAAAAAAAAACTTCTCTAAGCTATCTTCTTGGTGTCAGCTGCAGCCTGCAGTTCCTCTCTGATTAATTTCATCTTTTCTAATTTTTAGATTTTTTAGAACATTCAAAAATGCTGCAACTTTTATAAAGATGGTTTTGTTGCTTATAATTTTACATTACAAAAAAAAAATAGTCATCCATTTTTATAATCAGAAAGCGACAAGGATCAAGAATTGGAGGAAAAGGGCAGAGTAAAACTTGACACACAGAAGAAAAAAAGAAAAATGCAGAAACTCTGCATAATCTACAAGTATTAGACCATATCCTAATTAACACATACAAAATCAAGATATATGTCCCCTACTATGATCTCTCATCGCTCTAGTGACATTCACGAGCGTTTTATTCCTAAATTGAATGATAAATTAAACAATAAGATGTGTTTATACTTGGCTGTAACGAATGACTCTTTTTAAAATTACGTAAATACAAACGAGGACTGTAATTAATAACACAACAACTCCTTTTATACAAACGATATAAAATGTGTTTGCTCTCCACAACTGAACTCACTCAAACCTTAAAAGAAAAACCTCTGCGGTTAAAACTGTGCATGCATAAAAGAGTAAAACACACAAAAAAAGAACTCACATTTGTATAAAGTAAGAATCTGGATTTATCAGCCACATATACATGTTTATTGACGTTATCCACTCGCTGAAAAAGGACAATCAATAAATGTGAGGAAGACAATGTTACAAAGCAGAGATAGAGATCAGTGAACCAACGTACAAAAATGATTCTCAACTTCCCTGTTTCGGACCACAATTGGATCGTGTCTTCTTTTATTAAAGAAATTATTTAAAACAAGAATAAAAAATGAAACCAAATGATTTCCACAATGTTTTCATTTTATCTTTTATAAACTGTAGGAGTTCCGGACCTTTGGCCCATAATCTCTCTTGGTACCCAAAACGAACTTATAGACCATTTCTATTTAAAGAATGTCTCTCCGTCCCAATGAAACCAACTCTCTTGTGCTATCACTAGATCACCACACATTTAGTTCCACCATATTTTCTTATAAAAGAGGATGCATCAATGTAAATAAAGCAGTGTTAAGTATTTTTATAAAAATCATGAAAGATTACAATGCCATAAGAGGTACATGAAGCTAACTTTGAACCATATTATAGTTGAAGCAGGTTTGATGCTAGAATGGGAGAGGTAGTTCTCAAAGATATAGCTCGATTTCTGAAACTTTGACCGATGCACTTCTCAAGAGCTTCCTTGTTCGGTGGAATATTGTGTTATGAATACGTCTATTGATAATGCCATATTTCATAGATAAGAGTTTTCCACAGCAACATTATAGGGAGAAATACGGCCGGCGCTGAAGGCTGAAGGCATATAGGTGAAACATTGGTCTAGGACCCCCATATTTGTGGGAGCAACTTTTAGATTTTTTTTTTTAAGATTAGAAATATTGTTAGAATGAATAATATTTAGTATATATTCTATCAAATAAAAATATATTTATACATAGCTAAAATACTTTTATGTATTTCAACAATAGAAAATAGGTAAAATATTTTTAGAAATTTTTATAAATTAAGATAAATATAAATAAATTAAATTAAAATAAAATATAATATAATAAAATATGTTTTATATTATAGGATCCTCATTTTGTTTTATCTAGGACTTCCGCCATCTCTAAGCGGGCCCTGGTGAGAAACAGTGGGGGTACCTTTAACCATATATAGGTGAGTATAGACAAAGTAAGTGTGTCATTCAAATTCCTAACTTTCTAAAATTAAAAGTGATAGTATTAACACAAATCATGAAAACCTAACTCTCTAAAATCAAAGAAAAAAAGACATATATCAACCAAGATAAGTGTCTTAATAGTTTGTGTTAGTATAGCGAATTCATATCCGCATAATGTATGTTATCGGAAAAAAAATATAAATCACAATGCGGGGTTTTATTAAATAATTTAACTATATATATATTAATACAAAAATTCATATGTTTATATATATATCTTATATATACATAGGATTTTTTGTATTTTTATTATATATTTTTAGAACAATGTTTTGCTAAATTTTCCTTTTTAACTAATGCTATCAGTCTTATGACCTTATTTTAAATTAATGATTGTTAAAATAAACATAAGAGATGTATTCAAGTTAAATTTATATAAAAAAAAATTTGTAATAAAATATTCAAATTACTATGACAACATATTTTTGAATAAATATTAATAATTAAATATTAACATGAAATATAGAAATTAAATTCAGAAACTAATTTAAATAAAACTTAATTTTATTAAAATATTTTATACATTTAAACTAGATTTATTAAAAAAAAAACAATTCTAGAAAAAGTATGGTCATCATATGCCTATCACTGATAATCTATTCCGTTCACTCTCTCCAGTTTTTTCATCTCAAGTTTTCAAAAACATTTCTAATCAATTTCTCAGTACTGGTCAGCAGTCAAAGCAAAAAAAAATTCATATTTAATTTCTCATTTAGTCGTATCCAACCAAAGCCAAAAACTATTTATACTCCCTCCGTTTCAGAATAGATGATGTTTTATCTACTTTATCTTGTTTCAGAAAGTTTGATGTTTTAATATTTTTACTTTATTTTTATTGATAAATTGTAAATATCAAGATGTAATGATTGAAAAGAATTATGTTACTATTGGTTTATAATTATTAAAATAATTTTTGGTAAGAGAAAATAATATATATTAAAAAAGTAATGATTATTTTCTTAATTTGTGTAAAATATCCTTAACATCATGTATTGTGAAACAGAGGGAGTATTATTTATCTAGTGGTAACCAGTCAACAAATTATGAGACCAAGGGAGAAATAAAATTTTATAATTTTGTTAATCTTTTTCTCAAAGTTAAGCTGCATTACTCTTTTTGTTTGTTTAAATCTCGATAGCATGTCCATTGACAAGGCGGTTCAGTGTCATAATAAAACGATAGAGAACATATGTTTTTCTTTATGGACCGGAAGTTAAGAACAAGGGAGGTGGGTATTATATCTACCCATTATTTTGGCGATGGACGAGTCTGATCAGGCTTTACATAAGATGATCTTTGACTAGTTGAACGCGAATGTCCTTAGACCTAACTTCTCAATCCTAGGAGTAGAAGTAATAGCATCACCAAGCTTTTTGAATGTGACGAATAAGGTCTTAGCATTATCTCTGGTGAGAATTAGTTGTGGTAAGCCAAACCAAGACCGTGGGGCGGTTCCAACGCTTCCGGATGAAGAGGTGGACAACTCGTAAATGTTTACTCCGGCATTCTTAATCTGAAACCAGGACTCTGTTCTCGACGGTCTGCCACCGATGACAATGGCAGGCTCCGATGAGGAATCATTGACTTTCCAGAACTTGGTAAACTCGTTGCAGACCGGCCAAGTGTTGGACTTGAACTCGATGGTTATAACGGAAGTTGTATCCACGATGGTTTTCGGGGAGGAGGACCATGCATTTCCGAAGCTAACCGGTGGGCCCCATACGAACGGAAGAGGTATAAGAGTGATGCCAAGTGAACAAAAGGAAGATATTGAAAGAGGTGTTGGGACAAGAGGACCGCCGGCACTAACCGGCTGTATGAAATATAGTTTACCGATTAGAACTGGATTACCGTCGACGTCGTTCACGGTTTGTTGTCCTTGGGTGCAGACAAATGCAGCCAACAGGAGAGTGAAGTGAAAGGAGACCAATGGAAATAATGACGACATAGTTGTGATTAGTTTTTTTGTGTGTTGAGTTGTAGAGAGCATTCACATTGTATCGGTATTTAAAGGAAGTTTTTGCGCTTAAATTTAAATTCATATGCATATTAACTTTTAAATATTTCTTGGCTGTTTACTCACGTCACGTGATGGAAAGAGACAAATCGATTCAGATTTTAATTTACAGACGAAGCACATGCACTATGGTCCATGTTAACAAACATATATATAAAGCTGAAAAAAAGACCATCAATAAATGAGAGGGAGACAAGGTTTCAAAAGCACGAAATGATTCTCAACATATATCTCTTTTTTTGCCACAATCTATTTGTCTTTTTTTTTTTATCATAAAAACCTTACTGAAAACAATAACCACAAATGAAGCCAAATGATTTATGGACATTCCACTTTATGGTTTGGTTTTGGTTTAAGGTTTTTTTTTTTTTTTTTTTTTTTTTTTACTTTTTAAGTGATTTTCCAAGAACATTTGTTCAAACAAGTTTGGTTTCTCCGATTATGGTTTTTCTTTCCTAGCCTGTTTCTACCAAGTTTTGCAAGATAACAAAAGAGTGATAACAATTCAAATCACTAGTTTAAAATAATTATGATTCAGTTTCTTTAAGACAAGTAACCATAATGTGATAACAATCAAAAAGAGGAAAGAAGTGGCCGGCTGAGTAAAACTTGTCTCAGTGTGCAAATGGTGGGTTAAAAAAAAGACTAATTGAATAAGATGAATGGTGATGAAATGAATAAAATGATTTGAATAATAAATATAAAATGAATGAGTTGGATAAGATGAATAGTTTGCTATTCAATCCGTTATTTTTGGCCATGGACGAGTCTCAGGTTTTTTACATTACATGATTTTGACTAGTAGAAAGGGAACATCCTTAGACCTAACTTCTCAACCCGAGAGGTAGAAGTAGTATTCCGTATTCGTAGTAGCATATCCAACCCTTTTGAATTTGACGAATAAGGTCTTAGCCGTATCATTAGTTTAGTATTATCTCCTGGCACACAGGCCAGATTTTGGACTGGAACTCGATCGTTACATCGGAATATGTATTCACATGGTTTCCTTGCTCTCGGACCATATAAATGCGAAGCTAACCGGTAGGGACGGAGAGGGTGCTTGAGTGACACCAAGTGGACAAAAGGGAACTGTAATGGGGGCTGGAACAATACCGCCTCCATTGTTTCTCTCTGTCTTAATTAATCGGCTGGATCAAGTATTGTTTACCGACTTGAACTGGATTGTCGTCGTTGTCCTTGAATGCAAACAGCTGCAGCCAACATAAGAGTGATGAGAAAGGAGACCAATTGGAATGATGACATCATTCTGATGATTTTTGTGTAATTAGGGTGTGGGGTCTTTTTTTTTTTTTTGGTTAGAGTGAGTTAAGTTGTAGTAGAGAGCAAGTATTGTACGGTATTTAAAAGAAGTTTCTGCGGTAAAATTTTAAACCCAGCCCGACAGTAAAAAGAAAGATTTACCTCTCTATCTCTTTTTTTTTTGTTTGTTTGGTCACGTCACATTCTGTCATTGCCATGAGGGGTAGGCCGGTAGGTTTATACTTTATGATTATCTATTCAGCCTTCGATTTTCAGCACGAGGAACATGCATAATGGTCCATGTTAACTAACATATAGAGCAGATACAAAAAATGACGATCAATAATGGAAGGAAGACAAGGTTTTAAAGCAAAGAGATAGGGTTTGAGTGAACCAACTCACGAAATGATTCTCAATATATCTGTTTCTGGCCACAATTTGTTTTTTTTTTCGTTATATAGCTACTAAAAACATGGACCAAAAATGGAACCAAATTGCAACAAAACAAATGATCGAGTGACCACAATTCAAAATCCCTATAATAATAATAATAATAATAATAATAATAATAATCCAGAGTTTAAGACAAGTAACCATAAAGCGATAAGAATCAAGAAGAGAAAGAAATGGGCTGCGAAAAACTTGTCTCCCCGTGAATTAAGCAGAAATAATTTGCATAAACTATAGAATCAATGGATCAGATCCTAATTAACACATAGAGCATCAAGATGCATGTCCCCTACTATAATCTTTCATTGCTCCAGTGATAAATGACAATCACAAAGAAACACGTAACCACTTGAGAGTTTATTCGTAATGGATGATTATTCTCAATGTTAATCATATCATAAAACTCTGTAGTACCATTGTAAAACATCTGTAACCAGTAATACAATTTCCAACAATTACATGCATGACTTTAAAAAAATACAATATACTTACTATTCCATTTGAAAATGATCTTTTCAAAGGTTTTGTTTTTGTTTTATAAAGAATGTCGTTTTTTGTTTTTAATATAAAAATATTAATATAAATCTCAATTTTTGTCAGTATTAAATTTATTAATTAAAATGAAAATTATTTTTAGTGTATTAATAAAATGTATAAATTTTTTATGTTTTTTTTAGTTTGTGTGAAAAATTTAGAATGAAAATTTTTGTAAAAATGAAAGAAATACTAATATAGAATAGTGTCATGTCGGCAAAAGAAAAAAAAAGTTGACAAAAAGAAAATTTATGTCCGAATCTCCGATCTCCCTTGCCTCTTTTTTCATTCGGCCAGATGCATGCATGACCCAAACATATTAAATGCAGATCAATTATCATTTTTGACTTATATACATAAATAAATTAAAATATAGGTATACATAATAAAATATATCTAACGTACTATTAGTAAAAATAAGATGTAAAATTGTATAATAAAAATTAAACACCCTTGAAAATTAAATATTAGTGATTATTTTTAAAAACGTTGTTCTCAATATATCATTATCAATACTAGTGGTACTAAAATCGAAATACTAGTTTTTACTTTTTATCAATAATTTTTTGTCTTTTGTCATTTGATTAGTTATCTGTACTGTAATTAAATGTGAGCAAGGCAGACTTACAGAAGAGAGAAGCAATAACTCGAGTGGTCCAGTGAATGAAATAAGAGTCAATTTGCAGCATACCAAATTTTTAGAGAAGAATTAACATTATATCAATGACTTTTCTACGTTTGCAACATTAAAGAAAGAGAAATTAAAACATCACGAAAATACCCCTAAATCAATAAGGATATTTTACAATGCTCATCTTCTTTGTTTTTCGCTTTCTCCCAGCCTCTCATCAATATATAATTGCCTAATTAGTGACTGTATTCTTCGTCTATATAAATATACAATGCTCAGATTTAGTTTCTCAACACAAACCTTGAAACTCGCCAAATAAAAAAAAAGAAAGAAAATGGTTACAGAGGAGAAGAAGAGAAACACAAACTATGGATCAGTCTTCTTGTTCTGCTTCTTCTGTTTCGTATTCGTTGCACAAGTCGTAAGATTCACAAAACCTTATTACAACCTAATCGAGACAGACGCAACACTAGCAGAAGCAGTAGTAGAAGGAAGTTATTACGTGAAGAACTCAGTCTCGCCATGTCACTTCATGAGCTCAAGCTCTGTTTCTTCTGTTCCTAAGAAAAAATAACACGAGAAGCTCTCAGGCGTGGCAACGCTATGGAGAGAGCGTCCTCCAACTTCTTATTGCATCAAGTTTGAGTCTTTTGCGACTTTGTTAAAGCTCGTGAAAGATGGAAAGTATGAGTCACGTCCTTTCTCCATCGGTGGATACAATTGGTATAACGTCACAATATATATTTTTCAAGAATCTGAATTTTTTAGTTATTTACTTTGTTTAATCACAACATTTGCTTATCTATGATCGTTACGGTTTGTGTTAAAAGGACGTTCTTAATATACCCGAAGGGCAACAAAAAAGAAGGCGCGAATGGATACGTTTCGCTTTACGCAAGAATCGATAACTCAATTCTTATTTCCAATCCAAAGGATGTGTATGCAGAAATCAAGTTCTTCGTTTACAACAGAGTCTACGACAAGTACTATACCTACCAAGGTACGTAACGTATTGATATCGATACATATTCTTATTTAATTACCACATGGTTAGAAAACTGTTGTTTCAGTACGACTTTATTGCTGTGTGGAAAATAATTAATTATATGCTTTGTGTTACTGTATATCATTCTAGCTAGAGAGACTAACCAAATGCCTTAAACATTTTGATTAACCAAAGTTTTTTATTTTTTTTATAATAGAACCAAAACATTTAGTATCAAGTAATTAGTTATTGAGAAAGTTCTAAGAAAAAATGAACGTTTTCACAATTTTAATGTAAGATAGATACCCATATGTTCTAATTTCACACCCTATGAATCCTTTTTACAGTAAAATTGTGAAAGGTACATATCAAAAATTGACCCTTAATCATTTGGGTCTAACTAAACAAATAATTGTCATAAGAAGAAACAAACTGTTCTTTTTTTTTGATAAAATGAAGAAACAAATTGTTGTTGTAGAAACTGAGGCGAGGAGGTTTCATTTGTTCAAACCGGAATGGGGAGTGCCTTTATTTCAACCGACGTCTTATTTCTCAACACCATCAACGGGTTACATTTTCGATGGAGAACAGTGTGTGTTTGGTATTGACGTCTTCGTTGCTCAAACCTTTAAAGAATGGGAAGTTTTCTCCTTTGAAGAAAACATCAAAGACCCCATTTTCACATGGAAGCTCACCAAATTCTCAACTCTCTTTAGTGAATCTTACACATCCGACCCCTTTTCTTCCGGAGGAAGTAACTGGTAACTCTTATCTCTCTCTCTCTCTTTTTCTATACATACACAACACAATATGGTATCGATCTGTCAATGTGATGAAAAATAATGTTAATTAATTAATTAGGGTATTGAAGGTGTATCCAAATGGAGATGGTTATGGAAAGGGCAATTCATTGTCACTCTACTTATTGAGTGCGTCTAATGAAAAGGCTTACGTTCGAGCCAAGCTACGAGTTCTTGACCAAATTCGATCCAACCACGTGGAGAAACTAGGTCAGTGTTTTCTCACTATCTATATGTCCTTTTGATTTTGTTATCTACTAAACTTTTGACTGATTCCTCTTTTTTTTTTTTTTTATGGACAGTGGATGGATGGCCTAATGCAACAAAGAATAGTAATGGATGGGGTTACGAAAAGTTTGTACCACTTGCAGATCTTAAAGATGCATCTACAGGTTTAGTGATGGACGATGCGCTCAAGGTTGCAGTTGAGATCATTGCCTTCTCTAAAACAGACTCCACCTTAAGTGTATTCTAATTAGGATTTGGTTCCATGTCCTAAAATAATAATTCAAGAGTTTCTAACTCTTTCTTTTTTTCAGATTTGGGTTTTATTTGGTTAGATCCGCTCTAAAATGTGACCACTTTTGTTTCTTTTTTCTTTTGAATTAAATTTGTTAAATTATATTCAAAGAAAAAACAACCTTTATTACATTTTTAATGCATACTTTTTCATTCTTTTCAAACACAATTCCAAAAGAATATTGTTATTCTTGATGTTGTCTTGCTTCAAACCACATTTGAATGCCCCCTTCATACCTTAAATTAATCTCTTCTGCCTCTAATTGTGCTTAACCGGTTTCGAATATTTTTATCAATCATTTTCACCAGTTTCTCCATCGATGATGGTTGTTCTCCTTGCCTTCTATCATTTATTTCCCGCCAAACCAAGTGGATAGTGTTTTGGAATACATACATGACTATAAAAGCTTTTGTTTTGTCTAGATTGTTGTCACTTATGAGCTTGAGAATCTCCCTCCAGTTTGCTGAAAACTTATCAAGAAGAACCCCTCAATTAGATCCTCTCATACCTTAGACGAGTAAGAGCAGAGAAAGAAGAGATGGTCTCTTGTCTCCATTGGATTTTGACAAAATATGCATCTTGTATCAACATTTCGATTCCAATTATCATCCTATCTCCTGTTGCTATTCTATTCTTTGTAGCTAGCCAAGTAATGAAAGAGTACTTAGGAGTAGAACAAGAGAACCGGATCCCTTTGTAACCACTTTTGTTTCTGTAACTGTAAGAGTAACGTCTTTGAGATCAATAAAGAGTTTCTCCAATATCTTTGTTTCTTCTATGAACAGTTCGATCCTCAGTTCCGGTAGGAGCCATATTTTGATGAATCCCTCAATCTCAAAGATGGTTTAATTGTAACCTAGCTGGATCTTCGGATGTCACATATCTGTTAAAATTGGATATTTTATTGAGATACTTGTGTCCCCGTAAACAATTTTTTTGGTTAATTTCTAATTTTTTATAAAGTTTGAAGTTTTTTACATTTCTAAATAATTTTTATTGTGGTGCTCTGGGTAGGGTGTCTTGAGTCTGTATGGTGTAGTTTTAGTTACACCACCACAATCCAAAGTATCTTCCCTGTGCCTATTTTTCTAAAAAAACAGAGCAAATAAAAATATATAGCTAGAGAAACAATAAAAAAGCAGGAACGACACCATACATACAAGACACCCTAGCAAGAGCAACCACCTTAAAAAATATTTTGAAAAGTAAAAAAACTTCAGATTTTATATAAAAAATCTAAATTAACCAAAAACAAAAACAAAATCAGCTTTCGAGTTCTGTTGATTTACTTTCTAAAAAATATAATATTTTCAGTTAATTTGATAATGTTTTGACATTTATAGATTTATAATGAATATACGGTCTATATATGTCTACTTATAGAGATCCTAACTCCTAAGTATTAAAATTTCCCCCTTTGTAATTTGTCTTGCTTCTAATAAATACTGAAATCTAGTATTTGTTTTATTTCGTAACTTTATAGTTATCCTAGTTATTAAAATGAGACCAATGTGGATAACAAGTCCGAAGCGACCAATTAAGGAATTTATCATTATATAAGCTAATCGGTGACGTGGCGACCATTACCTCATAATCCAGCAAAACGACAGGAGAGGCGTTTAGTCAACGAATAGTCGTTGACTGAGAAACGTCAAAAACGGCAGGATGTTTATTACAAGGAACAGATCTTGATCCTATTGGTTAAAGCACGTCACGAGGCGAAACAAGTGGTTCCGACACGCGCCGACTAGAGAAAAGCGCGTGTTATTCAAATCACACGTCGCGCTGAAATGTCAAAAATAAAAATGTCGCACTGAAACTAAACGCATTTCATGACTTTGCTGCTTAACATAAGGCGGATATCTTCAGACACAACGACAACAACAATGGGGTTTTGAGAAGTTCCGGAAGACGCAAAAAACGTGTTTTTTTTTATTGTAAAGGATTTATTTGTCCCATTTGATTTTTCATTTTTTGTTTTCTATACAATTCGTCATAATGGGAAAAGGCGCAATCAAAGAAGAAGAGAGCGAAAGGAAGAGAAAAACATGGAGATGGCCTTTAGCTGCTTTGGTTGTTGTCTTATTAGCAGCTGCTGTGCGCTCCAGGACCGCTTCTAATGTTGGTTTCTTCTTCAGCGATCGTAATTCTTGCAGCTGTTCACTTCAGGTTTTGAATTACTCTCTTAAATTCTCTGTCTTTTGCTTGAAAATTTGATCATTTGATTAAGGAATTTGACTAAAGGGTTTAATTACATTTTCATGTTTGAATTTGAATCCCTGTATGAAGTTTGTTTGGTATTGAGGCAATTTTGGATATTCATTTGTGATGTGATGGATTCAGGGTCTTAAAAATTGAATCTTTTTTTTAGTCTTATGAAAAAGAAAAAAAAATTGAATCTTTTGATCACGTTGTTTTGCTAAAGCTTTGAATCATTTTTTTCCTGATGTATGATTGTCAATGATGTTGTAAGATTCAATCTTTCAGTGGACTCAGGATTTGATTTGTGTCTTTCTGATTTTCCATTTGGATATATAAACAGGGAACTGGTAAATATAAAGGTATAGTTGAGGACTGTTGTTGTGATTACGAAACAGTTGACAATCTCAATAGTGAGGTTTTGAATCCTTTGCTTCAAGATCTCGTCACAACTCCATTTTTCCGGTACTTCAAGGTCAGTGATGCTTTTGAATCTGATTAAAAACTATGAAATTGTGTTCAATGATGTAGTTAGTGACTTTTTGTCTGGCTGTTTTTTTAAATGTGGGGGGAATAGGTTAAACTATGGTGTGACTGCCCATTCTGGCCAGACGATGGAATGTGTCGTTTGCGTGATTGTAGTGTCTGTGAATGTCCAGAGAATGAGTTTCCAGAACCATTTAAAAGGCCATTTGTCCCAGGTCTTCCTTCTGATGATCTCAAGTGTCAAGAGGGAAAACCTCAGGCAGCTGTTGATCGTACTATAGATAACAGAGCGTTCAAAGTTTGGGTTGAAACCAAGAATCCATGGACGCATGACGATGACACAGATAGCGGTATGTAGTTGCCAAAAAAAAACGCGCTAGGGATGTCTTCTTTTGGATATATGCCATAGTGAATGCTTATGAAAAGAGCATTTGATGTTTATGTGTTGATGATTGGAATTGACTTATGTACAGGTGAGATGACTTATGTCAATCTTCAACTAAACCCGGAAAGATATACTGGCTATACTGGACCTTCGGCTCGAAGGATTTGGGACTCCATATATTCAGAGAACTGCCCAAAATGTGAGTTTTTCTTTCTCTACCATATTGTGGACAATTTGTAATATGATGTATGTTGAGATGTATATGGTTTCTGCAGATTCATCTGGGGAGACATGTCCAGAGAAAAAAGTTTTGTACAAATTGATATCTGGTCTTCATTCTTCGATCTCGATGCACATAGCTGCTGATTATCTTCTTGATGAGTCTAGCAACCAGGTTTGTTTCTGAGCAAAAGATAAACAAGTCTCTCAACTTGAATATATTATGGTCTTGAGTCTTGACTGAGATGTAAGTTTCTTTGACATACAGTAGGGACAGAATATCGAGCTGATGTATGATCGTATTCTGAGACATTCGGATCGTGTCAGAAATTTGTACTTCACATATCTCTTTGTGCTACGTGCTGTTACTAAAGTGAGTAACTTCTCTGCAAGTCGATCTTTTGGTAATTTTGACATGTCTCTCTGAATAATCAATCTATTAGTCTTAACAACTGACTCTTACAATGTTGTAATTCAGGCAACAGCATACTTGGAGCAGGCAGAGTATAACACAGGAAACAATGCTGAAGATCTGAAAACACAGTCTTTGCTTAAACAGTTATTGTACAGTCCAAAACTTCAAACAGCATGTCCTGTTCCATTTGATGAAGCTAAGCTATGGCAAGGCCAAAGTGCACCAGAATTGAAACAACAGATCCAAAAACAATTCAGAAATATAAGGTTCATCTCATTTTTTTCTTGAAAAAGACACAATCATGGCGAGTAATGGCAAATGTAGAGAGAGTGGTAATAGTAATATGTTTGTGTTTGCAGTGCATTGATGGACTGTGTAGGTTGTGAAAAATGCCGGCTTTGGGGGAAACTTCAAGTTCAAGGTCTCGGTACAGCGTTGAAAATTCTCTTCTCTATTGGTGACCATCACACAGTGAGTTTCTCAACATGTATAATGTATTGTGTTGTATTTAGTCGTCGCTGATCTGAAACTATTCTTATCTTTTGTTTCAGCTGCAACTGCAAAGGAATGAGGTGATTGCGTTGGTGAATTTGCTAAACCGTCTCTCGGAATCGGTTAAAACGGTTCACGATATGGGACCAGACGTGGAGCGGTTGATGGAGGATCAGATAGCTAAAGTATCAGCTAAACCTGGAAGATTAAGAAGAATATGGGATTTAGCTATCTCCTTGTGGTGAATTTACAATAACGAAACTGTCCAGCTTTTAGGCATTCTTGCTGAAATCAAAAGCAAGCTAAGGATGGATACGAATTAAGGAAAAAAAATCGTTGTAGAAAATTCATACAAAAGATTTTGGTTACAAAGATTAAGAAATAGAGATGATTCTTGAGGTTAATACTACACAGGTAATTAATTTACTTTTTATTACTTTGATGCACCTTATAATTAAACAAAATACATTTTGTTTCTTAATTTAAAAAAAATAATTAAAGAAAATCATTTGCAGTATTTAGGACAAAATGAGTTCACTAATTTGGTCAGTCTCACTAGTTGGAAAAAGCTATGGTCGCCGGAAAAAGAAAATCCGACAGAAACCCAACAAAAGTATCCGACAAACTTGGTCTGATAGACCCGTTGGTGCGGCGTCTCTCTTCCGCCGCCGACGTGACCCGTTCATTTCTCGAAGCAAATGATCTCTTCCTCCCACCATCTCAATCTCTCCGCCTTGAATCTCTCATCACATCTCTCCCAATCGCAAACGCGCCTTCACCTTCCTCATCCGCCGCCACGTGGTTCAACCGTTTCTTAACATCCGCCGTAAAAGACGATGATCGTCGTTGGTATCTTTATTTCCGAATGTCAAAATCTACCTTCTTCAATCTCTTCTCTATCCTTTCTCCTTCTTCACTTCCTTCCTTCGCTGCAACAATCTTCCGTCTCGCTCACGCCGCTTCATACGAGTCCTTAGTTCATCGATTCGGGTTTGATTCAACTTCACAAGCTTCTCGCTCTTTCTTCACTGTTTGTAAACTCATCAATGAGAAATTAGGTCAACAACTCGATGATCCAAAACCTGATTTTTCACCTCGTCTGCTTCCGAATTGTTGTGGTGTTTTAGGATTTGGGAGATTTGAAGTGGATGGAAAGTTTCTTGGAGATTCAATTAGGTCACTTGTTGTTCAAGCTTTGGTTGATTCCAATGGTAGATTCTTTGATATCTCAGCTGGTTGGCCAAGCACGATGAGACCAGAAGGTATTTTCAGACAGACGAAGCTTTTCTCAATTGGGGAGGAAGCTGAATCTTCTGGAAGTTTTCTCAATGGAGATTCAACTAAACTTGGAAATGGAGTATTGGTTCCTCGTTATATCTTGGGAGATTCTTGTCTTCCTTTATTGCCATGGCTTGTGACACCTTATAACGAGGAAGATGAGAGTTGTAGAGAATTCAACAATGTGATTCACACTGCATTGAATACTGTTGAGATTGCATTTGCTAAGGTTCGAGCTCGGTGGCGGATTCTTGATAAGAAATGGAAACCAGAGACAATCGAGTTTTTGCCGTTTGTTATAACTACTGGTTGCTTGTTGCATAACTTTCTTGTGAGTTCTGGAGATGATGTTTCACATGAGGAATGTGTTAATGGTGCTGGTGATAATAATGAGACAAGGAAAGATGAAGAAGAAGATGAGGAAGAAGAGACTCAGAGGTCTGAAGAAGAAGCATATTTTGGGTCAAGGAAGATCAGAGATGCTATTGCAGAGAATCTGAGCCGCCTGAGTTCATGAAAATGAATTCAAAGTTGTAATAAGCCTTGTTTGTTTTTAGCTTCATCTTGTAAATTGTGGATTCTGCTGTCTCTTCTTAGAAGGTTTACTAGATAATGTATGTTAATGGTTCATGAATGGATTAAGTTCTTGGAACCTTCCTATTTAAAAAATGAAACAAATAGAGCATTGAAGTATCAATCATCTATATACAATAGGGTCAAACCAAATCCACAAACGCACATGGAACGGGAGGATGATAAAATACCAATCATCCTCCAAGAAATCAAATTGAATGAGAAGTTAAAGTCATTAAGTCAGAGAAAACATCAGTTTTTGATAGTTCAGATCCATCTCTCTTGTTTCAGCTGTGTCTCCTTCAG
The DNA here is from genome assembly GCA_028015245.1 of Cardamine occulta. Lineage (NCBI taxonomy): Eukaryota > Viridiplantae > Streptophyta > Magnoliopsida > Brassicales > Brassicaceae > Cardamine > Cardamine occulta. Next base: position 18,672,601 of record CM051368.1, on the reverse strand, counting down.
ACCTGCCTTACGAGCATTGGTTAGGAGAACTCTATGAGCTAACCTTCCTCTGCTTCCTATAGACAGCCTAACTCTCTCCATCCCGACATTAATGCCACCTCTTCTCAACGGTTGCTGTCTTGGGGAAGATTTCATCTGCATTCTCTTTTGCATGCTTCGTCTCAGTATGCTGGTCAACGTCTTCCCGTTACTTCTGTGTAACTTGGGGCTGATGCAAAGCACTTGGTTAGTGCCGCCATTCTTTTCATCAGGCGAGTTTGTAATAGCTTGGCGTGGTGGCGATAATGACGTAGTCGATGTTGATGTGATTGGTAAGAATGGCATTGGGGCAAGAATCTTCCTTCTTTGAGGTGGAGCTGGTGGAATACGTTTTGCACAGATAGAGAATCTTTCTTTTCTTTTGGCTATTTGCAGTTGCTCAACCATTTCTGAATTGTTCGTCTTCTCAATGAGACCATCATTAGGTAAAGGAGGTAGATCATAGCTGATGGTGTTCTCTGAGAGTGGTGGTCGGGTTAGATTCACCATCTCTTTCGAAGTTGATGTGACTGGGGCAAGAGAGCTTCTTCTAGGAACTGGAGCTGATGGAACACGTTTTGGACAGATAGAGAATCTTCCTGTTTTCTTAGGTAGTTGCAGTTGCTCAGCCATTTCTGGATTGTTTTCCTTCTCAATGAGGTCGTTGTACTTGAGGCCACCGTTAGGTAAAGGAGGTAGATCATAGCTAGTGGTGCTCTCTGAGAGTGGTGGCCTGGTTAAACTCACCATTTCTTTCGAAGGCGAAGCTGATCCCAACAGTATATTTGTCAGTGGTGGCCTCTTTGATGTGTTGTTTTCATCTTCGGTCTGCTGTTTTGTTTGCTGTTCAGCAATCTTGGTATCTACATGTTGACGAGCCAGCTTCCTCTCTACCAGTAGTTGCGATTCAAGTTCTTTAACCTAACAAAGAAGGTGATATGTGATGATTTTAACAAGCTGAACAGGTTATAATAACCCATGCTGTACTTTGTGGTTATGGTGAGTATTGTTTACCTTTTCTTGAAGGGTTTTGTTCTTAGTGTCTCGTTCCTTAATCTTTGCTTCCAAACCGTACATTGTTTCCTCCATTTTCCTAATCTGGTCATCTTTTCCTTTCATATCTTGCTTCCATTTCTCAACCTGATCAAAGAATTAACATAGCTCAGAACAATACATGAATGATTCGATAAACACACATGTGGACATTTATAGCTTACCATTTGCTTGTACTTCAAGAGTTCAGTATTGTCTAGCTGCTTCTTTGCAGGCCCCAACTCTATACCTCTCACTCGGCTAGCAAAATTCAGTGAGCATAGTGTCTCGCTTTGATCATTTTCGTTAGGACTGATTTGTACAAACATGAGGGTCTTTGAATCTCCTCCTGTCACATATCGATCATTTTTCATCGTAAGCTCCATAACAGAAACAGAATAGTTAAGTGAAACATATGTAAGCAAAGAAAGTGGTTGCAGCTCTTTGAGAAGACAGTTAGCTACCTAGAGAATCCTGAAGCAAGTGCGTGAGTTTTGAATTTCTGCAAAGGTAAATGCAAACCAAATGTTATGTTGGATGAAAAATGGTGACTGTAACTTTCTTCGGTAACTCAAGGAAAGAACATGTATCATATCGACCTGAAAGGAATGTGGGAGCTTCTGTTGGCTAGAGCGAATATGACATCACCAAGAGCAGATAATGATTTGTTGATGTTTTGAGTCTCCTTAAGCCGTTCTCCTTGCACTTCTGTCTTTGCAACCCGTTCGCTTCCTGCTAAATCAACTAACCATAGTTTGCTCTTTGTGCATTCTCCATTCAACAAATTCTCCCCTTTTACCATCACGCAGTGAATGCTGTGCAAAGAAACGAATAGAAAATACATTCAGATATAGCTAATCATTTTCTGAAAAAGGAGATTACTACAGATCAGATAAGCAGACCAGTGAGATCGGCTGCTGTGCTCATTAGCTGACGTTTTCCCCACAGCCCTTGCATTACTTCCTGTTTTCAACACATCCCAAACCTCATCTATGCTTTTCACAGGTGCTTCAACCAATCCTGGTACGTGGTGGTTTCCTTCACTCACTTGCCTTATCTCAAATCTGCAAAGAAAAAGTGTCAATCTACTATTAGTGATAGAAGAAACCAATCTGCCAAATTTAAGTTCAAAAGCAGCAAAGTTACTTATTGAATTTACTGAAACACCAAGTCATAAACAACAAGACTAAAAAACCATGGATCTTGCCTGCTTAACTTCGTAAAGAGGAAAGCATACAACACCTATGTAGTACCTTTTCGGTGCAGATGCACTTTGTGAAGCCAACAAATCTCTTATCTGCTCGTTGTAAACTTCCAAGACACTGACCGAGATCTCATAATTGTAGCGGTTTTCTCGTTCTTTGATTATTTGAAACAGATTTTCCAGTGTTCTATAATTCACACCACGATCATGTTGAGTTCCCTCCATGGTGAAAGTTTTCCCAGTACCAGTCTGGCCATAGGCGAAAATGCAAACGTTGTATCCATCAATGACCGACGTAGCAAAAGGAGCAGTATCTTCAAAAACATCAGCTGTAAAAGTATAGGAAACAACATCTCAGATTTGTGTCAAGTAAAGGAGATTAGATTTCCTACAAGGCAAGTAAGTAGCAAAGGGTGATAATTGATGCAAAGATCACCTTGGGAAGCGTTGGGACCAAAAACAGAATCGAACTTGAAGCTTTTTTTGGGAAACCCATTTGACATGACTATGACCTCCCCACTTTTGGCTGACTCAACATTTATCCCCGTTGATACTCCTGCTTCAATTTCTTCGAAGTTTAGGGGCCGACACCTGCAAAAGACCCTGATGTTTCCTGTAGCAAAGAATGATCCCTGTAAGTTGTTAGGCTGCCAATTTAAGTCATGGAGGTCCCTCAAGAAGTATATTGGATATTGACACAAACCTTTTAGCTCTAGTATCTTGTTGTATAGTTCCTTCCTCTCCTTTTCTCCGGCTACAAATTTGACTTTGAGATTCTCATGCAATTCTGCGTCCTGCTTTACTGTTGAAAACAAGATGTCAACGGATCATAATTCTCAGAGATGCAATTTTACAAAACCTTTCTACTGCTATTGGTATGTCCAAATGATAGCAAGACAAAAACTCACCTCTGGACTGGATGTGAGAGCTGAACTCGTTGATATCTTGGGCTAGCATTTTGTACGTGGATGCCTCCTCCAACAACTTAATTTGCTCCATTTTCATGATCTACGAACCCAAATTCATCATAAATGAGGCATAAGACTTTGCAATTGCTGATAGTATTTTAAGTAGGCGTCCTTATACCTTCAATTTTCTTGTCAAATCTCTTAATGAAGAGAACCATCTGGTCTTCTCTTTGACTTGTCCCTCAACAGCAAACGCTAGATATTAACAAGTACCGCCATGTCAATAATTTATGCTTGCAAGGAAGATGAAACTTAAAGCAGAGGGATGTACATACCCAAAGAACCAACATGCATAGACTTGCGCATTAGCTCATTTTGAATCTCGCGGAGAGAATTCATTGCCTCTTCGCATTCTCTACTCTTTTGCTGATTCTCCTGTTTTAGTTCATCAATCATTCTCTTCATATCCTCCATATCTTTCTGCTGCTCACAGTCACTTCTCATCCCTTTGGTCTCTTCTTCTGTCCTGCAGTCAACATTTTCCTAAAAACAGTAGGACAGTTTAACTATTTGCAACTTATATAAGCACCCCAAACTAAACTAGAAACATCAAACTTGTGAAAGATTTCTCACTTGAATTGGCTGGGACAGAACCGTGTCAGTTGTTCCTTTAACCACTACCATTCCAGTGTCTTCAACATCTAAAAGAAGATAACTATGATCAGAATTGTGGGATACTCCTTTACCAAGTAAAAAAAGTTCCATAATTATCAAATATCTCACATGGAAGAGAAAAAAAAAGAATATACAAGACACAAGGTTAGAAAGCAACATACAAGTAGCCGTTGCCTCTTTCCTAATAGAAATGCCACATAGAATTGCGGTTCCTGTCACTCCTTCTAATCGTATAGATAACTCCCCTTCCTGACCAACGAGCATCCTTAGATCAGCTATCACAAGAGGTGTGTTTGCTCCTACTTGCGAAAACAAATCTAGGCCGGATATGACCTGCAATAGTTTTTCAATCAAATCATAAATGATATGTGATGAACAACAGCACAAGAAAAGTTCAAATGCAGTGATGCCTTGCCTTTGCTCCTTGAATAAATATATCGAAAACTCTAACTCCCGGCGGACCTTCAGTAAGCTCGATTTCAGCAAAATGCAAGTCGATGAAGTAGTCCCCAGGCTCCAATGACTGAAACTTGTAAGCGAAATTACCAAGTCGAGCTGTTTGATACAACAAAAGCTCGTCTTCATAGCCAACAACAGCCTCAGTTGCGATAGTTTCACCTCCACTGAAAAACTCATCTTTCAAGAAAGTTACATCAGCCACAGTCACATCCATGCTTGTAGAACCAGAGTTAATACTTATTACAGGAGTTGTACTCTCCCGAAAGTTTCCAGGTGGAGAAGGTAACTCAAATGAAGACTCAGGAGACAATTCAAACCCAAATGTTTGACAGACTGCTGAAAACTTCACAGCTGGAGTTTTACGGCCATCTCTTGTAGCAGGACCATCAATTCCATTCTCTAGAGAAAGCTCAGTGAAAAATCTGGTTTTCTTAGCAAATTCTGGGGAATCTTCATAGCTACCTCTCGGTATATCAGGTGAAACGCCACAATTTACTAGATCAGGAGATGCAAGAGAAAACCCTAACACGACTTTTCCTGAAACAAACACAATCGAGCCAATGTTGACGCCATTAATCTCTATAGCGAGGCTATTTGATTTAGAAAAAGAGAAAAGGAAAGGTTCGATACCATCTAACGCTACAGGATCACTAGATTGTTCCATTTCCATCAATCCTGGGCTTGATAGTTCCATATGAACATCTAAATTCAAATCCAGAATCAGCAAAGCAAGAGAGAAATCAGAACTCTTCCTTCAAGTTTCGAATGACTTACCGTTACTCAATTCGCAATTTGAATCCAGATCTACCATTGTCAAACTCTTTGAGCTCGATACTATAACTTCTTCAGCTGCTGATGAAAAGGACAAAAAAAAAAACCGTGAGCAAACTTGATTGAACAACAAAAAAAATCCTCCATAAGAGAAATCGAAAACTCACAACGAGAGAAGCTTTCACGTCGAGAAGAAGCATCAGTTTCGAGAAGTGGATCGCGCCATTGATCACAACAATCCTCCATTAAAATCCAATCGGAAAATTTCAAGGTATCGGAGACGAATAGGGAGAAAAACGAGTGTGAAGAGCGAAGAGATTTCAAAATTTGGCGAAAGGAAGAAGAGAGAAATATTAGTGGTTAAGGTAATAAGAATCGGATCCTCTTTTCCGTTGCGGTTATTTTAACGTTATTAGATGACCGTTGATCCTTTTTTACTACTTTGAAATTTGAAATTGATTTCCCGGGCAGCTGGGCAATGATTGACCTCTCTTTTACGGGCAGGCTATATTACTGACACCTGGCGGTATAACCGAATCAAATGATATTTATTACTATTACTAACTAAGGTGCCTAAGACAGCATATATTAGTCTAATGATTTTATCGAAAGGATTGAATCACAGTGAAAATTCAAATTCAATATTTTGCGATATGCGGTTGAATTGTTGAATAAACGACTTTAATATAATTAGAATATTCATATCTCAAAGATTCATTCTAGCCTAAAGGACATAAAAATATTAGATTACTTACAATGGTCTGTTAAATTAATTTATTCAACAGTTGAAATGTTATAATGGTATGTTGAAATTTAAAATAAAATGACTTGAATTAATATCTATTAAAAAGATTTAACTTATTGAATATGTGAGTTTGGAGCTCAACAAGGCCATATGGCACTCAAAGTTATTTGTGATATTTTTTTCACCCAAACTATTTGAGATCAATTACTTTATAGTAATTTATTTTTATTATTTATTTTTAATACTAAAATTCATCAGTTTTTATATTTTATAAATAAAGATTTGCTTTATTTTATTTGGACATAAAAATGTTTTTGTCTATTTTGTGAAATTTCCCAACAATAAATCCTCTTAACATCCAAAATTTTACAAAATAACTTTTTTTAATTCAGAATATAAAATGAGAAAAAACAAAAAAAAATTAACTCTTAATTATTTTAATTTAATTTTAATTGATAATTGTTATTAGTATATAATAAAAATACTAAAAATAAAATAAAAGTATTAAATAAAAGTGGTAGGGGTAGGACGTTGAATTTTATTAAACAAAACTATTGTAGAGTGTAAAAATTGAATAGATGTTGAATTAATAAGTGGAAGAGATAAAAGACAATGTGGAGTGTTAAAAGATAAAAAGTAGAGTGTTGAAAAAACAAACTATTGTACATAGTCTTACATTTCTCATTTCACATTTCTATTTTTCTTTGGCTGCATTATACATTTTGTTGTCTCATTATATATATTTGGGTCTTTGAGCAAAGAAACATTTGTTATACAATATGAGACAATGCAACGATGTACAAAAATGGACCTACTCAAGCTATACAAACTCACCAATGTATGTTCAATTGGACCCTTTCTGATGTTCAGTTATCTGTATCTATGATTAAAAGTTGCTAAGTATTTATCTTCCATCCACAAATTGCTTCTTATTTGGCCGTCAGTGGCTTACATGACCTATGTTACCAAGTTATCCCGGATATGATGAGAGGCAAAAGTTTGGTTGAGCTTCGCAAGACTTTCAAGTACCAAAATAACTTCACACTTGAGGAGCTAAATATGGTGATTCGCCAAATGATGTGTCAGAGTTTTAACCCAAAATATTTTCTGCAAGTGCACAGACAATCGCAGTAGTATAAAGGGTATCGAATCCACAGAAACCAAGGTTACACTATGAAATTATGAGATTTATAAATAAAGCTAAGACAAAAGATATAGTTGATTTTGAAACAGAATTGCAAGTAAATAAAAGCGGTAATAAATCAATAAAGAAAAGCACTAGGTCAAAGTGTTTCGCTGGTGATTCGGAAACAAGGCTGAGCAACTATTCAGGGGCTAAGTAACTACCGGTCTAGAACTCAAACATAAGTAAATGTCGCCCCACTCTCGTGATGTATCGACAACTTTATCTAACAACCTAGATACCGAAACTCTCGTCTGGACCTAGCGAAAACGATAAGCATTAACGAATGGGTTTAATCTGTTCACAATCAATCGCAACAATCAACTCTCGCTGGTTACGCACCAATTGCTCACCAATGATTTATCTAGCAACCTAGAGCACTCTCGTGAATAAGTTTAACCTAAAATCATAGACTAAGTGGCCAGTTTAATCTAAGCATTACGAATCCCTATTGGCGAAGACATTATAAATTCCGATCCTATTTGTGCTCAGCCATTAACATCCTAAATCACCATTGAAAACCTTAACCTAGCTAGGAATCTACTCACACATGGCGAATCCAAACACAACAAAGCAATAAGACGAAATCATGATTCTTATTAAAGAGAATAAGGTTCAGGAAAACTTCTCAAAACAAAGTCATGGTCTGATTGACAAGAGGAGAGAATAGATCCAAGGTTGAAGCAGCAAAATCCAAAGTGATACAAGCAAGAGGTAGAAGAACTAAGGGAAAAATCCCCCAAACCAAAAGAACGTAGAATGAAAAGTAAAAACGAAGATTCCTCCCCTTCAGGCGGCTGGGCCTTTTATTATTATATAAATAAATAAAAAACGCGTCCCTAGGTAAAATAGGTTGGAGCAGGTGCTCATGGTCCGAGCAGTGCTCCCAAAAAAATTGACTTTTGGCTCAAAATTGCTTATTTTGCTCCAATGTGTTCCAATATCTTCAATCCATGCTCCAAACCCTCCAAATACCTGAAAAGACACAAAAGAAACTAGAAAAGACTCGAAAACAAGATAAAAATACTAGTTAAAATGGGACAAAATACTAATATATCACCAAAATTACTGGGTTTTGACCAAAGAAGATCTGAACGAGTTAAAGATCAGACATAAACTCGTTCAGATCTTCTTTGGTCAAAACCCAGTAATTCTGGCGGATCGCCATCATTTGTTATACAATATGAGACAATGCAACAATGTACCAAAAATTTATGGGAGCCTACAAGCATAGCAATAAAATGTCAAAGGCTCTTCCTACATTTTGCTTGAATATTGTTAATCATTTTTCTGCATAATGAGATATATAAATCGGTTCAATGTATAAAACCAAATAGAATAGATTTTTAGTTAGGTACTAAAACGGAACTCTCTCACTATATAAGAGAGTTTGTTGTAACAAATATCAGTTAAAAAGAATAACAAACTTTCATATCCGAAAAGCTAATGATCTTTCTTCTAATCATATCCGAAGAATTCCAAATTACAATTCAACTCCAGTTTTTTCCATTGCAGGCTTCACAACAGATATTGACGTCGAACATCGATGCTTCTTCAAATGTTTGTTGTGCCTAGGATCATGGAAGTGCAAAGCGAAATAAATAAAAGAAATTCTTCTTTATATAATATTTTTTTTAGATAAGCATTATTTTAACACAAACAAAATATTGACGAAAAAGCTTAACAAATTTTGAACTACTTTTGTGTAGATAAGATAGTTAAGCCAAATAGCCAACCAACCTTTTTGTAATTTCTTTCACTTTTCTCTGCTTCAAAAAAAATGTGCTTTGATTTATATAGATGAGAACAATGTTTTTGAAATTTCATTTACTAAATGAGTAAATTTAGAAATACAAAGAAATAGCAGTCATGGAAGTGTGGCGGTACCTAATCGTGGTTTTCTCTCCATAATTCATAAATAGTGATTTTCCATGAGAGGGGAAGAAGAGTATCTATGTAGGCTAAAATGTTTGAGTAGTGCTGTGATCCCAAAAGAGGTGAGTGAGTATCGGATAAGTTTAACTTGTGAAGCATCCATCTCTATTTTGACTTGAGAAACGAGAGTAGTCAAAGAGAAAGTGGTTTTGTTATTCACTAGTGTCCTTACACAAGATATGTGGATTGATGTTGAGGCCACATCAAAAAAGCCAGTCTTTGTAAACCATCATGTTTTGTACCATTAGCCACAAGAGAAGGCTATATCTCGGATCGTATTTGGTATTCTAACAAGTTATTTGGTTGGCTCAATTTGTTCACTTGATATTGTCGATGTTGATCATTGAAACTATAGTTTTATTCTAGATCAAATATCATCGAAACTAAAGTTTAAAGGGGATTTAATAATAGTTCTTCAGTTGAACATAGCTAAAATTAATTCATCAATGATTGCAAGAAATTAAAAACAAAGTAGTAAGTAATGTTCAAAGAAGTTTCAGGGGACTTAATGGGTGATGATCAAGTATATTCTAAGTTCCAAGACGCGCAACAGATTTATCTAACTGTATATATGTATCAAGCATTAGTGGTACGGCATAATTAAAAATTTGAACAGCTGTTTATAATATGAAGTGCATCGTATACTATGAAAGTACAAACACGTCTTTGTCCTCTAACCGTACATTCATTCTGGCAAACTAGTTAAAGTCATGTGCCAGCCTATCATGTCATGGCCGCATGGCCCTTATATATTAATTGTGCATTCTCTTCATTTTTTTATCAGATATATATTTTATATTTTATGTAAAGCCAAGAAATATATTTTTGCTCATTTGTTGTTAAGAGAAAATTGCAAGCATCTTTTCTTTTGTTTCCAAATAAAAACGTGCATATAGCTTTAATCTTGTAAACATTTACAAATTATATTTATAATTAATACGTTTTAGAATATTTGTGTTCACTACTAGTTAATTCATTTGTTCTTTCAGTTAAATTAGTTTTAGATTATTCTATTTATACACATAATTATTAATTTATGAATATTTTATAATTGAACAAAAAAATTCTTGCAGATAAACTTTAGGATTCTATAATTTTTTTTTTTGATAAAAGGCATTCTATTGAAAAAAAAACACGTGGTGAGTACAACATGAAAAAATAGAAGATAAGAACAACAATAGAGGTAACAAAGAAAGGAAAGGATACGAAAATATAAACTTCTACTCAAATGCCAAAGCAACGAGCCTTCAACAAAACCCTAAGAAGCCATGAACCAACGCTAACAATCAACAACCAACGATCAACGACGTAAGAATAGATGTGCCCATTCAATACTCTCTAAAAAAGTTTGAGATCACAAGATGCTGAAAGACCATTCAACCAACGAAAAGGGGCAACTAAAGGACACATACAATTCTTCCGATCACAAAGGATAGGCCAGTACACACACTAAATATGGAGTCCGAATCAACCCCAAAATCTGAAGAGAAGCGAAGCGAAGGCAAAGGAACCACAAACCAAACTAAACGACACCTTTTCATTTCAAATAAATGAAATGTCAAAATAATAGTTTGGTTTTCAACTGTTGCTGCATTTTTAATTTTTCTTAAGTCCTAATATTTGAGTAGTTGTTATCGTACCATGGCATAGAAATATGTAACATTATATTTAAAATTTAAATGCATTAAAGATGGTGGTAGTTTTACGCATTCAAGAACAAATATTAGTGGGATTTACTCCACAAAATTTTAATTTCAGAAAAAAAAATGGCCACTCAAATGTTGGACCGAAAACCATAACATACATTTTCTCATTAGATATTACGTTTTGTAGATGTAAAACCGTATTTGAATTTAAATTTGATAAAATCGGAAAACAGTTTTTTTTAACCACTTAAACTAATACTACTAGTTTTTGGGTAAATTATTTCAGTAATAGATATATGTGTCGTGTTTACAAAAACAAATGCACCATCATCAATTCATCATCAATATAATATAACATCAGAGACTTGTGATGTATGAGAAAATGAATCTGAACTTCTTTTAGTTGGTCACAAACAAGACTAAAATACAAATTTGTAGGTCATAAAATCTTATTGCATTTTTGGCTGATTCCAGCATTTTCCGAGTAAAAAATCGAAGAAGAATGAATATATAAATCGTCGTTTGAACAAAAAGTAAAAGCTAAGAAAATACAAGAACTAATCTACTATGGATCCAAGCAATAATCTGAACAAAAAGCCTTGTTTCTTCGAATCCTTCTTCTTCTCTCTGTAGCGATATTGCAAAGGAGACGAACAAGAAGAGACTGAAGAAGAAGAGTAACAAGACGAGACCGACGAGGAAGAAGATGACGATGAGTAACAATACGACGCCGTTTCAGCTACCTTTTTAGTGTAGTCGTAGTACTCAAGAGACACCTTAGAGAGCCTCTCTGTGAGACAGAGGGAACAGACTCCAGGAGACTGTCTGTGTTTCGTGTGCTTCTTGCATGCGAAGTTATTGTCGGAATTAGAATTGGAATCTGATCTCTTCCCTTCAGCTTTCTTTGATTTCATTGTTCTTCTTGATCTACTGGTGATGAGAAAATTCGCCATTGATTAATTCTGTCGTGTGCTCTGCGTTAAACTTTTTTTTTTGTCTTTTATTTTTCGCCGGTCTCGTGTTTGTACTTATAAGTGCGTCGTGTAGTTAATGCAAAGCTGGTTTTTATTTTCCATGATGTTTCCGAGATCCTTCTCTCATATGCTTTTTTTTTTTTTCTTTTTTCATTTTTAAAAGGCAGAGAAAGAGGTTTGGGTGAAAATGAAATCAAATAAATGTGGGATAGACTGGACCCACAATTTCCTATTTATTTGTTTTTAAACTGTTTATTATCGAATTTAATAATTTTAGTTAATACTTTTTCGTTTCTGATTATTTGATATTAACCCTTTTTCAGCATCAATCTTACTAATATTTTGTTTATGTTTGAACGAAAAAAAGTTGGTATGAGTAGTAAGTGGTTACAAACATTATTAATTTTGACCAAACTTTTTGTTATATTGATGTGTTAGTTTTAGTTATGACATCTGGAGTGCTTAAAGTGTGTTTTTTTAAAACGGACGGCTAAGATGTATTAAGATCTCCAGTGGGTCCACATAATTAGGTAAGTCGGTGGGCCGGTTCTTTTGGGCCTTTTAAATCAAATGCCCTCCAAAGTCAATGCCCATGATCTGGCAGTTGCTCATTACACTTGTCGATGCTTTCTCTTGACTAATATGATCAAACCTATCACAATTTCACACTTATAGTCCAAAGTTACTAATTTTTTTTTTTTTGTCTAGATTGCTTTTTAGAACACTAATTTTGCCCTAATGCGTGTCTTTTGTTATACTTCATATCCAAAATTCTCAAAATATTATTCCGATTCAATGAGGATATTCCACTTGTATAACTTTTCATTTGTTTGTCTATTTAAATCACGATCTATTACTTTCATAATTAAATAAATATTCTGCGGACCGGAAATGAATGTGTGTTAATGTGACAATAAAGAAATATAATCGTGAGAAAGAAATGAAATTACGAAACAAAACATACGAAAAATCATGAGAGATTATTAATAATAAGAAGCATATATTAGGGCTAACAGCACTGCCTCCAGCCTGGTCCTTCAAACCATACTAAAACACATGAAACCAAAGAATTAAGAAAGAACCAAAGCATATAGCAATGCAACTACACAAGTCACAACCAAAGCCTCCAACGGCTTCAGCATGGCCGTGGCCGAAGCAGTAGGAATAGCCTTCGTTCCTTCTAAGGGTGGAGCTTTTCCGCCTTGAACGGGTGTAGCAGGGGTAGCGGCTCCACCACCGCCTGATGAGCCTGCTGCAACGGTGACAGAGAGCTTCATACCACCGCTGCAGTGGCCGGGGATACCGCAAATGAAGTAGTGAGGACCAGAGGTCTTGAGAGCTATGCTTGTGGTTCCACTACTGTCCGACGAAATTGCGTTTCCAATTGTGCAACTCTTGTAGTCACTTTGGCTCACTTCGTCCACCGTGTGACCCGTACCATAGTTGAACACTGTATGCAATGTCCACATACATTTAAATATACAACTATTACCTCGAATTATATTTAAACTATTTCTAATTAGAATTGTTTGTTTATAATTTTGTTGGCGTTTACAAGGTATAATAAGATTTTCTTTTTCCAAATGAAATAAAAACTTTCAAACTTTAGTCATTGTCAACAAAAACTAAAACATTTCGTTAATTGCAAACACAAACGGATTATACTTTACAAAAAAAAGTCTATTACTAAAAAACTAAACAGTGTTTCTTATTTGTTTAAAGTAAAATTTTCACATGTACAAATACAAATGCAAGTAATAGTACTTGAAACAATTGCATAATACGTATAAGAGAGACAACAAATGTATGTATAACATACCGATGGTATCTCCCACAGCAAAGGCCTTTCCAGTAGCAACCGAGCTATAGTCATTTCCGAGCGACCATTCGACCGAGTGAATGGCCGAGGAGGCAGGTGCAACCACATTGAAGAAGATGATGACAAGGCAACCAACAAGTGTACTCAAGTTTGCCATTTTTTGTGTAAGAGTGTCTAATTAGTATTGTGTGACAAAGAAAAATCCTTGTGTGTTGTGAGCAAATATATAGAAAGAGTGGAACCAAAAGAGTATGTTAATTGGAGTTAGTAGAGATAGGTCCACTTGCCCTCCAACTAAAGCTCTCTCATCAAGTAAGTTTTGAAAACTTTTTTTTCATATTTCGGGATAAGGACTTGTTCCTCCTCTGCTCTAGCTTTGAACATACTCAACAAAGGGAATAAATTGTTACACCTCAAGAAAATGGGTGACACATAATAAAGTGAGTCACACTCAAGAACCCTTTGTAGAAAGTTAAATGATGATGCAAACCAAAGTAGTCATGAAGTGTCATCAAAGTTCCCTTAATGATTCAATATAATGGACCTACTTACTAAAAAGCAGATGAACTAACTTTTCTTATACGAGCAATCACTGAGGCTTTGCAGCAACTGAAATCGATTATGTGACGTAAATTTGTTTAGTTTAATTTGTTTTTTAACAAAGAAAAATGTAAGTGGATATGTGTCCATGTCTTCTACGTAATAAATGAGTAGATGTATATTTCTTATAAAACTGTAACTAATATTTATTATGATCGAAAAATAACAAAGATGGTTATAGCTCCTTTCAAAATCAAATTAATGCAAATAACTTTCTTAAAAATGTACAATAATGCTTGATTCATACTAAATTTAGAATCTAAGTTAGCGAAAAAAGTGATAGTTGTATATTAATTAATCTGAAAACCGAAATCAATCTTACCGAAAGCTGCTAGACAAAGAAGCACATGATATGAGAGAGACCCTTCAACAAATTCTACGTACTGGTCATCAGACTCCCCACATAAAAGCAATATATCAACCAAATTTTGTTAATGTTGACGATGATTCATGATTTGGTAACTCATAATAATTTAGTTTTTTTTTAAGTAGTCTATAGGCCTGTATGTATAAACAGTGCAAATGGGTTTGTGGTTTTGGCCCATGTAGTATTTTACCTTTTTAAACCAAAACTTTTACTAGCAAATAAGCCCAAATTTTTAATCATATTTAATTCTATTTCTGTGTTTGTTACATTCTATATAAGTACTGTGCCACGTTGTGTCACCGCTAATGTGTGATCTTGATAAAAGATTTGTTGTTTTTGTTTTTTCAGATCTACCTAACCCACAAAGGTTTTTATTCAGCAGTCTCTGTATTACTATAATCAATTTTTATATTAAAAGCTGTCGAAACCCGAAGGCAAACAAAAGAATAAACTTTACTTAAATTTTGGAAAGCTAAAGAGTCAAAAGCTCAAAGGTAAAATATGGCTTTCATGAATACGACTCTCCACCAATTAAACAACTAGACGACGCTTCAACTTATCACAGAACAAGTCAACAACGAAGATGAGATGAAATTTTCACCTTTCTCTTTAATGTGAAAGAACCCCAAAGATAATTTCAATCTCTTAAACATTGAATCAAAATCACCAAAACTCTATGAAATCTCTCTTGATCTAAATTTCTTGTATCCCAAGCAACAATACTCTTTCTTGAGTGTTCTTTAATGGCGAAGAAGAATCATCGAAAACTCTTCCCTTCGTTAGCATCAGAGACAAACAAAACCTTAGATTGTTCATTAGGAATCTGCGATCGGATTTGTCCTTATAATTGCTATCCAGAACCCGATTACGACACCATATCACCACAGCTAGCTCCATGGTCATCACCATCTCCATCTCCATGTCCATCAATCTTTGCCGTGTATCAACCATCTGAAAAGTCTTCATCTTCATTAGACGCCCCAACCATCATCATCGTTACTGGTGCGGTTTTAGCCATCCTTCTAACCGGATTCTTTCTTGTAGCCAAATACTTTTCAGAAAGCGTGAACCGTGTCAACCACGAAAGGTATCAATCCGATGATAACGACACAGTGCAAGAGGAAGAGTTTCAAGATAGAGAACAAGTGGATCATCCAATCTGGTTAATCAGAACAACAGGTTTACAACAATCGATTATAAACTCGATTACGATATGTAATTACAAGAGAGGAGATGGTTTAATCGAGAGAACAGATTGTCCTGTTTGTTTAAACGAGTTTGAAGAAGATGAAAGTCTTAGGTTATTACCTAAATGTAACCACGCTTTTCACATCTCTTGTATTGATACTTGGCTTAAGTCTCATACTAATTGTCCTCTGTGTCGTGCTGGTATTACGATTAGTGTTGCTACTCCACGATGCTCTGGTCCGGTTAATGTAATAACTCCTGGAGGAGGATCAGGATCAGGTTTGGAGAATGATGGAGTTGGTGAAGAAGCTCAGATTGACAACAGAGTTGAATCAGAAGTTAAAGAAAGGGATGATTCCGACAATACAGATCCGAGTTCAGATGTAAGGATTGAAATTTATGGGTTTGGTAATGAGATTAATCGGGATTTGGAGGAAATCGACGGTGATGGATCAGAAACAGAGATGAAAGATAAAGTTGGGATTTTTGAGGATCCAAATGGGGAAGATTCGATTGATTCTCACTCGCTTACAAAAACTCATATAGGAAATGGAGATTTTCCGGGGAAATCATGCGAAAATCAGAGTCAAGAGTTGACCAGACCAATCGGAGATGAAGCAAGCCGCTCCGAAGAAAACGGTGGTCATAACAATGTTCAATCACGGAGGAGGTTTGATTCCGTTGATTCTGGTGAATTGAACGACGAAACAAGTTTCGAAGATCCAAGGAAAGTTCAGTCAGGCATTTCGTCGAACACGTTGAAGACAACAGGAAGTTCTTCCGTATCATCACGCTTAAACAAAAGCAAAAGTTCGATATTTCCGCTGTAGTAAACTTAGTAAGTCTCTACTCTACGAAACCATTTTTTTCCGAGTATGAAAAAAAGAGTAAATAACAATGGAGAAGTGTATGTAACAGTCGATAGATAGATTAAGCAATACACACTCTTTTTTTTGTTCCTCTGGTGTGACATAT
Source organism: Cardamine occulta (assembly GCA_028015245.1). Lineage (NCBI taxonomy): Eukaryota > Viridiplantae > Streptophyta > Magnoliopsida > Brassicales > Brassicaceae > Cardamine > Cardamine occulta. The sequence goes on along the minus strand of CM051368.1, from coordinate 18,656,102 downwards.
GTACTATTGTTTCTATATTCGGTTTGACAAACTATAAAATCTCATATACAAATCCATACTAATCTTCAAGCTAAAATTTAGTGGAAAGATTTTTTTTTTTTTTTTGGTTTCACATTAGAATTTTAATTAATACAACAAAGCGACAATAAAAATGTGGGTCCATAATTTTGAATACGTAAAAGCCCAAATCCACAAAATGGCCTAACACTGCTTATTTTGACCCAATCGGATATGTTAAAACGCCGTCGTTTATCTACGGGGTATGGAGAAAGTGTTATGATAGAAATGAAAGGCTCAGACATATGAAAAAGCTATGGTGTTCATATGAAAAAGCTATGGTGTTCAGACTTGTTTTTCACTTTAATGTGAAAGTATATATTCCATTTAGATCATATAAACTAGCGGTGCAGAAATGTATCGACTTCAGTCATATCTAAACAAATACAGTGTTTACTTATGGCAAAGTTAAGGAAAAGTTGGTGATTCTAAATCTCAATCATGAAAAAAGATGCTAAAAATCGAATAGTCATCTGTATAATAGAGGCCCTTTTTTATTGATAAAATAGAGGGAATAAAATTTTGATTTTGGTGTAATCACATCGGTAGGCTTTACTTTTTACTTTTGCTGGCTTTTGCTTTTTAACCCCTAAAAGTGAAAACAAAAAACAGAGATTCGAAAGATCTTTGATAGGTCTTCATGATACGACAATCATCATAGTCTTCTTGCATGAATCCCAGGTACTGCTGATTTCTTGAATAATTCATCTCCTCCTCTCGAAAAAGGTGATGAATTCTTTTTGGAAAAAAATCTAATCAAATTTAAATATCTATACAAAATTTCTTTTATCTACCAAAAATTTGCCAAATAAAACCACCAATTTTTGAAATTTAAACACTTTAAAGTAGAATCCACCAAGATGTTTTTTTGTTTCTTTAATCCAGAAATTTCCACAGTTCAAAGTAGAAGTGTGATGATTTAATTTAGTCGATTTTTGACCAAAAACAAAATTTAGTCGATTTAATTCCTTCCTAGAGGTAGAAACTTTCTAGCGAAAGTGTAAAATAAAATTCTCTATTTAGTTATGAAAAGTATATAATCTTCTTAGCAAAAGTTTATTTATAACCAAATTTCAATTGATTGACAAAAAAGAAAAAAACGGTAAGAGGCTGCATCGAACTCATACAAGCAAATTATAAGTACTCACGAGGTTGTGGAACCGACTCGGTTGGTATATATATTACTCTTTTTATTTTATTTTATTTTTCCTAGATACATTTTTCGAATTGTTTGAGTTCGAATAATCAATGAGGCAGGAAAGGTCAATGTAGAATTATCGTTAAAGCGAAATGCAACCCATTCGTTCAGTAAACAATGATTAGAAAGCTTGAAATCACTGGAGCACATGATACACATCTCTTTTGAAAAAAATTATATCTTCTTGCAAAGACATCATTCTCGGTGAGAAATAAATTAAGAAACCAGTTTTATACACTATTTTTTTAACGTCAAAATTTTTAGTATTTAATAGACCTGTTTTATTTTATTCGGTATGAGAAATTATTCTACTAAATAAACAAAAGGGAAAAACAATTTGAAGAACCTATCGCTTGCAGGTTAAGCAACAAGTGCCGAGCTTGGTTTTTGGTACGGACAGAGCCAGTGGCGGAGGCAAGTGTAATGGAAGGGGATCAGTTGACCCCAATAAAATTTAATTACTTTTTATGTTCTTAAAACAATTATAAGATTGACCCATTGAAAATTATACATTGACCCTATAAATTTGGCTTAAACTCATGCTTTACTTAAAAAGAAGACCCAAAACCCACATTCTTTAGCTAAACATATGCTTGATCCTCCCAAATTGAACCCAAATCTAAAATACAGTTATTCAAACCATGTAAATCTTTTAAAATTTGGGCTTATAATTATAAAAAAGTGGCTTACGAAATATATTTTTAATTTTTTTTGTTTTTTATAAGTTTGACCCCAATAAAATATCGTTCTACCTCCGACCACTGGACAGAGCTGAATCATTTCATTGAGTTAACCGGAGATTATTGCCCTCGGTTAACAAGTTTCAGTGTCCGAAGCATGTAGAGATGGATCATGCATGCTTAATGTTGGTCGAAACCCTATAAATGTCTCTGTTATATATGGACTTGTTAACCTTCTCCTGCCCCTCTAATTTCGTATCAGGATGATTATTTTGTTTGGATTGCAAGATCTCATCAAGCATTTTCCTCGGCGTGCACTTGGACTTCACTACATCTTCACACTTTATCAGTTCCTTGGCACTCTTCCGTCTACTTAGGATCAATTATCAACGAGAGTACTCACCTAAGGAGTTGGAGACTCAATGTATGCGCCCAGCTACATGTCTTCTATGTAACCTAAAATACGAGACACCATCTTTTCTTTCTTCAGCACTAGTTAATGGAACGAGCTTTGATCCTATCCTAAAGCAGGTCTGATCATTCCAGCCTCGTTTAGCAAGATCCTAGTTTGGATCAAAGCTCATTCATCTTTTTAATACCCAATTGCTCAATCCTCTTTTTTCTCATATATATAGAATTTCTTATAAGCTACTTCCTCTTTAGTAAGCAGATCTAAAGGTCAAAACACAGAACAATCCTAAGTGAAGTTTTAGTATTTTTGAAATAGAATAGATATTCATAAAACAAAAAATAAAATGAAAATTTATTTAGTTTTATTTATTTATTTTAATATAAAAAAAGAGTAAAAGATCACACATGAAAAATTAGAGTTCCTCTAACTAAAATTCAACTATATTAGCTAAAAGATGACTCTTCTTCAATCCTCCTTAGGATTTGATTCACAGCTGCTGCAATATCTTCCACTGTATTCAATTGGCTCCCTTCTTCAACCTGAATATCAAATCATTTTTCGAGTTAAGAAAATATATAAGTTACATGAGAAAAGGTTGATATAGTAATTGAAAAAGTAAAAGATAATAAAATAAAATGTTTATATTTCGAGGAAGAAGCTTATGAATGTGTTCCTGAAACAAGTGGCGTCATTTCGTTCTGCCGTGCACAGTACATCCACAGTTTCTGTGACCACCAAACATCCACAGTACACATATATACACACATACACACATGTGTAGGCATATGTCATCTTTTTGGTCCCTGATTCTTACAAGAATCGATATTATGATACTCAAATTTTTGTTTTTTTAATAAATAAGAAATGATGATTTTGACCCTCCAATAATTGAGGCCAGCCCTAACCAAGTAAAAAAACGAGAAAATGGAACCTTTTATTATTATTATTGTTATTCGAAACCTATTTTTAGGCCAGACAAATAAATCACAACATGTACTAATAAGAGACACATTAAATGAACAAAACATATGTGATGGGGGGGGGGGGGGGAAATCAATGAATCATTGACCCAAAAGAGCCAAAACTAACAATCAGAACTTATCATCAAAAAAAAAAAAATCAGAATAGTGATTACACTACCCTTTAATAAAAGTTTGATTTGGATTTGCAAAAATGCAACCCACAAGCCCTAAAATCGGTATTATATCATCAGTCTAATTTCGTTAGTTAGCAAAAACAACAACAAAAGTCTTAACAAATCTAATGTATTTATTATCAAAAAAAAAAAAAAAAAAAAGAGTCTAATGTAAAGAATTGGTGAAAAGGTGGGAGAGAAAAAAACGTACTGACCTTGACGCTGATGGAATAGAGGACAGAGTCTTCTCGAGTGGTGACGTTGAGATGAAGAAGAGTGAGCCTTAGGCTCTGTATCGATGCGACAAGTTTAAGAAGCTGTCTTGGTCGCTTCTTCGCAAGTATCTTCAAGCTCGCATGGCTCTCCACCATCGTCACCTCTATCTCCGCCGTCCCTTCAGCCGCTGCCGATGACGTAGGACGGCTCGAGTACTGAGGAAATGCAAAGAAATCCGAGAATGGTCCCGATGAGCTGGCGGAGATTGTGTTGGTCTGGTCGCCTCCAGCTCCGGCGGTCTTTACCGGAGGCTCCATTGATTGTAAATGATGCTCAAGCTCCTTTAAGTAGTTAATTGCTCCGCCTACTATTGACGCTTGATCTCCCTTTAACCACCAACCATAAGTTAGTTAAGCCCATAGAAATTGCAAGTTTTTTCGAAAACAATCAAATATTTACATATTTCATACCTTTCAAGAAAAAATATATATTATGTCACCATTTTATCATATACGTATGATATGTATATAGTCCTTTTTGGGTGCAATGATGTTCAAGACTTTATTTATGCTCCCACAATTCCACTAACGAAAATTTTCATCTAGAGACTATAGCTACTACATGATCTAATATTATGATAATAATATAACGAATTTCGTTTTTTATTTTTTTGTGTCAACATATATAACGGCTTTCATTCATCCATCATTTTCTCAAATTAATGTTTTAAAACATATGAACATACATGCATATCTCTATGTACTAGCCTATATGTGTCCTAATGAACTAGAAGTCTAGAACATAGGCTTTTGCCTTTTTTGTTTTTTTTCACGGGTGAAGAAAGTACTGAAGATTCACGCGCTCACACACACATATACATATATAGTTTTTGTATGTAGAGACTAACCCTTTGAGCATAAGAAGGAGGCATGAGAGAACGGAGAACGGCGAGGTACTCGTTCATCTGTTTGCGGCGATTTCTCTCGACGGCGATGTGAGTCATCCTCTGGTTCTCGATCTCTTCCTTGTTCTTGCTACTTCTCGTCCTTCTCCTCTTCCTCCTCCCTCCTCCCGCCGCCACATCTGACGGTGGAGGCTGGTTCTCGGTGTCGACGACAGATCCATAAGGAAGGTCTCGTGGCCATTGAAGATCCTCCTCGTTGTAATTATAATCATCACTGTTATCTCCGCTTTTACCGTTGTAATTAATACTCGCAAATCCATGTTCTTGTCCTTGCCCTAGCTTAATGTTGTTCTTGGTGTCTTGTGGATCTCGATCTTCTTCTTCTTGAAAGTATAAGTCGTTAAACGGAAAATCTTTGCAAGAGATGTAGGAGAATGGATCTTGCGGGTAAACAACAGCCTCTAAGGCCATAATTAGCTACAAAAATTGTTGAAATTAAAAAAAATATACACTCGAGCGAGCGAGAGAGAGAGAGAGAGAGAGAGAGAGAGAGCGGAAAAAAGAAAGACAGAAAGTGTTTGTCTTTCTCTTTTTGTCTCGAGAGGGAGACAAGGCAAAAGGTAAAGACACACTAGGGAAATTAAACTTGTTAATATACCTCTACAAAGTTAATAGAAGTTTTTTCTCAAAGAACTCAGCCACTTTGAAGAAGAAAAAGAAAGAGAAAAAAGGTCAAACAAAGTTGTGGTTTGATCTATATGGAAGAGAGGAGAAGCTTGTGAGGTTATAAGGCTGATATTTTTTTTTAACAAAAGAAGCTCCGAAAAAATCGAAAACAATTGAGTTAAGAAAAAGTAGAGAGATTGTGTATGTTTTGTTTTGCACGTGAGATTGTAGACCGGTCCACAAAACCAAAGAAAAGATTCTGTGTGTTTTTGCAGGCTTTGGGGTTCGTCTTGTTACACTCATGTTCGAGGAGAGAGAAATATAACACGTTGAAGTCTCAACTTTATACGTTGCTATGAGTTAATGTTTTTTTGCCGTATATCATGTGAGTTAATGTTATCGAATGAGAGCTAAATTACTGGCGTAATCTAAAATTTTGCAGATGTTTGCGATGTACATATATCACCTTTTAGGTGTTCAATTAATATTTTGCTTCTATGGTGCGTGTCTAAAGCGTTTACATTGATAGAAAAAGAGAGAGAGAGAGCTTGACGTCCAAGTGTTTTTTGTTTCTATGTATCAGCCGACGTCAAAGCTTTATAAATTCGAAATCTAAAGGCTTATTTATACGATTATTTTTCCCCGAAGCATGCGGAGACAATGACCGCTGATATATTCTTTTCTATGAAATTATATCGTTTATCACATAACCCTACCCGTAATGGAGTAACCGTAAAAAAACATCAAAAACCATGCATAGGTCCGAAAGCATATTTCCTTAATATAGATATATACAACTCTTGGATCTAATGATTATAGAGGTGTATAATTAATTGTACAATCTATCTACTAGTTTTCATTGATAAATTTTGGCTTTCGAAAAGAATAGAATCTTGACAACTAGAATAAGTTTTACAGTTTATAACCTTTATATAAGAGAAAAATGTTGAGAAAATCATCTAAATAATATATATATATATATTAAAATATGTTAGAATGTCCCTCATTGGAAATAGAGATAAATCTAAAACAATATATAAAGCATAAACATCTCTACATATAGCCAATTAAATTTGAGTTAGAAACTCATGCTAGAAGCTTAGAAAGATCTGAATTGTATTTTAAGGTGAATGACATTTTAGTATATATTAATGAATTTGCTAAAAAAGTTAAATTTTTCATTTTGGGGCCAAAGTGATGAATATCCTAACTTGTTGCTAGTTTTATAGAATACATATTATAAGTTAGTTGGCTGGTGAAATATATATCCCTAAGACTATATTCATTTATCTTTATATACATATATACATAACCACAAAAATTATAGTAAAAATGATAGAAGAACAGTATAACAATTATGAATACTAGAAAAATTAATATAGATAGTCAAAAAGAAAAAAAATTGGGAAATATTTTTTAATAATACTCTCTCCATTTTATTTTATTAAATGTTTCGGCTAAAAACGTGCATATTAAAAATTTTACTTTTTTTTACGAAATATCATTTAATGTTTTACTTTAAATTCATTCAATCAATCAGAATTAAAGTTTTGCATAAAAACTTGTAAAACTTATTGTAAAATAAAACAAAGAAAAAGCTAAAACTTCTTATTATAATATGGAACAGAAAAATTAGTATTTCACATATTGAATTTTTTAGTGTTTTGTTTTGGACACGAAAAGTAAAATAAAAACGGTCATCGTATACGCGGCAACTGTATACGTGGGTATCATATAGTTGAGTAGTCTTGACCATTTGGTTTTGTAATTTTGTGTATAAAATACACTATATGGCATTAACGATACAATTTCTTCACCATACAATGTATATAAATTGTATCGAACATACCATTTTTTAATGCACCGAATTTGTTTATTTCTTTTTGGTTAAAAGCGCCGACTTAAAATCAACATACTTAAAAAAACCCATATAAGTAAGCATTGGGGTTTTCAGATTCCTGAGTTTTAGAGTTTACAATACGACATGTTGTTTTGAAATGATGATCATGCAATCCATATAAATTTCCCAGATAAAAACCTGAACTTCCAAAAGTGATATGAGTTGTTAACTTTAACATTTGTTATCCAATTACACGGTCAAAATTAGTCATACAAAAATTCATGGGTGTAAAAAAAAAAAGAATATAACATTTCGGCGTGTGGGGTAAGTGCTTTATTAATGTAATCATGTCACGTTTAAACAAAGTATTCTTGATGTTGACATATGTAAGAAGATGATATCCCAGCTTAATTTGTATACTTAGCTAGGTGGCATATTTCTATTAGTCCGCTGTATTCAATAATTATCAATCTTTAATCGGAAACGAAGATGTGAGAAGTGGATGGCTATGATACGACTTAGGGTTGCTGTGAAACAAAATTTGTTATTTACTTGAACCAATAGAGAGAGAACAACTTAAATGTGATACAAAAACAAAACCTCCCAGGAAAAAAATCATTTGAAAAAAAAGAATCGGTTTGGAAACACGATGATCTTAACCTATGCTACTCTTGCCTCCTATGAGTCCGTGTACCTATAGTTTTTTTATTTCTTTTTATTCGCATAGAAAATTTCCATAATTTCTAAACCATCCAAGTAGTACTCTAGTAGGAAAAATATTCCCTCGATCGATTTAAAGTCCGGCAAAATCATTTGATAATTTTTCATGGATCGTGAAAATCTAATTTATATGCCATGGAACATTTACAAGCATTAATACAACGTCAATTTGAAAACAAAATAAAAACAATACTCCTACTAAAAAAGATTATATTAACATTTTCGGGTAACTCGATCTCCTACTAAAATAATATATTAACTGATCATATTATATATGCATATATATATTGACTAGAGAAAATTTGATTTGATCAATGTTATACTTTTATGTTTCGAAAAAGGAACATATACATTACATATGTATCATATATGTATTGTAAAATTTTCGTCTTTAATAATATTACTAATAAAGTGTTATGAAAAACTTGCTCCTGCAGTCACATATTTTTCTCTTAGTATATATAAATATCTAGATATTTTTTAACTATAAGTTAATAATTTAAAACTAAGTTTAATAATTAATATTCAATTAATTTTATATCTTATGTTAGAATAATAACATCAAATTTCTCATAATTTTTATAATTACTTGTATATTAACATAAAGTTTCAAATATTACCATTTTTTTTTTGCAAGTATTCTCATTAATCAAAGTATTAAAGAAAAAAGAGTATATATGTTTGAAACGAATTAACCAATAGATGATATTAGTAGGTATCTAAAAAGGAAGACTAAAAAACATATGGAGTTCGGAATTTTTTTTTAATTTTGTTTACATATGGGGAAACCACTAGGTTATGAAGTAGAATTATGTTATTATGTTGTATTCAAGCTTGACTCAACAATAATGAACTCATTTAGCTATGAAATTTTTTCAAAAGGAAATAAATTCACACATACCAGTAAGAGTTATGTTAATGAATCAATCAACCAAATAATCATAAAAAAAAGCAAACCATATATCTAGATCGAAAAAATTTGTATCCAAAGTAACGCATATTGTACCAACGAACCAATAAACGAGAAACATAAATGGAAATAACCAGATTTTGTGAAAAAAGATGGAAGAATCGACAAGAACAAGTGGTTTTAGCGATAAAATCGCTCCATCGCTTACTTGAGTTGGAACCACCATAGCTCTGTTGTTTCTCTTTAACTATTATCAAACTTTCATCTTAAATAGCCAAATATCTAAGCCAACGACGATAAAATTTTTGACTCGACGACTCGAAACCACAATTATGAACATCGAAATCGAAGAAATATATTACGTTTTTCAAATATTACCAATTTAGTCGAATATTCTATATGCTACTGGTAATATATTAAGCGGATTTGAACTTTGGTAATGATACAAAACGACAATATCTTGATTTAATTACTAGACATGTATCTTGGTCAATTTATGAGTAAATCTATACCAAAATCATTGACTAAACTTGGTCCCATCAAACTGATCAATACTATCAACCGGTATATATTACACCCGATTCACTGTTATTAAGGTACGAAACTATTCCCAAAATCATTTTTGCAACAATTCGACTTTTTTATCAACTTTTTAGTCATCTAATATAATGATCCCTCCCGACATATTATAAATAATGTATAAACGATTCACTGTTAACAACAGAGGCACATAACTATTACTTAAACGATAGAATATGTAAGATCCGAAGGGCCCATACAAAATCATGACACAAATAAACCCGTAGCATACGAGAACTTGCAAAAACCTAAAATCATAACAAATCTATTGAGAGATTTTTCTTCCTGCATGGCTGCATCCATTGAATATTTTTAATCAATTTATATAATTAATTGTGTCAGTATTTTAAAAATTTTATTTCGAAATTTTATTTTTGATGAATTTAAACTGGCATAAGTGTTATTAATTGACAATATCTGGTTAATGCTAATAGTTTTTTGTATCACTATCTGAAATCAAACCCATATATATTACTCAATAGCTTTAAATTAAATAATCGTTTAAAGTTATTTTACATATTAAAAATAAAAAAATATCTATTATACTGTTTATTGTTTTATAAATGAAATTCAACAAATTTTCTCTCGACATAATAAATTTAAATTTAAACAAGTAAATTTTTTTTCAAAAAGTACACATTAAAATGATACATAATTTGAAACGAATGAAATATTAGTTTCCAACTTTCAGTTATTATTATTAGAACCGCATAGAAGTTTTCAGTTGTTCTTTTGGAGTATGCAAAAATTCCAAAATACTGATGATATGTGTTTTTTTTTTCTGATATCAAATGATTCAATAAGAAATTCATACTTATATTGAGTAACTTTTGAAATATAAACTGATGCATTATTTGACCCCAAAAAAAAACCTTATGCATTCGAAAACATTTCAATACATCAAAGCTTATGTAAAATCAAATTGGCGGTGGGGGCAAAGAAGTAAACCTGAAACAAGAATGAGAGGAGGCTGAGCCATGTGACCTCACACAACACACACAAACACACACTCTCTCTCTAATGATCTCAAGCATTGGCTTGTCTCTTTTCCCGAGAGGACTTCCCAATAACACAATCCAAAGCTCTCTCTCTATTTCCGATCAAAAAGTTGAGTAGCTTTCTGCAGCAGTTCCCATTTCCAATGTCTTTGTTTCCATTTACCTTTTACCTCATTTTTTTTAATATTTACTTCATTCTTTGATGCATTATACTTAAGCTCTATAGTAATATATAATATCAAATTTGAGTTATAGTAGATATTATATAGTAAAAAATAAGATAGTATTAAATTTGAATTACAATAAATTTATATGAAGTTTACAATAAAAATATAAATTACATTTTTGTTCAAAACAATTTATTGGTAAATTTTATAATAGTTGGTTACAGATTTGTAATATATATTATTAAAAATAAATTTAATTTAAACTAATGATAATAATATTTATTACAAATTTAATAATTGAAAAACAAATTCTGTGATTTAGTATTTAAAAAAACTAATAACGTAAATAAAATAAAATCTTTGACCAAGATATGATATTTTATTTTGATTTTACCTTACAAAAATAATAATATTATTTATATTTTTAAATAGTTTGTTGGAAATATTTTAGAAACAAAAATAACAAAAAAGAAAGAAATAAACATTGGAATTTTATAACTCAAGCATATCACATAAGATTTTCTTTGATATTAAAAAATCTTTTGAGTTAACACTTTTATAAAAAAACATACATCAAAATTGTATATCAATCATACATTCAAAGTACAATCATTAGTAACTCATGTTACCATCAAATCTTCATCGGTTATTAAGTATTTTGTTAAAAGTAAATGGCACGGCTATTAACAAATGTCTTAAGTTTTTTTATTTACAAAGATTATTATGTCTTCTGCCTTATTCTCTCTCACAGCTTATAGTATAACTTCTTGCTTAGGATTTTTCACATACACTACAAAATCTCTTACAGTTTTTTTTTCAATTAGTTTATATTAATGCAATATCATTTTCACATAGAATTATAATTTTCTATTTAATTATTATTGTAAACGAATAGAATTAGAACTGTAAGGTTGTTACAAAGTTTGCATTCAAAACACAAACCAAGGTTGCTTGTTAAAAAATACTCCAACTATATTATAAAATATAATGACATCTAGTATAAAATGAAAATAGTGAAAAAATATTACTAAAGCATGAATGAAGTTTTTTATATCTAATTTTATTGGAATCAAATTATTTAGTAATTCCTCAAAAAATGTTCTGTACAGCAAAACTAGAATATATACAAATTATCATAGTACCAAAACTTGCTAATTCAGTACATATTAATCGTCACCCGACAGCGTGAATATACGTACATATTGAATACTCCATATAGTATCGTTTAATTCTATCGGCTCAATAAAATTTAAATTTTCGATGACGACTCTAATTTCCAGCAAGACATTCCATACGGTTTTTTTGGTTTCTGATAGTTTGCGATTATAATATATATATATATATATATATGCAATTTCCAGGCACTTTTTTACTAAGAACGAAGAGGTTTTTTCTTGGAGAATGTACTAATTTTCTGTATATGGATATTTTATTTATGCAATTTTATCAGATTCCTGTCCAACTTGAACTAAATTATGGTACCACCAAAAATAATTTAGGGTAACAGCGATCTTGTAATTTTTAATTTATTTAGGGACATACTCCAATAACACGTCGCAAGTTTTCCTTTGTCGTATGTAGTTTGATGCACGCTCTTCTACACTTCTATTAGTTAAATGTCTTTACATAAAAATTAACAACGTAATTCCTCTAATTTAATATATTTCGTACATGATTCGTGATGCTCTGGCCATATCTTCGTCGGATTATGGCACGTATATATTTAACTATTACTTATTGAGTCCGACTATACTTCGCTTTTTAATTGACCTCTTTTGCGGTTTACCGGACTTTGTAAAAAATAAATTAAATGGTCTGCTAAGAATATGTTTAGTGAGAGTTTTTTTTTTTGAGTTTTTCATCAATAAAACATAGAAAAATAGGAAAAAAATAAGAAAAAGTAAAAAATGAGTCTCTTATTTGAACATGCTCTAAGAGCTAAATTTTTATACCAGTCTGATATGATAGGTTTAACTTAAAACCATTTTAAAAAACTTATTACGTGGAAATTCGTTTCTATTCAGAAACCTTGGTGCAATATTTAGGATTCAACATCAAGGTTTGGGTTTAAAACTTCGAAAAAATGTAAATAATTTTACCGATCGACTAGTTACACATTTTTTAAAATATACCGACTAGTAATATTTTTGCAAGGAAAACGAATAAGGATTATAAGATAATCGACTGTCTTACACGTTTTTGATACTATTCTTATAATTGATACCAAATCATAAAACAGACCTCATAACCATTTATAGTATATGATTGTTGTTTCATTTATAGGCATAAGATGTTGAGTTCAAAGCTCCAAATACCAATAAAGTTAATTTTCTAAAAAACAAAATAGCGACTACTACTCCGTACAAAAAATCTTTCAAAATTCAAAATGCCGAAAATAATAAATGAATCTAATTAAAAATCAAATAAGAGAAATATAATGTCAGAATGATGATTTGTATCTCTATATCTTAAGCTTGATGTCTAACAAAACTTATTTAAAAACATACTTTACGCATTCAGATCCAGAAAATTAGTCGGACTGGTAATCAAAATAAATGTTTCCAAAAAAAGCAACTAAAATAAGTATGATTGCTAACGAATATCTAATCAAATTGTTGTTATCTATTATCTATATTATAGCACAGAACCCGGGTCAGTGGAAGCACGAAAATGCTTGAATTTGCAATTTGCTGTAGTTATCAATATCGGATCATCCATTTTTTATATTTAAACGATATTTTTTGTGGTGATAAATTAACAACGAAATAGCTTGCAACTAAGCATGCTAGCAAAAAACACCCTAATCTACGTTTTAAAATCAATGGTTGAGATTAGCATGTGGTTTAAGCGGAAACCCCGCTACCTGAAATTCCAACTTGATGAGGACTGCATGTACTTGTTCGAATCAGTGTTCATAATATTCTAAAATTATAAATATAATATATGATGTTTGTCTTAAGATAGATTGCGATGGATATGCATCGTCGGCTAAAATTCTAATTTCTTGTGGTCCATTCCATATGTAATATGTCTGGCCATAATTTAGTGTTTATTTTAAATTTATATATTTTAGAAAACCACATGCACTCTATTTTCTAGATTTGGTGTTTCTTTTGTAGTTTTAAGATACAACAATAATTCATTCAGAATTCCAAATATAGAATTAGTTTTTCACTACAAGTTTTATGCTCACCTTATGGGCATTTGCATGGATCATTCATGGTTGTAGTTATTGAGTGTCGTTTCTAAACGTAAGAGCGATAAAACAGCTTTATCTAAAAACAAACAAACTAACGCTATTATCAGTATGTGACATGCCCCTATGACTACGTATTATATCGATTGGTCCATATATTTTCATATTTCTCTTATTATTTAACACAAAGATGTTTTTAGTCATAGCAAATATAAATACGATGAATTATTATTATTTACTTCATTGAATTGAAAAATCATAAACATCAACATTTAAAATTAAAAACATAAATTTTATTTAATTCTTAAGAAAATATAACATCAATCTACAGGGTCTGCACTGATGTTAATCCATTTGAGATGGATTTTTGTAGCTGATTAGCTCATGAAACTCGGCCTTTAGGGTTTTTAAAACTACAATCATGATTCTTTTCATGGAAAACAATTTGTCTCCAACTTGCAAACTGTTGGTCATAATTGACACACTAAATTATCGATCTACATATAAAGCCATACAATTAGTTATCTTATTCCGCTGGAATAATTTATTTTGTGTTTACAATGCTAAGGTAAAAACTCTGAATGATCAGAGTGTCTTAGTGAAAATTCGAGAGCCAAAGTACTGGATTTTTCTTCTCAATTATATATTCTCTTTATTTTCCTCTTCCTCTCTTTATTTGTTTAGTAAGAATTGACAATTATGAGATTTTCATATGCCGTCAGAAGAATTACACTACAAGAAATCTACCGCAAAACCGACGAAATATCTGACGGTCAATAATTTCGTCGGAAAAAATCGACTGCTTCCTGACAGATTTCCAAGATTTAAAATTTTTGGGAATCTGTCGGAAATCCGTCGGAATTTTCTGACGAATTTCCAACGGATTGCCGAGGGATTTAAAAATATCGGAAATCCATCAGAATCCGTCGGAAATCCATGCCGTTATATTCCGACGGATTTCCGACGGCTTCTGAAAATATGTCGGATCATATGAACGTTAATGTAGCCGTTGAATTTACCGTTGTAAACCGACGAATTTCCGACGAAAATCTGACGGAAACGAGTTTATATATATGTTTCTCCCTTCCTCCATTCCATTACACAACAAGCTTAATTTTATATCTCTCTCTCATTTCTTGTTTACTTAATACGAATTCTAAAAAAAAAAGTGAAAAATATGTCTAGATATTTTCGATCATGGATGGACGAACCATTGATGGATCCGGAGACGAACAACTTGAACGAGGAGTATGCACGAGGTATATACGAGTTCATGGAAGTGGCGGGAAAGCAACCGCGTGTTCAAAAATTAGGTAAGTTAAAATGTCCATGTTCAATTTGTACGAATTCTCGTAATGTTGCGATAGAGATAGTTTGACATCATTTGTATAGTAATGGGTTTACGCCGGGTTACAAGATATGATATTTACATGGAGAAACAAATGTTAAGTATGGTAGTACTAGTGAACCAACTGTCTCAGATTGTTTAGGAGGTAGCACGGAAGTAGATGTAAGTGTAGGGAGCGTGCAGATGGTGAATGATGCGTTTAGAGAGAATGTCGAATTTAGCGGTGAAGAAAGAGATAGATTCGAAGAACCTAATGTAGAAACAAGAAGATTTTTTGATATGTTAGATGCTGCAAAGCAGCCACTATATAAAGGGTGTAAAGAAGGTCATTCGCCTTTATCATCTGCAAGTAGATTGATAACGATTAAGACGGATTACAATTTGGCAGAGGAGTGCGTTGATGCGATAACAGATTGGGCAAAAGATATATTGCCAGAAGATAATCTTTTACCCGGATCATACTACGAGGTACAAAAACTTGTATCTGGATCTTGGTTTACCGTATAAGGTAATAGATGTGTGCATCAACAACTGTATTCTATATTGGAGAGAAGATGAAAACCGCAAAAGATGTCGATTTTGTCGTAAACCACGGTATCAGGAAAGTAGTGGTAGAATTTAAATTCCATATAAATGTATGTGGTATTTACCAATAACAGAGAGGTTGAAGAGGTTATATACTTCTTAGCGCACGGCAGAGCCAATGACATGGCATAAAAAATATCGTCAAGATGGAGATATTACACATCCTTCAGACGCAGAAGCTTGGAAACATTTTCAATCATTGTATCCGGATTTTGCGTATGAGCGAAGGAATGTGTACCTCGGGTTATGTACATATGGTTTTAACCTATTTGGGAAGCATGGAAGGAAGTATTCGTTATGGCCCGTAATTATAACCCCTTACAATTTGCCTCCATCTCTGTGCATGCGTAGAGAGTTTTTATATCTCTCGATTCTTGTTCCCGGCCCAGAGGATCCGAAGAGATCACTTGATATATTCCTCCAGCCATTGATCTATGAGTTACAAATACTATGGGAGCATGGTGTGGAAGCGTACAATGTTTCAACCCAGCAAAACTTTAAAATGCGTGCGGTGCTTATGTGGACCATAAGCGATTTTTCAGCATATGGTATGTTATCTGGATGGAAAACGCATGGGAGATTATCGTGTCCGTATTGCCAAGACAACACTGATGCATTCCAACTGAAGCACGACAGAAAAAGTTGTTGGTTTGATTGTCATAGAAGATTTTTACCGAGTGATCATCCGTATTATCGTTCGAGAACAATGTTTACGAATGTTAGGCAAGTTTTTGATGGTCCACCACCTGAGATAGACGGTGAGACTTTATTGGAGCAGTTGAGAGATTTTGGTGTTGAGATGACTCCTTATTGTGGGGGTAATGGACATGAACCTATTTATGGTGTCGGTGAATTTCATAGCTGGCACAAGAATAGCATATTTTGGGATTTGCCTTACTAGAAGAATCATTTATTGCGGCATAATCTTGATGTGATGCACGTTGAGAAGAACTTCTTTGAGAACATCATGAACACTGTCTTAAACGTCCAAGGGAAAACGAAAGATAACATGAAATCTAGATTAGACTTGCCAGCGTATTGCGATCGAGGTTTTCTTGAAGTGTTCCCAAATGGTCAATGTCCATTTCCATTATACCGGTTAGAAGCAGCAAAGAAAACAGAATTTTTTGATTGGATTCACGACGATGTTAAATTCAATGATGGATACGCATCTAATCTGCGTAACTGCATCGATTATAGAGAAGGAAAGTTTACTGGAATGAAGAGTCATGATTGTCACGTTGTGATGCAGAGGCTTCTTCCATTCGCTTTTGCTCATCTTCTTCATAAATACGTCCACCAAGCAATTGCAGGAGTATGTGCTTTCTTTCGCGATTTATGCACAAGAACACTTACTGTTGAGGAAATCCAAAATTTACAGGCCAATATCCCAGTGATCCTTTGTAATTTAGAGAAGATATTTCTACCATCTTTCTTTGATGTGATGGAACATCTTCCGATCTACCTCCCACGAGAAGCAGAACTAGGAGGCCCGGTTCAATACCGTTGGATGTATCCATTTGAGCGGTATATATTTCATCTGAAGAAAAAGGTTAAGAATTTGAGTAGAGTAGAGGGATCTATTATCGCCCAGAGCATCAACGAAGAGGCCTCACAGTTTACTAAATATTACTTTTTGTCAGTAGTTTGTATGAAGAGTAGACGTCATAGTCGCCATGATGATCGTAATGAGAGAGCGATTTACCCTGTCGTTGTTCCAGAGTTATTTTCCCAAGTTGGGCGAGTCAGTGGCAAAGGAAAAAGGCGTAAATTATCTCAAGAGGAGTTTAAACCCTTGCATACGTATATCCTAACCAATTGTGAAGAAATTACGGAATACGAAAGGTAAACGAAAATTCTTTTGTGTCATTTAATGTATAATTGATTATTTTATATGCTATTATTAACTTGTAAACAATTTTAGTTTTCGTACAGGATTTACATGGCATTAATACGCAGGTTCTATATGGATAAGACAGAAGACGAGCTTCAAGTCCATAAGGAGGAGGATTTTATGCCTTGGTTGCAGTTTTACGTAAGTGTTTAAAAACGCTAAATCATTTAATAAATATATTTTTTTCATACTAATTTGTAACTTATTTTTGTAGGTTTCTGAAGGAGTAAGAAGCGGACAGACATTTCCCACATGGTTATTGGAATTTGTTAATGGTCTAAACTACATTGCAACTTCTTATCCTAGATACTGCAGTCGGGGATATGGGTTTAGGGTTCATGACGAGAGAAGGACAAGGCAAACTTCAGATTCTGGTATTTCAGTGAAATCTGGTAATGATGTTTACTACGGCGTTTTTCAGGAAATATTGGAATTGCGGTACCCAGTAATGTTAGACTTGAGGTGCATTATTTTCAAATGTGATTGGTATGATTCAACACTCGGTCGTGAGCTTCATGTGGACCAATTTGGTGTTACGTCTGTTAATTCAAGTCAGAGACTAGAAACGTATGACCCATTCATTCTATGATCACAAGCTAAGCAGGTAGGGTACAAATATTAGTGTAATTAATACTCAATTCATTATTTTGTTATAATAATTACAAAATTTATATGTTTTTTTTGGTGTGCTATATTCGTTACCCTCAAGTTACACGGCGGACAGATCCTTGGCGCACAATTACTACAGTGACCCTGAGAGGAAGAATTTATGGAGTTGCAGAACACGATGCTTTACAACCAGCAGCAGTTGTTCCAATGGATCCAGTTGAGCCTTCTTGTGATCTGGATCTTGTTGTTGATTTCACACAATTTAGTTTAGTTTTTTCCGAATCAGAAGAAGAACAAGGTGAATTTTATGAGGATTCAGACTCAATTCCATCTGAGGGATCAGCATCATCATCTGATGAAAATTAGTTATATATGTGTGTTTTGTATTATTTTTTATTTTTACAGAAAGGTATAAATTTGTTTTTTTGTATTTTATTTATTTTTGACATTACGGTGTAAACCATAGGTCATCGAAGACCACAGCTGACGAGCATTTTATAAGCTCAACTTGAACTTTGTATATTTTTTTATTGTTAGAAGTAAATAACCATTAAACCACATATAAACATAAACCATTAAACGAAATATACATAATAACCATTAAACCAAAAATACACAATAACCATTAAACCACAAATAAACCCATATCCGTCAGAAATTCCGACGGAAAGATAATTTAAAACCCTAAACATGGACACGTGTTTTCGTTAAAAAATACACAAAACCGTCGGAAAAACCGATGAATTTTCGACGGATTCGCGAAAATTTAGGCGCGAACGTTCCCGAAACCTTATCGAGAACGTGCGTAATTTTTTTTTTTTTAAAGTGACGGATTTCTGATGGATATATCCGTCGGAAATATCGTAATATATTCCAACTTCGTCTTCTTCCTCCTCACTTTTGCAGAAAGTTTCGATAAACCTTAAAAACTCTAAAATCGCCAAATCTCCATTACTAAGTCCGATCCTTCATCCCAATGTCTCAAAATCCCCCAAACTTATAAGTTCTTAAGTTTATATTATGGATTGTTAGGTTTTGAGTTAGATTGATTGGTTTAGAAAATTAGAATTGTTAGAATTAGGTTTGTAATGTTAGATTTAGGATTTGGTTTGTTAGTTTTAGGATTTACCTACTTTATAACATGAATTGTTATGTAAATGATTTTGATTTGGAATTTTAGATTTGTTAGAATTTGTGGTTGAATTATTATGTTAATTAGTATTAATTTTGTTATGTTTATTGAAATTATTTGTTTTGTTAATTTATTTATTTATTTAACTTATTTATAATTATTTTCATGCATTAAAATTTTCTTAATTTTGGTATGAATTATTATTTTTAGAAAATTAAGATTATTTTTTTGATAAATTTTTATTATTTTGATAATGTATAATTTTTTCATGTTATAATCATGGATTTACAAATTTATAATTGTTTTGGAATTAATACTTATAAATATAAATTTCTGATGATTTTAATAATTTATAAGTATTTCCATAAATTATTCATTCATTTATAAATGTATAATTGTTTTGGACTAATAATGAATTTAAAATATTTTTTTGATAAATTTTTATTATTTTGATGATGTATAATTTTTTTTTTATATAATGTTTGATTTCTTTTTTAATTTTTCTAGGGATTACGGTCGGTAAGACCACTCACGCGGCGGCGGACATAGTAGTCGACGGAGAGGTAGTTCCGGTTCGACGTGTTCTCCTACACCAGAGACACATATCCCGGAGACAGCGCCTACGCTGACGCCTTCACCTACTGCACCAACGCAGATGAGCGTCGAGGACTTTGTTGCTCAACCAGGACGAGATAGATTACCTCGTCTCCATCCGGATTGCGAAGGCAAAGACACATGGTCAGTTTTTTTTAATTTTAAGAATTTTAATATTTATTTACTATTATTACTTTAGTTACAATTCAAATTATTTGCAATAATTTGTTTTGTAGGTTTCATGATTCCGGAAATGGAATTTCTAAATCCATTAACTGGATGCTCAATGGAATGCTTCGGCATCCATACCTGACGTACAGCCAAATGCCGATGGCGGATCAGGAATTGTGGTTTCGCCAATTTGCGGTAAGTACCTCATATTTTAAGCTGTTTTACTTTTATTTAATATATTTTATTTTAATTTAATTTTTGATTTGCAGCAAGAATTTAATTGGGACAGCCACATGACCGCCACGGTTAGACGATGCTTCGATAGAAAAGCATCGAGAATGTATTCATGGAAGCTGAATGAGTGGAAGGAGAAATGGCACAAGAATGATGTCCCAAGGGAGTTGGTTTCCAATCCGAGCCTATGGAGCGGGTTATGCACTTATTGGAGTGAAGAACCGACCAAAACAAGCTCCACAACTCATTCTGCATGCCGAAACAGCGACCGCAGAGGAAGAGGCAAGGCGACGCACAATCTAGGAGCGGTTAGTTTGGTCACACAGGACAAACAACTGGTAAGTTTTTTCTTTAATTAAAATATTGTTATTTTAGTTTTATAATTTTATATTTTACTAAATTTTCATTTTTGTAGTTTTAGGAAGACGGTGTCCAACCTTCCGCTCTCAGATTGCTCAAGGATGCGCATACCAGCAGGAAGAACCATGAAATCCAAGATCCGCTGGCTCGGGAGATCATTGACAACGTCACGAAGATGAGTGAAGACCTCCTCCTTTCTCAGCCACTCACCGAAGAAACGCCTCCAATGACCGAAGTTCCGTTCGAGAAGATTAACGAATTCGTCTATGAGGTAAGTAAAATATATATTTAAATCGTTTTTTTGTAATTTCTAATTTTTAACAAAGTTTTTGTTTTTACCGCAGTGTACTCCGAAGACGTGTATTTGGTCTTCCGGACGACGGATCTTTTTCTGTAACTTCGCGTTTCTACGGCGATTCTCCCGATTTTAGGGCACAGCTCGCACAACGAGACGCTGAGATGGACACCATGAAGACGCAACTGCAACACCTCGCAGAAGATCGAGAAGCGGATCGCCTCCAACAAGAAGCGGAACGCGAGAGAACCCGCAAATTGGAGGCGGATCACCTGGCATTGCAGCAACGCATGGAGGAATTCTTTTCCCGATTCCCGCCATCGTAGTTTTAGTTTGTTTTAGTTTTTTTTGTTTTTTATTTGAATTATTTTATAACTATTGAATTTTTATTTGAATTATTGCATTATTTTATAATTATTATTTCTTTAATTTAATTTATATTAGAAAAAAAAATTTTAAAATTAATAAATTTATTTTTAAAAATTCGATTGTATAATTAAAAAAAAATAAACAATTCCATCGGAAATCCGTCGGTTTTATATCCGTCGAAATTCCGTTGATATTTAAATATCTGAAATCCATCGGAAATCCGTTGGTTTTAAAACTGTCGGAATTCCGTCGGTTTTAGATCCGTTGGAAACTCGTCGGTTTATAAATATCAGAAATTCGTCGGTTTTCCATCGGTTTTAAACCGACGGAAAACCGACGGCTTAAACACCGACGGATTTCCGACGCAGCTTTTATTTCTGACGAGATAGAAGCGACGGTAAAAATCGACGGATTTCTGACGGATTTTTCCAAATCCGACGGAATTGGCCGTCAGTTTTGCGGTATTTTTTTTGTGGTGGAAGAAGATATTTTCATACATAATATTATAGCTTTACATAGCTATATCAGTGGATAGTTTATATTTTGATTATAGAAAACAAATGTACTTAATTTTGGGCTCAAATGAATGAATAACCGTACCTCAGCACATGCTATAATATAAATCCATGGAGCACGATGATATGATGGTGGACTAATGATCTTCGTCCCATTCAATGATGGTGAATTAGATCATGTGTAGTAGTAGAGATTATGAGAATCACTCAAATACCTTATTTTAATATTTTTAATATATCTTAATTATTTATTTAAATTTTACATTTCTCATTTGACATTTCTATTTTTTTTTGGCTGCATTATACATTTTTTTTTCTCATTATACATATTTGGGTCTTTGAAAAAAAGAGAAATTTGTTATACAATATGAGACAATGCAATAATGTGCCAACAATGTACAAAAATGGACCTACCCAAGCTATACAAACTCACCAATGTATGTTCAATTGAACTCTTTCTCATATTCAATTTTATGTATCTATGATTAAAAGTTTGCTAAGTATTTATCTTCCATCCACATTGCTTCTTATTTGGCCGTCGGTGGCTTACGTGACCTCTGTTGCCAAGTTATCGCGGATATGATGAGAGGTAAAAGTTTGGTTGAGCTTCGCAAGACTTGCAAGTTCCAAAATGAATTCACACCCGAGGAATTAAATATGGTGATTCGCCAATATTACTGGATTTTGACTAAAGAAGATCTGAACGACTTAAAGATCAGACATAAACTCAGTAATTCTGGCGGATCACCATCATTTGTTATACAATATGAGACAATGCAACAATGTACCAAAAATTTATGGGAGCCCACAAGCATAGCAATAAAATTTCAAAGGCTCTTCCTACATTTTGCTTGAACATTGATAATCATTTTTCTGCATAATGAGATATGTAAATCGGTTCAATGTATAAAACTGAATAGAATAGATTTTTAGTTAGGTACTAAATCGGAACTCTCTCACTATGTAAGAGAGATTATTGTAACAAATATCAATTAAAAAGAATAACAAATTTTCATATCCGAAAGGCTAATGATCTTTCTTCTAATCATATTCGAAGAAATCCAAATTATAATTCGACTCCAGCTTTTTCCATCGCAGGCTTCAATCCAAATTATAATTCTTATCTGTTTAGTAAGAATTGACAATTATGAGATTTTCATACGCCGTCAAAAGAAGAAGAAGATATTTTTATACATAATATTATAGCTTTACATAGCTATATCAGTGGATAGTTTATATTTCGATTATAGAAAACAAATGTACGTAATTTTGGGCTTAAATGAATGAATAACCTTACCTCAGCACATGCTACTATAAATCCATGGAGCCTGATGATATGATGGTGGACTAATGATTTTCGTTCTATTCAATGATGGTGGATTAGATCATGTGCAGTGGTAGAAATTATGAGAATCACTCAAATATGTTATTTTAATATTTTTAATATTTATTAATTATTTATTTAAATTTTAAATAATTTTGTTTTTAAACTAATTAGATATTGACATGTGTGAAAGAAGGTTTTCAGAGGTTCTCATTTGATATCATATTCTATTCTCTCTTATACTTTTATTATTTAATTATTTTATATTATTGAGAACCTATTGGAAAAAAAATAGCAGTGCAGATGCTCTTACTGACTTATTCTAAAATTTATATGATATAGATCATAGTATTAGTCATAGCAAGAGAGTTTAGCTAGCTGTAAAGTGAGTGAAAGTCATTCATAATTTATATTATACATGTTTCTTACAAACGGTACATCTGTAACTATAACAAATAGATTTGTAGGGTTTAGGTTTCTTAGCTGAACAGCAGACCATGCATAATCTACTTAAATTACACATTCTTAATTATATAAATCAAATGAGTGGACATATATATGTGTATGTGTGTGTTTTAACAGTTACAATAACATTACTTTTACTTTTAGCTAAATGTTTAATTAATTGTACTCATGCTCGTTTAATTTTAGTTAGGGGATATAAATTTAAATAAAGATAAAGCCTCAATACATCAGCAACGTAAATTTTATTTGTTTGAAGAAATAAGTAATGTTCTTTTCAAAAATTCATTGTCTGGGACAACTTTAAATTAAAGAGATGATAATATATGTTTCATATATATGTATAAATAGATATATTTTCAAGAAAAAAATATTTAAGATTTGAGAAGGAAATATTGTATATTGAACAACTACATTGTCATGTAATTAAAAAAATCTCATTTTCTGGGTAGAAAACATATAAAATTTTAATACAAAACATGATCCTATAAATCAAGCATTCAGTACAAATGCTCGTCTCGGATGTGCAAGGGCAAATAAACATCCCTGATCCGACACAAGAAGTAAACTCGGGTAAATGTTGAAGTTTAGTTCTTTACAAGTATAAAGTATTAGTCATAATAATGATAATATTTTCAGCTCCATTCGAAAATAAAGAAATATACAATCTCTACTCTTAAAGTAAAACCATATGACAGAAACTGGCATTTTCTTTTGCTATTAAATATCTTTTTTCGGCTTTTGTCTCCCAAAAAAATAGATCAAATCAAATGATGGGAACATTAGAATATATTTTGTCGAAACTTTCTCCATTTTAGTTTTCACGAACTTTCTCCATTTTTATTAGATAAAAACATATGTTTTAAATGAGACACAGATGTTCCATAAAACGACACCCATAAAACGACACAGATAAACGACACCGTTGTGGATTGATAACAAATTAACAATACATCAGACAGATCAATGCAATTGCTAGACATGAATTGGCTCACACTGATACACAAATTTAGAAGTAAATGGGCCTTTACGCAGATGGGTCTTACCTTTGTTCTCTCTTGATCACCAATACCAATCGTGGAACAATATTTCTGTTTGTATACAATCTGGAACATTACTTAAGCATATAATTAATCAGGAACACTAATACACATATAACTTTTTTTTTTCTTTTTTTGAAAATTTTCTTACACATATAACTCTTGTAAACTAACTTTATGCGATTGAACCATGAGCTAACAAAAGATTAGTATGAGTGTACGACAAATAGATTATAATTTTAACAAGGAAAATTAAATTTTCATAAAGTCAAGACTGATAATTTATGCATAATAATTTATTTAACAAAAGATAATTTTTTCTTTAAATTAGGTATACAGTTTTGTTAAAAGAATAGGGAAAAGACCTTGCTGACGGTATTATATCAAAAACTAAGTGATCCGATTTAAAACATTTAAAAATTATATTCATTTTTTTTTGGCAACAAACTATATTCATTTTATTTTTAACTGATATATATATATATAGTACTATTTCTGCCCGTCGTATAATCATTGTCACTTAGGGAGATGATCAGATAGAGGTTCTTAAATCTTATTATTTTTTAGAGATAATCAACAAGAGTATGGATCAACCTATAGACTTATTCCATAAGAACATAACATATAATTGGAAAACGACGTGATGACGACATGGGATGAAGCACGATGCAAATCCAAATTAGTGATCACTTATTAAAGTATTTTGTTAGTCAACGTGAAACTTTCATGCGTAATTGCGTTACATTACATCAAAATCTTTGTAATGAGTAAATTTTTTTTGTTGAAGGTTTATCTTTGTAAAAAATAACTATGATTTTAAATTCGATATATTGAAGTTGGCGGACTACTGACATAACTAAAATAAATTTTCAGTCATATCGTTTGTTTTAAAGTTTAAGTGCGAAACCAAAGGATTAGGTTTAAAGTCGAATAAGCCTGAAATACTTGTGGAAAATAGAAAGGACTTGCACAATTTCAAAGAAACTGAACATTTATAGAACCAGAACATTAACAAATCTTGGCTATATTTTCACTAACTGGTTGCTTCATTGATAATTACATCCCAACTTCTTGACGGAAACATCACAATTCTATATACTCTATACAAAAATGTTATATCTAAACTAACAATACTAACATATTCAATATTAGTTAAGCTGTCAAAAAAAAAATCATTAGTATGGACGGTATGATGCAACATCTCTTAAATAAGTACCGTTGTTGAAACTTCAAAGTCAACATAACCACTGAGCAACCTCAAATCGCAGTCTCTTGATGTTCCTCAAGTTTTGATCATTCATATCAGCTCTATCTTCACACCAAAATTTCTTATATTTTTGATCATTTTGTTTATTCATAAAATTCATACGACGTACTGTTGCATGGACCGGAGAGCCAAACCGGCGAAAGCTTGGTCCTCATGAACCCCAAAGGTAGAATTAATCTCAACCTTTCAATCATCGGTGGTCATGATCATGGTTTGATCCTACAACTACTTCTCTTTCTGCTACTCTTCTCTAGCCACGGCGGATTTAAAATCGTTTCCGGTCAAGCCACTCACGGCGCTTCAGACCTTCCAAGAGATGGCTCTCGGTTCGATCCAACCATGGCAATACTCATGGTCGTCCTCGTCAGTATCTTCTTCTTTCTCGGATTTTTCTCAGTCTATATCCGAAGGTGTGTGGAGCGAGTCATGGGGATAGAAAACGGACTTTCCATCGACGCCGGAAACTGGCGTGGCCCGAGTACACAGCCACCGCGTGGGCTCGATGCGTCAGTCATCGAGACTTTTCCGACTTTCCAATACTCCACCGTGAAAACGCTTAGGATCGGTAAAGAAGCGCTTGAATGTCCTGTTTGCTTAAACGAGTTCGAGGACAATGAAACGCTGCGTTTGATTCCTAAATATTGCCACGTGTTTCATCCTGGTTGCATTGACGCTTGGCTCCGCTCTCACGCTACGTGTCCTCTCTGCCGCGCTGATCTCGTCCCCGTACCGGGAGAATCTGTCGTCTCTATCCAGATACCCGGTTTAGTGAACGACCCTCCCGGTTCTAATCCGACCGGTGATCGGATTAGGGCTTTGGGTTCTCCGGACGCGAGGTTGATTGACTCGGTTGCGTTGACCTGTAACCAGAGTATGCCATGTAGGTCTATGTCTACCGGATGGAATTTAGCTGGAATTTTCACCAATTCTGATTGGACCGGTCAACATTCGGAGAATCTTGACCGGTTCACGCTTAGGTTACCGCAAGACATTCACAATAAGCTAGTGAACCCCATCCATTCAAAAAGCCACGTGGCGTTACCCCAGGTGATGAGTTCAACTAGAGGGTACAGAACCGGAAGCTTAGGGAGTGAGAGAAACTATTTCTACTATGAACAGTTCGATCAAGATGGTCGGTTAGACCGTATACCATTCTCCATAACTCCTCCGTACCGAACAGGTTCAATCAACACATCTCCAGGTGGAAGTGGTGATCAGGTGCGTTCTGGTTCACCTAAAGGTTTTCTTTTAGCGATGAGATCACCGTTTGATCGGTTGTTTCATGGAAAGAACAACGTTGGGGAACGTTCATCGGACCACCTTCGCTCCGGCGATGCTACTAGCTCTCTGTAGACCAAACTGTATAATTTGGTTATTTGTACATAAAGTCCTTTTATTTTCGCATTATTTAATCTCAAATTCTCAATGGTTACGGAACAGTCGGACATACTTGGTCCATCCAGCTCTTTGTTTTTCATTGTTTTTCTCCAATTCGTCAAAGAATCAGAATTGGGTTTACTGTGATATTTATGAAATATTGGGGCTAAATTGTAGTAAACTATTTATACGGGAAAGAAATGCAATTATGTAAAATGTGAATCAAGTTAAAACGCATCAACGGTTACAAATATGACAATAATGTACAAAATCGCAAAAGCGACGTTTCGAAACAGAGGATCAAGCGGCGCTTCACTCTTCTACTCTCTCCAGACTCGTTCTATCTCCAGGTGAATAAAAAATTCATCCTCTGTTCTTGATTCTTTACAGCTTCACTATTAGTTTTCGATCAACAAATTCGTAGATCTATGTCCTCGGAATTACAACTTAGTGAAATTTCAATGGTAGGAACATCTTTAGTTCCCTTTAATTAATGCTGCTTCTTGTTAATTAATCCAATTTGATTTTTTTTTTCTAATGTTCGGTTAGGCTAAGTAAGGTGGTTAAGACAGAGAGAATGGTTGAGAAAGATGACATGAATGTAACTCGTGTCTTATTTTGCGGTCCTCATTTTCCTGATTCAAACAATTTCACGAGAGAATATTTGCAACCTTACCCTTTTATTCAGGTATAAACTATTTGATTCTACCAATTAATAAAGTTCATTACTTTCACACTCCTAGATTAGTTATTGTTGTGTAGTTGCTAGTGTTTGATATCTAGTTTGAAAGTAAATATGTGGATTGAAAGATTTGCAGAACTGTGTGTATTAGACTCTTAACAAAATGAGTAAAGAATCTTCTAAGTGTGTAATCTTGTGGTTGTGTGATCAGTTTCCCTTTCTTTTTAAAGTAAAACATTGTTTTTGAGATGATTATTGTTAATGGCTTGGTTGATATAGGTAGATGTTGTGCCTCTCTGTGAAGTTCCTGAGGTTATAAAGAAGTATCATATATGTGTGGTTAAGTCGATGCAATTGGATTCAAATGTTATGTCTCGTGCAAGCCAGATGAAGCTTATTATGCAGTATGGTGTTGGTCTCGAAGGTACCTGTCTATTATATCTATGAATTCTAATCTTTGACTTGTATCCCTTAAAAACTGTTTTTTTCTTCTTCCTTTCTATTATACAGGTGTTTATATTGGGATATGGAAACATTGGAATAGAGCTAGCTAAACGGTTGCAGCCATTTGGATCGAGAGTTATAGCCACAAAAAGAAGTTGGTCTGCTTCTATCAACGACTCAGACTGTATGAGCTCTCTGTTAACTCCTCTATTTGCCTTGACAACTCATCCTGAGGTCTATTAATTTGTTAACTTATATCTTCAGCCAGTCTAGTCGATGAGAAAGGTAGCCATGAAGACATTTACACATTCGCGGGCAAAGCCGATATAGTCGTTATTTGTTTGAGGCTGAACAAAGAAACGGTAATGTTTTTCGATTCCTCCTCCATTTGCTGACGCAGTTTCACTACCAAGCACATATATCTTATGTCCTTGGTAGTGAAAACGCGTCTGTAAATTGTTACATAACATGGCTATGTACATTGACTATATAATACCTTGGTCTATGCAATTGATTTTTTTGTACATGATGATCTTATAACTTTCAGGCGGAAGTCGTGAACAAGAAGTTCATATGTTCAATGAAAAAGGTGGATTCTTGTGTATATGTAAAAACCGAGTTGGATTGGATTGTGATGAGTGAGTGGCTGATGATATCTCTTGTTGTTTCAGGGTGCTCTTCTTGTCAATATTTCCCGAGGCGGTCTGATTAACTATGAATCAGCTTACCAGAATCTGGAGTCAGGTCATCTAGGCGGCCTCGGGATTGATGTGGCGTGGTCTGAGCCATTTGATCCAAACGATCCTATTTTGAAGTTCAAAAATGTTATTATAACCCCTCACGTCGCTGGAGTTACCGAATATTCTTATAGGTCCATGGCTAAGGTAAACTAGCCGAGGAAGATCTAATCTTTTCAGTATATTTTCTGCATTTGGTATTCTAAAACTCTTACTGTTGTAAAATTTAGATTGTTGGAGACGTCGCGCTTCAGTTACATGAAGGAGTTCCTCTCACCGGAATCGAATTCGTCAATTGATGAGGCTGCATTTTCGTGTAATATCGTGACAGGAACAATGATTACCTCATAATGTAATGTTTACTGAAGAAATTAATCCAAGTCTCTTTCTTATAACTCTGACCTTTCACTTCAAACCTTTTAGTACAACGGATTAGTATTAACTTATCTCTTATACATTTTTACTGAGTTTTGAACAAGCTGATACTTTTGTGACAATAACAGGTAACCAACTTAACCCGTTTATTGATAATCTCATTAACCTATACCGTAATCTTTCCAGTTCTATCTAGAGAATTGGAGACGCACGGATCAGCATCGTCGAGCTTTCTCACGACTTCTCGCATGCTCGGTCTGAGATTCGGAAGCTTAGTAGTGCAGAGAATACCCATTTTCAGAACCTTAATCATGCTTTCTTCTACATAGGATGAAAAAACTTGCTTGTCCAAGATGTTTTGAAGGTTCCTCCGATCTTGTTGAATCTGAGATAAGACATAGTCTACAATGTCTTTGCCCTCTTCAAACTTGTCTTCCATTGGCCGAAGACCGGTCACTATCTCTAGAAGAACCACGCCGAAACTGTACACATCACTCTTCTCCGTCGCCTTGAAGGAGTAAGCCAACTCTACAATCATCATATCACAACCACATCAAAAAGTCAGTTCCGGTTTTCATCATATGAGCCAAAGTTGAATCTGAGCAGTTGGAAAAGGCAAAACTCACCTGGAGCCATATAGCCATGAGTCCCAGCAACACAACTCCATTCGTATCCCTTGTCTGCAACTTTTGCAACTCCAAAATCTGCGATTTTCGACTCGTAATCTCCATCAAGCAAAATGTTGCTTGACTTTATATCTCTATGAATGATCGGAGGGCAACAATCATGATGTAAATACGCTATTCCTTTAGCTGCACCCACCGCGATTTTATACCTGGTTTAACAAAAGAACCAAATCATCATGCTAAAAAACATTATAATCTTGGATCCATACTATTTGAAATTGTTTCAAATCAATAAGAGAACAAGTAGTACCTCTTGTGCCAATCCAATTCCGGTAATCCGCCTTTGATACTCTGACGAAGAGCATGATATAAGTTCCCATTCTCCATGAACTCAAACACCAAATATCTAGAACCTCTTCCGACCAAACAAGCGAAGAGCTTCAACACGTTTCTGTGTCTAATCTTCCCAAGAATCTCCATTTCCGAAACAGAGACCTCTGTTCCATCAACTTCTTCTACTCCTCTCCTCAACCACTTAACCGCTACTGTCCCGCCACCTTTTTTCAAATCAACCCTATACACTTTTCCCGCGCTTCCAGCTCCAATCACATGATCTTCATCTAATCTACAAATCTCCTCAGCGTCCAGCTCCATTTGATGGAAAGACGCGATTTTCCACTTCGCATCCGCCTTGTTGATATCTCCACTTTTCGACTCAAGCTCACGTATCTTAACAACTCTGTAACGCAACGCGAAAAGACCAGTCACGAGCACTACCACAGCAATTGCAAGAACCAAGAACAAGAATGTTCCATCAAGTGATCCATTCCTCTTCACGTGTCGGTCGCCACTGCAAAACCTCAACCCCAAGTTCTGGCTTGTTTTAGCGTTCTGGTTATCAACACAGAGCTTCTCATTGCGCGAGAACGCGGTGGCTCCTCCCACCGATAAAAGATCCAGTGGTATTCTTCCTGAAAGTTTATTCTCAGAAAAATCTATAAAACTCAGCTTCAACTTCACGAGATTCGCCGGTATTTCACCCGATAGCTTGTTGCTTGAGAGGTCCAACGAGTTTAACGAGGCAATCTTAGATAAACTATTTGGGATTTCTCCGGTTAACGAGTTCTTGGCGAGATTCAGATCAACAAGTTTGATGCAGTTAGTCAATCCAAGTGGGATAACTCCGGTTAATGAGTTGTTTTCAAGATGCAGAGACGATAACTCTTTCAAGTATCCAACTTCTGTCGGAATTTCGCCGGAAATGTCATTGTTGCTGAGATTAAGCCTCTCTATATTGGTAAGTCTTCCGAATTCACGAGGAATCTTGCCGGAAAATCCGTTGTTCTGCATAATTAGCTGACTCAATTCCGTTGAAAGTCCGATCTGAGGAGAGATATTTCCGGTGAGTTCGTTATCGCTGAGATCGATCATCTTAGCAAGTGGTAGAGCCCAGAATCCTTCAGGAACATGACCACTTAGACGATTTTGGTTAATCCTTAGTCTCAAGAGAGACTTGCACTCGGCGTAGGATCTCGGAATCTCACCGGAAAAATAGTTCTGCAAGGCGAGCAAGAATCGTAGCTTGTTGTTTTGGCATAAGAATCTTGGAAACGGACCTGTGAAAAAGTTCTCCGATATATCAACGGTATCAAGATACGAGAACCGGCCGATGTTAACCGGAAATTCACCGGAGAAGTTGTTTCTGTAAATAGAAAGAGAAGTGAGGTGACGCAGATCGTTGAAACCAGAAGGTAATTCACCGGTAAAGTTGTTTTCATGGCAGTGGAAAACTCTAAGCTCTTTCAAAACTCCGATTTCTTGAGGTAAAACACCACTCAACTGATTCGAAGAAACATCGAATTCTCGTAAACGAGTCAAGTTTCTTATCTCTGGAGGGATTTTACCGGTTAGTCTGTTGTGAAACAACTCGATCTTGGTGAGATTTACCAATCTTGTGATCAATAGTGGGAAATCACCGGAGATTGCGTTGTTTGCGATGTCGAAAGTGTCTAGAGCATTTAGATCAAAGATGGAGTTTGGAATCTTCCCGCTTAAATTGGTGTGAGCTAAGAACAGCCAAGTCAGTTTCTTTAAACCTCCAATACTCTCCGGAATCGTACCTTCTTCGTAGTAATTGTTGCCGAGACCGAGAGAAACCAACTTAGTAAGATTCCCCACCCAAGTCTGAAACTCTCCGTTGAGGAAGTTCGCAGAGATGTCGAGAATTTCTAGGTTTTTTAATGGGGAGAGGTTTGGGACTTCCCCGGAGAGTCGGTTTGAGGTGAGATTGAGGACTTTGAGGTTTGTGCAGTTGACTATCTCTAGTGGGATTCTTCCGGTGATGAAGTTAGATGGAAGTGAGAACGTAGAGAGCTTAGTGAGAGCTGAGATCGCTGGTGAAATGGTACCTGAGAGATTTGAGTTTCCTAGAGATATACCGGTGACTTCGCCGGAGAATGGGTCGCATGTGACGCCGTGAAACATGCATGGGGAAGCGGAGGGTTTCCAAGATTGTAGAATGTTGTGAGGGTCGTTGAGGCGGTTTTTGAAGCGAAACAGAGCTTGTGTCTCAACGATCGATTCAACATTTGGCGGGGAAATTGAGAGGAGAATCATGGCTGCCATGGTGGCGAGCATGGTGCCACGTCGGAGATCTGGTATTCTCGACATTTATGGTGATATTTAAGGGTAAAACGGTCAATTCATGGTTTAGGCCTTCATCATGGTCGATGTACTGCATAGAAAAAGATATGAAATTAATAAACCAGCCACTACTGAGTAATTAACTTTAGTATAAAATTTTATGTCAGTTGTTTTAAAAGTTTTTCTATACTAGTCTATAATCACAACTCACAAATAATCATCCACTCAGCGACTTAATCACTTCCAAAATAGATCAAAAAAAAAAACATGATTAGAACAATGAGATAAAAACAATAATGTCTGTATGGGATGGTTATGGTGTCATGGTTTGCCAATGGTCTTTAGTATTATTATAATCCATATATGAATACTAAAATAAAATGATAAATGATAAATGATAAATAAAGATTTTTTAAAAGGAATGAGTTCATGGGATTTTTACTTAGTTTTATATAATTCAGAAATGAAAAGTTGTAGGACTGACTGTAACTACAACTTCTACGTTTTGCCAAACTCTCCCCTTTGTTTCAACTTCAATAGAAATAGAGACTTTTTTTTTTGCAGAACACAAATATCTTGCAAGACTACTAATTTTACAACGTTGGAAAATTTCAGCAACATGGTTCTCGACCCACCAAATACATAAGAAAGTCGAGAAATACTAGGACTGTAGTGAAAAAAGTTGAGAAAACTCTCCAACCACCTCCACCGCAAGCTCTGCTGTGTTAGGTTGAATTGAAATTAAAGTAAACATAGAGATTGAATAATTTCTAGTGTTTTCTTGTGCAATTTCCATTTTTCATTTTGTTTAGGATTTATTTTCTTACCAACATTAAATAAATATTTTTAGGCATATCTTATATTGTTAGAGCATGATTAGTGGTAGTTTTTCAGGGTTCTTATGATGTTTGAGAGACTCATAATATTATTTATATTATTATTTTTAATAATATTTGAGAAACTTAGTAATTATATCCTTAAGTCTATGGAAAAACAATTTCATTTTCCTTTTATCAAATAACAAAACAAATTCCTTTCTGTTTAGGATCTATATTTTCTTCCAAGCGTTAGTGTGTTGTATATAATGATGATAGAACCAACACTTTATATACCAAAAATTTGATTGGTTATACTAAAAATAAAATAGTTAATGAACAAAAAATTATATGTAAATGGACATTTTAAGCTTGCTTATGTACTAATAAACATACATAAACTCCATAAGTGAGCTTTAAAGGTACTCATTACAGTCCATAAAGTTGATTGTCCTTCAATAAATTATTAGTTTCATAATTTGCTTTGAAAGTAAAGCAAGTGATCTATGTTTCACCCTTTCCTTCTTAATCCGTGAATAACTTTTTAAAAGTATTGAACTTTTAGTGAAAAAAGAAGAGAGAAGAACTCAACATTGAGTATATATTAAGGTTTAATGATTAAAAAGGTAATTAGAAAAAAAATCAAGTTTAAAAATCAATCACAGATTTGTAGTGGATAAAGTAATTATGTTGTTAGTAGAGCTAGTAACATACACATTTTAATTTTGAAAATTTAAGTAAGAAGATAAACTTTTTTCACAGAATCTATCTTTAAATCTTTGATAATAATCCATAATAAAATAACCATAGCTTGAGTAAAAAAAGTGAGTGTGAGGCTTAAAGATTTAAAACTAAAACCAAGAAGAAAAAAACAACATGGTAAACAAAAGAAGATGATGAAGAATTGTACCTGAAATAGATGAAAACAATCAGGCTGGGATGATTTTGGTTTGTGGTTTCCGGTAAGAAAAAAAGGAATGAACCTTTTAGGGGTAACAACAAAATGCAAAGGAACTCCTAATTTCGAGGGCTTGCTTCGATTATCAGCTGATTCATAGATAATTTTTTTTTTTTTTTGTTATTTTCAAAAGTTAGAATTTGATGAAGAACAGTTACAGAGAAAGATGTCCCCAACAAAAAGAGATTTTTGAAGGATGAAGAGAAGAGAAGAGAAGTGGGAAGAGACAAGAGAAAGTTGTCGTTGAGACATGGAGCCAAAAAGGTTCTACGTTTATCTTAAATCGACTATTCTCCTTCACTCTCTCACCATACAATTCATGTTCGTGAAAGTTATAAATATTTTTTAAAGTTAATAAAATCATCTGACTCTATGATTTTGACGTATGGTGTGATGATCTTTTTTAATTGTCCGACTCTATAGTTAGCGTCGCTTTCAGATATAATAAAATCCAACGGTGCTAAACTGCTATAGTTTGATAAAAAAATATCAAACAATAGTACAGTTTCTTTGATGTAAAATAAAATCATTCATCTTTCGGTTAATGTTTCTAGATAGATTGCATAATTAGTGGAGACTCATTGTAATAAATATTTAAAATGTATCATACGAGACGTCGTTGTCTGGAAAATAATCCTATTTGTTTTTATTTTCCCAATATTTGATCCCAATGAAATAGTTGAAAACTTGGAGAAACCGATGAAAGGTTATTAGAGTTATATGATGAAGAACGAATCGAATTGATCCCAAGTTGTTAGGCAGATAAAAAGAACCATGCATGTGGTTTCTTCTGTATCGTTAGTCTCGAAAATAAATGAGATAGAACCTAAAAATAAAAAAGGAAAAATAAAATGATGTTGCGTTAGTTACCCTTTTAAGTGAAGTTTGATAAGAATCGTCTAACCTCCTCAATGCCCTTTTCGTTATACATCAGTCTCTTTAATGTTTATCCATCCCTTTGATCCGAATCCAATTCTGATTTATCTCCAAATTTTGTATCACACATTTATTATGAAAACTAATAATTGGCTACCAAAGAGTAACATTGTTTAGCCAAACATTCACTTTTAATGAATCGCATTGTCTTCTTGCATGCTCATTTGATAGGTAAACCATTCAAGCTGTACACTTCTTACCAATGTCGTAAAGGCTTAGTGGGTTTACTATGTTAGACCCTTGTAGGGTATTATCCTACATATTAGTGTGATATGATTTTTTTTTTTACAATACGCGAGAAAGAAATCTCAGGTCTAAAATAACTAAAACAATAATTGTAGGAGAAGCACTAAAAAGTTTCCCCCACACTATTTGGCCGAAATCAATAATACTACTAGTACATTTGTTTTTAAAATATTTAAAATGGAAATTTGTTATTGCAAGAAAAAAATAAGTGCTCTCTTTTTACGTAAATGATTTATAAAGTAGGGCAGTATAAAACGTTGAATTAAAATTTAGAGTTTAAATGTAGGAAAAGTTACATAAATTTTCAGTCTTTTTCTGTTATATACGTAATCTATCTATTTTTTTTTTCTAAACGTGTAAGGTTTAGTTAATACTAACACTTTCTTCCAAAGAATTAAGTATAAACCGTGAGGATTTATTACATAATGATAAACTTTCGTGGGATATATAATGTCGGTTAATTTGGAAGAGATACGGCTTAATAAATAATGTAAGTGAGAATCAAAGAAAGATCTTGAAAAAAAAAAAAAAAAAAAAAGAAAGATCTTGGATGCTGACTTCCCCAGCTGTATCCCTTCTCTTAGTCGTTTGGCTCCTTTCTTTTCTTGGTCGCTTTCCATATTGTCGTCCTATACATATATATTCAAGAAAATTTTCTATTGGTAGAGATATTAGAGAATTTAAAGTTAATGTCGTTGGAGACAAACCCCATATTATTACAATAATCATTCACCTTGGACTAGATATGACTTATGCATTAGGTATTCGTTTGAATTTACTATAATCAACACTTTACAAAAGTTCATAAAACTTGATCTCGAATTTCAATTTATAAAAAGAAAAAAAAAACAGAGCTCAGTGATCCTTGTAGGCTTTTTAGATTTTTGGTTTCCAACTTTTCAATATAAGATTTTACTTACATATAATAATGCATGTATCAAGAATTGCAATTTCCATCAAGTAAGGATATTTTTGGCAGGCAAATTTTCACTAAATTTGTCGATAATCTATCAAATAGAACATTGAATAGATGAGGTTTCACATTGAAAAAAAATAGCAAGCTAATAGTGATAGTAGGCCCGAGGTTAGCTAGCAATGTAAACGTGGGAGTCTTTAATTTGTCGAGTAGGACCGTTCAACAATGATAATAAAATTGATCGGAAGAGACGCTGATAAGAAGAGCATATCTGTCTCCATACCTGTAAATAATACCACAAGTCACGTCATTACTATACATTTGTTTACAAGACAAGATTTATGCAACTTCATGGGCATTTTCATTATTTCATTATATTACTATTTATATATTTTTGTGTAGTACCCGTTGTAACTTTTAAGTACCACCAAATACAACAACAATTTTGTTAAATACATATAACATGCATATGTATAGTTCTATATATATGTGTTTGCCGTAAGTGCCAAGGGATACTAATAAAGCTGAATCGCGAAGAGTTAATATGGAGAATTTGGTAAGAGATGCATTTATATTGAGGGCCAGAAGAAAGGAGACACGTTTTGAAGATGGATTTTAGACGGTGATGAGTTCAATGGAGCAACGTCACTTTTGGGACATGCACATGATAAGGATGAGACTATCACGCGTAGGTGTTTTGAGAGTGTTACAATGTGAATAGAATCCACGATCTGTGTCTATGCACGTGTGACCGTGCTCAGACAAATAAATTTGTCGCTCTATCTTGTGGTCCACTCATCAATGTCACATTGTGTTGTGTCTCTATGAAAGGAAAATGTGTGTTCAACTTTTCAACACTTAGAGAACTAATGGGAAATTCACTTTTAGTTTAGGGAAATTCACTTTTTGATAAGTTAGAGAATGGTTTGTGTTATTGATTAATGAATGACATAGAATTCTATATATACACAAGAATTCAAATCTATTTTAGCTAGAGATATGATTTATCTAAATCTTATGATTGATATCTAAATCAACTTAATCCTTATCACAAGATGATTTATGGAACATTCTTTGTTTTGAGTTTCACCATCTTCACTTTATAATTGGCTTTCGATTGCTTACGGTACTTGATCCGCAAAATACACACCATACTTCTCTTGGTTGAAATAACCGGGTTTTAGCCAATAAAGATTATAGGTTTTCACCATTAACGGATATGATGATCGTAAAAAAACACGCGAAGACTTTTCAGCAGCTACGGGAGTGAAACTTATCAAGGTTTCTAGAAGAAGACCACTCAATAATTGATCTGTGGATAAGAGAATTGAAAGTTAGTGTTCTAGTCGTATGATCCCATCACCATCACCTTCATCTATCTCGGAGTTTCTTCAGTCAAATGGCCAAAACATAAGTGACAAGCTTGAGTGGAAAGGTCAAAAAGACTTAGTGTAGAGGATGTGGTAGCAAGATGATTGATAGTGTGGTTCAAAGCTTTTTGTGCTATGATCCTATCATGGCCCATTTCAGTTTTCCTTAGTCAAACAGAACAATTGTGTATTTGTAAAGGGACAGGAACAAAGACAACAGAAAAGTAAGCACATCTCTTATAATTCTTGAATTGCGACGTATAATGTCAAGAAACATTCATTGATTCAGGAACCGGTCAGGAACCGGCGTGACGGAAATAGAGAACTGAGCGGTACAGAGCAGCAACATGGAGGAAACAAATCAGGGCTATGAGTAGATCATCAAGCAAACCAACTATCCCAAGAACTCCTAAGAGAAATTAGTCAAGAAAGGATTTGTGAGAAGAGAGTGAGACAACTAAAGATATGATTCATAGGATTAAAAAAAGACGAATCACCTTCTGGGATGATATCTATTGGACTGATTATGTAAACAGCACTGAGAATCATCTGCATCCAATGCAAAGAAACTGTGAAAACATGACTAATCTTTGTAAATAGAAAGATCAAGATATATGAATATTTTCGAACTTAACTGCGATATAGACCCGAGCTCTAATGACAAATGGAAGCGTTCTTTGTGGATCCATCATTTCTCGTAACAACCTCCGTAGTAAGAAGGGAAGGTCTTGCATCCTCTGCCAAGGGAATAAGAAGTTCCTTATGAGAAATTTGACATTACAACCAAACTTATGGAGGATTCATAAAATTCTTATCTATCTCAAGAAAATTTAAGACATACATTTACTTTTTCCACAAAGACCAAAAACAAAGCAACTAAAAATACAGAGATAGAACACATACCTGAACTAAACTACTAGATCTCCCGCCAAATAGTCGGTTGTAAGTTTCAAGATTACCAAGAACCTCTGCAACTGTACTGTCATTACGGTCTCTGATTGTGTCCTCTGAAGGAACCAGCAAACTAATTGGACGACGACACAATGGGCATTTACATGGCTGTAATGTAGATCCATGCCTCCACACAAGCATAATGCAGTTACCTGAAAATGATTAAAGAAGATAAAGAATATGAATGAGCTTGAGAGGTTTTTGTTGGTTATATACTGGTTCTAAGCATATAGAAGCTCATTGAGAAACAACACACAAAGTAATGGGCTAATGGCTATAAATATGCAAACTTTAATGGAGTAGCTAAGTTCTTAGAGAGATAATTTGAAACCACCGACTCAACCAAATACAAGAATCTGTAAAGAAAACAAAATTGTTCAAAGTTTGGAAATTTAAGAAATAGGAAAAATCTCCCATTTAATCATTTTATTACAAACTCTGCAGTTGGATTCTAAATGTAATAGAATCTCTAACCAAAAAGCAAACGATCGGAAGAGCTCGTAGGTTCATTAGTGACAAAAATGAAAATAAAATGGGCACAGATTCAGGCAAAAATCGTCCGATCTCATGGAACCGAAGAGGAAGAGAAGATAACCGCAAAACCAATGTGAGCAATTGGCTTGAGCAGGAGCGGTGAAGTGGGAATGACATATCGAACATAGATCGTTCTCCGGTGGCCTATTCATCTCTTCCGTTATTCTTTTCTCCTCCTCGTCGTCAACGATTTTGTGGTTGCTAGTTTAGTCGGTGACTATGGCGGTCCATCGGAATTCGGATTGGTTCTCTCCATTCATATGTGGGACCCGCTCGGTTATTTCAGGTTTGCAGATTTTCAACAAGAGAAAACGACGCCGTTGCCACCCAATCAAGAGTTGTCCTTATTGAGGTTGAGCAATTCTTTTAAAAAGGGGAACTAGAATGCATGACTTGATGTAACATTTTGAATTTAGAGCAAAAAGAAAGGTTTTTACATTATCTTAAAAGACTTGTTTTTCCAGGTTTAGGAAACAATTGAACAAAATCATTGCGTGATAATAATAAGCTCTGTTTCTCAATACCCTTGATCTTCGCATGAGTTACTAACTTCCGCTTTATCGACATTGTCTACTCATCCACAGCCTGCAACAGTAAGTAAACAAAAAAACAAAGATTCAACCTTATGTTCTTTTTTACTTTCTTATGGATTTTAGAGGATTGATTCTTCAGAGGTAGACCATGCAATCAAATATTATATCTATACTCATAGACAATGATCATTCAGGAACCATTAGGAGAATTTTCTTTCTGCATTTTCTTGTGTTACTATACTTAATCACACATTACTAACAATGGAAGTTGCAACAAGGAACTGCTTTCAACAAGTACCAATGGTTATCCTCTATGAATATTTACCAATTCGTAGTTCAATAGCAATCACTATGAAGCAAACAAGTACCTCTATTTGTTTTTCCGACTATGAAAAACCACAGCTCTAAGAGACTCAATGCTCCGAATGTGGAATTAGTGTAAGGGTGCATATAAGAATGGAAAGATATGTGATACCATATTATAACGTTTAACATTTGCTCCCTAATATCGATTATGCACCGAACTAATGTATTGAATTCCCAAACCAATAGCATTTGAACAAAAAATGGGAAATTTTGAGTAAACCTGAGATACACAAGTCTCTGTGCTTTTGGGAGCTGCTAAATTGGGTGAAGATGAAGAAGGTGAATCAAAAGCACGAGAGCAATCTGTGTATGCAGAGCCAATACCAAGTCCAGCACCAAAAGCAATCGATGCCCATCTTGTAACAGGACTCCCTATAGAAAAACCATAAACTATATAAAAACAATCTTTCTAAGGAGAATTAGATGATTCAAACTGGAGAAATTAAACACTCTAAACCCTATTTCAATTCATACTAACAACTTAATCCGTAATCAGACTACGAATCTATCCTAAAACAGCTACACGTTATCAGAATTTGAGAATCGAGTGAGGATGTTGAAACACTGAACTGAAAAACAGAAGACCGGCGAATGCGCCGCCGAGTGAAGAGTAAACGAAGCGGCGGACAGTGAGATCGAGACATGCGTCCCACTTAGCATTCACATCGTATTCCGGTGGAACACTCTCCTTTTTCTCTGCCATTTTCCGATATCAATTTCCTTCTTCCGATTGATCTCTCCGACTCTCAGTTTTTCACTTTTTCTTCTTCCGTTGTTTCGAGATTTGCCGATCTAAAGGTTTCGTTCACACACAAGAAACGTGGGCTTCAAATTGGGCCCAATTGATAAGACTGGAGTCTGTCATTACTAAGGCCTTAACCATTGGCCACATTAGGTTGGTTTTCTTAAACCGGATTATATTAGAATTTTAACTGAGTCAACCGAGACAGAATAGAATTTTGACAGTTATTAGATACGTGGAGCAGTAAGGTTGTCAGGACCGCCAAAAGAAACAAAAAAAAACAAACCGAATATGAAATCAAAAACATGATTTTTCACGTGGAATATTTTTTTAAAATTGAAAGATAAAAAGGTACTATTCGTCAATTATCATTGGATTCCATTTTCACGAGTGTTTCCTCTCTGTCACACCGATAATACAGATATTTAATTAGAAACTGATGCTAAACTGAGAAAATTAATTAATAATATTCTTTAAAAACCCCAACCAACGTTTTTTGGTAAAAAGTTTCGTAAATGTTGAAAGCTGACGACAACAAAAACCGGTTCGATCGGCGTGACAAAATATATCCTTTAATAAATACTTCGACGCCTCAACACATTTTTTTTGTCTCACACTTTCTATAAAACCCAAAAATCAAAATTTACCCAATTTAGGAAATATCACAGAACCAGACAACAAGTAAAAAATGGCGGAGGAATCAATTACCACTCTCGTTACGCCGGAAAAGCTATCATCGACGGCTCCGGTTGAATCGGAGTCTACTCAAGAAGTCCTACCGAAAGAGATGGAAACTCCAGAGAAAGTGACTGAGACTGATCCGCCGGAAGAAGAAACACCTGAAGTAACGCCGTCAGAGCATCAT
This sequence comes from Cardamine occulta, assembly GCA_028015245.1. NCBI lineage: Eukaryota > Viridiplantae > Streptophyta > Magnoliopsida > Brassicales > Brassicaceae > Cardamine > Cardamine occulta. The sequence goes on along the minus strand of CM051368.1, from coordinate 18,614,109 downwards.
CCGCCAAAAGTGACGGAAACTGAAACGGCGTCAACGGAGAAAAAAGAGCTTGAGGGCGAGACGTCGTTGAAAGAAGCTGAAGAAGAGAAGAAAGAAGATGTTGAAGAGAAAAAGAGTATAATTCCAAAGAATCTTGGTTCGTTTAAAGAAGAAAGCAGCAAGCTCTCCGATCTATCAAATTCCGAGAAGAAATCACTCGATGAACTAAAGAATCTTGTGCAAGATGCTTTAGACAATCACCAATTCAGCGACGCAGAGACATCTGAAGAAGTCACGATTTGGGGAATCCCGTTACTCAAAGACGATAGAAGCGACGTCGTTTTACTGAAGTTCCTACGAGCTAGAGATTTCAAGGTGAAAGATTCGTTGGCTATGCTCAAGAACACAATCAAATGGAGAAGAGATTTCAAGATCGATGAGCTCGTTGATGAAGAGCTCGTCGATGATCTGGATAAGGTTGTGTTCATGCACGGACACGATCGAGAAGGTCACCCAGTTTGTTACAATGTCTATGGTGAGTTTCAGAACAAGGAGCTTTATAACAAGACGTTCTCTGATGAAGAAAAGAGGAAACATTTCTTGAGGACTAGGATTCAGTTCTTGGAGAGAAGTATAAGGAAGCTCGATTTTAGCTCTGGTGGGGTTTCTACTATTTTTCAGGTTAATGATATGAAGAATTCTCCTGGATTAGGGAAGAAAGAGCTTAGATCAGCGACTAAGCAAGCTGTGGAGTTGCTTCAAGACAATTACCCTGAGTTTGTCTTCAAACAGGTATATTAGATTGATCCTTCAAGATTGGATCTTTAGTTTATATGATTGTGAATATGATGATTTACTTTAGGACACGGTTTTATTGTCTGTTCTTTGTTTATGAGCATGTTGTTCTTTGGTTTTGATTAAGACATGATCGAATTTTTTATAATGAGTGTTGTGTTGATGATGATAAATATTTCAGGCATTTATCAATGTTCCTTGGTGGTACCTTGTGTTTTACACTGTGATTGGTCCGTTCATGACACCAAGATCAAAGAGCAAGCTTTTGTTTGCTGGTCCTTCACGATCAGCTGAAACTCTTTTCAAGTAATTAAAAAAAGATTTTTCATTGATTCTGCCTTTTCTTTAAACTAATTATGTTTAGTCTCTTTTAACTCTGTTTGAAAAATGTGGGCTATAGATACATTTCACCTGAACAAGTTCCAGTTCAATACGGAGGATTGAGTGTAGATCCTTGCGACTGTAATCCAGATTTCTCCTTGGATGATTTAGCTTCTGAGATCACTGTTAAGCCTGGAACAAAGCAAACTGTTGAGATCATAATCTATGAGGTTAGTGCATTTACACATTTTTTCTATAAAAAAGTCTCTTTAATGCGTATCTAATTATCTAAACTTTTAACAAATGAAAGATGGCACCAAGGTCATTAAGTCAGTCATGATGCATATTAAAACCATATAAAGTCTGATTTCAAGTTTTTGTTGGTGCAGAAATGTGAACTTGTGTGGGAGATAAGGGTAATTGGATGGGAAGTGAGCTACAAGGCTGAGTTTGTGCCGGAGGAGAAAGATGCTTATACGGTGGTTGTACAGAAACCAAGGAAGATGAGACCATCCGATGAACCGGTGTTAACTCATAGCTTCAAAGTGAACGAGCTTGGCAAGGTTTTACTCACAGTAGACAACCCAACCTCTAAGAAAAAGAAGCTCGTCTACAGGTTCAATGTCAAACCTCTCTAAATTCCAAACTTTTTCTTAATTTACAAAATATGGTTTATGGACTTTTGTTTTTCTTTAAACACAAGTGAGATATGTCTTATGTGTGTGCGTATATGTGACAGTGTTTGTTTTATCATTATGTGTGGCTTACGTTTTGTAATCATTTGGGGGAGAATATATTTACGTGACCTTTGAAATTAATTTCGTTTATAAAGATATTTAAATGTCAACCGTTTATTGATTGTCTGCTTAAGAAATCAACTGTATACGGCTTATTAGGTGTCGTGCAACATCTTATATTATTTAATCACAAAGTTTATTATATACAATTGGGTCAAATAATCTGAAAGAGATTCGTAAGGCTGTTGATTAACACGTTGGAACAACTACTCGACAGTGACGTAATGTTGTTGTCTTAAGATTCTGGTGGGTGGAAGAGGTTCAATTCGTGTCTTGTTTTTACCCAAAATGTGTTGGCTGTTGCATCATTCAAATGCCAAATCATGGATTTGGGAGATTTTTGTTTTTTTTTGTTTTCCCCAAAATGAATCATATTCAAAATTAATTAGAAGTTTATTTTAAACAAAACCATTTATTTCCCACCTACTAATGTTATAGAAAGATATACATAGTCATCCTTTAATTCTGGTCATAATAACAAAAATATGTTAGATTCAATAAAAATTTCTGAGTTGAAATGTTGGATGTGCTACTGTTATGATTATTGTTTTGTTTATTATCATAAAATTACTGAAAATGGAGAAAATGTATTTTTTTCTTTTGTCAATTCAAATTTTAGTAATGGAACTAATGTTGGCAACAAAAAAAAAAGCAGTTTCAAAAAAAAAAATCCTCCAAAGAAATAAAAGCTATTACAGAAAGGAAATAGAGAAACCAAGTCGGAAACCGTTGCAATATAAGATTTTTGTGATCTTCATCGAAAGTAACACTTTTCGCTATAAGATATGCTCTTTTATTCGCATGTAGAGCTTCATTCATAATCTTCTACTCATCAATCTTCTGTCAAGTAGTACGAGTTTCAGCTGTTGAAGATCTTAGAGCCGACCATTTTGACAGATTAAGGACAGCTCCAACAAGATCCCTTGCACCTAAAGCAAAAATAATTCGAGACATTTTCAACCTACATAAACTTTTCACAGCGTATAAAAAGCTTGTAAATTGAACATCAACGAGGGAGTTTATAAAATTGAAAGCTTTACGACTTTGTGTTAAAACTACCCCTTCAAAAAAATTAACAACCCATGAAGCTCCACATAATTTCTTTGTTTTGGACCAAGAACAACCAATGTTGCATTTAAACCAATGTATAGGTGATAAGACATTGGAAGAATTGGTAAGAATGTCTTGATTAAACCCATAGGCTACCTTGAGTTCTGATCAAAACCATTGACTAAAATCCTCTTTGAATTTTGCCAAAGTCTCATCTACAGAATATTGTTTACCATTAAAAAAACTGATTACTATTTTCTGAAATGCTACACTAATTAAATATAAAATAAAAAAACAATAAAATGGTAAAAAAAACTTCTGAGTAATCTCCTATTATTTGGCTGAACAATAAACTCTCTTAAGATGCCTAACTATTTTTTTTTTTTGTTCAATATGTCTAACTGTCTCCTAATAAAGTTTAGAACATTAAAGCATCTACATTGGTTTAGAACCTCTTATGGATCTCTCATAATTAAAATATTAATATTTTTATATAAATTAGTTATATATTTAAATTTAAATTTAAAAACAAAACATAAATCAATCAAAACAAGACAAGTCTTAAATGGGGTTCTTAATAAGAGATCATAGTCTCTTCTCTAAAAGATCAGTCTTTTAATAAGAGACTCTTACACATTCTCTTTCTCACTTTTTTTTTTTTATATATTTTAATAGAAGATATCTTGTTTAGATACATTCAATAGAAATGTTCTTTAATGTTCTTTTTATTTGAAATGATAATTAATAATAACGACAACCATACTGGTTTACTTTATCGTTGATTGTATAACAAAATTCATTGAAGAGTTTCGATTATTACTGAAGAAGATTTTAAAAGATTCCCATGTTCAATGTTCTATCGCTTATTGTCTTTTTCTTCTGTTTGTTAAGAATATACCACTTATTGTCGCTCGTTGCTAACACTAAAAAAAAGGGTCAAACGAACAAAACTATATACGTATGTGTATAGTCACACATACATATATGTAAAAACATACCACTCTATTTATGGAAGTGAAGTGATGTGATCAACCAACCGCAACTATAAAACCAAATAAAAAAAAAGCAACCACTACGAATATTGTGTAATTCAATTGTGTGAAAGTGATACTTTTTTTATTTTCGTTCTGAGTTAAATAAGGAAAAGCAAAATGGAAGTGAATGAGGAATTGATGAAGAAGCACATGCGACGACTATGGCAGTAGTGAATGTGTTCAAATTTCATTCATGGCTGTTTTTGTTGTGTCGGTCCACGCATGTCCCTCCCTTTGATTATTTATGCATTTTCTTATAGACTCCGAACTGTCTTCGGACCAGACATTATGATCACTCCTATTCTTAATTTCTTACACATCATATTTTTCCTTACGTTTTATTCATTTATGTAACCATATTACAAATTCATGCTTTGTACTTGGAAAAAAAAAACTCAACGTCAGTTGCTTTCAAGCTGACACTTTGTATCCGTTCAACTTTCAATTTTCTTGGTGGATCATGTTAAAAACTCCAAAATCAAATTTTGATTCATTTAGGCTGGATTTGCGATAATATACTTGTCAGGAATTGAACATTTGGTATTGATATTTAGATACACGATGTTGGCATTTATGGCTAAGATATTTGTTTTGATCATAGGGTAAGGGCCGCTTATATTTATCTATGTTTAACTATTACTTTGAGAAACATGCGGATTAGACTTGACTTGATGTCAATTTTAGACTTACTGGATTTATCATTTATTAGTAGGCCATAGGTAATTAGCCATTATTAGTTTGCATTTGTCAACATTCACACACCTATCCCGGTTTTTTTGTGTGTGTGCCAGTGTGTGTGTATTTGACTATTTTCTAATGCTTTGGTGATATTTCACCTTATAAACTAAAACTAGTACTTGTTAATCTCGGTTTGCTTGTCAATGTTTTTTTTATTTAAATTTATTTCATTGTCCTTTTCTTGAAAATATTTGTAAACCATATCCAACTATCCAAGTACATTTTTGTAAATATACAATGTTACCAAAATATTTTTGTAACATTTTTGAAAATATTACAAAAGTATTTGTAAATTTTTGTACACATTTGTAACATTTTTGAAAATATTTTTAAACCATATACACATAAATTTTTGTAAATATACATTTTTGTAAACCTTATACAAAATTTGAAAATATTTACTTAATATATTTTCCCTTTTCTTGAAGCATCTTGCCCAGTTTAACTGGCGGTTTATATTTTGTCGAATAATTGAGCAATTTGAAAACAAAAGTCTGACTTTATTATCTAACAAATATAAATAGTTCGACCAAAAAAAGAAATATAAATACTTTAATTAAATATAGAAGTACAAATACTCAAAACTTTAGGTCAATTTTAACATAAATCAACATATTCATTTATTACAAACTTAAACTAAATTATAAAATGGTCAGCATACGGACGTACCATTGTTCTGTTAGGCTTTATCCTTTTAAGTTTCCAACATGTTGGAGTCAATCTAGCGGTCAATTTTTCGAACAGACTAAACATTACTCACTCTAATTCGATCTATATGGGTTTTAAATCCGCGAATTTCAACCTATTGCAATCTTTATATCGATAAGACGATAACATACTATAATAATAGTCAAATAACAACTCACAAGAGAATCAGATTCCCTAAGAAAATAACACAACTAAACTAGATTTACGGTTGAATATCTTTTTCTCTAATGGAAGAAAAGAAATATCTTTTCTTTTTTCTTAATGTCAAATATATATGTGCTTTGATTCCATGATCCGTCTCTAATCCACAACTTATATTAGTCCATATTTTCAACAATAGGGTCCATTCTCATTATATCTCATCCTTAATGTCTCATTCAGTGTCATCCACTTCCATGTATTATATATAGAGGGGCCTTTTTCATATTTATATTCATATTTCTCTATCAATATTGATATAACAACAAATCTACAATCAGGCTTGACACGTCTCTTCTCCTTATCTTTTAAACAAAATATCCAATTAAAATTTTATATATTTATAGATATATACATATCTTCACGATGATACATTATAATTAAACACCTGTAACTTTCATCTCTATTTTTAACTATTCGAAGATTTTGGTATGGACAAATTTTCAGAATGCTTTACCAAGAAAAGCATATGTTTCCGAATGTAAAAATAATGAAGGGTTTCTATAAAGATTTACACAAATTGTACAAACAAAAGTAAGGAATAAAAAAGTAAAAGGTAAAAAAATAATGAAACAAAGTATTCTTCTTTTTCATTTGAATTTTAATCACATATTCTCCACACACAACAAAACAACCCCAATACCAAAGCAAAACACAACCACCATTTTGTAATTCAAAATAACATATTAAATAACAAACTAAATTAAATTAATAAAAATTTAATCCCCACAAATAACAAAATAACAGTTGTTCTTCTTCATTCCATTTGGATTCCGGCACTTAACATATGGTCTCAGGATTTAATTTCAAAAATCAGATCTCGGTTGAGTTTTGAACCTGTAGAGCACTTTCTTCTTCTTGGAAGTCTGGTTATCAATTGTGATCACAATCTTACCAGGTTCACCCACCTTAAAAGAATCGGTTATCACCGGTTCATCGGTTAACCCAATCTTGCGGTTTTTAGAGACAATCACATCATAGCTTCCCTCGGTGGACGCCTCAAACTGAGCTCCATAGCTCACATCTGCACCCAAAACCCTGAGCTCCCACGAAAGCGTGCAAGCCTGCCACAAAAACCATATTAACACTCTTAATCAAAAACATTTTTATAATATGAACTTATTGGTAATCGAATTTTAAAATGTAATATATATACCTCAGAAGCAGGCAATTCAATGGTGAATTTGGCAGCCGGTTTAACAACAGTTTCAGTAACCGTTTCTGCAGTGGTTAAAGTAATATCTTTGCTTAATCCGCCGTATTTAACCGGGACTTGTTCAGGAGCTATGTATCTGTTTTCATCCAACAACATAAGCTTTAGTGAGATTACTTGAATAATTATGAAATAGTCAAAAGTGAATTAATAGCAAATTACTTGAAAATTGTATCGGCAGATTTGGATGGACCAGCAAGGACCATCTTGCTTCTAGTCCTAGGCGAAGTGATGATAGATCCGAATGTTTTGTAGTAAGGAATATACCACCATGGAACATTGATGAACAGCTACAAGAAAACAAACCAAATTATAAAATTTATAAAGACAATTAAAGAACCAAAAAACATTCGTATTACCTAAACGCAATTAGAATATATCATCTTTAATTGTAATCCTAATTACCTCTCTAGTTGCGAATTCAGGATAATTGTCTTCAAATTGTTTAACGGCGCGTCTAATGAAATGCCACAAAGCTCTCTTGCCAAGTCCTGGAGCGTTTCTGAAGTCACTGACGAACACAAATGAAGATTTCGCTTCAGGGTTACTGAAATCAATAGCTCTCACACACTTCTCTTGAAGCTGAATCCTCCAGTTAAGGAACTTGTTAAGCTTCTCTTTGTCAGAGAAGAGCTCTTTGTTCTGAAACTCGCCGTAAGAGCTATAGATCACGACGTGACCTTCCTTGTCAACACCGTGAGTAAACACCATCTTCTCAAACTCACTAGCTTCTTCTCCAGCTTCGGCTTCAAGGAGCTCGTCGATTTTGTTTTCTTTACGCCATTGGACGGTGTTTTTAAGCATCGTTAAAGCTTCTTTGACTTTGAAGTCTCTTGCACGCAGAAATTTCGTGAGGATCACGTCAGATCTCTCGTCTAGGAGTAGTGGAACTCCCCAGATCGAGACTTCTTCTGGCTCCACTGGCTCAGCTTCAGCAACAACGGTGGTCTCTTCCACGACTGGCGCGGTGGTGGTTCCAGGTGGAGAGACGGAGACAATTGACTCTTCGATTGCTTCAACCGTCTTGGTTCCGTCTTCGTCAGCACCGGTGGCTTTCTCGGTGGTTACGGTCTCTGGCACGGCTACCTCAGGTTTCTCCTCCGATTTGGTCTCTACCGGAGCCTCCGTTGAAGATTTCTCCTCTGGTTTGGCTTCTTCAATCTTGACCTCAGTTGTAGGTGTTTCTTCTTTCTTTTCCTCTGTTTTCTCTTCCACTTTAGTTTCCTCCGCTGGTTTCTTCTCCTCTTCCTTAGGCGGCGTCACCGGAGCAGTGAATGCACGTTTGTTCAGAGCCTCCCTCACAAGCTCCTTAAACTCTTCAAGTGCCTTCTTCTGAACTTCTTCAGCGGTTAAAACAATAACCTTCTCTTCCTCCTTCACCGGCACAGATTTCTCCGCCTCTGTAGTCACAGTTTCCTCCTTCTCCGGCACGGATTTCTCCTCCGATACAGGAGCTGTAACTTCCTCTTTCTCCGCCGTCACCGGAGCAGGAACAGTCACTTCCTTATCAGTCATAGGTTTCTCCGTGGCGGCGACTGCGACGGTGACATCAGCTGATTTCTGAGCCTCTTCTTGAGCCATCTTCTGATTTAAATCGAAATTTTCAAGAAAAAAAAAACAGAGAGAATTGGAAAAGCGAGAAAGAAATTGTAAGTGAGGAGAGAGAGAGGAAGAAGAGGATTTTATAAAAACAGAGGAATTTGGTAATGGAAGGGAACACAGACTGGTCGGAGCTGTTTTTGACAGCTCATTCAAAACGCCTTTCTCAGTGGGTCCCATTTCTTTTTTTTTCTCCAACGGCCGTCTTTTGCTTCACCAATTTTTTTACACTTTCCTAATTTTAACCATTACCTAATTCACTTTTTTTTTTTTGTTACTTAACCTTTCCTTAATTTTTCCCTAGTAAATATACTAATTTAAGTATTAGCATTGATTTTGTTACTATATCTATTTATATCCCTTAAGCGACACTTTTATGAATATATTTTTCATATATTCGTAAAATCTCTGATGATTTTATATTCTGAACATTCTGATTTTATATTTTTGAACATTCCTTGATGTGATGATTTGAATATATTCTACCTCTTTTCTACCCTAGTCTTCGAGATTCTTTCTATGTGCTTAAATAATTGTTCTTTAGTCATTACTTTAAATATGTAATATTTACAATTTCAAATTAGATTAGGGAAAGCAATGTGTGTATTGAGGAGAAAAAGTGGAATCATTTGCCAAACGGAAAGAAAAGGGGTAGCATGCTAGTCATGTTTTTAATAATTTTTATTTTAAAGTAAAGTTCAAATCATGACACCATGTTATATCCTCACACCGGTAGTCATTTTTTTATTCTTATTGTTTTTTTTAACATCTTTTTATTCTTATTGTATCATAGGTAGAAGATACTTTTTAAACATTACAAATGATAGTTTTATTCATCAAAATGAATATAAATATACAATATCTAAACGAATAAAATTTTTATTAATCAACTAGTATCTTTTTTTACCGCAATCTCAAAAAGAAGTTATATAATTCATTTTTCAATAGTCTCACACGGTTCAACTCCGACGTGTAACATCCATATAGCTAAAAAGACATCTAGAGACCACTTCGCACGAAAAGAAATCTCAAATGATTCTATTTGTACATCTATATAACCGTTGTTGATGCCTTGTTGTAACCTACATCTTATGGAATTATTGATTTTAAGTGATTACAAAATCGGATATTAAGGGGAAAATTCCAATAGATTAGAGCTGTCAACCCTACGTTGGCGTTTAACCATTCATGTCATATTTTCTCAATTTTCTATTGGTCGCCGTCGATTAGACTTTTTTTTAGTCACGGTCACTGACTTTTGTTTGCCACCTAATATGAAATCATTGATATATATATATATATCCTAAATTTTTTATAAATAATTGTGTTAATACGTATCCACATCTTGGTAGAGATTGACATATAATTATACATACATTATTATTTTTTAAATGCTGTTGTGTATATGTATTTTCGTGCTATATATAGTAACTTTTTCGAAAATTCAACTAAATTTCCATATTTCATGTGATATTAACTATGCGAGCTGAGCAGTGTTAAATTAAAAAAAAAACTTACGACTAATGAATTTCTCTAAAAAAAAAAGAATCGTATTTATTGATTTAAAAAGAAAAAGAAGAAAAAAACTAGAATCGTATTTACTTTTAAAAATTCGAAAAGTATAGTTAGTACAATAGCGCGGGACCCTAGAGTGATCCGTTAAAAATCCATTAATCGGTTGCTTTTGTCAAAAGAAAAAGAAGAAAGAAAGAAGCTGTTTGGTTGGTTTTGTTCATCGCTGGTGCCATCTTATTATTATACATCTTTGCATTGTATTTAGCTGTTTTATCTCCTTTTTTCTTTTTTCCATAACCCACTTACTTATTTTATATACACATTCTTAACAGATGATTGATGCAATATGCTGTATACTAATTAAGAATTTATTATATTTAATTGGGTGGGGGTTGATCATAAAATTATTTTGACGCTACTAGTTTTTTATTGATGCTAAGATCATCATATGATCTGACTTTTCTTATTTTATTTACACATATTGAGCATACTATATATATGTATAATTATATATATTTTCATTTCTATTTATATACAAAAAGAAGCATTATGTTATTGTCTAAGCAATCATGGAGAGGCTCAAAAAAATGATTTTTTTTTTAAATTATAGATTAGGGGAAATAAATCGCAAAACAGCCTAAAACCATAATTTTTCTGGAGGGGAAAATAACATCCGAATTAACGTCAAGTAACTAATTTTCGTAATTTTTTTGGAAAAAATGTTCCGGAAAGGACGAAACTTCTTTGTCTAACGTGCTTGTGAGGAGGACGTCAGTGAAATTGTTCATCGTACTTCCATGATGATGGTGCGTCATTTGCAACTTAAAGTCAAACTCTGATTTTTATTTTATTTTTTTAACTATCGTTAGCTTAACTTATACAATATTTGGTTAACAAAAAATTATGTTGTGGTTACATCAAGAATATCTCGTTGTGTAAATCCATATCCATTCAAACAAATTCGTTGATGATTAAAAATTTAAAACTACAATTCTGAAGAAACGGAAAAGGTCAAAAGTATTTATATAAATTTCCCCTGCCAGATTACTTATGTTTGTGTTACTTTTTCTACAAGTCTGATATGTGAAAAAAAAAAAAAAAAAAAAAGTCTGATATGTGTAATTTGGGTAGTTGGATGTTAGGCCCAAGTTATATGCCCAAACTCAATGTCATAACATAGCCGAATTTTAAGCCCAATGGTTAAAGTTAAACAGCATGGTTATTTTTTCTATTTTCTTCGTCAAATTTAAGGAATATTGATTGATATAAAATTTACTATTGCTAAAGCGTCAATGAACCCAAGCTATTACCACAAAACGTATAAATCATTTTTTGACATATAATATTTGATTGAGATAGAGAATTTAGATTGAAAATCCTTTAAATTCTTTAGTTTAGATTAATCATCGGTTAGATTATTTTGAATGTGATTTTTCAACATATATTACGCAGGTTTGAATACACGACGACATTATTAATACAAATCATTTGGTCGAATGTGATTCATTTTTGTTCTGTTTTAAAATTGCATTCAATTTAATAATTACTTAAAACATTTTGACTTGTTAGTTCTTTTACCACTATAAAAAAAATATCATTTATTAATTGTAAGTTTGTAACGATTAAGTTCCAGTTGGCCTAAGCCTTTTCATTCATCCCATCCCTCTCACTATTTCCATTCACCTTATTTCTCTCTGTTTTCATTTCACTCAACATTATTAATCAAAATCTCTAGAAAGTTCACTTTTTAGGCTTGTAGACATACGACTTGGCGAAATAGACAATGGAAACGAAGGCGATGGAGCTGAGACTAGCAAGTAGCCAATAGAAGTAATCAAGATGTGCCTGGTTCAGGTTATTAGCAAACCAGCTTACTTGACCGGACTGGCTAGTGGCTTTCTCGATGACCGATACCATGAAGCTACTCAAGAAATTGCCTATGCCTATTACACTTAGGTATAGAGACAGTCCCACACTCCTAAGCTCGACGGGGACTTGTCCGTAAAAGAACTCTTGTAAACCAACCATAGTGAAAACGTCCGAGACTCCATAGAGAACATACTGTGGAATCAGCCAGCAAACGCTCATTGGGATCGTTGCTTTAGGCGAATCAACTAGCCCGTGATCTCGAGCGGTCTTGAGTCTTTTCATCTCGACCAAAGCAGCTATTACCATTGAAAGAATTGAGAGGAAAATGCCGGTGGAAATCCTCTGAAGCGTTGTGATTCCTGCTGGTTTATGAGTGATTGATCTTGCGACAGGGACGAGTACACGGTCGTATATTGGGATGAAGACGAGGATTGCTATGCTTATGAAGCATTGGAGTGTAGCTGCTGGGACTAGAAGTGTTGATGAGATTGTTCTATCCATTGTAGATCCTTGCTTTGTGAAGAAAGTAGGAGACTGTGCATACACAATGCCAAACACTAAACAACACATCCAAATTGGAACGAGACTTAACACCGCTTTTGCTTCGGAGTGATCGGAGTTACTAACCAATGATAAGCCTCGCTGATTTCCATCCTCCAGAGGATAATCTGATGGCTGACTTGTCCATGGAAATCTCAGAGTCAGTGGTGACCGGAGGAAGTGTACCTTCTTCAAGCTCATCGCAGGCGAACGCCATTGGCGTTTGTCTTCCAAAAATATAAAAAGTTTCTTATCCTGTTTTTTTCTTTTTGTGTTGTACTTATTAATTTTTGATAAAGAAGGTAATAATTGAGTATTTCTCGGCAGCATATGTGTTTTGTTTTATTGATTTGAAAAATTATTAGAAAGTGGCTTTGATTACAAAAATAAAATATAATAAAAAAGTGGCTGGGGTAGGTAGTGCTCTGATCATTGATCCATTGTTATTTCGATTTCATAGTTGGAAGTAACTCCAAATTTGTCTTACTATATACGTAACACTTATTCAATTCATAAATGCTAGTATGTAATCCCGATTTGGTTGGTTTGTGAAGTTTCAAAAATGGAAAAAAGCCCAATTCGGTTGGCAGAACAGAGAAAACAATGTTTTAGAAGGTGTTTGGTCTGTTATAGACATACGACTTGGCGAACCACAAGTAGGAGGCTAATCCAATGAAGCTGAGATAAGCCAGTAGCCAATAGTAGTAATCTAGATGAGCATGGTTCAGGTCGTTATCGAACCAACTCCTTTGACCCGACTGGCTCGTGACCTTATCAATGACTGATATTATGAAGCTGCTTAGAAAGCTGCCGACCCCGTATATGCTAAGATTCAGAGCCATACCAATGCTCCTAAGCTCACTAGCGACTTGGTCATAGAAGAACTCTTGCAAACCCACCATTGTGAACACGTTTGAGACTCCACAGAGGACATACTGCGGAACCAACCACCATACGCTCATCAGTATTGTGACGTCATCCCGAGCGGTTTGGAGCCTTTTGGTCTCGACCAAGGCGGCTACTACCATAGCAAGAATGGATAGGAAAATCCCTGTGCCAATCCTTTGAAGAATTGTGATTCCTGATGGATTCTGAGTGAAGGATCTTGCGACTGGGACAAGTAGACCGTCGTAGATTGGTATGAAAACAACTATTGATAGGCTTATGAAACTCTGGAGTGTAGCTGCAGGGACTAAGAGTCCTGGTGAGATTGACCTATCCATTGTGGCTCCTTGTTTTGTGAAGAAAGTAGTGGATTGTGCGGATACAATGGCATAGACTAAGCAAGTCATCCATATTGGAACAAGCCTAAGTACCGCTTTCGCTTCTTCGATTTCACCCAAGTTACATGAAATCGATGCTCTATCGAGGAATCTGCATAGTATCCAAGAGAAACCGTTCAGTTCATAAACTTATAACATATTTAACGAAGTAGTTAATTATGTTACCTGAATTGCTTAGAACTTTGGTGAGAAGGGAGGAGAGTTTCGTTCGGGTTAGCTGTATCGAAATCTGGTTGTCTTCTGTTCTTTAAAGCCGCCATGAAAACACGACTGATTCTAGCAAGAGGGTTTTCATTTCCTTCTCTTTTAATACTAAAGCGGTAAGAGGTAATTCCAAGGAGGAAGAGAAACAGAGCAAGTAACATGGAAACACTTGGAATACCAAATCCTAAGAGCCAGCTAACATTCTCTTGAATGTAGTTAGAGACCACACGACTCGTCAATATGCTAATACAGTTTCCAAACATCAACCAGTTGAAGAAAGAACTCTTAGCTTTTGCCTCTTTTTGATCATTTCTATCGAATTGATCCGCTCCAAATACCTTAATACATGGGAGGTAACCACCTTGTCCTATTGCTACAAGATATAGAGAACAGAAAAAGAGAGTCACTTGAAGCTGAGAAGCACATGAGACTCGTTGATTTTGATCTTGACAGTGAGAAGGAATCATGGCTGAAAACGTCAGCAACCCAAGTCCCTGTTTGTTTTTGTTTCAACTTAAAATTATAACAACAACAATAACGAAACTTTTGGTAATAGCAATGTTTGAGAGGAAAATGTTATATACCAAGATATAGAGACAAGATGAGATGATGATAGTACGAAAACGACCAAGAAACGAGTCAGCGATAAAACCCCAGAGTAGCGGCAAAAACGACACCGTTCCAATCCAAGCGTTAACATTGGCTGCAGCTGTAGCTGTTGACTCACCCAATGGTCCTGTCAAGTACATTATCAGGTTTGACGATATTCCGTAGTAAGCAAATCGCTCCGCCATTTCTGAACCTACAAAAATTGTTAGATAAAGAAAATGAATGAGTATATTATTTGGTGCGACCGTGTGAGTAAGTAACTCCATTAGGCTTATACTTACCAATGATGAGCCTCGCCGATTTCCATCCACCGGAGGAGAATCTGACAGCTGCGTTTCCTCGATAGTCAATAGAACCCTCATGAGTGGTATGTCCGAGCTCATCGGCCACGGCAGCGTCGGTGATGATAGCCATTGTTTTGATAGATTGGTTTTGACTCTTCTTTAGGAATACAGACAAATGGTTTTTTGTAAATATATGTAATATATGTCAGAAAGATTATTCATTATAAGAGATCAAATCTTGGCACGTCATTGGCTTCGCTGGCAAGTCATATTGACTTATTGATAAAACCAAGATAACAATTTAGTAAATTAGTAGTAACGCGTACAGCATATGTACTTTGTTTATTCTTTTCTGTTTGTCGAGAGTCGTTAGAACATGTCGGAAAGATTATTAGTAGTAAAAGGCACCCAAAAAAAAAAGATTATTAGTAGTAATACAATAATTTAAAACTAAATAGCCCTCGTCAGATTCTGGGCTTGACTGGCTTAAACGCGGCTGTTGCAGTTGCGGATGCGGGAGTTTTTGGAAGCAGGTGGTTAAGGTTTTAAAGGTTATTAAGCGTTTTTTGTACAACTGGTTTAACAATTAGAAACAAATGCGTTTGTGAGAAATTACTGATTGGTTGACACCGGTTGCGGTTGCTATTTAACATTATCAAATATATTTAAAATAAATAATTTATATATAAAAAATTGTATTAATATAATCAAAATTTAAAAATAAATTTTAAAACAAATTTCAGAATACCAAATTAAAATTATTTATTTAAGAGGTTTGAAACATTTTTTATTTAAAATATATTTGTATACTTATAAATATATTTTACTTTAGTTAATACATATATAAAGCATTTCAGAATTTATTATAGTAATTTTGATTTTTTTTAAATTGTTTTGATTTTTTTTTGGTAAAATTTTATTAGTATTATAAATTAAAAAATTAAAAAAAAATTTTAACCAACTGGAACCGTCCGCAACCGCAAACGTTAGCTAGAAAAAACTTTTGAAATCTAGCGATTTCAAGCAGTCTAGAATGATATGTTGTGATTTCTATGATTGTTATTAAACGCTTGCAACCGCAACCATCTGTAAATGCTGCGTTTGTGGATAGTAGCGGATTAAGCAAGAACACATGCCAGCGTTTGGGCCATAAAAATATATGGGCTCCTAGTTTTAAGTTTAACCCATCTCTTCTCCTTTTCGGCATCTTATTTATTGCCCATAACCCAAAGTTTTATTGCAGTCCGTTTGCGTGTTTGATGAGAGAGCATTTTTAATCGTTAAGAAGTTTTTTCAGTCTATTGCAAATGCTGTGTAAGAGAAAAAGAGATACTCTAAAATTGCCCCTCAAACATGGGGTAGATGGAAACATGATGTGTCAGAATTTTAACCCTAAATATTTTTGCAAGTGCACAGACAATCGCAGTAGTATAGAGGGTATCGAATCCACAGAGATCAAGGTTACACTATGAAATTATGAGATTTGTAAATAAAACTAAGATAAAAGATATGCAAGTAAATAAAAACGGTAATAAATCAATAAAGAAAAGCACTAGGTCAAGGTGTTTTGCTGGTGATTCGGAAACAAGGCTGAGTAACTATTCAGGGGCTAAGTAACTACCGGTCTAGAACTCAAACATAAATAAATGTCGCCCCACTCTCGTAATGTATCAACAACTTTATCTAACAACCTAGATACCGAAACTCTCGTCTGGACCTAGCGAAGACGATAAGCATTAACGAATGGGTTCAATCTGTTCACAATCAATCGCAACAATCAACTCTCGCTGGTTACGCACCAATTGCTCACCAATGATTTATCTAGCAACCTAGAGCACTCTCGTGAATAAGTTTAACCTAAAAGCATAGACTAAGTGGCCAGTTTAATCTAAGCATTACGAATCCCTATTGGCGAAGACATATAAATTCCATTCCTATTTGTGCTCAGCCATTAACATTCTAAATCACCATTGAAAACCTTAACCTAGCTGGGGATCTACTCACACATGGCGAATCCAAACACAACAAAGCAATAAGACGAAATCATGATTCTTATTAAAGAGAATAAGGTTCAGGAAAACTTCTCAAAACAAAGTCGTGGTCTGATTGACAAGAGGAGAGAATAGATCCAAGGTTGAAGTAGCAAAATCCAAAGTGATATAAGCAAGAGGTAGAAGAACTAAGGGGAAAAATCCTCAAAACCAAAAGAACGTAGAATGAAAAGTAAAAAAAACGAAGCTCCTCCTCTCGAGGCGGCTGGACCTTTTATTATTATATAAATAAATAAAAAATGCATCCCTAGGTAAAATAGGTTAGAGCAGGTGCTCGCCAGGTCCAGAGCAGGTGCTCCCGCGGCGAAAAATCGACTTTTGGCTCAAAATTGCCTCTTTTGCTCCAATGTGATCCAATATCTTCAATCCATGCTCCAAAGCCTTCAAATACCTGAAAAGACACAAAAGAAACTAGAAAAGACTCGAAAACAAGATAAAAAGACTAGTTAAAATGGGACAAAATACTAATATATCAACTCCCCCGGACTTAGACCTTTGTTTGTCCGCAAACAAAACAAGATCAAGAACAGAGAAGAGGTTTTAAAAATCACGGAAACTCACTTGCTTGTTGGAAAAATAAATTCGGACTTCATACCTTCTTCACTGGACCTTAGGACATGTACCGTAATTAGCTGTGGGGTTCATAACCTAACCTTAATAACTCACAACCCAACAGAATTTTCGGAATTCCCACTGTCATCTCTTACATAGATTAATGAAAATAAAAAGTACAGTGATCTTACCAAGGGAAATCGGCCCAAAGGGTGCTGACTTCTTCTAACCGAAGACTCTCTCCCGCATGCTCTTCTCTTAACTCTTTCCTTTTCCGAACACAACAACATATTTTTTTACTGAGGCTTTGCCTCACAGCCATCATTTTTCTGATGCTTCTTCTTATTACTATTTTTTTTTATAGGAGGAATCTCCATGAGGTCACAAAGGATACACGGATCTACGCATCATCCCTTGGTTCACTTTGAAACTTTTAGTTTCCCTTACAACAAGCTTTCCATGAGGTCACAAAAGATACACGGGTTTACGCATCATCCCTTGGTTCACTTGAACTTGAACTCTTTTTTCTTTTTCCTTTGAACTCTTTTTTCTTTTTCCTTTTTTTTTTTTAGAATGTCGGACCGAGAGGAGAGTTAGAGAGAAAAGAGCATACTTTGTGGAGAGTTGCGGTGTCTTTTATGGTTCGAATAGGTCTTGCCCAATAGACATCAAATCCCTGAGAAAGAAATTAAAAGTCAAGATTAGAAACCAAATAAAAATTAGAGATGACATTGGTTCAACCTATTTCCCGCTGTGTGTGACCTTTGGGGAATATTTAATCCGCCCAATGCCTTTCCGACACAGAACTTTGGCCAAACTGTGAGTCATACAAGTAATCCTTAGTCCGAAAATAAATTCAATAGATCAAGTTCATAATTCCCCAACAAATTTTACTCAATAAAAATAAAAATAAAAACTGACACTTAGCTGCAAGCAGCTGGACCTGATTCAGACCTAGACAAAGAAAAAGACGAAAGACACAAAAATAAGACTCAAAGACAAAGAAAAATAGTTAGTAGCAGACCTCTTCTCCAGATTTAAATCACACCGTCCCCGGTGTGAAAAAGAACTGAAGGATTGGCTGAAAAATGAAAAAGATAAAAATGGAAAATACAATGGTAAAAGAAAGTGTGGATAGAATTCACCGCATTGTAGCGGTGTCCGGATCATCACAGCCGGCTCTTCGCTTCCATTGTCGCCAGAGCTGGCTCGTGTCGGAGGTCTTGGGTGAAGGCTGGGGCTATGTGTGCAGGATTGGATTTCAACTTCTGTTCCGGTTTTTGCATGTGGAGCACCTTAGCAGAGCATGTGCTCTCGAACGGGTGCGGGGTGCTCACCAATTTTTCCTTTTTTTTTTTATGTAAACTAAAAACAAAATTAGTAATAAAAGCAAATTTAGAAAAATATGTACAGAATCTTACCGGTGGGTCGCCTCCCACCAAGCGCTTGTTTAAGGTCTATAGCTTGACCTATGTACGAAAGGTGTTAATCATGAGAATCAAAAAGTTGGGCTAATGGTCCTTTGGTCCTTCTCCTGTTAAGGCAATAGATAATTTCTGCAAAATCACGCATAATTGCCTATGGTAGATAGACAAAATATTCACCAATGAAGTTTACTACAATTGTAGCATATATCTTGAAATATTCTTGGATGATTGAATGCCCAACAGAATCAAATCTATTTAATGGAAAAATAAAGTCAACTTTAGGAGTAAACGAGTTCATCACAGAATAGTCAACTTCATCTTCAACAACTTTAGGCAACTGAATATCCTCAAAATTATGAATTAGAAGGGTTGAATCGCATGTACCTTTTAGTTGGATTGGTGGAACCCAATATATTACCTCTTTAAGTTCATGAGCTTCCATTATCTTCATGCACTTTGTATCTTCCAAATCTTTCTGAGTTTCCTTTGAAGAAACTGGGTAAGGGACCCTAGGCATGTAGACTCGCTCTGGAAGAGTTTTTGTAGATTTGGATGGAGCACCCTGTCGGAGCACGTGCTCCGGAGCAGAATTGGGATGCTCGATAGTTTTGGTCTGAGAATCAGCTGGAGTCATTTTAACCTGTATTCCTGAGTGTGAATCATGTTCCATCAGTATTTCTTCTGTGGCCAGAGCTTTCCTTTGGGTATTGTGCTCTATAGCACTCTCCTTATCTTTCTTCGCGGTTTTAGGACTAATTGGCGATGTCAACACTCTTCCACTTCTAAACTCTACGAAGTTGACATACTCATACCTGAGATTTATAGGAGGTACTGGGTAAGGAACCCTGGGTACATAAATTCACTCTGGCAAAATTTTTGGAATTTTCGCTGGAGCACCCTGTGGGAGCAGGTGCTCGGGAGCAGAATTGGGGTGCTCGGAAATTTTTTTCTCATAATCGATTGGAATACTTCCCAGAGGTGTTCCTGAGCTTGAACCAATCTCAACATGTCTATTCTTCACAGAAAAATCGCTCTCTTGAGCCTGATGTTCGGTAACCTTTTCCTTAGCCTTTTCGTGGGAGGTTGTCCTCGTAGGCGGTACCAGCAACTTTCCACTCCTCAACTCTAAAGCATTCACATGACATTCATTCCTGGACAATTCTCCTTTACCTGGAAGAGCTCCAGCTGGTCTCTTAAATGCCTCGGCGGTTTGAGCTACTTGTATATCTAGCTTGTTCACATGCGCCGTAACAGCCTCATACTTAGCATTCAGATCAGTGTACATGTGATCTACCTTGGCATTAATCTCAGTATACGCCTTCTGTTGGTTTACCATGAGTTGCTGCATAAGACTCTTCAACTCATCTTGAGATGTAGGCGCGGAGACAGCTTGTGGTGGTGTAGCGAATTGGGTGTTTTGTTGTTGGTTTCCTCCTTGGAACCGATTCTGATTCTGATTAGGGACGTACTGCTTCCCTTGAGTGTTTCTGGAGTAAAACTTTTGAAAACCCTGAGCTTGGGGTAACTGATTCATAGCCCCTCCTTGCTGTGGATAAACCTGATCGTGTGCGTTCTCGATGTTGGTGCTTTGGTAAGAAAGGTTCGGGTGGCTCCAATAGTTTGAGTTGAACCCATGGTTCTGCATATATTCATGTCCACTCATGTGATTAACTTTTTGTATACCAGCATCATTATCTTCTTCAAACTCTTGAAAAATAGGTGCATCCCCATTCTCTTCCACAAACTTAACCGGTCTTTGATTCTCGCGTAGAAGGATGTTTACCTTCGCTGTAAGCTCCTCAATCTTCTGAGTGTCTACACTATTGACTTTCCTGGACCTATCATACTCAGGAGACCTATTGCTAGAGCTCGAAGCAAGGTTCTCAATCAGCTCAAAAGCACCATCTCTAGTCTTCGTCATAAAATCGCCATTACTGGCCGCATTCAGCGTATTCCTATAATCCCACTCAACACCATCATAGAAAATTTCCAGAATCTGCTCGTTCTTGAATCTGTGGTGAGGACACTCTCTGAGATATTCCTTCAGCCTTTCCCAAGCCTCACAAAAAGCTTCCCCGCAATGCTGTTGGAATGAAGATATCTTGTTCCTCAAGGATGCGGTTTTTGACTTGGTGTAGAAGTGATTCAAGAATGATGCTCTACATTCAGCCCATGTCTTCAACGAGCCCGGTGGTAGTGACTTCAGCCATCGAGATGCCTTGTCAGCAAGTAAAAACGGAAACAACTTGCACTTCAAGAATTCACTTGGTATTCCCTTAGAACCCGTGGTGCTGCAAATTTCCTCAAAATTCTCGATGTGATCTATGGGAATTTCAGCTGGGAGCCCATGGAAAAGATGTTGCTTCACCAACAAAATCAATTGAGGTTTGATTTCGAAGTCTTGCCGCTGAATGGCTGGAGGTGTGATGGCGGCTCGGTTATGGTATTAGGCATGTGGATAGTCCGAGTCTCCAATACCAGGCTGCAGTTGCTGAACCTCTTGTCTATCTCTTCGTAGTTGCTCCATCTCAACCCGAATCATTTGTAACTGAGCAGCCAGTCCGTTATCTTGCTCACCCATGTCAGCGGTAATGAGTCCACTGGTCATGCACCTGAAACATAAAAAGAAAGGAAAAAGAAAGAATTAGTAGTTTCTTAGACTGAATTTAAAATAAAAAATCAAAGGTAACGCAATTGGTCCCCGGCAACGGCGCCAAAAACTTGATGTGTCAGAGTTTTAACCCTAAATATTTCTGCAAGTGCACAGACAATCGCAGTAGTATAGAGGGTATCGAATCGACAGAGACCAAGGTTACACTATGAAATTATGAGATTTGAAAATAAAGCTAAGACAAAATATATGGTTGATTTCGAAACAGAATTGCAAGTAAATAAAAGCGGTAATAAATCAATAAAGAAAAACACTAGGTCAAGGTGTTTCGCTGGTGTTTCGAAAACAAGGCTGAACAACTATTCAGGGGCTAAGTAACTACCGGTCTAGAACTCAAACATAAATAAATATCACCCCACTCTCGTGATGTATCGACAACTTTATCTAACAACCTAGATACCGAAACTCTCGTCTGGACCTAGCGAAGATGATAAGCATTAACGAATGGGTTCAATCTGTTCACAATCAATCGCAACAATCAACTCTCGCTGGTTACGCACCAATTGCTCACCAATGATTTATCTAGCAACTTAGAGCACTCTCGTGAATAAGTTTAACCTAAAAGCATAGACTAAGTGGCCAGTTTAATCTAAGCATTACGAATCCCTATTGGCGAAGACATATAAATTCCATTCCTATTTGTGCTCAGCCATTAACATTCTAAATCACCATTGAAAACCTTAACCTAGCTGGGGATCTACTCACATATGGCGAATCCAAACACAACAAAGCAATAAGATGAAATCATGATTCTTATTAAAGAGAATAAGGTTCAGGAAAACTTCTCAAAACAAAGTCGTGGTCTGATTGACAAGAGGAGAGAATAGATCCAAGGTTGAAGTAGCAAAATCCAAAGTGATATAAGCAAGAGGTAGAAGAACTAAGGGGAAAAATCCTCAAAACCAAAAGAACGTAGAATGAAAAGTAAAAAAAACGAAGCTCCTCCTCTCGAGGCGGCTGGGCCTTTTATTATTATATAAATAAATAAAAAATGCGTCCCTAGATAAAATAGGTTGGAGCAGGTGCTCGCCAGGTCCGGAGCAGGTGCTCCCGCGGCGAAAAATCGACTTTTGGCTCAAAATTGCCTCTTTTGCTCCAATATGATCCAATATCTTCAATTCATGCTCCAAAGCCTTCAAATACCTGAAAAGACACAAAAAAAACTAGAAAAAACTCGAAAACAAGATAAAAAGACTAGTTAAAATGGGACAAAATACTAATATATCAAAACACCAACAACTTGGCTTTAAAAGAGTACAAGGCATACATGAAAGTGACTTGGTGAGTGTATGCCAATTGCAGGATTGCAAGAATATGTTTTGTAACAATGTGTTCAAAAGCAACTCTTTATTGAACATAGTGATTGTCGATATTTATGTGTTTACGCGGTCAGATTGGCATTCAAAATTTTCCTTCAATACTAGCCTCTTAGTATTCTCTTGTTCTCCTTGCCTCTCCTTCGTAAAGTATCAATTTGTCGATTACTTATTTCCCTTGTAAAATAGTATTAATAATTTAATATCATTTGTTTTATATAATTAGATATTTTGGACTGTGATTAAAATATTATATGCAATTACAAATCAATCGTTTTCTGCTAGTTGTTATTAAACTTTATAGGTAAATTTTAAATAAATAACTATTTTATATAAAAAATTAAACCATCTTACTTTATCAAAAATAATCCAAAACATCTGTTATGATAGTTTTTCGTTAAGAAAATCGTTTCATAAAAAATATCATTACTCTATCATTGTTTCATAAAAAATATCGTTAAGAACATCGTTTTACATTTCAATGTAATTTTTTAAACAAAAATCTTAATTTATATTTTACTCAAATTGAATTGAAAAATAAAGTCAAAATTATCTAATTAGTGATAGAATAAATAAGAGCACTTTTTTATAATTGATAGTTTTTTTAAAACAATATTTTTAAGTATATATTTATTATTGACACAATAGAATTTTATTGACAATTAACAATTCAAATTAAATATATTTTGACCTAACAATCTAACGTATTAAATGCGTCATATGTATCTCAGTATTTCACAGATAAGAAGCATCAAGCATGTCAATACCATAACATTTATGTTATACAAGGCTGGGGCGGCTCGAAAATGGACTCACAACCATATCAAAACTATTATTATACTTTTCACATATGTTTTACTAAATGAATGTTATAGTTTAGGATTTCAAGTTTAAGACGTACGTCTAGTTTTTTAAAGTGATTTATAAATATTTTTGGATTTTTTTCTTTACATATTTTTTATATGGACATCGATTTTATTGAATAAATGTTAGGGTTTAAGATTTTTCAAATTTTGGACGTCAAATTATAGCCCTAGGACATAATTTTATTTTTCTTTTTCTTTTATATGTTTTGGATTTTTTTTGCCTCAGCTTTTTTTTTTTATCAACATGCCCCCATATTATCCCATACTATTGAGTAGACATTTTTGAACTTTAGAACTTTTCTTCTAATCAAACAATTTCGGAAATTCTTTCAGTAAAAACCTCGTATTCGGATATGTGCATTCGTTTTTTTTGTTCAAACATGTGCATATACATACATCATACTTTATTGGCATATATATATGCATTTCCTATTTTTCTGGTAATCCTACATGATCAGACAAGATAGTTCCTAAACATACATTTCAATCGTGTCTTACTCTGTCAAGCATCTCTTCCTTATCTCTTTGATTTTGGCAAAAGAAAAGTATCACAGATTTAATTCGGATCAATACTTTTTTGTTTTCTTGAAAATGACAAACATATACATGAGAAGTACCTATGTCGTTAATTTTCTTGATTAACAAGAAAGTTCGATCGTACTACTGGTAGCAGGATCCATTTTTTTTGGATCTTGCAGTATAAAACTCGAACACGGACATGTGCATACTTATTGGAGATATATATATAGTTCCTTCCATATGCACATGCCATAATTAAAAATGAAAAGGAAAAAGGCACTCGCTACACATAGATATTTCTTGAACACACACATTAATACACATTTTTAATCGTTTAAGTCGTCATTTTCTCATTAATTTTGGCAGAAGAAAAGTAGTTGACGACTCTTGTTTGGATCAATTTATTTGTTTTGAATGAACATGAAAAAACAATATAAGTACGCTATGTCATAAGAACACACGACATTGTGATTTTACGTTGGAGTAACATAGTGTACGTGTTTCACCATGTTGAAGAAGAATAAATTGATCCAATTTACAAAAGTCGGCAACTACTTTTCTATTGAGAGAAGGATGATTTAAACGATTAAAATGTGTGTTCCGGTGGCATCATAATAATCATAATTTTGTGTCAAGATCATAATTTTAAGTTGGAATGACATCATAGTTCATTTTAATCGTCCTTCTTTCTTTAAATTTGGCAGAAGAAAAGTATTACTCAAAAAATAAAATAAAATAGCCTTTGAGCGGCGTGTCTTCTCCCAACCAAAACCCTAAGCGACCAAAACAAGAGAATTCCGATCTCTTTTTCCGGCGAGCGGTGGTTCTCACCGCTGCCGGAAAAGGAACTCACGCTGTCTCCTTTTCCTTCCTCAGTTACTTACTCATGGAGATTTCACGGTGGCGATCCTAGATCTTGGTTTTAGCTCACTCTTGGAAACATCGGATTCGACTTTAGTGTGCCCACGGTGGTTCGTCTCTCGCTCTCCCTCTCCTGGATCCTCGAGGACGGGATCTTTGGTTGATTGTTTGAGTAAATTTTTATTATAATTCTTTTAAAATAAATGATTATAAACTGTAAAATTTAAGCTCAAAGATATTATTATTCTTAATCACGGTAAGCAAATGCGATGTAATATAACTACTTGCATTAGATGCTAGCAACTAATAAATCACATAATTATAAGTTGTTTTACCATAATATTTAGTACTAGTTGTGACAGTGCTATTACTAAAATTTGTCGCACCGCCACCAAATCATAAGAGCATCTATATTGGTAAAGACTCATGTGAGTCTCTACAAATTTTAAAAACAAAGTTTTAACAACAAAAAAAAATTGACTAATAGGAAAAGATATGTGGGAGATGAGTCTCTTCCACTAATGAGAATGTCTCTCAAACAAACTCATCTCTCACATGTCTTATTTCTATTGATCTAATTTTTTGTTCTAAATAAAATATTATTTTTAAAATTTGTAGAGATTGGCATGCTCTAATTAACCTTAAATGTAAAGAGAGGCAGATGAAGTATTGAAGAGTTGGGACCTTAAGGACACATATTTGTTGAAAAGTCTTAAGACAATGACAACTTTAGTTTTAGCCTCATATATATTTTGTCAAATCTACAAAGATGAGAGAGATGAAAAAGATTTTGCAAAATAAAATAGTGAGATAAACGCAAAACGTTTTTTTAAAGGAAAAACGTTTTTAGATAGTTTGATTTATAGAACCAATTTTTCTTTTTTTCTGGGGGAAAGATTTATAGACCAATATTTTCCACAACCTCTTTTAAATACAATAATATTGATAGCTATGGCTTAGCACGTATATATAAACCAACCATACATGGTAGAATCATTCATATAAACAGCCAAACAAAAAAAAAAGATATGGCAATGGAGAAGCAAGTGACTGCCGGAGAGGTGCAGGTGAGCCCGTTTTCACGGCTGTTCAGCTTGCAGGGTTTCGATTGCTTCAACATCGTAACCATTGGATTCAAAAATGAAGCCAATCCATCTACACTTATTGAAGGCTTCAAGAACACATTGATTAACCATCCACGCTTCTCTAGCATACTAGTAATTAACACACACACACACAAACATACCCCAAACTGTTTTTAATTATTTTCCATAAAGACAATTGGAATCTCAAATGCCCTAAGTTTTTTTTTTGTCATATATAATATAGGAATTTGCTATAATGATGGCAAAACGTTCAACGTCAAGATGGGGAAACTCAATTGGTTATGCTATGATTCCGCTATGGCTGAGGCCTGAAAATGATATATTTGAATACATCCGACGAGCTAAAACTATTATGGATCGGAAAAAACTCTCCCTTGAACCTCTATTTTCCTATGTATTACTCAAATTGACAGTGGAAGTTTTCGGATTTAAGGTGAGATACTACATCAATCGTAATTATTTTGATAATTTCAGATCTGTTATATATCTATGAATGATGTAAAACAGGCACTCAAAAATCTTGCTACGAGAATTTTCGGTCGCTCAGCAATCATATTGTCAAATATTCCCGGTCCATCCGAAGAAATAAGCATTTTCGACCATCAAATATCTTATGTTGCCGCGAGTATATCAGGTGTTCCACAGGTATTACACCCAATATCTTCCTTGAAACCATTGTCAAAGACTCAAAACTCATAACCTTTTCTTTAGATCTCCTACCATTATTATATCTATATATTATGAGTAGGGAAGATTGACATTTTTAATTATATTTTGTTTCTATTAAATAAATATGGTTATTAATTTCCAATATAAACTAAGAAAATCAGTAAAAATGCGTAGATATATTTTGGAAAGACTCTAAACAACAATCATGTCGAATAATCCTAAAACAGTAAACAACTATGATATGAAACAAAAAAGAGCTTAGAAATGAAAATAACTAAACGCCGTCCTTATTATTACTATATCATAGTAGTGAGTCTTTTGACTGCATGGGTTTAAACGAATAAAACCTTAATCGACATAAACTAACAATATGTTGTTTGTTGGACCAGGCACTCATTATCCACATACAAAGTTATGTAAACAAAGCTATCATCAATCTTGGAGTTGATCTCGACGTGATTCCAGACCCTCATCATCTTTGTGATCTCATAGTCGAATCTCTTCACATGATGAAATCCACTGCCGAAGAAACAAATTCTCACTACAAGAAATCAACCGCAATTCCGACGGTATTTCCGACGGAATTAATATCCGTCGGAAAATACCGACGGAATTCCGACGGATTTTTGACGGATTTGAAAATTTTAATATCCGTCGGAAATCCGTCGGAATTCCGTCGGTATTTTCCGACGGATTACCATCCGTCGGTTCCTGTCAGTAATCCGTCGGTTTACCGTCGGAAATTTCCGACGGATTCCGACGGATTAATATCCGTCGGAAAATTTGAACGTTAATATAGCCGATGTTATAGCCGTTATTATAGCCGTTAAATTCCGACGGATTTCCGACGGCTTTCCGACGGAAAGCGTTATTATATATATGTTACCATACTTCTCCATTCAATCACAACAACAAAATTCTACCCAATAATTCTTTAAAAATCGTGTAGAGAGAGATGTCATCTTCTAGAGATTTCAGATCGTGGATGGATGAAGAAATGTTTGATCCGGAGTCGAAGTTATTAAACGATGGTTATGCACGAGGTATATGCGAGTTCATGGCCGTTGCTGGAAATCAACCACGAGTGAAAACAAGTGGTAAGATGAAATGTCCATGTTCAATTTGTCGAATTCTCGTAATGTTAAGATAGAATTAGTATGGCATCACTTGTATAGCAATGGATTTATGCTGGGTTACAAGATTTGGTATCTACATGGAGAAAGAAATTTTGAATATGGTAGTAGTAGCGATGAACCCTATGTTGCGGATAGCTTATGAGAACATAGAGCGGAAGTAGGTTTTGGTGTTGGGACCGTTGAGATGGTGAATGATGCGTTTAGAGAATTTGTCTTCGACCATAATAGATGAGGATAGGGTTGAAGAACCAAATGTAGAAGCTAGAAGATTTTTTGATATGTTAGACGAGCGAAGCAGCCATTATATGATGGGTGTAGAGATGGTCATTCACCTTTATCATCTGCTAGTAGAATGATGACCATTAAGACGGACTTCAATTTGGCGGAGGAATGTGTTGATGCGATTGCAGATATGGTGAAAGATCTTTTGCTCGAAGATAATCTTGCACCGCATCATACTACGAGGTACATAAACTTGTAGGTGGTCTTGGTTTGCCGTGATCAAGTAATTGATGTGTGCATCGACAATTGTATGATATATTGGAGAGAAGATGAAGACAGGAGAAGTTGTCGATTTTGTCGTAAACCACGGTTTCAAGATACTAGTGGGAGAGTTCCAATTCCATTTAAACGTATGTGGTACTTACCGTTGACTTCGAGGTTGAAGAGGTTATATCAATCTGAGCGCACGGCGAGCAAATGAGATGGCATGCGAACATCGTCAAGATGGAGAGATTACACATCCGTCGGACGCTAAAAGCGTGGAAACATTTTCAATCCATGTATCCGGATTTTGCGAGAGAAGAAATGTGTACAGGGTTATGTACAGATGGTTTCAACCCATTTGGAAAGCATGGAAGGCAGATTCGTTGTGCCCGTAATCGTAACACCGCATAATTTGCCCCCTGGTATGTGCATGCGTCGAGAGGTTTTATTTCTCTCTGTTCTTGTTCCCGGCCCTGAGCAGCCAAAGAGATCACTAGATGTATTCCTCCAGCCATTGATCTATGAGTTACAAATGCTATGGAGTCACGGTGCTGAAGTGTTTGCTGTTTCGCGGGCGGTTCTTATGTGGCCCATTAGCGATTTTCCCGCATATGGAATGTTATCTGGATGGACAACTCATGGAAGACTATCGTGCCCATATTGCTCGACAACACAGATGCATTCCAATTGAGGAACGGAAGAAAGTCGTGTTGGTTTGATTGCCATAGAAGGTTTCTACCGATGGAGCATCCGTATCGTCGGTCTAAAAACTTTATTTCTCGAAAAATAAACAAGTGTTTGAAGCTCCAATTGATGAGGAAGACGGCTGTATATTATTGGAGCAGTTGAGAGATTTTGGTGCTCCGATGACTTCGAATGTGGAGGTAATGGACATGAAATTGTTACGGAGCCGGGAAGTTCATAATTGGCACAAGAAGAGTATCTTTTGGGAATTGCCTTCTTTGGAAGGACCATTTATTGAGGCACAACCTCGATATGATGCATGTTGAAAAGAACTTCTTTGATAACATAATGAATACGGTTTTAAATGTCCCGGGAAGACAAAAGACAATCTGAAGTCTAGGTTGGACTTGGCAGAGATTTGCGATCGTGATTTTCTTGAAATTCTTCCCAATGGTAAATATCCTTTTGCTCCGTCTTGGTTGGATGCACAAAAGAAAAAAGAATTTTTGATTGGATTCAAGACGATGTCAAATTCATCGATGGATATGTATCTAATCTGCGTAATGCGAATCGACGATGGTGAAGGAAAGTTTATCGGAATGAAGAGTCATGATTGTCATGTTGTGATGCAGCGACTTCTTCCATTCGCTTTTGCGGAGCTCCTTCATAAAGATGTTTATGAAGCAATTGCAGGTATAATTATTTTCATGTGTATTTTAAAAATTATTGATATTTTTATTTTATATATATTTAAATTTGTGTTTTTTTATTTGCAGGAGTTGGTGCTTTCTTTCGGGATTTATCCATGAGAACACTTACACTTGAGGGGATTCGCAATTTAGAAGCCAATATACCCTTGATCCTTTGCAATCTTGAGAAGATATTTCCGTCCTTTTTTGATGTTATGGAACATCTTCGATCCACCTCCCCCATGAAGCCGCACTTGGTGGTCCTGTTCAATTCCGTTGGATGTATCCTTTTGAGCGGTACATGTTCCATCTTAAGAAGAAGGTTAAAAATTTAAGTGGAGATGAGGGGTCAATTGTGGAACGGAGCAACAACGAAGAAACCTCACATTTTGCAGAATATTACTTTCCATCGGAAGTTAAATACGAAGAGTAAACGTCCTGCTCGCCACGATGATAGAGGTGAGAAAGCCATGTATCCATTGGTGGTCCCTGACTTGTTTTCGCAAGTTGGTCGAGTAAGTGGAAAAGGGAAGAAACGCAAATTTTCACAACAGGAGTGGACTCACTTGCATAAGTATATCGTAACAAATTGTGAGGAGATGGTGGAGTACGAAAGGTAAAAAACTAAATCTATTTAAATACTAAATTATTTTTTACAACCAACTAATAGGAACCAAAGGTTATATAATGTTGTTTGATTTCAGGCTTTACATGGCAATAATCGTAGCCATTTTCCGAAAAAAAACGAAGAAGAACTTGAACTGCATAAGGAGAACGATTATATTACTTGGTTACAATTTTACGTAAGTAGGCTATAATAGTAATATATAAATGCGAAATTATTATGTTAGTGTTTTATATTAATTTTGTCGATATTATTTTCTTAGGTTAATGAAGGAATTAGAGGTGGCTCAAGTTTTCCGACATGGTTAGTAGAGTTAGTAACTGGCCCAATCTACATTGCGACCTCATATCCTAGGTATTGCAGTAGGGGATTTGCGTTTAGGATTCACGATGAAGGAAGGTCAAGACCAACTGCAGATTATGGGATTTCGCTCAATCTGGTGATGTTGTCTACTACGGGATTCTGAAAGAAATATTGCTAGTTCGCTACCGGGGATGTTGGACATGAGGTGCATTGTTTTTATGTGTGAGTGGTATGATCCAGAAGTTGGGCATGGGGTTAAGGTGAACCAATTTGGCGTCACGTCGATAGAATTCTAGAAGAAGACTTCAGACGTATGACCCATTCATCCTAGCATCACAGGCAGACCAGGTTCGGATATTTTAATAAACATTTTATTAAAGTTTTGGGATTCTATTTATCTTTTATTTGACTTCATAACTTACATTTGTTTTTTTTAGGTATGCTATATTCGTTATCCTAGGGTAACACGGCGTTCAGATCCTTGGATTACAGATGACTCCAATTAATCCAAGAGGCAAAATTTATGGAGTTTCTGAGCACGATGCTTTACAACCAACTATAAGTGTTCCAATGGATCATGTTGAGCATTCTTTTGATACATTCCTTGTGGTTGATTTGTCGGAAATTGGTGATGATAGAGTTCATTCAGAATCTGAGGAAGAACTTGGAGAATTTGATGAGGCCGAAGACGATATTCCTTCAGAAGGATCATTATCTGATTCAGATTAGTATTTGAACCGCAAACTTTTGTTTTTATTTGAATTTTGTATTTTAATTTGTAATTTAAATATTACATTTTATAATAATTAAAACCATAACTTACATTAATAAATAAAAACAGTAAAAATCATAAACAAACCAAAAAAATAAAAAACATCCTAAATTAAAAAACAAAACCAAAAAAATTTCTATATCCGTCGGAAATCCGTCGGAAATTTCCGACGGATTTCCGACGGATAACAAAGGAAAAGAAATCGGCCAATGTCAGTCAATCCTTAAACTGAGACACGTGTAACCACGAATCCGTCGGAAATCCGTCGGAAATGTCCGACGGATTTCCGATGGATTTCCAACGGTTTTGTGGTTTCGTGGTTAATCCGTTTCTCTTGAAATATATTTGTAGTGGGGTTTGTTACTCTTTTCAATGATAAAATTCTAACATATACCTTGTTAGATATCATATATATCAAAATCAAAAAAATCTAAAATATGATGTCTACATGTTACTACATGATACATATCTTATAACGATGGTTTCTAACCATAACAACTAAATTTCTTTGGATTTCGTATAATTCATTTGTAACAATGTATTTGTTTATATTTTATCATTACAATGAGTAACAAATCCTACTACAAACATTTTTCAAAGGAAACGGATTGTAAACGACCACGAAACCTCAAACCCGTTGGAAATCCGTCGGAAATCCGTCGGAAATTTCCGACGGATTCCCGACGGATTCGTGGTTACACGTCTCCTTCGTATTGATCCGTTACACGTCTAAATTTCGCGTATCCGACGGATATTTCCGACGGATTTCCGACGGATACGCGAAATTTAGACGCGGCAAATGAAATTTTCATTTCCCGGGAAAATTAATTTTCGCGTATCCGTCGGAAATCCGTCGGAAATGTCCGACGGATTCCCGACGGATACGCGAAATTTAAGGCGGAATCTTCCCGAGACCGCGTGTCATTTAATATTAAACGTTTCCGACGGATTTTCCATCGGAAATCCGTCGGAATTTGTTCATATAAACTTCGTCTTCTTCCTCCCGCATCTGTAACTAAAAACGAAAAAAAAAAACCTCAAAAGTTCCGATTTCGACTTCCGATTTCCGTCCGATTGAAGCTCTGATTTCGACATCAATCATCAAGCATCAACATGTCTAACAATCCTCCATCAATTCCATCTAATTTGTAAGTTTCAAAACTATAAAAATTAGAGATTTCTAAGGTTTTAAGATTTATGTTAGATTTAGGTTGTTGGATGTAAGATTTAGGTTTTAGGATGTTAGATTTATGTTATTGGATGTTAGATTTAGGTTTTTTAGTGTTTGATTCAAGATTTTGGTGGTTAGATTTAATTTTTTAATTTTGAGAATTTGTTTTGTTATTTTGGAGAATTTTTTATTTTAGAGAATTTGTTTAGATTAGAATAAATTATATATTTGTTAAGAAAAAATTATATATATTTTTTTAGTAATTTATATTCAGTTTTAAATATTTATAGTTGTTTATAATGTTTTTATTATTAAATAATCAATATTTATTTAAATTGACTTTCCATTATTAATTTATATTGGAGAATTTATTATTAATTTTCTATAAATTTATAAATAATTTTATATAAATTAAAAATAAATTTTGTTAAAATTTATTATTAATTTTCTATAAATTTATAAATAGTTTTTTATAAATTTATAATCATTTGTATTATTAATCATTTTTGAAATTATTAATTATTTTAGGAATTTATAATCATTTTAAAAGTTTTTAATCATTTTTACATTTTTAAAATCATTTGTATAAATTTATAATCATTTCTTTAAAATTTATAAGGGATTACGGATTATATTACGAGGTTACTGGGAACCAAGTACGTCGAGGTTCGAGGCGTAGGGGGAGTTCTGAGGAGTCAGTCTACGGCGTCTACCCATATTCCGGAGACCGCATCTCCTGTACCATCCCTGCTGCATCGACACCACCCCTACAGACCGTCTGCAATGAGCGTCGAGGACTTCGTTGCTTTACGGGCGAGAGATTCACTCGTCTTCATCCGGATTGTGTTGGGACAGACACATGGTAAGTCTCATTTTCAAATTTTAAACTATTAAATTTTATTAAATATTTTTAATAAACTATTTAAACTCTACAAAACATTTTGTTTTGAAGGTTTAAAGATTCGGGAAATGGGATTTCCAAGTCTATCAACCGGATGCTTAATGGATTGCTTCAGCATCCGTATCCGACATACAACCAAATGCCGTTAGAAGAGCAGGAAATGTGGTTTCGGCAATTTGCGGTAAATTTTTCATTTTCTTTATTGTTTACTTTGAATTTTATTAGTTTATTAGTTTATTTTAATTTCATTTCCATTTTTTCAGCAAGAATTTACTTGGGATAGTCACATTACCGCTTTGGTTAGAAGGACTTCCACAAAAAGCGGCAATCATGTATTCACGGAAGATGAACGAGTGGAAGGCGTTGTGGTCGAGGAATCTTGTTCCAAGGGAGTTGGTTATGAACCCGCCCTATGGAACGGGTTGATAAGCGTCTTTGGAGTGAAGACGCTACGAAGGCTAGCTCCACAACCCACTC
Organism: Cardamine occulta; assembly: GCA_028015245.1. Lineage (NCBI taxonomy): Eukaryota > Viridiplantae > Streptophyta > Magnoliopsida > Brassicales > Brassicaceae > Cardamine > Cardamine occulta. The sequence continues at coordinate 18,580,091 of CM051368.1, read as the reverse complement.
TGCATGCGGAACAGCGATCGAAAGGAAAGGGTAAGGCGACGACAATCTAGGAGCAACCAGTTTGGTCACAAAGGCGAAACAACTTGTAAGTTTTTGGTTTAATCACTATGTTGTTTTTTTAATTTTATATTTAAAATATTTACTATATTTGTTAATTTTGTAGTTTCGGCAAGATGGTGTCCCACCTTCGCCCTCAAATTGATCGAAGTTGCTCACACCAACAAGACCACCAATGAAATCCAAGATGGTGTAGCTCGGGAGATCGTTGGCAATGTCGAGACGATGGGTGCTGAGTATCTTCTTAGTCAACCAATCATTGAAGGAACCCCGCTCTCACCGAAGTCCCGATCGAGAAGATCAACGAATTAAATCTACTGAGGTAAGTAAATTTTAAAATTTTAATCAATTTTTTTAGCTTTCAAATATTTATTTAACTTTTCATTTCTGCAGTGTACTCGAAGACCAAAGGTCGGGTCTTTGGTCTTCCGAGCGATTCATCATCTTACTCGGCTACTTCACGCTTTTAGGGATCCTAGCGCCGATTTTCAAGCGAGGCTCGCAGCAAAAGAGGCGGAAATGGAGGAGCTGAAGGCGGATATGCAACGCCTTAAAGAGGCCGGAGAAGCGCGAGAGGCGAAATATGAAGCTGATCAACAAGCGATGATCCAACGGATGAACGATTTCTTTTGCGATATATCCACTACGTTCACCGGGCGTTTAGTTTCATTTTCTTTTGTTATAAACAATTTTATGTTTTTTTTTTCTTTTTGAATAATTAAAAAATTAAAATAATATTTTATTTTAATTTTCAATACTATTATATTTTATTTTTCATTTCTTTTTTAAAAATTTATTTTTCTTCAAATTAATTGATTTTCAAATTATTATATAAAAAAAAAAAAATTTGTAGTCCGTCGGAAATCCGTCGGATTTTTTATCCGTCGGTAATCCGTCGGTTTATATCCGATGGTACTACGTCGGGAATCTGTCGGTCTCTTTCGTTTCAGAAACATCGGAATTCCGTCGGAAATCCGTCGGAAATTTTTCCGTCGGAAATCCGTCGGAAATGTTCCGATGGATTTCCGACGTAATATATTCCGACCGCTATCCGACGGATTAGCGACGGATTTCCAGAAACTAGATTTCGTCGGAAATCCGTCTGAATTTCCGACGGATTTCGAATTTCCGACGACATAGTTCAGACGGCTAAAACCGACGGATTTCCGACGGAATTGCCGGTTTCCGACGGATTTCCGACGGAATTTTCCGTCTGATTCCGGCTGATTTCTTGTAGTGTCTGCCGAGTTAAACGTTTAAATTAACGAAATGTTCGGTGTAGACATCGAGAAGAACCTAGTACTCATGCAAAACTCTTATCAGTTGTTCCATTTCCTATAATATTTTTGTTACCTATGTGTACCTATTTACAATAAATGTTGCTTTACGTACTTCTACGGTTTTCTACCCAAGCATTTATATCATGTCTTGTAATATTAATCTTGTATCCAAGTGGGTGTAGTTTCACTATCAGTCCTATACTAGTATTAATCAACATCAACTTTCTTTATTGATGTTGTCACTTTATTTTTATTAACCAATTAATAATTATATATCCTTCGATCCAACAAATTTAGTGTCATTTTAAAACAATGGGTTTTAAAATTTAGTTAGTTTTTTTTTTGATAACTTTTTTTTTAATCAGAAGACATTTTCTATAATAGAGAGAGGCTTCTACAAAAATCAAAATTTAGTTTTTTTTTTTGTTAATATTAAAAATTTAGTTTGTTACTCAGTATTTTTTATATGACCTGATCCAAATCTCAAACTTGGTCGGAAATTGAAACATTTTCCGACTAATTTCTGACTAACCCGTGAATTGGTTAGAAATTGGTCAGAAATTTTTTTTAAAAAAATTGAGTAATTTCTGACTGGTGCGTTTTCTATATAAACTACATAATTTTTCCTTTCTAAATCACTTCAAACTTTTTAACTTCTCTCTACATTCTCTCTAAAATATCTCTAAACTTTATAAATATTTCAAACTTCTCTAAAATACCTCTAAACTTTATAAATTCTTTACAAACTCTCAAATTTCAACTTTTTCAAATTTCATTTTCTTTTTAAATATTTCCATACTTAATTATTTCTTAATTTACTTTTAAAATATTCTAAATTTTTTTTATATTTTTAATTTTTAACATAATTTTGGTGTGTTTTTAATTTTTTTTTAATTCAAAATTCTGACTAATATGTTTTCGACTAATTTTCAACTAATATTTTCTTAAAAAAAATCGGAAAACCAAATTTAAAACGGTTAGAAAATGGTCGGAAATTTTCCGACTAATTTCCAACCAATATTTTTCTGACTAATTTATGACTAAAATACGTTTTCGACTCTCAAATTCTGACTAATTTCATTTCATCGGAACTCGTCGGAATGCTCGAAATCTGACCAATTTCAGGCCAAATCGTTGGTTGGAATTCTTGATGTTTTCTTGTAGTGATATAGTTAACTGTTCATACATTTTCTAAGTTTATGCATCAATAGTGTTTTGTGTATATATTTAAAGGTATATTAGAATCGTTGTATGGCAAAAATCTACCTAATATGGATATACATATATGGCCCCCAAAAAAAATATGGCCCCAAAAAATTGCGTGTTTCACGATTCTAACGTTAAACTCACAATCACACAGCTTTGCAGTTTTGGGGCCCATTTGCAAAACAGAAATTTGACGTTACAATTACATAATCGTGATGCGTGACAGCGAAGAACTCGCGGAATTGTTAAATAATGACTGACATTAAAATATATTATTGATAATTGGTGACAAAATTAAAATTTATTGTATCTATATATATATATATATATATCTTTAACAATACGAAACCCATTTTTTTGTCAGTATCTGTAGGTTTAACGCCATAACTTTTAAAACTATGTCAAAAGTTTCTTTATTTTCTCCATTTTTTCATTTAGAAACTACACTACGTCCACCCGACGATAGGTATACGACCTTGAAACAAATAAGAACGTAGAGAATCCAACAGCGCTAAGAACCGCAAGTAACCCATAGAAGTAATCAAGATGGGCTTTGTTTAGATTACTATTGAACCAGCTGTTTTCTGCGTCTTCTCCAGTGGCCAAGTTGATCAGAGAGACAAGTAAGCTGCTCAATAAGCTTCCCACGCCCATTGCACTGAAGTAAAGCGCGAGACCGATACTTCTCAGCTCGGTAGGAATTTGGCTATAGAAGAACTCTTGCATTCCCACTAAAGTGAATACATCGGCCATTCCCAGCAACAAATACTGAGGGATTAACCACCATATCGACATTGGAACAGTTGCTTTCGGTTGGTCTATAAGCCCATGTTCTTTTGCAGTCTCTAGCCGCTTTGACTCAACCAAAGCTGCAATCACCATAGTGAGACTTGCTAGTACCATTCCGGTTCCCATTCGTTTAAGCGTTGTGATGCCACAAGGATCTTTGGTTATCTTCCAACTGATTGGCACCAAAACACGGTCGTAGATGGAGACAGAGAGGATGATTGATATGCTGATAATGACTTGAAGAGAAGCAGGTGGGATCTTTACACCAGGAAAAATTGTTCTTTCCATTGTGACGCCTTGCTTGGTGAAGAATGTCATGTACTGCGCATTGGGTATGGTGTAGGCCAGAGTTGTTAGCCATATTGGAATAAGTCTGACAAGAGTTGTGGCATCTTCGACATCTCTAGGCTTGCATGACGTTTCTCTATGAGCACAACCATTGGGTACAAGCAGTGCTTTGTTGAGACACCTGTCACAAGAAAGTAGATAAGGTTCATAATCGTGCATATATTAAACATATAGAAAATTAGAAGATTCTGAAGATTTATTTTTTCTTATTATATCCGGATTTTGAGATGTATATAAAAAGAGTATAAGGATTTGTAAAATTATCTATCAAATTAATTATTATTTTTTAAACTGAAGACAAAATGTATTAGTGTCAAAAAGCACTTGTAAAGGGGTTTACTTGTCACAACACATACCTCAGCTTCTGTGGAGATTCTTGAGATGGCTCTGCCACCAGCTCATCTTCTCACAACTGCGAGGAGCTTAATCTTTGGTTCTTGAATGCAAAAAAGAAGACTCTACCTATCCTTGTAAAGGGGTTGATTTCTTCTTCCTGTCTTCTTTTACTGTACCTATAATTTCTTCTCCCTAACACGAAAAGAAGAAGAGAGATCACCATGAACACACTTGGGATTCCAAACCCGAGTGCCCAGCTGACGTTGTCCTGGATGTACACAACCACTAAAATGGCCAAGAAGATTCCTGCAGACATAGTAAGGTACCACCAGTTGAAGAAGGTGCTTCTTTCAATTTTCTCTTGCGGGTCTTTTTCATCAAACTGGTCCGCCCCAAAAGCCTGAACACAAGGCTTGTGTCCACTTTGTCCAAAAGCCACCAGATATATAGAGAAGAAGAAGAGCGCAGTGAGAAAAGAAGGTGGTGGTGAAGAGTTCACTTCAGTAGTCTTAGGAACCAGAAACGCTGATAAAGTCAAAAATGCCAGTCCTTAACATCAAAATCCAAGTTAATTTCTAGTTCTTGCACATTCTTTCTTGAAGAACAAGAAAACCATTAAAAAAAACTAATCTCAATGAATATACCTTAACAAGCATTAAATGGAGGAAACTTGGAAGCTAATCTAACTCATATTGAAGTTGAAATGAATATTTCACCTTATTTTAAATTCAGATCTTCGAAAAGAGAAGAAGAGACTAACCAGTATGTAGATAAGAGAAGCGATGAAAATTGTTCTGTACCGGCCAAGAAAAGCGTCGGCGACAAAAGCTCCAAGAACAGGAAGAAGAGTGGAAATACCAAACCAAGCGTTGACATTAGCGGCAGCGACCGCCGTAGATTGACCAAGTGGTCCTGTCAAGTAGTTTATCAGGTTTGAACTGATCCCAAAGTTCGCGAACCTCTCCGAAACTTCCACACCTGCAATGAAAAGATTCAAAAGTTGTGAAACTGAGTAGCTTGCGATCTCATTAATTAGCGTTAGAGAATTGTTTAACTTACCGATAATGAACCATGCGGCTCTCCATCTACCGGATTTGATCTTCCGGCGGTGAATCCACGGTGATCAACGGCGTCGATCACGTTTTCTTCTGCAGTAGTAGTCGACATTTTTGAAGAGAGACTACAAAGAAGAGATGGGTTCCGTAACACTTGGCCTAATCTATAATCCTATATATAAATAGAGAAATGACTCTCTCAATCATCATTTTTTTTTCTTTGCAGGCATTTCAATTTATTTTAAACAATACATTAATTACTATAGATTATGTAAAATAATTTAAGTTTTAGAAATAAAAAATAAAATAGAAAATCTAAGAAATCACATATTCTTTAAATTAAATATGAAATTTAAAGTAAATATGATATATTAAATACTAGTATTTAAAATAAAATATATGGATCAAATAATAAACATATATGAAAAGAAACAAAAAGGTTACATAATATTTAAAGTTAAAAATAAAATTGCTGATGTGGATGCATAGTAAAAAATAAAAATGTTGATGTGTCAGAGAGAGTTTCTTCTCTCTCTTATATATAGGATGATATATTAAATACTAATATTCAAAATAAAATACATGGATCAAATAATTAATATATGTGAAACTGAGGACTAAGATTTTTATAAAAAGTAGATTCAAATAAATCTATTTACATTAATCTTAAATTAACAATTCAAAATCTAAAACATAATATTAGACAAATGTTTGATCTTAAATTTTAAAAAAATGATTCCAAGACCAAAAATAACAAAAACAATTATCATCAATATTTAAAAGAATAAAATATTACTATCAAATTTAATAAAACAAAACAAATCCACATATAACAAAGTAAAAACATCAATCTAATTTTAAATTGTAAATTGTGATAACTCATTCTTGTTGTAAAAATTACCACTGACTCAACTAAGAGGAAATCAAATTAGAATAAAAATTCAAACAAACTATTTTGAAACAAAACTGATGCGTCACATAATTTCTATATCTAACTAATATATTTATAGTAAAATTTAAATTTAAAACTATATCCGTGGGTTGCACGGTCCTCTTCTAATATACTCTATCTCTTTTTTAAAGATAGATATTTTAGAAAAAAAAAGTTTGTTTTACAAAGATAGATAGTTTATATTTTCTATGCAAAAGTTCTGTTATATTTTTTGTTTGTTTCTTATTAATTAAACTTAAAGTGGATAAATAATTAATATTTAATTATCAAATAAGGATATTTTAGATTTTATAAAAAAAAATTAATATATGTACATAATCTTAAAAATTTATCTTTCTAAAATGGAAGGAGTATATGAATAAATGAAAGTATTGAAATATGTGCGTAAGTAGTAACCGATCGATAACACTTTGTCGCTTTGCACAAAAAAAATGGTAACTTCTGACTACATCTTTCAGTTTTAATCCAGGCTTTCATGTCATCCACATGACTCATTTACATGTTTTTAAAGTCTATATCCACGCATTTTCCATACACTACGTCGCGCGATTAGTGTATAAAACATTGACATTTGTGTGTTTACTCATTTGTTTCTATTGCTACAATATTCCAATATATTTACGATTATAAATCAGAGCTTCCAAATTTGAGAAAAAGATGTGTTAGATTATGAGTTGGATCCCTCTACAAAGTTTCTCCATTCTCTAACTGAACAACAAAAGTTATGCATATATAGAACTCCAAAATTTGTATTTTCTGTGTTGAGATTTTGAAAGATGTATGCATTCAAAACTTAAATTATATTTGAAAATATATATCTTAAATTGATGAAGTGACATTCAAACGGATCTCCGTTATTAACTAAAGAAAATAAATATTAATAAATAATATTAAAACAGTCAGAAACTCTAATTTATGAATATTAAAACAATATTTTTTTTTTGATAAAGGAACATTAAAACAGTCAAAACATTCAATTGGTGTGCAAAAAAATAAAACTATAAAATGTTGATTTTTGTTTTTCGGCAGGAAAAGCAAATGACAAGGATAGTCTCAAATATTTTTCGTAAGGGCGTAAAAATTAACACAAGTTAACATAAAAATCCAGAACGAAACACAAATTCACTACCAAAACACAAATTCGTTTTGGCATCGATTTTTCATGGAGTCACGTTATAATCTTGTTTTCTGTTTTTATTTATTTCATTTAGTATTTTATAGAAATTGGAATGTAAGAAGTATATAACGCAAATAAAAATTTTAAAGTTAAGACATAAAAAATAATTCGATCAGATTTTTAAAATTATCTCTAATGTATCTACAAATTTTCTACCAAATCCTCTATTTTTTAATGCTACGAATGAAAAAAAAAAACGCTACGAAGGATTTGACAATAGAACATTGGTACCCATATTTTATAAGTGGGATGTATTCATATCTTGTACACTAATGGTGACGTTGTGGAGTCGAATCAGCGGACAATGACATAAGTGACGACGATTAGTAAATGAAATTTTTTTCCTTGTTTACACAATTCGACTAATAGATTAACAATTTCCCTTCTCTTTATAAAAATATGTTTGAATTGTACTTAATTTACTCATAATCTCACCTTCTAAAATGTATTTTCCCAAAAACAATTCCCTGGCTATTTGTAAGTACTTTTTAGTTATATGAGGTAAAAATTTCTCATTATATATAATACGTGTTATAAAAAGAAATTCAGAAAATATTTATGGTAAGATTAAATATTATGGATAAATTAAAAATATGATTAATTTAATCCACTGAAATAATAAAAGCAACATTTATAATATGCCTACTCTGATCCAGCTTGATATTTTTGCCTTTTTTCTTTTCTTTTTTTAAATTCTATTTTTATATTGTTTTAATATTTATAATGACATTTCTTATATATATATATAATTAAAATACTATTTTCTTAGACGTGGAACTCGTTTGCAAAGGCTGGAAATCTCATATTTGCATTTTCAACGTACACTAGGGATTGTCCGCGTGATTTTAGATTTTTTTGTGTTTAGCTCACGTGATAGTTTGAGAAGCTTCAAGGAGTTTCTATTATTTTGTATAGATGATTTTTTTATATAATTAAGAGAAAATGTTACAAGTGATAACTGACATCACAACAATAAATTAGTAACATTCAAAATTAAATAAACCAAACTGAATTGAATAAATGTTTAGTCGCAAGTACGTACATAGTTATTTTTAGTTTTGTTACACAATAGTCATTTTTATAACCTAGGGATCCTACGTCAAATCTCAAACTTAATAATTATCTTTTTATAACTGCTCATATATTTTATAATTTTATACATTACTGTTTTGTGTTACTCATATTTATATAACTGTTCACAACTATGATAGAGTTATAATCATATTTCTCTTTTAGAAACTACACTTCGTCCACACAGCGATAGATATAAGACTTGGAAATGAACAAGAACGTAATGAATCCAACGGCGCTAAGAACCGCAAGTAACCAATAGAAGTAATCAAGATGGGCTTTGTTCATATTACTACTGAACCAACTGCCTCCAGTATCCCCTCCAGTGGCTAAGTCGATCAGAGAGATGAGTAAGCTGCTCAATAAGCTTCCCATGCCTAATGCACTTGAGTAAAGTGAGAGACCAATACTTCTCAGCTCAGCGGGAACTTGGCTGTAGAAGAACTCTTGCATTCCCACTAAAGTGTATACGTCAGCCAATCCCAGCAACAAGTACTGAGGGATTAACAACCATATCGACATTGGAACAGTTGCTTTTGGTTGGTCAATAAGCCCGTGTTCTTTAGCAATCTCGAGCCGCTTTGACTCAACCAAAGCTGCAATTACCATAGTGAGAGTTGACAGTACCATTCCGGTTCCAATTCTTTTGAGCATTGTGATGCCACAGGGATCTTTAGTTATTGACCTGGCGATAGGGACGAAGACACGGTCGTAGATGGGGACAAAGAGGAAAACTGATATGCCGATAAAGACCTGAAGAGAAGCAGGTGGAATCGTTACACTAGGAAAAATTGTTCTTTCCATTGTGACGCCTTGCTTTGTGAAGAAAGTCATGTACTGTGCGTAAGGTATGGCGTAGGCCAGAGTTGTAAGCCATACTGGAATGAGCCTAACAAGAGCTGTGGCATCTTCGACATCACTAGACCTGCACATGTTTTCTCCTTCAGCAGAATCATTGCGGATAAGCAACGCTTCGTTGAGAAACCTGTCACAAGATAATAGATTAATCTCATAATTAATCACGCAGCAAATCTTTCAAACCATAACCTACGTACGATTACTATATGTTAAACATACCTCAGCTCCTCTGGAGATTCTTGACATGGATTTGCCTCCAGCTTAAGTTTGCGCAACTCCGAGGAACTTAATCTTTGGTTCTTGAATGCTACAAAGAAGACTCTACCTATTCTTGTAAGCGGGTTGTTTTCTTCTTCCTTCTTCTTTTACAGTACCTATAACTTCTACTCCCTAACACGAAAAGAACAAGAGAGATCACCATGATCACATGGGATTCCAAACCCGAGTGCCCAGCTGACGTATTCCTGGATGTACACAACCACTAAAACGGCGAAGCAGGTTCCTGAAGACATACTAAACCACCAGTTGAAGAACGAGCTTCTATCACTTTTCTCTTGCGAGTCTTTTTCATCAAACTGGTCTGCCCCAAAAGCCTGAACACAAGGCTTGTGGCCACTTTGTCCAATGGCCACCAGATATAAAGAGAAGAAGAAGAGTGCTTTGAGGAAAGAAGAAGGTGAAGAGGTCACTTCAGTAGTCTTAGGAACCAGAAACGCAGATAAAGTCAAAAATGTCAGTCCCTGACATCAAAATGCAAATTCTGCTCAAATTAATATTTTCAAGTGTAGTATTTAAATAATAAACTTGATGAATAAGAAATTCATAAAACTTATATATATAGTTATATAGTAAATATTTAATTTTTAATGTATACATATCTTATTATATAAAGGAGAATGATTCAAAGTTAGTAACTCGCATGATCGTGACACGTGTCAATTAAAATTATCAGATTTTGACACGTGTTAAATTAAATAAAACCATAGATTATCAGAGAAAAAATAAAAGATAATGACCAAAACAAAAAAAAGAAATTACATAAAAGGAAAAAGAAAATTTTAAAGGTAGTCCATAATCTTAAAAAAAAAAAAGGAATTTAAAAAAGGGATACAATTCTAAAAGGAAAAGGAATTCTATTATTCCATCTCTATAGTTATTAAGTAAAAAAAAGGATAAAAACGTTTTTAATTAAATTAAAATTATATTTTTACAACATTTAATTTGAAAAAGGAAATTTTAAAGTTATTTCCTAATCCTAAAACCTCAAATAAATAAAAAGAATAAAACCATAGATTTATCAAAAAAAAGAAAAAGAAATTAAAAAAAGGGATACAATTCTAAAAGGAAAAAAAATTCTATTATTCCATCTCTATAGTTATTAAGTAAAAAAAAAAGGATAAAAACGTTTTTAATTAAATTAAAATTATATTTTTACAACATTTAATTTGAAAAAGGAAATTTTAAAGTTATTTCCTAATCCTAAAACCTAAAATAAATAAAAAGAATAAAACCATAGATTATCAAAAAAAAGAAAAAGAAATTTAAAAAAGGGATACAATTCTAAAAGGAAAAGGAATTCTATTATTCCATCTCTATAGTTATTAAGTAAAAAAAAAGGCTAAAAACGTTTTTAATTAAATTAAATGTTGTAAAAATATAATTTTAATTTAATTTGAAAAAGGAAATTTTAAAGTTATTTCCTAATCCTAAAACCTAAAATAAATAAAAAGAATAAAACCATAGAATTATCAAAAAAAAAGAAAAAGAAATTTAAAAAAGGAATACAATTCTAAAAGGAAAAGGAATTCTATTATTCCATCTCTATAGTTATTAAGTAAAAAAAAGGATAAAAACGTTTATAATTAAATTAAAATTATATTTTTACAACATTTAATTTGAAAAAGGAAGTTTTAAAGTTATTTCCTAATCCTAAAACCTAAAATCAAAAATAAAAAAATAAAACCATAGAATTATCAAAAAAAGAAAAAGAAATTTAGAAAAGGAATACAATTCTAAAAGGAAAAGGAATTCTAATTTCCCACCTCTATAAAACCTGTTTGACACCTTCACAAATTCATAACCAAAAAAACTTTTACAGATCTAAACAGTTCATAAACTTTTATTTAATTGTTTTCGGTTTCAAGAGAACTACAATGAGTGCTTTGAAATTCTAAACAACAAGGCGAGTATTTGACATTGGATCGTTAAATGAAACGCTCATACCGTCATCAGTAGTTCGCCTAATCAGAAAGTGGGAGGCAAGAAATCTGAAAAAAAAACAATGAGCTCATAGGAATTAATTTCCTCTTACTTGATGAGAAGGTTAGTTTTATTATTAAATTAAAAATATGTTTACCTAATTTTAAAAACTTATTATCTAACTCTAATCCAATTTTTTATAGGAAAATACTATTCAAGGTTACTGTACACCATTCCCTTCTTGAAAAGTTTGGAGATCAATTATGTGTAGGAAATCTTATTGAAATTTGCAATTTCAATTTGCAAGACTGCAATAAGAATTACAAAGTCTCGATCATAAATTTATGATCGATTAAGCGAGAGAACAAAAATAGTCTCTGAGGACAACAATTTTGCCAAATAGCTCATGAAAAATTTCGACTTGAAATTACAGTATTTGGCTAAATTGAAAGATACTGTTGAAGATTTATACGGTACATTCTTGATTTTTTAAATTTAAAATTTATATTCTATATATATATTTATATGTGTATTTGATTTTTTTTTAAATATAGATGTAATTGGCTATATCAAAAATATGGACAAAACAGATGTTAAGTAGTCAAACTACTGACCAAACTAAGAAGGGTTACTCGACTTTATTATTAGAAAGGTAAGTTTTTTTCGTTTAGATTGCACTCTCATCATACTTTTAACGGCTACTTATTATTTTTGTGTCTCTTATTTGTTCATATTTTTTAATGAATAAACAGTGGAATAGAAATATCAGCAACAATATGGGAAGAACAAGCGAACAATTGGAAGATAAATATCGTGGGATGAAAAGTGATAACATTGTTCTCATCATGACAAGTGTTTTGATAAAGGCGTATCAAGGTGCAAGTTGTCTGTCGGCATGTTCTGGAACCAAATTCTATTTAAATCATGATTTTGATTCTGTTACTGCATTTCGAAAAAGGTATATTTTAAGTTTTTTTTTTTAGTTTCAAAATTACTTATTTGTTGATACTTAATTTATCGAATTAATTAAAATCTATATTGTATCTCTTTAGCTTTAAATACGATGGAGGGTGTATTGTTAATCTAGGCGACATGATGAAGAACAATCAATTGATAATAAAGATTCTGAAGCCCAACATTCAATTAATGATCTTTGGGAGTTTATCTCATCCGATGTCCCTCGGTAATGCAACTACATTCAATTGATAATTTCTGCATATCTTATTAAATGTTAGTGATACTAAGATAATTGCGAAATATTTTCAAACTTATTAATTTCAGGATAAGAAATTTGTTTGCAAGGCAACTATTACCGAGATTGTGTCACGTAAAGGTTGGAATTACATATCGTGTTCAAGTTGCTCAACAAAGTTAACAAAGTCGAATCATCGCTTTCTTGCCAAAAATGTGGTAAATCACAATGCGTAGGATTTTTGAGGTATTATTCACAATATTATAATATCTGTTATTTTTCTATCATTAAGTTTTGCAGATACTAACTCATTATTTATCTTCCAGTTTCAGAATTGAAGTAATAGTAGACGATGGAAAAGATTCTGCAACTTTTGTCATATTTGATGAAGATGGTTCTAAAATCACTGGAACAATCTTTGAATCCGTAAGAATGATATATAATGTAAATATATTATATTTGTGTTGACTTAAATTTTATCTAATAGTTGAGCCAATTTTGATACTGATTAAAAAAAACTTCGGACGAACAAGAGTTGGCACAGATTCCCAAAAGTGTGAAGTCTATCGTAGGTGAAACTTATTTATTGAAATAAAAATTAAGAAAAAGGATTTTGAAAGATCGTATCGAGCTTCACAGTGTCAAAGATTCTCAACCACAAAAAGGTACATATAAGATATGCCAATTTTTGCTTGCGTTATTATAAGGGTATATTAGTTAACTTAACATTTGGTTTTTTTGTCTTTTATCTTCACCAATTTGAGCGACAAGAATTGTGAAAACAATTGCGAAGAGCAGAAAGAACCAACTGGCAATCTTAAGAAAAACAACGAATTGAAGTCTAAATCTTATTATATAAGATAGTTTTTAAAGACTAAGCTGTTTGTTAGGTTTTTTTTTTTTTTGGTCAAGTTTGTTAGGTTGCTTTAAATTTTTTTTAATATACTATACAATGAGAAACACCTAAAGTTATACTATAGTTTTGGTTTCTATTATCTTTTCACCCTTTTATCCTTTAATTTTGTTTCTTAATTATAGACAGAGGGAATATAGACATGTTACTCTGATTTTGATTGCTCATTACGCCCCCGCGTGTATAACAAATTCTTTCCTCACAATCTGGAAATCTTTATACCAAAAACACAGTAATTACCCAAGCATTACAATTATACCAGAATCATCAATTGCGGTTTGCAAAATCTGATGGTTTATTTTGATAATAAGTCAAATCTATCAATTCACAGCTTGGAACTCTATGTTCATCTTAATACATATCAAGAACCCAATAATTACGTGAAATCAACGAAATCGATCTCACCCTTAAAACAAATAACATCACTATATTTTCTAAATATAATAATTTTTAAAAATTTAAAAGGAAAAAAAAAAATTAGTAGAGATGACATGAAACATTGAAAGTACAATAAAATTTTAGGAAAAAAGGATATTATTTTTAAAATATAAATGTTAAAAATATACTTAATTAGTAATAATATACCATGAAAGTAAAATAAAGTTTTAGGAAAAGGGATATTCTTTTTAAAATACAAACGTTAAAAATATACTAAATTAGTAATTACATAAATTAAAGCAATTAAAAAACGAATGTGCTAATATGGTTACTTTTAAAAATATTTATAACATTTAAAAAAGTAAAAATAACTAACGCTACTAAGATAAGGATGATTAGTTATTCAATCCAAAGCTATTGAAGAAAAGGAATCTGCGTACACATTCCTTTTTCAAACAAAAGGAAAAAATAGTCCACTATAATTACCTAGAGCTATAAGGAAATTGACAATATAATCCAATCTATAAATAGTTGAAGAACATGCATTGTGTAAATTACGAGAATCAACTCGAGGCATCAAAACATGAATACCAAAGATAAATACGTAAATAATGAAAAAGATAAACAACGAGATAACAAAAGGAAACGCCAGATTATGAATGATGCTCAGATTGCTATAATGGAGAAGACGCTTATAGCGAGAACCTCATAAGCGGATCAAAGCAGCTACATTACGTACATGGGTCGACAAACTAAATCAAAGTGTAAGTATAAAACCCACTTTTAAATTCACATATATTTTTGGAAAATTCCAGCCTAACATTACTTTTACAAAATATAGGGTCCCGAGCTTACAACTACACAGCTTAGAAATTGGTAAGAACTGATATTCTATCCTATTAAAATATACAATTTTACACTTCTATGTAACAAAAATATATTGCAGGATTTACAACAAAAAAACAAAAGGTAGTTCGAACTACCAACAAATCAAGCCCATCAACTTCAAATACGGAAATTTTTCTAGATAATGTCTCAACAATTACGAAAAAGATAATTCTGATAGCAATACATCCGACGGAGACGATCTTGATAAGAATCAAGGAAAACACGCTGGAGACCAAAGACGCAGACGCCTACGAAGAAAACTAGCAAAAAATAATGGTTACGAGTTGATGGCATGTACTTACTTGTGATACATTGGTTTGGAAATCTGAAAGTGTGCAACTGATTGGGAAAGCATTGAAATTTACAATTTGTTGTCAACAAGGACGAGTTGTCCTCACGCCGACCTCGACACCCTCCAACTTATTTAGATGACCTACTTATCACGATCAACATCGTTTAGAAACAATATAAGAGCATACAATTCAATGCTTGCTTTTACATCTATGGGAGGGAAAATAGATTACGATATCAACTCAGGAGATGGTCCTTACACTTTTCGTATGCATGGTCAGAATTACCACAAAATTGGATCACTGCTACCGGACAAAGGAGAAATACCACGTTTTGCGCAGCTCTACATATATGATACATGTCACGAAGTTCAAAACCATCTCAAAGCACTAGCAAAAGGAAAAACGAATGAATTAGATGAAGAAATTCTAAGCAGATTGATTGAAATGATAGACATTAACAACAAGCTAGCTAAGGTGTTCAGAATCGCTAGAGATAGATACGAATTGGGAACAGGTGAAGAATTCTCAATTAGGCTGATAAAGAATAAAGAGCGTGGCAGACAATTTGATATTCCAGAAGGAGATGAGATTGCAGGCCTTATTGTGGGTGACTTGACTATTCCAAATTCTGACAGAGACATTATAGTGCATCCTAAAATGGATAAACCTCAATGGATAAGTATCTTACATCCATTGTACATGACACTGCAGTATCCTTTGCTGTTTCCATATGGTGAGCAAGGCTACATTGAGAAAAGCATTACGTCTGATTCAAGGGTCTGCAATCAAGAGATCATATGTTACTATGCGAGAGTATTATGCATATCAGATACATACAAGATTATCTTCTCCAGGGACAATAGTTCGTTCAGGTCGTCTTTTTCACCAATACATCGTTGATGCATATACTACTATCGAACAAGAACGTATGAACTTTTATCAATATAACCAGACAAAGCTTAGAGCAGACCTATACAACAATGTATGTGATGCAATTGATCAAGGGGATTCAGATTCAAAAACACTTGGTAAGAGAATTATTCTTCCCTCTTCATTCACAGGCGGACCGTGACATGGCGGAGAATTATCGAGATGCAATGGCAATATGCAGATGGTATGGAAATCCAGATCTTTTCATTACTATAACTGCAAATCCAAAGTGGCAAGAGGTGACTGATCATATAGAGAGAGGAAGCGAGAATGCAAATGATAGACCAGGATGTTGTATGTCGAGTGTTTAAAATGAAGTTAGACGAACTTCTTGCAGATCTACAAAATGGACTATTCTTCGGCCCCATTTCTGCAGGTACTAATATTAACTATATCCATTAATTATTTTTCTTGAGCTATATTTACTAATGATTTTAAAATTTATAAACAGTTGTTCACACAATCGAGTTTCAAAAACGTGGCCTTCCACATGCACATATACTTTTGTGGCTACACAAGTCTAAAGAAAATCCATCTCCAGAAGATATTGATAGTTTCATTACATCTGAGTTACCAAACAAAGAAAGTGATCCAGAAGGTTTTCGATTGGTTGAAACACTTATGATGCATGGACCATGCGGGAGAAAGTGTATGGAAAATAATAAATGCACAAAAAAAATTTCCAAGGCCCTATAATGACGCTTCAACTATCAGTGAAGCTGGCTACATTACATACCGTAGAAGATCCGATGAAACAAAATATGTAATGAAAGCGACACAAAGCTTGACAATCGCTACGTTGTGCCTCATAATCTCTTACTCCTGAAAAAAATACAAGGCTCACATCAATGTAGAGTGGTGCAACAGGTCGTCGCCATAAAATATTTATTCAAATATATCACAAAAGGTGTAGACATGGCTACTATGCTGATCGAGAAAGTAAAACCAGTGAATCGAGAAAGCGAGAAGAAGAAAAAATCAAAAGAAGAGATTAATGAAATAAAGAACTACTTGGAATGTCGTTACCTTTCAAAGCATGGAAGCTGCGTGGCGAATTTTCGCGATTCGATATACATGAACGAAAACCTGCAGTAACAAGGCTACCGTTACACTTACCGGACCAACAGACCATCGTTTACCCTTGAAGGGAGCAATCTAGAAAACATTATTTCAAAAGAAGGAATTGAGAGAACAATGTTTACCGAATATTTGGAGATGAACAAACGTTGTCCTGAAGCAAGAAAACTTACATACAGCCAGTTCCTACAAAGTTTGTGTGGAATTCAGATGAGAAAAAATGGAAAAAAAAGACAAAAAGGATTCAGCATTAGAAGGTTAGTGAACATTCATCCAAGAGCAGGAGATCTATACTATTTGCGAATGTTGGTGAATATAGACAGAGGTAAAACAAGCTTTGATGATATACTTACCGTGGACAATGTAAAGCACACATCATTCCAAGCAGCATGCTATGCAAGAGGTATGTTGAATGGCGTCTGAGAATGGAAAGAGGCCATGGATGAAGCAGCACAATATGCATATCCTTACCAGCTCCGTGAACTCTTTGTGACATTGTTAATTTTCTGCGAGTTAAGTACCCCACATTCACTATGGGAGCATTGTTGGCATCATCTAGCGAAGATATTCCACGTATACAAAGGAAGACGTTAGACTTCAACAAGATGGAATTCCCAGAGCAAGGCATACAAAGTTAGACACTTTTAGAGATAGGGAGAATCATGGCCCTGAATGATAGATCACTAAGCGAATTCGAAGATATGCCAAAACCAGACAAGGAGTTGCTAAAGAAAATGAATAACACAATGCTAACTGACGAGAAAAACTACAACATTTCTGAACAAGAAGAAGAACATTGCAGGTTGATAAAAACATGAAATGACGAACAGAAGAAAGTCTATGACGCTGTGATCAACTCAATCGACCATAAAAAAGGGAAATTGTTTTTTTTAAATGGACCGGTGGAACAGGAAAGACATACGTCTACAAGACGATTATCTCGAAGTTACGATCACAAGGAAAAATTGTTCTACCAGTGGCGTCATCTGGAATTGCAGCTACACTTTTACCTAATGGCCGAACTGCACATTCCCGTTTCAAGATTCCGATAGATCTTCATCAAGACAGCATGTGTAACATCAATCGTAGTTCTATGCTCGCTGAATTACTTAAACAAACAGATCTTATAATTTGGGATGAAGCACCAATGTGTCATCGATTTGCTTTCGAAGCTCTTGATAAGAGTTTGCGAGATGTGCTCTCAGAGACAGATCCAGATGCAGCAGCCAAAACCTTTGGTGGGAAAACAGTTCTTCTTGGAGGCGATTTTAGACAAATTCTGCCGGTCATACCGCAAGGCACCAGACAAGAAACAGTTAAAGCAACGATCAACCGATCAAATTTATGGAACTACTGCTCTGTATTCACTCTTGAGAGAAATATGAGGTTGCACCAAGCGGAAAAAGATTTTGCAAGATGGTTACTATGTGTTGGTGATGGCACGACACCTAAGCCTCTAAAACATAGAAATTCAAATGATGAAACATCCAAGCTGCAAATAGACCAGGAATTGCTCTTGCAAAACGATGAAGATTCCGCAAGAACACATTGCGAAGACTACATATCCAGATTTCCATACTTTGTTTAAAGACAAGGATTATCTGATTGAGCGTGCAATTCTTACTCCTACAAACGAGACAGTAGATAAAGTGAATAACTACATGTTATCTTGCCTAGAAGGAGAAGAAAAGGAATATTTGAGTTCGATAGTATCGGTGATGACAAAGAAGAAGTGGCAAATCAACATATTCTTTACCCTAGAGTTTTTAAACACTCTGAAATTCTCGGTATTCCAAACCACCAACTAACTCTCAAGATAAATACACCAATCATGTTACTAAGGAATTTAAATCAAAGAGAGGGCTTTGCAATGGGACAAGATTAATAGTAACTCGCATGGGCACAAGGATTATCGAGCGGAGATACTTACTCGGAGATCAAGTAGGAAAAAGGTTCTTATTCCTAGAATAATTCTAACACCAACAGATGCAAGATGGCCTTTCAAACTAAGAAGACGTCAATTCCTGCGAGTTTGCTATGCAATGACTATCAACAAAAGCCAAGGTCAAAGCTTGAACAAAGTTGGTCTATATTTGCCAAATCCAGTTTTTTTCTCACGGACAACTATATGTTGCGTTATCGAGAGTGACAACGACTGTAGGAGTCAAAATTCTTAAGGGGGGAGCGAAGAAGTGCGACAATAATAGCTTGGATAACAGGGTTGACCAAGAAATTTTCAACAACATATGAAATTTTACAATCACTTTAATTCATTCAATATAAGAATATCTTAGAAACAAAGACACAATATTTTTTTTTACATCAAATCTCAGCATTTCAATCTGAAATATGGACAAGAGACTAAACAGACATCAAGAGACCAATCAAAACGACAAAACAAACTAAAAACAACCAAGCAATCATCAGGTGGAACTGATTTGGAATCATGGAGCAACAACAAAAGCAAACAGGTTGAGTAAGAAAATCGGTCAAACAACAAACGAGCTTTGAGATTAAAAACATACGTTCGGTATAAAGCAACATGGAGCTTTGCAATTAGTAAAACATAACAAAACAAGACAATATTTAACTAAAATTTTCCAATTGAAACATGACAAAGAAAGCAAGTAGTATTATCAATCATTAAAACACGTTACAAGTAGTATTATTAATCAATTAACACACTTTACAAGATGCTTTGAGGGCGATATCAATTAAAAAAACATGAAGCAGAGATTTGCGATATCAATCATAAACAAGAAAGACAAATCACAAGCTAATTGATATTGGAATCATACCAAATAGTGCTTTCTCTTGGGATTGGGTATAAGAACGGCAAGTAGAGCTCACGGTTGGGAAGACAAAGTAAATCATCAATATCCATAGGGGCGTTTTGATTTTCAAGCGGTGGAGAATTGCTCTCAGGCGGTGGAGAGTTGTTCTCAGGAGGTGGAGAATTGAAAAAGATTAATTGAAGAAGAAGATGATTGAGAGAGTAGAGGAGAGTTAGATCGATTGAGAGACTAGATTGAGTGAACGAGTAGAAGAGAGTTTTTTTGCTTTTTTTTTTGTTAAAGAGTGTGTTTTTTGTTTCTACAATATAGAAGAAACAACAGTCGTTTCTTAATAAAAAGCGCAAACAGTTTCATACGAATAAACACAAACGAGCATATATACTTCAACGTCTACGTCTTGAATTAAAAATATATAGAATTATTGTCCATTTTATGTGTCGGAGAAAGAAGAAAAAAAAGAAAATCACCAGGTAAAAACAAATCTACATTTATTTATTTTTTGGACAACAAAAAATCTTATGGAAACAGTGTATTTGTTTTAAATTTTCACTTGCTTTATATAAGATTTTTATTGGTCCTTATTTAAATAAAAATTAAAAATTTATCCATATTTTAAATTCAGACATTTTAAAATATAGAACATTAAACTAAAATTTATTACGAGAAAAACATACAATATGTGATTAATAAGGTACAATAATATTTGAACAAATATTAAAAATTTATACAAAAATTACTAATGAATTCAACCCGTGCAACGCACGGATCCTAATCTAGTATATATATACGAGAGTGGAAGATATATCCTCTACTAAAATTTTAATATTTGTTATTTGCTCTGTTTTATATCGATTTTCGTATTTGTTTTTCTTCCTAGAGTTAATAGAAATAGATTTTGACATAAGTTTTAGTCCTGCCAACAAGCCAAAAATCCTAATCTCATAATAGAATATACCGTAACAAGCATTAACTCATAATATTGCAGTTGAAATGGATCGATTTCACCTAGTTTTAAATTCATATCAGAACGAGACTAACCAGTACGTAGATAAGTGAGGCGATTATAATTGTTCGGTACCGGCCAAGAAAAGCGTCGGCGACAAAAGCTCCAAAAACAGGAAGAAGAGTTGAAATTCCAAACCAAGCGTTGACGTTAGCGGCAGCGACCGCCGTAGATTGACCAAGTGGTCCTGTCAAGTAGCTTATCAGGTTTGAACCGATCCCAAAGTGTGCGAACCTCTCCGCAACCTCCACGCCTAATCTCCTCGATCGGAGATTCAAAAAGTTGTGAAACTGAGTATTAGTTCGCCATCTCATTAACGTTGGAGATTTGTTTGACTTACGTACCGATTATAAACCAGGCGGCTCTCCATTTACCGGTAATGGATCTTCCGGCGGCTAATCCACGGTGGTCAACGGCGTCGATCACGTATTCTTCTGCATGAGTCACCATTTTCTCTTTTCAACGTGAGACGGCGAGAGATACTACAAACAAGAAATTGGTTGGGTAACACTTGGCCTTGTAACTTCTTATCAAAAAAAACACCTGTCCTAACTTATACTAAATGAATAATTCCAATAGTAACCGACTGCATAATTTGAGTTTTTTTGGGGTCTCTTGTGGGAAGTGAAGTAAACAAACAGCTACCTGACATATGTTTACAACAACTACTACAGTTTAGTAACATGTTTACCACACACACACACACAAAAAAAACTACAGTTTAGTTATTTGTTTTTTTCTGTTTTTTTTTTTTTTTTGCGTCCTATAGTATAAGTTAATTTATGAATAATACAATGTTATCATCGTGCATTTTATGCTAACGAGGCAGATAATGATTTCGTAATTCACTGACCGGGAAGAGGAATCTAAAAGGTATTTGAATTATTGGATAGTTTATTGGATTTGATCCGATTCTACGTGCGGCTCAATAAATTTTATTTTTTATTGTCAAAATTTTTTAATTATGAGAAGATTGACAGCTGAAAATAAAAAAATAATTTAGTAACATTCAAAATTAAATAAACCAAACCGAATTGAATGAAAGTTTAGTCGCATCGCATGTAGTATTTTTACGATTTGTTACGCAATATTAATTTTTGTAAACTGAGGATCCTGCGCCTAATCTCAATCTTGTTAATCATATTAACTGTTCAATTTTATTTTTTTGATAATAAATATTAATTGTTCATACATTTATAATTCTATACATCACTGTTTTGTTTATACATTTATAAACTTATAATTACAAAGTCGCATAATCGTGATTTGTTCATAAGAATCATACACCAATTAAAGAAGCTCTCCATTTTTAACTTACAAATTACACTTACTCCATCCGGCGATAAATATACGACCTGGAAATGAACAAGAAGGTAATGAATCCAACGGCGCTAAGAACCGCAAGTAACCAATAGAAGCGATCAAGATGGGCTCTGTTCAGATTACTGTTGAACCAGCTGTCTCCAGCATCTCCTCCAGTGGCCAAGTCGATCAGAGAGATGAGTAAGCTGCTCAATAAGCTTCCCACGCCCAATGCACTTAAGTAAAGCGAGAGACCGATACTTCTCAGCTCAGTGGGAACTTGGCTGTAGAAGAACTCTTGCATTCCCACTAAAGTGAATACGTCGGCCAATCCCAGCAACAGATACTGAGGGATTAACCACCATATCGACATTGGAACAGTTGCTTTCGGTTGGTCAATAAGCCCGTGTTCTTTTGCAATCTCGAGCCTCTTTGACTCGACCATAGCTGCAATTACCATAGTGAGAGATGACAGTACCATTCCGGCTCCAATTCTTTTGAGCGTTGTGATGCCACAAGGATCTTTAGTTATTGACCTGGCGATAGGGACGAAGACACGGTCGTAGATGGGGACAAAGAGGACAATTGATACACCAATAAAGACCTGAAGAGTAGCAGATGGGATTTTAACACCAGGAAGAATTGTTCTTTCCATTGTAACACCTTGCTTTGTGAAGAAAGTCATGTACTGCGCGTAAGGTATGGCGTAAGCCAGAGTTGTAAGCCATACTGGAACAAGCCTAACAAGAGCTGTGGCATCTTCGACATCACTAGACCTGCACATGTTTTGTCCTTCAGCAGAATCATTGGGTACAAGCAAGGCTTTGTTAAGAAACCTGTCACAAGATAATGAATTAGTCCCATAATCCCGCAACAAGTCTTTCAAACCATAACCTACGATTACTAAATGTTAAAAACATACCTCAGCTTCCGTGGAGATCCATGAGATGGATCTGCCTCCAGCTCATCTTCACACAATTGCGAGGAAATCAATCTTTGGTTCTTCAATGCTAAAAAGAAGACTCTACCTATTCTTGTAAACGGGTTGATTTCATCTTCCTGTCTCCTTTTACTATACCTATAACTTCTTCTCCCTAACACAAAAATAACAAGAGAGATCACCATGAACACACATGGGACTCCAAACCCAATTGCCCAGCTAACATCTTCCTGAATGTACACAACTACTAAAAGCGCCAAGGCGATTCCAGCAGACATACTAAGGTACCACCAATTAAAAAAGGTGCTTCTATCAATTTTCTCTTGCGGATCATTTTCATCAAACTGATCTGCTCCAAAAGCCTGAACACAAGGCTTGTGTCCACTTTGACCAATACCCACAAGATACAAAGAGAAGAAGAAGAGTACATTGAGAAACGAAGAAGGAGATGAAGAGGTCGTCACTTGAGTATTTTCGCTAGTGATAGGAACCAGAAACGCAGATAAAGTCAGAAATGCCAATCCCTAACATCAAATTCAAAATCTTCTCAAGTCAATTTCTAGTACACTCTTTCATGAAGAACAAGCAAGCCAAAAAAACCTAATTCATAATCCAAAGAATCGAGTCCTTCACCCAATGGTAAAATTTCAAATCGAAAATGGAAAGAGACCGAGACGAACCAGAACATAGATCAGAGAAGCGATTATAATCGTCCTGTACCGACCTAGAAAAGCGTCGGCGACGAAAGCTCCGAGAACAGGAAGAAGAGATGAAATTCCAGACCACGCGTTGACATTAGCGGCGGCGACCGCCGTAGATAAGCCGAGCGGTCCAGTCAAGTAGTTAATCAGGTTCGATATGATCCCATAGTATGCGAACCTCTCTGCTACCTCAACACCTGAATAATGTACTCAGAGATTTCAGAAAGGGGAAAATTGTGAAACAGAGCAGCTCATGATTGGAGCTTTGTTTGATTTACCGATGATGAACCAGGCGGCTCTCCATCTACCGGTACTGGATCTGCCGGCGGCAAGTCCGCGGTGGTCAACGGCGTCAGTTACGTAATCTTTATGAAGAGAAATTTCTGACGTAGACGCCATTTCTCTCTTCAACGAGAAATTGATTTTAACCAACTCCAGAATTTGAATTTGAATTTGAATTTGAATTTGAATAATACTCTTTATAGAAACTATCGTATAGTATTTGTTTTTGCATACTATAGTATTATTAATTTTAAAATTATACAATATTAATAATTTAATACCCATGTTAATAACATCCATTTTATGGTAATGGGGCGGATAATCTTATTATAATCCACTGGCTCGGAAAACGAATTAAAAGTTTATAATTATTGGATTTGATCCGATTCTACAGCGAATCATTTTCTTCTTTAATTATTATTATAAAATTTTATTTTTTTTCCCCGGCTTTCACGTCTGTTCACCAATCGTTTAAATTTTTTATTATTTTTGGGGCAAATACCAATCGTTTTAATTAATGGATTAAATAATTTTTTAATGTTTTTTATTGGTTAGAAAATGTTTACAAAGTATTGAAATAAACAACTCCCGATAAAATAAGAGGATATATATAAGAAATAAATAAAAACTGAAAAATGGTTAACTTAGCCAATTTATTCGGACATTAAATGTAATTTTATGCTATTAAATTACTACAAAGGATATTGTAGTGAAGCAATCCGACTAACTCTAGATATGAGAACATTATTCGTGATAGTATTTCTCATGCTTGCAGTTGCTTTCAACTATAATGTGATGGATTAAACGTTTTAATGAATTGTCGGATTGTCAGTTTTTGCCGGGTTTTATGGGCCATATATGAGTTCAAGTTTTTAAAATTTAACCCACTGGATTTATTACTCTACCCACATTCTTGTTTTATTGGTCCGGATTGGAAAATATTGTTGTCCGGATCCCGGAACTGCGGATTATTAAAATTTTGACACGTATCATATTCATAATATTTAAATTATCGATATTTTCTATAAAAAAAAAACATTATTCCCATTAAATACCCAATCTATGAAATATATTTGCAATTAACCCCAAATCACTAACGTCGTTAACTCATTAACGGATGTCAAACACACACAGTTTAACTAAAAGTGCCTGAATGTTGGGACCGATCTGGTTAGGTTTTCTTATTGCATACTTGTTGAAAGATGGAGTATATTTGTGTTTTTGATAGGATTTATGTTCCATTTCAACTTTAAACGATCAATTTATACAGTTTTGTTTTTTTGGAAATTTTATCAATTTATCAGTTGATTGAGCATGTATCTATTTTCAATATACCTTGTCTACTTACATCTCATTATGAATTTATCTTTATATGTACTAGACTATTAATATTGTGTGTGTGTGTATGACAATTTAGAAAGTTTCATCGACTTCTAGAGCACTTCTACAATAATTCATCCACAAATATTGTTTGTACCAACGTACTTGTGTAACAGTCTGCTCTGTCTCAAACGTGACGATGTTGGAACTTATTATTGGAAGTGATACTGACTCCCTTCGATCGATTTAAAATGGCTTTCCAAATTGACGTTTGTTTTCCTTCTTTTATTTAGGAGATTTTAAGGTAAAACATCTTCATTAACTAATTAAATACTAAAATTTGATTGACTTTTTTTTTTGTATAACTTTGATGATGGTTAGTATTAAACTGGAGTCCAGGACTACAACTGTGCCTTAAACTACCCCACAACACAGGTGAATTAATTTAACAGAACATTTAGTCCACCAAAACTTTTAACTTCCCGACACCGAACTAAGAAGATCAATTTCAGCTTTTTTTTGCAAAGACCAAATAATATAACTACCCGGTAATTAATAGTTACATACAGATAATTTAATTTGTGCATGGTTTAGTTTTATCGCTATCCTATATGGAACTTCAATTTATATATAGGCAAAAACAAAAAACAACCGTTCAACCCGAAAGTGAAGGTACGACCTAATTACAAGCTATATCTACTACACTACATATATTAACATTCGACAACACAAAACCTGATAACGTGAAGAAGAGTACGTCAGCAAACAACAACAACAACAACAAAAGAGTTAGGGTTTCAGACAACAAAAGCATCATGGATCAACAAGCGGTGCCAAGTCTCTGGCCGAGATAAACAAAGTGCCATGTTAGAGACATGAGCGTCAATATATTTAACCAAGAGGAGTAAGTGTTGAGCTTGCTCAGCCTCTCACTCAGCTTCTCCAGTTTCCTCCTTAGCTCCTGCTCACTCGTCCTTTCTCCTCCTCTTCCTTCTTCCTTCTCCGTCTTCATTCTCTCAAACATCGCCTACCCACAACAATATAAAACCACACATTATTTTACTAGAATATCCAAAACCAAAACTCGGATTTTAAAAAAGAATGAAACATAAGCGAGAGAAGTGTCATGAACCTTGGTGGCGCGTGGCTCGACAAATGACTTATTAGCCTCGATCATAAAGAAAGAGCCCAAGAGGTTAACCCCTTGCCACATCTCCGTTGCGTCAGTGAGAAGTTTCCTCCGTCGGCTAAGCACATGACCAAGTAAACCCACAAGTATTCCTACAGAGGTTGCCTTGAAGTAAACAGGATACAGCTTGCTCTGAACCACACCAAACTGTTGCCTCCCTATCACCGACGCTAACACGTAGCTTGATACAAACGTCACCCACACGGAAGTTCCAAACGCCGCCGCGATCGCCGTCAGCCCCACCACGCTCGCTATTTTCGTCGGACTAAGCGCGATCGCCGTCACTGACCCGAACCCACGCACTGCCGTCTTGACTCTCTCCCATGAGTTCTGAGACTTGTGAGCCGCCGTCTCCTTCAATTCATGTGCCTTTTCCCTCACTCTATCTTTAGCGCTTTCCTTCGATTCATGGGCTTTATGGGCCACAGTCTCTTTCACTTCATGGGCTTTTCCACTTACCTTGTCTTTAGCATCATGGGCTTTATGGGCCACACTCTCCTTCACCTCATGAGCTTTTCCACTTACCTTTTCTTTAGCATCATGGGTTTTGTGGCCCACAAACTCTTTCACCTCATGAGCTTTCTCTGTTACCTTCTCTTTAGCATATTGGGCTTTATCAGCAGTCATATCCTCCACGTCACGTGCCGCACTTCCAATAGTTTCCTTCACATCGTGAGCCTTGCTAGCGGCGGCGCCACCGGCATCGGAAGCAGTTGAGTCTTTAGCCCGACCAACCACACTCGCGATCTTCTGCCTGCACTTACCAAACGCGTCGCAAATAACTTCCCCAGCCGGGGGTGTTTCCCCGCCTCCTGTTTTTCTCGCCTCCCCTGGTAGTCACCACCGGCTGCGAGATCCCTTGGCCTACTTGTGGGAGATACGACTCTGTTTCTTTCGCTTTCTCTTTCGCATTTCTAAACAAACTATTTCCTTCCTCTTTTTCTTCTCCTACTTGATTCACCGATGGTGGTGAAATCGAGACTCTGGTATTTGTTTTCCCATCGTGATCGTACTCAACCACCACAACATGGTGGCCGTCTTTGACGATGACGTCTCCCTCTGTCGCCGTGTGGTGGATGGGCATGGTTGGATTCGGAGACCATACCTCCGCCGCTAGTAAAGTGCTGAAGACCAGACACAAGGCCAAAAGATTCATCATTACTTACTTATCGTTTGTTTGTTTTGTTCCTTCTCTTTCCATCAACAAATCTTAACTACCCATAATAAACACTTTAGAAGGATGTGAAGTGAAACCGTAACCACCTTATTCTTTTTCTTTTAGCTTCTGCATGACACGTGTCTCCACGTTTTGCATTTTAGCTTCTGAATGACATGTGTCTCCACGTGTTCGTACGTGTCGCCAGTATGAGAATAGAAACTTCTCTAATTCTCGACGATGGCTTTGCACAGCAACCAAAACGGTCGTTTATAATTTAGTTAGTAGGAACCACATAATAGGCCTGTTTTGGGCACAGTAAGGCCCATTATACATAATACAATTATGAACTATAAATCTGGCCCTAAGTAAGTCAAAATTCTGGGAAGAAATTGTATCAAACATTGTTAAAGATTCTTAAATCAAATTTGTAAAGTCAGAAACAAGAAGGGTCTATTCCATTACGTGTGTTTAATCCAGATGTTAACGTTTGTAACACTGGTACAAACTACCATTCTAATCAAGATCTATTTAGTGAAATACACAACGGGATTATTCTTTTAAGTCAAGTGAAAGCAAAAATAATAGCCAAAAGAACACAGATATTGGTTCTTGTACAAACTAAGTAATCTGACAGAGGAAGATTCATTGACGTAACAAAACTCTCGATGCGATGCTAATAAACAAAACAAGAATGGTGAGTGAGCTTACGAACATTCCACACACAAGTGCCTTATCAATGAAACCCCAATTTGCTACGCTGCTTCTTGGTTTCAGTTCTTGCATCATCTCCTTCTCTTCTTTCTTTAAGCCGCTCATGTTTTGATCCTGTCTTGAGATATTTCCAGAAATGTTACAGGTCTCTCCTGATCTCTCTTTTTCTCCACAACTCTCAGCAGAGCAATCGCAAGTCTCACAGGAAGTAACATCAGACGAACAAGGCGGCTTTGTTTCATCTCGGGCTTGTGTTTCTCTATTCGCAGAGCTAAATATCTCAATCACCTCACCAAACACTGACCATCTTCCTACAGATGTTATCCTCGCCATAGCTGAAGTCCCAAGCATACTTTCTGGTCCAGTAACTAACACCTGTATATATCCCTTTGTATGCCCAACCTACAAGTTCTCTCATATGCCACTAAGTAAGAATTTTAATATGATACAGTATTGGGAATCAAAGACAAAATATAAATAAAGGATTGCTTTGGATCTTATTTGATATTGAAGTTTGGGGACAGGCTTACCAAATGAATACCATCGGTTGCTACTTCAGTTATCCATATTCTCTCTTCTTTGCCCTCCATTCCGGTGTAAGGAGCAAAAGCCTCAAAGACAGAAGTCAATTCACGGCTTCGTTGCTTTACTATTTTACTTTGTACCTTCTTCATCTTTGCTGCTGGGGTCCCTTATATCATAAAACGGCAAATCCAGTAAAATGTTAGAACTAATGAAACACTTCCCCAATTACCCTTCCAGATTACATAATCAAAACTTTGAGCTTACCTGGTCTGGGGTAAAACTGAGAAATATGAACTTGAGGAAATTTGTAATCCTTGATAAGCTCAACTGTTTGAGAAAAATCTTCATCTGTTTCACCTGAAATTGGGAAAAGAGACAACCCTATGTTAACTACACCCCCGATTATATGAACAATCAACATGCTTAAGTCGTAAGACCATCTAACTATCCAAACCCAACAAAAGTATGCAATTAATGTGTTTTTGCATGGTGGTGTGATGTGTTTCTTTCTCAACACTTAAATGAAGAGGACTATATTATTTGAAAAAATAACAATATATAAAACAACAGATACAGACTTCCAGGTTTATCCAACACTAACCAGGAAAGCCGCATATTATATCAGTAGCAATTTGCATTCCTGGCACAAGCTCTGTTAAGGTGTCTACCACCGTCCTGAACTCACTTGCTGTATATTCCCTGTTCATGGCCTGCAACAGAATATATTCAGGTAAGACTAGAACAAGATATTGGCAGTCATAACAAAATTCTGGACTCACCATCAACACAGAATCACTACCAGATTGCACAGGGACATGAAGAAAAGTGTAGACACATGGGTGACGTAGAACAGCTGCTATTTCATTCAAATGCTCGAGAATAAAGGGAGGATTAGTCATCCCAATCCTTAGCATTGTGCTTTGATCAGAAGGAAGCTCCTTGACAATAGCATTAAGCAGTATTGGAAGATTGACTCCTATGTCCCGACCTGCAACATTTAAGGGACATTAGCTACAAACAAAAGGAAAAATACAAAATTATGTCTTAACTACTGAAAACAAGTTAAGAAAAAAAGGTTGGAAAAGCAACCATATGCTCCAGTGTCCTCGCTGCTCAACCAAATCTCCTTGACTCCTTCAGATATCACAGTTCTCACTCGCTCCACCTGCAATTTAGGAATTTTAACTAGCAGAAAAACAGGAAAGGGGAAAATGCTGGATACAAATAAAAACTCTTTTCTGTGAAGCTGAATCTTCTTACAAGACTATCGACTGTGTAGCTTCCTAAGTGACCACGAGCATGCTTGGTCTTGCAATAAGTACAGGCACCCAAACAGCCAACATTAATGGGAAGAATTTCAATAAAATTGTTCCTCCGCACCTGCAGTCGAAAATTGACTTATTTAGCCCCACTAATAGAACCCAAATGAAGTCGAACAAGAAATTGTGTAAGTCCTGAAAAAGACTAAGCACGTTTATAGGACCAACAAACAGTACCGAAATCAGGTTTTTGACTTCTACTTATTCACAGCCAGGAATTATCATACTCAACATCAAAGTTGAAATAAATCAGAAACTTGAAACTTATATACACCTTTGGCAGATCAAGCGCAGGCAAAGTCTTCCGAGTCAGAAGCCGCACTTCATGACCCTTAAGAGTTTCTTCAACAATCTCAACAACACGATCAATCTGTTGAACTCCAACTACACTGACACCTTCTAGCTCTTTAAGGTCACGACTACCCTGAGGAACACATCCAGCGATCACAAGAGGCTTTTTCCCACTTCTACCCCTTGTTATCAGAGTCGACATTGCAGACTGACTTGGGGATTTTACAGTACAGCTGCATCAATCACGCATATAAGATACACCGAGAACGCAGAGTAAAGCTATAAGCAAAATGTTGCTCTGTAAACTGTAAAGTTACCAAATTAGACAGTGGCAAGTAAACTATTTGTTAACATTCTTATATATCACAAGCACATTTCACCCTACTCATGAATATCTCTACAGCTAATTGGGTAAACAGAACCAGGAGCTGAAGCTTACGTGTTAATGAGCCACAAATCAGCATCCTCTGGGACTTCTGTCAATGCATAGCCAAATGCAGTAAGCTGACCAGCCATATACTCACTATCACTCTGAACAATAACAAGAACACCAGAAAATACAATATACGAGATCAGCTTAACGTATTCTAGCTAAAAGCTATCTTCATCTCAATCACTAGAGCAACAAACATGGAAATGTATTTTGATGATGAGGCAATCAGAAATCTATCAACACCAAAACACTAAGAGCTCCAAAATCACAATCGAACACTGAAGATTTATTGGTCGACTTGCCTGGTTATGAGAGCATCCAAACGTCTTGATGTATATTGTCTGCGAAAATCATCGAGAGAACCAAGACGAAATGTAAGCGCCACGCAAAAAAAAACGTAGTCAGGTATAGAAACCGAAGCAATGAGAAAATGAAATCGAGAGAGAGACCTGAGTTCCTGGAATCTTCAAAGATGGTGGAGCAAGCGAGTCACGATTCGAAGCAGTAATTTCATCTTGTTTCGAGCTACTACGTTTGCTCTTATTAGTCTTCGGATTTATCCCGACCGCATTCAACGGTAATCGGAAACCTGGTGGTGCACCACCGGCTCCTCCGGCAAACAAATCCTCGATATCCTCCATTCTCTCTTACGGCGGCGCGTTAACGAGGAGAAGAGCTGACTATGGAGTGTGGGTTTTTTGCAGCGGAGCGAATCTGGAGCACTGTGAGACTTAATGGGCCTGGGCCGGTTCAAATTCAGTTACAAATACCCGATAGATCTGTATCGAACTAAAGCCCAGTTATTTTCTCACACTTTTTTTTTTTTGAAAATTTTCGTTTTCTAAAATTTTAAGATTTCTCATACTTTATTAGTTAATAACTTAATACTATGAGACTAATGTTCCCAGTCAACGAAACTAATGGTAATGGTATAAATTTTTTGAAAAATGAGTATAGTTCCCAGTCAGTTTATGGTATAAATTTTTTGAAAAGAAAATTTATATGGAAATTTTATATTTTATTAACACTAATGGTAAAAAAAATTTGAAATAAAAAATTTCCACTAATAAAGATTACGATCATGCTGTACATGAATATATATTGTACATTTACATGTACATGAATAGTGAGAAATAATATAAATACATAAAAAGTATAAATATTTTATACCTCCCTCATTGTCGTCATTTCACCTCACAAAATTTAACTTTGGTCTCAAACAACATTAAAAATATAAAAAATCAAAAACTCCAAATCCCAAAAATGTCGAATCCCTCGAATCTTCCTTCAGATTAGCCACGAAGAATCGTGGTATTTTCCAAACTTTGCTATAAAATGCTTTTATTTCATTTTGTTTTTACTATTGGATTTGTTATTGGATGTATTTTTTTTTGTGTTTTATTAAAAAATAGTGTGAGTAATCAAAAGTTTAATGATTGAATAAAAAATCTAAGATTTTGTTTTAATTTTCTACATGAAATTTGAATGAGATTTTCTCATTGTTTTCGCGCCAAACAATCTTATCATATCATCAGTTTGTCTTTTTTTTTTGTTTTGAATTCCATTTCGTCCTTGTCTAAAGATATATGGTTAATCAAAAGTTTTAAGGAATAAATGAAGAGAATATAGAGTTTGTTTAAAAAATTCGCGCCAAAATTAAGTGAGATCTATTAATTGTTTGTGCGCGGAAACAATCTAATATATAATTTGATTTCACGAAAATAACTTGATTTGAATGAAATTTTACAATATAATTTATCCAACCTGTGCGCGGATGTTTTTGTGTATTTCTAATCTTTAATTAAAAAAAAAATGAGTTGTTTTCATCTTTCAATTTGTTTTAGGTTTTAAGAATTATGTAACCTTGATTGCACTGTATTTTTCACGTATAATTATTTCTTAGATAGAATTTTTGAAATCAAACATTTTATACATATGATATGCTAATGACGTTTTTTTCAAAAACAAATAGGTTCTTGCTCTTCCAGCGGTTTCTTCACTAAACATGTATGGTCGTGGGCGTGGCCGTGCTCGTAGTCCTAGCCATAACCATGGTGTTTGTCAACAACCTGATCGTGGTTGTAAACGTATTTGTACTCGTGGCCATGATGGAGGACTTGCAAGGGGAAGGGGTAATGGTGGTCCTACTACTTCTAGAGAAGATCTCTTTCAAGGAGAAAGTTCTTCTACTTCTAGAGATCAGGTGTGTTACTAGAAAAGTAAAATTTATATTAATGAGTTTAAGTTATATGTAATGATATATATTGTCCATAATAATAACAATTCATAGGGACATATGAACTTGCAAATTCAGCCACCCTCAACCACAATCAACATTGAGGTACATTACGAACTTTAATATTTTATTCAGCATTCTCTCACGTATTTTACACACCAGTTCTATATATTTTCGCAATGAGTATCAAAGTTGTATATTATGAACATGCATGAAAACGTATAGTTTATATGAATAAATCATAGTTTTCTTTTTCATGTAGGACAAGGACAACGATGATGTTGGGTTTAATAATTTACAGGGTGATTCTTCAGGTTAAAATGTTAAACTATGATATTTTTCTTACAAATACTTAAAAAGAGAAAATTTTGTTTGATTCACAATTGACAAGGTTTCAGTTTTTATCAAACATGAAGACGAGAAAATTTTTGGAGACTTGGAAGACATCACATTTGAGCAGGAGACCCCAACTTTATCAATTTATGATTTCGGTTTGTATACAATTTCATTTAACTCTTTTATATTCCAAACAAAATACAAATAATCAATTATCTAATTTTGTCATTATGGATCTATATATTTACCTTGTAGATTTTGAAAAGGAACAAGACATCAACATTTCGTTGGAGGATGAACAAGTTTCTAAAGAATTGGGCAATGTTAGATCAGGTTTGTACGATTAAATTATATACTTATATATCTAATATATTGTGTATATTTGGTGACTAACATTTTTAGATTCGAAAAAAGGATGAGATATTAGATATCAATAACGTAATGAAAATATGACCCTAGAATAAGGCATTATTAATGTTCACAAATCTGAATGGAAACAAAAAAGAGTAATAATATGATTTGTAATTGTATTGATTTTCTATATAGAAGAGTAGTTTCACTCAATAAATGTTGTTATATTGTTTTATCTTCATAATATAATAATATTAAGATTGACGTGTTAATGTTTTTTTCCCTAATATAGATACAGATATGGCGAGTGGTCCTAGTGGTGATTTAAATCAAGTCAACAACATTGATGCTGAAATATGTAAAGATTCGAAATCTTCATCGACCTTTTAAGATATTCATCATCTTCAGAGAGCAACATTTATTTAAGTATGAATTTGGTATATCGGTTTATCAGATGTTTTTAATTAATAACTATATTTAATAAGTAACAAACCATATTTACTAAGAAATGGTGTTATTACTTATGACTATTTTTATGCATATTGTACTCTTTATTCGTTTGCCTCCTCACTTCCTTTGCTAATTCTGAAGTGAAGTGTCGGTTAGTGCCGAATTCAATTCCAAAATTACTATTCACTGGTCAAGTCCGGTTTCCTCGTGTGAAAGACACGACTTGGTTTAAACCAACTTCAAGAACTTGATTCAATTATGGTTTTTTTCTATCGAGTCTCTCAAGGGTTTAATATGTATGGGCTAATTGTTTTGGGCTCTTCCACGAACCACTAAATTTTATGGGTTTGTGTAAAACTTTTCTTTCTCTTATTTAGTTGTTTTAAACTGAGTAGCATTCAAAAAATAAAGTAGAAAACAAATAAAATATGGTCGTAATAAAAGACAGACATTATTACCAAATACCAACTAGTACTTAAGTAATTTCATAAATTTAGACAAAAAGTATTACAAAGTTGGGCACAATTTTGTTTTTTTTTTTTTTCTGACGGCAGAAAAACTTAAAAAAGAATTATAGACTAAAGTCACGAAACCCATGTCCAAAAAATGAGAAGTTGAACACCATCAAATTAAACTTATTCATTCATTTGGGCTTTAATTTGTATTGGACTTCTAAAATGATTAATCGATTTTTACCTTGTAAATTGCACTATTTGGACATCATATTTCATGATCAATGAAATGTGTTGTTGAAAAAACATTAACGAATACAGACAAAAAAATATTAAAAATAACTAATACATTTACACCCTAAACCTAGACAAAAAGAATACAAAATTATTAAAATTTAAAAATATTCACCGACATGACATTGGGAAATGTGAATTTGGATATCCATATATCTTAAAAATCCATTACAAATTCCCACAAAAAAGGAAAGATAACCAAAACAAAAAAAAATTGTAATAAAAAAAACTCAATGTTGGTTGGTGAAGAACGATGATACGAAATATCCGGTTCAGAGCTCCGACGAATCACACCGGTTCCATCATCCAAACAGACAGCCGCCGGTTAATCCGGTTTCCGACAAGATGCTCACCACCAGATCTCAGCCATTACACGATTCTTGGCTTGACTCCTTTCGCCTCCCAAGCCGAAGTCAAGCGGGCCTTCAAACGTCTCGCTCTTAAGGTTTACAAAATGTCCCATTTTCTCTTTTTCTTTTTGGGGAAGAAAGTTCAAACTTCATTATATTTGACAAATCAAATCAAGAAAAGGAAAAAAATATTTTAACTAATAGACAAAAATTGTTGTTATTGCAGTATCATCCAGATGTGCACAAGGGACAGGACAAGGATTTTAAAGAGATCAAATCTGCTTACGAGGTTTATTTTTCTCTCTTTCATTTTTATAGATAATTTTAAAAATTCTTCATTTAGAAAGCCTTGCTTTGATTTTGCTTCTTTCTTTACTACTTCTTGATAATGTTTTCATAGTTTATATATCTTCATTATATGATGTTTACGATTTCAGTGTTTGATGCAAAAATTTGAGGAAGAAGAAGAGATCCCATCTACTGAAATGGGTGAAATCGAAGAATGGGAAGAGTGGATGGGATTCGAAGGAGGGATTCCATCAGGAGTTTCTTACTAGAAAACATCATTTGTTACAATGAATAGAAGTAGAATCTGAGAGATGGAGAGTACAATTTTTGGGAGCAAGACAACAATTACATCTCGGAGGAAGCTTGTCATCGCCGGAGGAAATACATGTCATGTACTCTACTTGTAAGCAATATAGAGGACACGCCCTCAGTGTCTTTCTTGTACTATCTCCAGGGATTACTCCTCCTAGAATCGCTCCTAATGGATTTTTGAAACATTTTAAAATGGTTATAACAGTTTAAGTCCTAACAAAAATTGAGTATAGCAGTTTGTATGGTTTATTAAATAAAAGCCTTACCTGCGATTATGAGAGACATAACCCCAATCTTGTATGTGGCCATGCTTTGTGATGAAATTCTGATCCTTTCTCCTAGTTTATATAGAAGCCACTAAATAAACTAAAACAAATGTTTTATTACAAAACATGAATTATTTAAAAATATTCACCGACATGACATTGGGAAATGTGAATTTGGATATCCATATATCTTAAAAATCCATTACAAATTCCCACAAAAAAGGAAAGATAACCAAAACAAAAAAAAATTGTAATAAAAAAAACTCAATGTTGGTTGGTGAAGAACGATGATACGAAATATCCGGTTCAGAGCTCCGACGAATCACACCGGTTCCATCATCCAAACAGACAGCCGCCGGTTAATCCGGTTTCCGACAAGATGCTCACCACCAGATCTCAGCCATTACACGATTCTTGGCTTGACTCCTTTCGCCTCCCAAGCCGAAGTCAAGCGGGCCTTCAAACGTCTCGCTCTTAAGGTTTACAAAATGTCCCATTTTCTCTTTTTCTTTTTGGGGAAGAAAGTTCAAACTTCATTATATTTGACAAATCAAATCAAGAAAAGGAAAAAAATATTTTAACTAATAGACAAAAATTGTTGTTATTGCAGTATCATCCAGATGTGCACAAGGGACAGGACAAGGATTTTAAAGAGATCAAATCTGCTTACGAGGTTTATTTTTCTCTCTCTTTCATTTTTATAGATAATTTTAAAAATTCTTCATTTAGAAAGCCTTGCTTTGATTTTGCTTCTTTCTTTACTACTTCTTGATAATGTTTTCATAGTTTATATATCTTCATTATATGATGTTTACGATTTCAGTGTTTGATGCAAAAATTTGAGGAAGAAGAAGAGATCCCATCTACTGAAATGGGTGAAATCGAAGAATGGGAAGAGTGGATGGGATTCGAAGGAGGGATTCCATCAGGAGTTTCTTACTAGAAAACATCATTTGTTACAATGAATAGAAGTAGAATCTGAGAGATGGAGAGTACAATTTTTGGGAGCAAGACAACAATTACATCTCGGAGGAAGCTTGTCATCGCCGGAGGAAATACATGTCATGTACTCTACTTGTAAGCAATATAGAGGACACGCCCTCAGTGTCTTTCTTGTACTATCTCCAGGGATTACTCCTCCTAGAATCGCTCCTAATGGATTTTTGAAACATTTTAAAATGGTTATAACAGTTTAAGTCCTAACAAAAATTGAGTATAGCAGTTTGTATGGTTTATTAAATAAAAGCCTTACCTGCGATTATGAGAGACATAACCCCAATCTTGTATGTGGCCATGCTTTGTGATGAAATTCTGATCCTTTCTCCTAGTTTATATAGAAGCCACTAAATAAACTAAAACAAATGTTTTATTACAAAACATGAATTATTTTCTCCGACCATTGACTTTCGGCAAAGATTGAAAAGTTAAAGTCTTGTTGACTTTGACCAAACCACTAAAGGTTAATTAAAATTTGGATATGGGACGAAAAGAGAGACCAGAGAGATTAGACTTTATCTTCAACGAGAAGCTCATCTTCACATGTTGGGTCCAGAACATTACTAAAATTTAAGTAAGGCCTTGAGATAAAGAAAGATGAAACGACAATTTTACGTACCTAAATTACAAATTCAATTTTTGTCGTTCTATATTTTCTTATACCGACAC
Organism: Cardamine occulta; assembly: GCA_028015245.1. Taxonomy (NCBI): domain Eukaryota; kingdom Viridiplantae; phylum Streptophyta; class Magnoliopsida; order Brassicales; family Brassicaceae; genus Cardamine; species Cardamine occulta. The sequence goes on along the minus strand of CM051368.1, from coordinate 18,542,122 downwards.
AAACAAAAACAAACCTTTACACATAATACCTGCCCTAGTACACCTACACTTATCTATAAGACGAAAATTATATAATAAAGGCGTGTAATCAACTAGCAAGTCACGTGTTCTTCTGAATCAAACTGGGGAGGCATGACCCTTTTTCGTATCAGCATTTCCGCTGTAACTTGCTTTCTCTTTAGTCCACCTCTTGGTCTTGACGTGAAAACTTCATCAGCTTCGACAAAATCACCCTGAAACCACATTTTGTGAGATTCTAGTCTTTGAATATGAAACAAACATAAGTTGGTGTGTAGAATTTGGGTAAGAACATACGCAGGTATATGCGTGGCACCCGGAATTCTCATGCTTGTTTCTGACATGTTTGTATGCAAATGTCATGCCACATTCTGGAAACCCGCATACAAAGGGACGGATATCTTCGTGCACTGCTTTCATGTGTTTCTGAAGATTTGAAGCCTGAGAGAAATTATTGTATTGTAGTTAGGGATGTTGAATAGTCTGGAAAACGATACTTTGTTTTGGCTAATAGGGTGTTTCTTTACCTTTGAGAATGTCGAAGAGCAACCTTCAACTTCACACTTGAATTCTCCTGGTGAGGAATTTTCCTCATGAGTCTTTAGGTGTCTCTTGATGTTCTTTTTCAAATGCTTGGAACCACAAATCTCACAGTTGATGTGCTGATGGCAGGATCTTATGTGTGCCTTGAGACATTCCTCATTTGTAAAGTACTTCATACACCCAGGCTCAGAACAAAAAGCCTCCACAGAGTCCAATTTCACTGCATATGTAAATCCAAAACCATTAGAGATTGAAAATTTGGTTTTTGAACAATAATGTAAGGAAGAAAGAATTAAAAAAGCCCAGAACGAACCATGAGAATCCTGATGCTTTTGCAGCTGTGAAGCGTAATTAAAGGCTTTTCCACAACCAATTTCTTTGCAGACATGCGGCTTTTGACCAGTTGAACATTCAGATGGTTGAGAATCGTCATTACCAGTATCATTGTCTTTGCCACTACCACCGTCACCAGTACTGTTCTTACCACTATCACCATTCCTATGAAATTTCTTAACATGCCTACCAACATTTCCCTGTACTGAGAATTCACTCTTGCAATTTTCTATTGGACACTTGAAGAGCTTTTGACCAGTAGAACATTCAGGTGGTTGAGAATCACCATTACCAGTACTGTCTTTACCACTATCACCGTCACCAGTACTATGAAATTTCTTAACATGCCTACTGATATTGCCCTGAACTGAGAATTCACTCTTGCAATTCTCCATTGGACACTTGAAGAGCTTCCCTTTATGGGTAAGAAGATGCCTATTGAGATGATCCTTTCTCCTATAGCTGACAGCACAATCATCCACATAACATTCAAAAGGTCTCTGCACTCCGCAAAAGTGAAAACCATCAGAAACATAGCACATGAAAGAAAGTAAAATCCATAACATTTTGAAACAAAACAAGCTATTGATTGAACATCAGACCTCAAACTTTAAGCGTGATCGAGGCTTACTTGCTGGAGCTTCTCAGGAGGTCTCCCAACCTGATACTAGTCCATAACATGTAGCCTCGCATTTTGGAGTTCTCTCATTTGGGATCCAATGCCTCACGCAATTATATAAGCAAGACCTTTAGAATTAAACAAAAGGTCATTTCTTTCCTGCAAATGCATAAACTTTTAGTTCACAATCACAAACAAAACTCAAAACTAAACAAAACCCACGAGTATCTAAACGCATCTCTATCTGTAGTAGATTTGCAGAGTAGCTGTTGTAACAAACAGATAGAGAATATTTCGACCTCTCATGACATAAATTGAAGAGGAAGTATCAATCTACCTCAAGTGAATGGCTCTGCATATGCTGCTTTAAGTGAGCAGGTTTCTTAAACTTAGCACCACATTCCTGGCAAGAATGTTTACTTGAAGACTCTTCATCAACCTCACAAGCTTCATCATCATTTTCTTCTTCAACTTCCATCTAAAACAAACACCGAAAATTACCAGAAAATAAAACGAATCATACAACTCGCAATTCAACACACTAATCACCCATTTATTATTCCTGAATCCAAAGTCTTCCACAAATATTGCGTTACAACGAATCAAGATGCAACGGATTAGATTTGGAATCGAATTGGAGAGAGATCCCAAACCTTATGATGAGATTCGATGTGTGAAGTGATGAGATACTTTTTCGATCTGCTGATTCCACAATACTGACAGAGATAATTCCGTATATCCTTCTTCGTCGATGCCTTCACATCAATGTTTGCTTCTTCCGCCATCTCTCTTTTATTGTCTACACAACAACTAGGGTTTATCTCACTCAGACGCCGCACTGTAGGAGCTGAAGTAGCAAGATTTACGATAAGGAGGAACAAAGGCTATTTATATGTCACCTTCTTTTTTCCCGGAATGAGAAATCTAACCTAGAAACAATTTGGGCTTACGAGTTATATAATGGCCTTTTGAAGCCCATCAAAATACAACAATAACAATATTGGAAGTTTATATTTTTACAAACGAATGTAAAATTCAAAGAGTTGATATATTAACGCCCGACGATGAATTGGGCTTCAAGAACCCATGAAGAATTTAAACTAGTCCCTTGGTGGATTTGAGAGAGAGAAATGGGACTCTAACAACGTTAATTATCTGGCTGTAACCGTCCATTATTCTCAATGAAATTCAATAATTATTTGATGTGGTGTGGAACCATAGGAGAGTGTTGTGCCACGCCAAATCTAAAACTCGGCTCTAGACGCTGAAACGAAAGCAATCTGATGGCTTGGATGAAATCGAAATTTAATGTAACCCAATGTGGTCTAATTTAAACCAAAAGCTAGCTCAAGAGTTAAGGGTTACCACATTCTTTATATATTGCCCAAAAATTTTTATCCCAACCAATGTGGGATATTTTGGATTCTAATAGATCCTCTCGATATGTGGATGAGAAACGGTGTAACAAAAATAGCTCAAGTCCAATATCTCGTAAATACCACAACAAAATTGGCCATTTATACATGCCACATAGGTGGGAAACTGTCATGCCACATAGGTGATACCATCTTAGTAATCAATAATCTCCATGGAAATTGAGAGAGCGAAGGAGGAAAAAGAAGCTTGAATGAATAAGATATTTATGTTATTACTTCCTCAATCGTAAAATGTATACATGGTTAAGCTTATATACTAAAGAAACTAACCCAATACAATAACCAAAGTAAACCAATTCTACTCATATTCTAATATACTCTTCCATGAGGTTAACACCATTTGTTCTTAATGATGTATTTGTACGAAGAAACTAATTACAGTTTCAACGACTACTCATGTTAGCCGCAGTGTCTCACTACGAAAATATCTCAATCAACAGAAATAAGGGGACAAATAAAAAAAAGGGAACAAATTTGAAATTTAACGTCACAATCGGTCAACTTAAAGATATGGGCCTACATCTGTAACATTGTTTTTAAAATTACAGTTGATGATAAGCTCAATTAGGTCTGGCTTTAACAAAGGCTAGCCCAAATAAAAGACCAGTCGGTCCACTCCAATATAAACATCATAACAAAAAACAAGGGATTTCATAAGAAAAGTATTTATTTACACATTTTGTTATCAGCACGTGTCACGTGTGCTACACAATTCGGAACCATGACAAATAACAACACCTCACGGAGACACATCACCCATTTTTTAACGTATTTTCCCCATAAATATAACGATTATAAAAACGTATTACTCCCATAATCATATCTACTAATTAAATAATTAACCACACCACACAATGGAAATTAATGATATAATCATCTAATTAAATCCAAATTAAAACCCTAAAACGCAACTTTCTCTCTTCTTCTTCCCCTGTCTTTGCGCCAAACCAAAACCCACACAAAAGCCCTCTTTTTTTCTTTTTTTTGTTATCGTCTCGTTTTCCCACAAACCCTTCTCTCTCTGAAACTAGGGTTTTTCTATTTTCCCCTTTCGTTTCCATTTCTCTAAGTTTTGCAGAGCTTACAGATGTGAAATGCTCAGTTAAGGGAAAAAATATGCAGAAGATTCTGTGCAAAAGTACCACTAATTCAACCCCTGTTCTCTCTACTCCGGTAAACTCTTTCGCCACCGGCTTTATCTCTTTAGGGTTTAAGACCTCCGTCAAAAATCTCACTCCTTTTTCCACTCCCAAACCTCTCTCCACTTCTTCTATGCCGACGAGAACGGCCTCTATTTCTCCCGCCGGTGCTGCTTTCTCTACTTATCTACAGAGGAACCGTGTTCACTCTACGACGGCTTCGTTACGATTCTCTACAGCTGGATACAAACCTTGTCAGTGCTCAATCGACTGTAGAATCCGTAATACGAGTCGAGCTTGGGTTGGTCGAACCGGGACGTGGCGTGCGTTGTTCTGTTCTGACTCTAATGGTGGTTTAAGCACTGTTAATGCTGTTGGAGCTGTGGCTGAGGGAGTTGAAAGCTCTGATGGAGAAGATGATGAAGGAGAGAAAGAGTCTACGGATAAGGATGCGAAGCCGGTGAGGATGAGCCGGAGAAATCGGAGCAGCTCTAACGGTAATAGTGAATTTGTTGGTAATCCAGATTTGTTGAAGATTCCTGGAGTTGGTTTAAGGAATCAGAGAAAGCTTGTTGATAATGGGATTGGAGATGTTGCTGAGCTCAAGAAGCTTTACAAAGATAAGGTATTTTTGAACAGTAGATTTTTGAGATAATTGAAAAAGTTTCATTCTTTTTGTTTGTGGTTGATTGATTTTTGTTATCTCAGTTTTGGAAAGCAAGTCAGAAGATGGTTGATTATCTTAGGAGCTCTGTTGGGATTATACATAGAAACCACGCTGAGAGTATAACAACGTTTATTAAAGAGAGTGTGGATGATGAGCTAAAGGATTCTAGTTCTGACCCTAAGTTAAATGTGAAGAAACGTTTGACGTTTTGTGTTGAAGGGAACATTAGTGTTGGTAAATCAACATTTCTTCAGAAAATAGCTAATGAGACTGTTGAGTTACAAGACCTTGTTGAGATTGTTCCTGAGCCAGTTGCAAAATGGCAAGATGTTGGACCTGATCACTTCAATATATTGGATGCTTTCTACTCTGAGCCTCAGAGGTATGCTTATACTTTCCAGAACTATGTGTTCGTCACTCGGCTGATGCAGGAGAAAGAGTCTGCTTCTGGGGTTAAACCTCTCAGGTTGATGGAAAGGAGTGTCTTCAGTGATAGAATGGTAATTTGGAAGCAAAGTCTTTTTAGAAATGATAGTTTTTGAGATGTGTGATTGCAAATATAATCTGTTGTGGAACTTGGTATTCAGGTGTTTGTGCGAGCGGTTCATGAAGCGAAATGGATGAATGAGATGGAGATCAGTATCTATGACTCTTGGTTTGATCCGGTTGTCTCTTGTTTACCTGGACTTGTTCCTGATGGGTTTATATACTTGAGGGCGAGTCCAGACACTTGCCACAAGCGAATGATGCTCAGAAAACGAGCAGAAGAAGGCGGGGTCTCACTGAAATACCTTCAAGATCTTCATGAGAAGCACGAGAGTTGGCTGCTTCCGTTTGAGAGCGGAAACCATGGGGTATTGTCTGTTAGCAAACCGTCTTTACACATGGACAACTCTCTCCACCCTGATATAAAAGACCGTGTCTTTTACTTGGAAGGAAATCATATGCATTCTAGTATCCAGAAGGTAAAGCTGTCTCTTTATTGCATTCTTTATGCTAAAAGTCTGAAGACAGATTTTGCTTAGTCTAGTTTATTGGTTTGAACAGGTCCCTGCTCTAGTTTTGGACTGTGAACCCAATATCGACTTCAGCCGAGATATTGAAGCAAAGCAACAGTAAGTTCTCACACTACTGAAATGTCATTATAACTTATTTGAATTCCTAACCTAACAGATATTTTCTTGATTGGTGTTGTTGAAATGAAAGGTATGCACGCCAGGTTGCTGAGTTCTTTGAGTTTGTGAAGAAGAAGCAAGAAACATCAACAGAGAACAGCAACACTCAGTCGCCAGTGCTGATGCCGCATAATGGAGGTCTCTGGATGGGTCCAGAAGGCAATCATGTCCCGGGATTAGAACTCCCGCCTCTAAATATCAGAAAGGCGATGTCGCTCTTGACCAGACCATCCGTGTGACTGTGTGTTCATCCACTGACTCTTGTTTTTGTTAGCTCTAAGGAGCAATGTCAGGTTATCAAAATGTCAATAGGTATGATCGGCTTTTTATTTCGTTTGTTTAGGAAAAAATCTCCATCTACCACTGCTTTTGCCCCTCTTAGATTGTAGAAACGAAACATGGTCGTGTCGTTTAGTTAACCCTTTTGTAGAGAAAAGTTCTGGATGATTTGTTAGGTGTTTCGTTTCTTGTGAAAACTTAATATTCAGTTTTCAGTTATTGTCTCAAGTCTTTGTATTGTTACTGCAATTTGTAAGGCTAAGCAAATGTATATACATATATCAAGAAAAGCGTTTGGTCATAAGAACACGGCGTTTTCTACCAATCCAAGTCGAGGTCCAGGGTGGGTCAGAAGCGACCACGTTGTAACCGGCGTTTGAGTAGAGATTTCTAGCGGCTGCATCGTCTTCATAAGCTCTTAGAGCAAGAACCTTAAAACCCCACAAGTAACATAAAACATCACATGCCTTTAACAATGTACGTCCCATCTTCTTTCTCCTTTGAGCTTTGGAGACGGCTAATCCTGAGACGTAAAGATATTCTTCCACGCCGGGAAAATGACGGAGTACTGAGCTTTCCGTTTGAACTGTGACGTCAACTACTCCGACAACACTTGAGCTTGACGAACTTTCATCTTCGCTCGTTTCCTCTGCCACGAGACATGCATATCTGCAGCACTTTTAATTTCTTTAATTACAAAATTACATTTTAAAACTACTCTTATTGAAGTGAAGTTTTTTTTGTTTTTTGTTTTACCGGTCAGATGGTGAATTCTTGAGTTTGTAGAGAAGCCCTGATAAAACTTCTGCCTGCAATATGTGTATTCATTTCATATTTTATTAGGATGGTCCAAAATTTATATCAATAACATGTGATTTTAACTCCACTTTAGAAAGAAATAAGTCTATTATTCTGAGGCTATGGTGTAACGGTTGATTATACCATTTTATGCATCTATGATTAAACTCAAATCTATATTTACCCAACCTTCTTTCTGAGTGTTTTTCAACATATATGAGCGAAATCTTCATACATATCAAACCATATACAGTAAAACCTCTATAAATTAATAATGTTGGACCGGATAATTTTATTAATTTATAGAAGTTATTAATTTATCGATAAATTAATAATTATTAATTTATCGATAAATTATTAATTATTAATTTATAGAGAGTTTTTCCAAATTTCAAAAATTGTTATTAAAAAAATAGAGAAATGAAAACAATACTTTGATGTGTTTTAATGCATTTACACATAAAAAATAATCATTGCATATATAAATTTTTTAAATAATTTTTGATGCAATTGGAGAAGATAGTATCATATATTTTTGATATTTTAAAAAAAATAGAGATAAACTCCAACAAATTACAAATTTACGAATAAATAAACAACATTAGAATCATATTTCACTAAAATATCTTATACATTTACAATAAATTTATATGATTATTAATTTAGGTTATTAATAGGATCATATATTTATATAGAGATTTCAAAAAAATTATTATCTTATTATCTTATCGAAATGTGTCAATTATTACACCGGCCCAACTCGGAACCGGAATAATTTATTAATTTAAAAAGGTTATTAATTTATCGAGTATTAATTTATAGAGGTTCTACTCTAATTGAAAATAGTAATGAAGTTTTCTTTCCTACAGACTTTGACAATTTTGCTATATATTTGTATAAAACAAACAAGCAAAAGAGTAAACTAACCTGGAAAAACAGAAAGAAAAAATCATTAAAAAGAGCGAGAGGGATGTGGAAAGCCTCGGCTTGAACCAGAGACACTCTCCTGATCTCGTCCTCGTCGTCTCTCTTCAATCTCCTCACGCCCCATCCGTGCTGACTCGCCAAATACTTCAACTCTATCTCCGCCGCATTATCTTGAGTCAAACTCGTTAACGACTCGGTTGATGCGCACCGTACGACCACCGGAAAGTGGCTCCACGTCCGCTGCCGTCGATATGTTGTTCCCTGGCCGGACTTTAAAGGATAATTAAACTCTGGCCTAGCGGCGGAGTAGAGACACTGTGGCAAGTGAGCCATGTTATTTTTCTAGCATTTTTCAAAAAAGAACTTGTAGTATTTTCATTTTCATGCGTTTTTATATGATATTGAATCTCAAATATTAGAGATAAGATACGCTTCTTACTTCCATCGTCTGTTTTTTGTGTGGTTGTAAATCATTGCTAGCTGAGGACCATCAGAGATTTTTTTCACAAAATTAGAAAAAGACAGTATAATTCAGCCACGTGGAGATATTGCGGCCATACACGTGGAGATTTGAAGCATCTTAAAGCTTGTCAAGAAAAATTAGCTCATAATATTATATTCCGTGTTCATCATAGAAAGTGACATGATTTTTTTTTTTTTTTTTTTTTACTTCTTATGATTCCTTACTAAGAACCTCCCCAAGTATTTATTTTAAAGCCGATGTGATACTACAACTAGTAGAGTAATAAAGGCCTAGTGTGAGAGTAAATGGGCTTGGCCCAAAAAAAAGATGTCGCTCACACGTGTGATATATCGTTTCATTTGCAGACTTCCTGTCTCAGCAATTGACCCGACTTCCATGTGGGTATATCGTTCAATTGGAATCCCTCAAAACAGATTCGCCGTAAAATTTCCAGAAGTCGTTCTATCATTTGCAATTTCTCGATTAATTCTGATCATGGCGTTGAACACGAGTCTCAGATCTGTCTCAAAGATCATAGCTTCTTCTGAATCATCACTCTCCAGATCTGGTCAGTTCCCAACAATAATCTGATGGATTGTTGTTGTTTTTTTCCTTTTGTAATCTAGGGTTGGTTGCTCAGAAATCGAATACTCCGTTCCCTGATTTTGATGTTTCTGATTAGCTGCGGACTGCTTCTGATGCGATTATTCTTCTATTGCTCGATTTAGCTTATTAAGCGTTGAATTTTGGAATTCGGATTTTGTTTGAAACATCTCTGCTTGAAAAGGCTGAGAAAATGTATCATGAAATTAGAGAAATGTCAATTTTGGTGTTTCCTTGTATAATATGTGCTAGAAGAACCTATCAATGTTCATGCTTCGATAGTTTTGGTTGATCGGTAAAAGCTACATGATAAATATCTTAGCAGCAAAGCTCTAGTTCTAGGTTCAGCTTGTTTTGATGTATTTCGTAGAATCAAATGAGCTATAAGATGATTTATCAGTGCTGGAGTTAGGTCAAACCATTGTGCCTGATTGGTAGATTTCAAAACTTGCTTAAGATTTCTGTTTGTTATCATCATCAACAGTGAGCAGAAGCTTCCACTCGACTGGAGTTAAGAAGATGAGCGGAGGACATGGCCACGATGAGCCATACTACCTCCACGCAAAGCACATGTACAATTTGGATCGCATGAAGTACCAAGCTCTCAAGATGTCTCTCGGAGTCTTCGCCGCCTTCAGCATCGGTGTTGGAGTTCCGATCTTTGCAGTCGTCTTCCAGCAGAGGAAGACCGCATCTGGTTGAGTCCTTCAGGGCGCTCTTGTTCCCAGCTTGAATAATTTGTATGAATTCTCAAACTCTTGTAAGAGAGTTTCGTTTTCCCTTTGGATCTTAGCTACAAGTTTTATCGATATGGTAAAGTGTTTTTTGTTTCCCTAATTCTCCCTCCTTTACTGGCTGTTTGATTCTGCAATAATGAATGTTTTTATACTTTGATTGGAATTGGATATTTTTTTTCGCTTGGAGCAAACCTATGTGATCCATATGAATCGGAGAAAGATCTCAGAAACCAAGAAATATCAACATATTCACATATCTATTAATCAAAACCACAATCAAAAGAAAAGCTGAAATCCAGAAACCACACACAAAAAACCCCACAAATGATATGTGACAAATCTGTTCAAAAGCTTAAAAACCACATTCTGTTTCATCATATTTGGTGATTCAACCACCAAAACATGTTTTACAATTGGAGTAGTTTCTAATCGCAAAGCGGTATCATTCCTAACCGCAAAATCGCGATGAATCTTCAAACGCGAGTGTGTAAATGAGGTGATTCATATCACTTTTTATCATCACCACGATTTTCACTATCTTGAGTTTGGTTTGGCTCTGGATGTTGCTGGTGATGCTGATGTTGATGTTGGTCTAGCGTCATAGCCAAACCATCTCCTCTGCTACCACCACGCATTGCAGCCGCTATGTTGCTCTCAGCCACTCCTAATCCTAGCTGTTGACCTCCCAACATCATTGACCCCATTGGTGCAGTAACAACACGTCCCGACCCAACCGGATAATTACCCGGGTTAAACGCCCACATTTGATGACCCGGCTGCTGCTGCATCTGCTCTCGCCCACCCGAACCGCTCATCGGAAGCATCCAGAACGCACTTCCTCCATTCGTAGTCCCCGGCGCAACCGCCCACATAGGTTGAGGCACTACATTTGCCGTCCCACGACCCATACCCGAACCCGGACCCAATTCTTGATCCTGAAACTGACCCGGTTTCTGAGAACTCTCACTTGGTTCTGCTCCAGAACTCGGCTCCTTGAAGTAATCTTCTCTATAAGGTTTTGCTAAGTTCGTCGGAGTTCTCTCAGATGACATTATTGGCGGATACATCTGATGGTGAAATCCGAAAACGGCGGCGTTTTGCGCGGCTGAGTTCAGTAACTTCCTAGAGGGATCTACCGGTGATCCGTTAGTGCCGTTATTATCATCGTAAAGAGACATTCCAGTGCTGTGAAACGAAAGTGGAGAAGAAGAAGACTTGGACGGCTGAGCGAAGATTGTAGAGCCGCCACTACCGCGTAAAGAGGCGTTGAGAGTTGAGAAATTCGCCGGAATCGTACCGGTCCCTGTAGAAGCGATGATAGCTGGCTCAGCTTGTTGGAGAAGCCACTCGATTGTTTCTCCATCGGATTTATGACCTAACTCTCTCGTAAGCTGAAAAACTCTAGCGGCACACATCGCCGGCATACGGATTCGTCTTCCACGGCCATCGACTTTCGTGTGCCGATCTTTAGACGGTTTTTTAACGGCGGATTTAACTATGGCTAAAGCAGTGCCTGAGCTTGTGCTAGTGGAATTCGACGTTGAGCTTGTGTTTCCGTGTTGACCACCAGAGATAGCTCCTCCTCCTCCTCCTCGTCCCGGCGATGGATTTTCAACGGAATTAAGCTGTAACGTCGCTTCCGCCGTCGAATTCTGATTTGTACGAATCTCCATATCTTTCCAAAATCTGCAACTCTAAATCCCTAAAAAAGAAGTTAATTCTTGCGAATTCCGACTCTGGAAATCTGAAGCAATCGATTCAAGAATCAAGAACAGTGGCGGCAGTGAAAGCTGGGAGATCTAATAACTAAGCAGAGCTATGCTGCTATAATGGCGTTTGTGAAGAAAGAGAAAGAGAGAAAGAAGAATGATTGAAGGAAAAAAAAACAAGTGGATATGGTGTAATTGCTAGGGAGAAAGGAAACTATCCATCTAAAAAAATCTTATTCAACCTTTATTGACTTATTTGTTTCTTAACACTGTTCTTGTTTTTTTTCGTATAATTTTTGTATATCCATTTTTCTTTTAATACCATTCAAATATATTTGGTCTTCTCACCTAATCAGGTTTAGTTAATTACTTCAAAATTATTATTTTCTCAACTATATTCCAATATGCTGATCATTCACCTAATTAACTCTTTTGATTTTCAGAGTGTTTTGATTAGGACTACGTGATGTGTATGTTTTGCTTTTATTCTGTAAACGCCAAGGAGAGATCCAATGTGAGAATTTTTGGCTCATACTTGAAAACTATTATCCTAAAATTACGATAGAATAGATATACAACCCGGTGAGATTAATGACGATATATATATTTAACAAATTATGTACACTGACTTAGGTCAATTATCTTAGTGACAAGAAATATAAATTTATCTTAATTATAATTAATTCTATTTGGTGGTTGCTATAATACTAATCCACTCAACATTTTAAATTGTTTTTTTTTGTCGATAAAGACGTTACTGGTGGTGAGCGGTGATTCATGTTAATCAGTCGACTCAACAACCTCTTTGCCTTCTTTTTAATATTCTTATTCCCATTTGATAAAGTTAGATTTTGATTTTGATTTTATTTATTACTGGAAACTTTTTTTCATATATACAAACCAAAACCATGCAAGGTACCAAAAAAAAAAAAAAATTGAATATTTTTTGGGTCAAAATCGAGATGTAGATGGGTTAAAATAGGAGAGACTCATATTTATTTAGCTCAAAACAGATCATTTTAGTTTATATCAAAACTTAAAACACTAATTTTTGGGTTTCAGCTTTTTAAGTCCATGATAATTGTAAATATGAAGACACTATATTTATAGTTGGTACAAACTAACGACAGTAAACAAAACAGATCCTACCGTCTGAACTAGGCCTGTTACGGAGCGGATATCCAGTCCATTTGGGGATATCCGTATCCGTATCCGTCCGATCCGTGATTTCATTATCCGTATCCGGGTCCGTACGAAAGCGGATATCCGTATCTGTTTTTTTTTAAAATTTAATATATTTTAATAATTATTTTGATTAAAAATTAACAAATGTCCAGATATCCGGGTTTTCTTAAGGATTTTGAAAAAAAAATTTAAAAAACGGATAATTTACGGATACGGATATCCGGTCCGAAATATTTTCATTATCTTTATCCTTATTCTTATCCGGACACCTCAGATATCCGCTTTTTCGGATACGAACCCGGATACGGATCCAGATATCCGGCGGATACGGATATCAGCTAACTGGGCTAGTCTAAACAAGTTTTTTTCATCCAAGAAAAATGAAAAAAAAAAGCTGAAAATCTGGAATAAAACAAGGAGATAAAAGCAACTCGTTGACTCCGTCAAGCCTAAAGTAAACAAAGTGCGATCCAATAGTTTTTTTTTTAACACTATAATGTTGAGAATTGAGATCATGAATTTCAGAGAAAATATGATTATTTAGGATTCTTTTCCCCCAGTTTTCAATGAATTTAGCAGAAAATTACTGTATGAGGGTAATACTGTATAAAGAGTTTGCTCATTTTGTATTTAGCTATCTATGAGGTTATTATTTAATGAACAAAAGAGTGACAACTTCATTTATGGGGCTAGAAGTACATGACATTAATCGAAAGGTTGTACACTGTTTTTTTTTTCTAATATGTTTTTGTCGGATTGTGTCATGTAAGACTTTGATTCGTCAATGGTCAATAGTCAATGGCTCCTCCTACTCCATTTGGCTTATTTCCCCGGTGGTACGTCGTAGAGTAGACTAGACTAACAAAAGTAGTACCACAGTGATCCCGAGGCAACCATTCTTGATTTTTTCAAATAATAATAAAAATTAGGAGTTATGAATAATGTTAATTATAAAAGGTACTACAAATTAAACAAGAAATGCAAAGAAAAATCATATGATTCAAGACCAAGAAGAAGATCTCTTACGAATAGGTTTAATATGTTTCTCTTCTTCCATAGAGATCATTCCCACATGCGTTGGATCATCCAAAATCATCTTGGCCACCAAGTAGCCAGCGATCGACCATGTCATGGCCTATTTTCCGATGAACCTTCCTAACTTTTCGTCATAGTACTCCGGCCATCCATCTTTAAACAGACGTGCCTCGGCCAAATCTATTGCCCGTCGTGCTATTTGTGGTCGTCCGGTCTTAATGCTGGCCGCCGTTAGCAACCATAGAAGCACTACATTTTGCAGTAGCCACATGAGACAACAATATTAAATGATTATCCAAACAATTAACAAAATATTCAAATGTGGCGTTTACAATCAATCATTTTTTTCTTTCTTTAAAAACAACAAGTTCTACTTTTTTCTGGAAAATATTAAAATTAAACAGAACTAAGAGTTAAATATTGTTATTCTGTAGTTTTTCTCTGGCCATTATAGATGGCAAAAAATTCCCAACAATTAATGTGGATTTTGGCATAGGATTCCCCAAATATAAAAAAATAAAAAATGATCCTACTATATTTTATAAGAATCACTTATGGTTTGCATCTATATCTTATTCATTTTCATTAGTTAATTTTCTCTTGTTTACTATTTAAAGTCTTTGAAAATTGATGACATAAACATAGAATTTTTTTGTCAATGAAAATATTCAAGTCCATAATATTTTAGGTCATTAATTAAACAAATAAACTTATAAGTGTATTAGTTAAAATTATAAAAAAAATTAAACATTTTTAATATGTGTGAAAAATCTTTAAACTATAATGACACTTATAATAAATCAGAAGTGGTAGTTAATTTATACTTTTCTGTAATTTTGACAACTTAATGCCCATTAGATCCCATCAAGGCATCAACTATATCAATGATTTGTAAAATAAGGTAACTGGCCTGGCCAAGAGCCTCCGTTATGGTAGCTCCACCTTGTATTCTTAGGGTCGCAACCAGTGACGATCCGCCGCTCATGACCGTCCATCGCCGGATAACATATCTTCAACGGCATTTCTCCGACCAATTCCTCCCACCGTGCCTCGATCAAGTCCATAATCGCCATGGACTGCTCAAGCGTGGCCAAGGAAGAAAGGATTGCGATACAATTTCCCAACGCAAACCACCTGAAATCCATGTGGGCAGGACCCACGTTTCCAATGAAGTATCCACTTCGGAGAGGCATGAAGTCAAAGAGCAATCAGGAATGGAGTCAGGCATGACGTTGAACTTATTCACGGCGGTGTGTGAGTACTCCTCCGGTAAATATCATTGAGCTGCTGAAAATCTAGCCAATAGCTTCGTATGTGGTAGCTCATCGCATGCAGTCGCTTCACTATCTTGTCCATGAACTCTTTTCCCTCGGCGTCGTGTTTCAGCATCGAGAGTGCAGATCTAAGAGCCATTGAAAAGAGGGCTTGGATCTCTAGCTATCGGATATCCATACACGCCCTGAAATAGGTTTCAAAACGAGGACCGTTTTATTCAGGCGTGCAAGTGGTACATTTTCATATAGATGAGATGTGCGTATGAAATGAGGCATATATGTTTCGTTTTATTAGAGCATCTAGAGAACAAGCCTAATGCAACTTAACAACCCTAGTGAAACGTTGTCATTTAATTTGGAGCAACTCATTTTATGATATCAAATTGAGTTTGAGACAGTCAGACTCAAAAAGTCAGAAGTATTAGTTTATGTTGGAGTTATGGAATTGCAAAGGAAAGAGGATATAAGAGCGAGCTTACTATTCTCCGATCGATCATGGAACAACCATCTGCGCAAAGCAAAGTAGGGAAAGTATCAAAACCCTAAGGAGACACAAAGAGAGTATTAACCTCATCCCGTTTTGGCACTCGGATCTTTCGGCTAAAGATTGGTCTCATGTAGAATTGGTGTAAGCTCGGAGGATTATGTCCACGAGAAGCCTGAGTCCACAGGAGCCACTCTCCCAATGGCACTCTCTCCAAAGTCATCGATAACCGTATCCGTCTTCTTGATAGGGTTATGAAGAACTTTAAAACTAGCTGGCATTGTACCATCACCAAGCTTGAACCTATCGACTCTTTTGTCTTGTCCCTGGATATAAAGCGTCTTCAAAAGAAAGTTCTTGACAATATCGGGCTCTCCTTTCATCAGAAATGCTAGAGCGCTCGGTACAAAATCTCTGAAGAATACCTTACAAAAGACAAGAAATATTGCAATAAAATGTAATCATCATTTATAAATTCTCAAAATAACATATAGTAAACCATACTTGATCGTAGTTTAAGGCCTCTTCAGAAGCATGGTCGTAACCGGCGATGGTTCCTACCGGTTGTCCACGGAAGTAGACTTGAGAACGGTACAAAGCCTCCCAAGCTTGTGTGACCATTGGGTGAGGATCAAAAGAGTCTTTCGTGGAGAAAATCGGAGTATCCCAACCAGACCTACCGTCCATTAAATGTATACTGTCGTAAAGACTTAAAGACATGTCGTCGTATGATTTTTCTCGTTCGAATTTCTGTCTTGGCTTATCAACCAGAAGAGCCAATAGTTCTTCGTCGTCAAGTTCGGATATCGAGCACAACGAGTTCAATGCTCGGATTCCTTCTCCTCCTGTTTTTTCGATGTTTATCGAGAGCGAGCTCATTGAACTCACAGCTCGCAGCACGTCCCGTTTCTTTGGTCCGTTCATGGAGATATAGCTAACTTATTCAACTAAACTTTGAAAACGAAAAATATTAAACAACTAAGAGTTTAATAACATTTGAGTTGAAGAAGAAAGAATGAGGTTAAGAGGATGAATCGAAATGAATATATAGAGATTAGAAACCTCTCAAAACGTGTTGATCGTGGGCTTCTTGTGGATAGAAAGAACGAATTAATATTTTAAAAATATATATATATATATATATATTAAAAATCTATTTTGATTAGCTTAAGAATCTTGTCTCAATTTTTTTATAGGAAAAAACTGTTCAGAAGATTGTATAACAATAGATCCTAGATGATGTCATATGGTGTGAGTCAAATCATTTTATGACATACACGTTTGTGTATTTCATTTAATTTTCTTTTCCATTTGCTACATTTTACATTAAGAAACTTATATTTTTGCAAAAGAATGACTATATTCAACTTTAAATAACATTCAATTATTTCCTTTTTTCCTAAGATTTCCTATTTTAGTAAACAAAAACATGCCACTTTGTCTTATTCTTTTTTCATGAAAAAAACTATTTTAAATTTTGTTTTCTTTTTGTCATATATACACCTAAACAAGAAACAAATATTGAAGTTTAAAACATAAATATTGGATATATTCAAAACTAATTCTTAAAAATGGCATGTTTTGTTTAATTCTAAAAATGACACATGATTTGATTTGAATTTACTTTATGGTGTGAGATTATACAACAAAAAGTGTTGTTACATAACAGAAACACCAATAAAATCACATTTACATAACCACTAATGATGCAATAATCCCACACCTATAAAACCAACGGTGGGCTATACTCAAGCTCCGGCGTTCTTCCCGCCTCTTCTACTAATCTCTTCGCACAACCTACACGGCAATGTATCGAGACTCACCGCGCGGGTTTTACCGTAGTTCCCCATTAGTCCACACCGCCTCCATGCGTGCTACTCCGAGTAAGCCACAGGATCATCACCGAGCCGCTTCACATATGCAGCCAATTCCTGCATCGAGCCGAATTTGCTACCGTCGATCACGGAATGTGGAGGAACAAAGTCTTGCACGTTGGAGGCCCAAAATAGATGGGAACAGAACCCGAATCGAGCGCATAGAAAAGCTTCTCGGTCACATATGACTCAGTGGCTGTGTTTTCGATTGCAAGGACGAATTTGTAGTGTGACATAGCACAGTGGAGGTGATCGTACCATTTTGGCTCAGCGTTGGATTCAGCGACACATTCTGGATACATAGAGTGAGCTGAGTCTAAGCCACCTACATTGTTAAGACACTTACCAAAGGAGTGGTGGGGAATGAGATCAAGTAGGCTCTTTGCAATGTGGTCTCTGTGAGAGAGGCATCTTGAGGAAGACCAATACACCAAAACATCCTACGCAATGTTTTATCGAATTAAAAACGATGAAATGAAAGAAGAAATGTATGGAATTGGAGTTTAACATGTTTACTTACATTGTTTTTAAGTGGAGAGATGTGATAGTTTCTGTTATTATGAAAGAGTGCGCCCGCGTAAGTTGTTTGGATATCGTCTTTGGCATGGTAGCTTATGAATATATCTTCACGGCCAGAGCGTTTTCTTCCGGCTTCTAGCTCCATGTACACACGGAGCGGATCTCCAACACGTCTCTAAGGAAAAAACAAGAAACTCAGCATCAGTGGGATCCAAAAATTGAAAGATTGCTATAGTGAAGCAGGCATTGAAAGATCATACATCAAATTTTGAGGGAAACGAAGAGCATATGAGATTTTATTTGCCCTGATCATCCAAATCTATGCCACACTTTCCAAAAATGAATGCACAAGCTGCTCCATCTCCAAACCAAATAAGCATCAAACAGGTTTTGCCAGTCAGGAAAAAATTTGGCCAAGAACAGAATAGCATTGCACAAAGTTTCATTTGGTTTTAAAATACACTCGCTTAAGAAACTCCGAAATTTTCCCTTTTTCAAACCAAAATTCATGAAAACAAACAAGAACCCTTTGCACACAATTTAGTATCTTTGAGTGAATCCTAAAACTAACAAATATCCTCTAGCAGCTTGGATGAAATACTATAGCTTGAATTGAAAAAACACCATAAACAGTAAATGGTGATCCAGACAGTACTTCTTGAAAGCTTCAAATTAAGAAATGCAGCCCTGGAGACTATATTCCATAGGTCTAACCCAGCTCTTCGAATATTAGATAACCTAAACACACCACTTAAGAGCTGAAGTGAAGCAGACATCACAAGATCACATCCAATTTGTGGGCGAAAATAAGAGAAAGTGTGATCTAATCTTCCCAAAATGCATGCTTTAACAAAATTAGCATCAAACAAAGTTCTCAAGACCAAAACTTTAGCTCAAAAACAAGAGAAGAGAAGAGAAGTACCTGTAACGGAGGAGTTGTCGTCTCAAACAACAAAGCATCAGGTGAATCAACCAAAACGGATGATTTAGTCCACAAACAAGTCATCCCACATCGACAAGAATACAAATTTTCCAAATTATCCGGAATCCAAGTCCACCCTTTCACCAAAACCTTAACATGCTCCATCTTCAGCTTACCACAACCAAACCTGCCTCCGAATTCTTGTAAAGAACCCGAACTAACATTACCGCGGATCGAATCCTTGTGATTCTCCCTGAACCGAGCACAACCCACTTGAAAGTCCCATTTTTTAAAAGCCACGATGACGTCTCTGAATGGATCCGATGAATCACGCAGTTTCGTTTCCGGGTCTATACGATGCTCGATCGAAGTTGAAGCAGATGGGAATTCTAAAATGCCTGTGAAAGAGAGGATCAAGAGAGTAAAGAACATCATCAGTAAAACGACCATCGCGTTGAGGTGCCTCATTGGCATGGTGAGATTGATTCCTCAGAAACCACCGGGGATTCTCAACGCCGGAGGAGAGAATCCGGCCAACGGTGGGATGGAGTTTTCTTCATTTCATTTAGGCGTAGTCAGTTTCTCTACTGGGTCCCACTTACCAAATTACAAACCCCCTAAACGTTGCCGTTTCATATTGGGCCTGTTTAAAATGATTCAGGTGCAGCCCACAAAGCCCATAAACTCCCCTTTAAAATACTGTTACAAAAAAAAAACGGATTTTTGAAGCTAAACAGCAGCAACAAGAAAACAGAGGCGTGTGAAGTATATACACAGAAGCTCATATTCATACAAAGGAACCGAGTTTGAGTATTGTTGAAAGTATTAAAATCTCTATAACCTAAACTCAAAGATGTTCATCTCAACCAAAAGACTATAAAAGCATCGTTATAAATACACACACAAACGCACACGAGCGACGTCTCATAGTAAAAACTCAATTGCAAAAGAAATAATCTTATATGACCTGAACCAGACCGGTTCCTTCCATGGACTTTTCAACAGTCTGGTAGCGAGGTTGCAGACGCGTATGGAGAAAACGTTCCAGCTGATTCACTATAACGTAGTGGATGGAACGGATAATTCGATGATCCGATTAGTGCAGGCGACGCATTACTCGGGCTAGCCCTGTATGATGACATATACCTCGAGTTGAAAGGGGATATAGTCGGGTAACCCAATGACTGTGGAGAAGCCATATGGGAAATGTATGATCTCTGTGATGGTGATGGAGAAGCAGCTCGTTGCCTTAGATCCACTGAGCTTCGACTTACGCTTATTGGAGGAGATCGTCGGATAGAGGAAGACTGGAAAGATTGTCTGATATAGGACGAGCTTGCGTGTGCAGGTGAGAAAGATATTGTAGATGGTAATGAGCCCATGGATGGACCGATTAACATTGCGGACGATCTGATGGAAGAGTGCAAAGAGGAAGATGTGAAAGACGATGCAGCGGATGAGAGTAATGGCGTGCTCTCTGAAGCTGGAGGCTCGCCTGTGCTTGTTCTTGCATCCCGTTTGCACACAGGACAGAACGTTCTCCATGAGGTTAACCACGAATCAACGCACGCAACATGAAACTCTGAAAACACACACACAAACAGAATAATTAGTTCTGACAAATGAGCCAAGTTACGAGATTGATGTATATATACACTCACTGTGGCAGCAAGGTAAGAGCCTGAGCTTATCTCCAACAGTGTAGTCTTCAAGGCAAATAGCACAAGTGAATGCAGTAGTGTTGTCTTCATGTACCGAACTAAATATAAGACTAGGCATTGCTTTAACCAAGCGACGGCTCATACCGTGAAACTCACGGACTCTATTGGACCTAGATGTTGCCCGCGTTCTTATACGATGCCTGCGGACAAAGAAACAAGTAGCCAAAACAGCTGACATTGCAAGCAACGAGATGAATGAAACCGCCATTATCGACCAAGCCGAATTCTCAAAGCTTGGAAGCAACCAAACTTTAGTATCAGGCAAACCAGCATACTCCTTCAACACTTCTCCCGTTTCTTTCGTTACGAAAATCGCATGAACCTTTATACCTCCAGAGTTACCTGCCACTGAAAAATCCCCAAAAAGTTAGCAAATTTGATTACATTTTCAGGTAAATTTTACAAATCAAAAGGATCAAGAATGGTTACTACTTGCTATCAAGACTCCACGATCTTCATCATCATAGATAATAGCAGCTTTGAAACCAGCTCTTTGAGCTTTTCTAACTTTCTCTTCAAAACTACAACTTCCTCTTATGATCAACACAAAAGGGGAAGTTTTATTTGAGCTCTGTTTTGGTTTATTCATCAGATTTTGACAAGCGTCAAGAGGCTCAGCTACATAAAGTAATCCAATTTCACCTGTACTCTTCACCGACGGAGCTGTAAACAAAATTTGATCCATTGCAAACAATCAAAAACAGATTCAAAAAACCCTCAAATTTGAATCGATGCTTATTAAAAAAAAAACTGAGCAAAATCGGAGAATTGGATTAAGAAGACTAACCGAAATTAGCTTCGATGTCATCAAAAGAGCGAGTGATGTTGTTTCTCATCAAAATCACTTTGCTTGAAGCTAAACAAGAAACAGTAAAAACGTATAATAGTAGGACCAAAGCACGATTCATCGTCCCTACCTTCTTCTTCATACAAATCGAACAAAACGGAAAAATTACAACTTTATTTATTTTTTTTCTGGGAATTTTAGCGATAAGGGTTTTTAGGAAATTGACACGTCAGCTTCCATTTAGATCACAAATTCTAAACCATATCAGGAGATTTAAGGAAATGAAATTTAAACCGGGGAGACTCAGATCGACGAATATGGAAATGGGGAAAATCGAAATTGAGGATCTTTTTCTGGAGAGTATTAGGGTTCTTGAGAAGCGAGAGAGAGAAAAGAAGATGAGAGATTTGGAAGTTTATTATTACTAAAATTGTCTTTATGTAATATCAGGATTTCTCCGGTTCGAGTTTTGTTAGGTTATTGGCAGCTTTTTTAATTGTTAGAAGATGATCAGATAAATCATAAATGATGAAACTTTCAAATCATTAAAAATTAAGTATATAAGTATTTATTTTTTAAAAAGACATCTACACACGTAAGATCAGGTGAGTAATGACCTTTGGTTTGATTCGTTGGTTTACCCATTACCACTTCATTACTCACGGTTTTGTTTTGCGGATCCTTTGGTTTGATTCGTTGGTTTACCCATTACCACTTCATTACTCACGGTTTTGTTTCGTGGATCCTTTGGTTTGATTCGTTGGTTTACCCATTACCACTTCGGTTTTGTTTTGTGGATCCTTTGGTTTGATTCGTTGGTTTTGTGCGATTTAGTTTAGGGAAACGTCGGAAACTTTTTTGTTTTTGGTTTTAACGTCCCAAATTTATTGTATGTGGTCATACATTGTTTATTAAATGGAAAATTTCTCAGCGTTATTAATTTATTATACCTACTGGGTGTTAATTAGGTGTAATCTTTGTTTCTTCTGGAATAAACAGTCAACCTCAATATGTGGAAAGGTGTATTTATATATTATTTTATGATTTTGAACGAATTCTCTAGATAACTCTTATCTGTTTGTAAAATCTTGGAGCTTTTAGACAGCAAGACATGATGGTCCCTATCAAAATATAATTATTACGTTGAATAAATTGCTATCCAAAACGATAATTCACATATAATTAGCTGCTACCCTGGATTCTTGTTCTGATGGTATTAAGTATTAATCATTTTATTAAAAATTAACCTTTTTTAACTTTTTGTTTCTTAAACCTTGTAAGATTAAGTACCCTATATTATAAAAACATTAAAAATTAGCCACTGTCGTTGATTTCACTATAATAGGCCTATTTTTCAAGTTTCAGTCCTTTATTTGCGTCGGCCTTACCAAAGCCCATGAACAAAATGAATCACTAACACATAAGCATATTATTAATCCCCATGGCCCATTTAAAAACAATAACACTTTTTCTTAATTGGAAGTTGCAACAGCAAAGCACAGTACAGAACAGAAAACGAAAAACAGAACTCTAGGCTAGCTTGTATGAACTCTTTACCAAAAAATGTGGTGAAGTTTTGATTTGTTTTTCTTGGCTTCCTCATGTACTACAATGGTGATGTGAAGTTCCTCGTTGATGAGATTAGATATAGACATATAGTGACTGGATTAAATTGTTAATAGTAGGTGTTAGGTGGTGGCTATGGTGCTCTTATGCTCATGTTCTCATCAGTACGATGTTTTGTGCGTCTGGCCTTAATCAATTGATACCACGTTTTCTCGCACGCCTACGTCTACAATAGTTTCAGTTGTGATTAGAAAATGTCTCTCTAAAAGCATGAGGATCCGTGTCAATTTCAGAATACATGTCTATGACTAGCTAGTGACTACAAAAAGTCAAAAGGATTCAGTTCCAAGTGGTTCACTAACTTACAAGTTTTCTGGAACCACCTACGTGATCTGATTGGTAAAGATCTCTAAGACTATGGCTTTTGGTTCGACACTCTTGGAGTTAAATACTCTAAGTACGTATGTATGATCAATGCATGTGTGACATGTGTTTATTAGCTTAACTTGGGGCTTGATCACATTCACGTGGTTCACGGCTATCTTTTATATTATTTCGTATTAAATCTTGATGTTTACGTTTTGTGACGCTTGAGGCTCAAAACAAAGCATTTAATATTCCATTGATCTTGCAACTCAATTCAATATCATATTCTTCCCGTTTCGTACAGTAGATTTATAAATAAAAAATGTTTCACAAAAGGAAAATTATATTTTCATACGCAACCTTTTTATATATTTTTCTTGCAAATCCCTTTTGTTTAGAGTTTAAATTGATGAACAATAATAAATAGTATGATAAAATGATGATGTATTAAGTATTACAAAAAAAAAACCGTAGTATGTTTAGTATATTAGTTTGTGCTGATGCATATAAGTCTAGTGACTTTATTTTAATGATATCGATGTGTTATGTTTAAATCCGCATATAATGCATATTGCTAAAACCATAGAAAATATATAGTTATTACGAAGTGGAGAAGATATTGTTAACCACCCAGACATGAGACAGTCCCTCGTAAATGTATACTATGATTACTAAGATAGTAACATTATCAAATTATATTACCGGCTTATGTTGTAAAAAATACAGCGAGTGAAAGAATCGTATATATATCAGCTTGATTGTAGCTCAAGAATCTTGATCTAAACTGGTTCATTAGCATATGATGCTTCACATATAAATAAACTCTGATTCGTATGCCTGATCTATATTTAAAATTATTTAATTTTTCCATGTGCTAAAGAGGACATGATGGTGGATGATGAATTGATGATAATGGTGTCTTAAGTCGCAAGCTAGCTACATCTCAATCACTTCTAGCGGTCCATCTTGTCTCATCCAATTTTCATTTATTATGCACATGCCCACGTCCACACATATGCGAATACGTACTGATTATTTTACATGTATAAGTTGTATTTTTTTCCTGTATAAATAGTCACTACTTACCTCATGAACACTTAAAATTGTTCAAATAAAACGAGATAATTATCACTTGATGTGATTACTTTCATCAAATTTGAAGGCTAATTGAAATTAAAATGAGCTCATGATACATTTAGGGGTTATTATTCTTTAAACAATTTGGTACTACAATATTCAGACATAAGTCAATACTGTAGAAGCGCACACGCGAATGCAAAGCAGACAAATACAATGATGAAAAGTAATGTAATTCATATTAAATTATGTCTAATTCTATTACTAGAAATTGGTCATCATTAATATCCCACGTTTTTTTAGGTTCTTTGGCTTCCCACTAATTCTTCTCGGTGCTCCGACTCCAAACTTACTTCTAACGAACCAATATAATTGTCTCCAGTGTAAATTAAGAAAAAAAAAAGTTGAATTTAACATTTATTGATGTAAAAAAATCGATAGTTTGTATTTGCAGGGTGAGGATGTTTGCACGAGTTGACTAATGACCTTGCATTACAGAGTCTCATATGATTCATACAAAGACGGATTAAATACAAAGAGAATATAAAGTGGAACGATCTTGTGGCAAATATACATTATTAATTTGTACGCTAAGCCTAAACCAAACAATTTGATATAAAAGAGTTCATAATCTATCTTAAGCATGATCAAGACATGTTAACTACAGCGTGGGACATGAATATGAACAACTATTCAAATAATACATCATGTGAGTTGCATCGCATTCAGATGTAGAAACAGTATCTGAGTAAAAAATTTGAATTATCTTGATATTTGGCTATTAACTTAAGTTTTCTTCTGCATAGTGCATATTACTTTATTATTATGTATTTGTACTATATATATGTGCAATTTATTTTTATGGGGTCCCGTGTTTTAATCACATAACAACCTTAACCACCAAAAATATCGTTAACATAACAGAAACTAGGGGGTGAGAAAATACCCGCACCCAAAACTCAAACCTGAATCCGACCGAAAAAACTCGAATCAAACTTGATCCAAAGTTTTAAAATATCCGAACGGGTTCTAAATTTAAAAACCCAAACATCTAAACCCGAACTCAATCTGAACCGATAACCAAATAGATATCTGAAATACCTGAAATATAATTATATATAAAAATATTAATTATATTTAGACTTGATATAAACCAAGTTACTTTTATTAAGTTACTTTAATAATCTATCCATTTTTATAGTTCGTTGACTCTTTACCTATGTAACCGGAGAATTTTAAAGGGTTTTCTGCTAAAAAGCCATCGAGCTTTTTTTTTGCAAGATTAACCTTCATCCGAAAGTTGTTCAAATCAATCTCATGAAGTCGAAAATCACCCGCTATATAGCCCTTGCGTATATTGTCGACGTGTTTCCGTTTGACAATATTAAAAAACTAACAGAATGAGCAAAACGACGTCGTTTTGAAAGATTTGAAACTACATGATATTTTGCTGGAGACTACATGATTTGCTGCAAATGTTGTTGTTTTCCACTAGAAAAAATGACATGGTTTTTATTTTATCTAAATTAGGTTTAGATTTGGGGGAAATTAAATTAGGGATTAAGTTAAGATAGTGTTCGTCGAATTTGAGTAGTTGCCGTCATGCCACCATTACCATCATCAAATAAACGATTGATGTCGGAATTACAGAAAGTTAGTCTTCAATCTCAGATCAATGTAAAAGGACTTTGACAATAAAAATTAGATCTTACGATTAAAACCCAGAAAATTAGATCTTCAGCCAAGAAAATTAGATCTTCAACCCAGAAAATTGTTCTTGTGTCTTCCTTACTGATTTTGTTCTTGTGTCTGTCATCGATTAAACCCAGAAAATTGAACCCAGAAATCTCAAGAGAAAACAAAACAGAAATCGAATTTAAAAACATAAGTCAACAATAACTCAATCTAAAATCCCTATTTTACAACTTCTTCCCCAAATCTTCAATTCAACGAGATTCACAATTCAAGAGCTGGTAAACTTTGTGGCGGCCTTGGTACCTTCAGACATAGCGTGTCTTCCCCAGATGTTGTTAGTCTCAAAACTCTTCATCTTCATCTTCATCTTCTTCATTTGGATCTTCAAGCTTAAGATGAAGAAAGAATGGAGCTAGCGAAGTATGTGAGATCGGAGAAGAATAAGTTGAAGAGTGTTATGGCTATGGGTTTGGCTGATTTGGTGATCCTAAGTCGCGACACTCTTCTTCTTCATCTGATTTTTTTTCTACGGATGTTTTGATTTTTTATGGAATTTTATTATTAAAAATTTAGTCTTTTTCAGATTTTGGTGATTAATTTGTGAAATTAGAGTTGCATAATGAGATGATTATTGTGTTAAAAAGAAGTTATGATAATTAGAAAATCTTGTTGTTTTGTCTTCTAAAAAACAATATTTACAACAAAACAACATGTAGTTTTTGAGTCTTAAAACTATGTCGTTTTGCTCATTCTGTTAGTTTTTTAATATTGTCAAACGGAGATACGTCGACAATATAAGCAAAGACTATATAGTGGGTGACTTTCTACTTGGTTAATCTTACAAAAAAAAAATAAAGCTTAATGATTTTTTTAGGAGAAAACTCAATTTTAAACCAAAAATCAGATTATAACACGGGGTATGTAAAAAACCGAATGTTTTTTCTCATTTAAGTGGTCGCCAACTATAACTAAAGTTCCAATAAAAAAATCGAACTATAGTGTCTCAACTCCATTAATATATAGAAGTTTTACTGTGGGCAGAAATTTTAATTCACAATTTCATCTAGTAATTTATAAACACTGATATGACAGTATTCGAAACTAATAATTTATTTGAACAGTTGTAATTTATGAGAACTTTTTGGACATTCGATCTACTTTTTCAGAATAATGAAAATTAAAAATCAATAATTGATTGGGTAGTTTGGTATGAATGGGATATTGGTTTTCTAGGGAAGTCATTTTGACATCACAAATATAGGAAATGGGGTCGATCTTGTCCCAAACAAGACGAAACAGAGTCTTTATATAAACAACAAATAAAGATAGAACCTCCTTCTAAGAGGAATTTTTTTTTATAACTTAAAACCTATAATACACTTGGTGCAAAGACATGTATGGTTGCTCAACAACTTTGCTATTTTTATTCCCTAATTATGCGAACAACAATAACGAAAGATCCATTTCTTTGAGACTTCCACAGCTTCCAAAAAAAAAAAAAAAAAAAAACTCTTTCTAGTTTAGAGAATATAGTTATTATATATAATGCAACTCAACCCCTAGGCATGCTAAAATAACATCATTATCTAAGAGGTAAAAACCAACAAAATCATATGTCAGTGCCAACTCGTCCTTTTTGAAATCCTATAACTAATTAATCAATGTTATTTTGTACGTATTTGCACATATATATAGCTTAGCTTGCTCTCACATGGGATGGGATTGGAAACTAGCTAGAAATTGGTTCCGCCAAATTTAAATAATTGAATACGAATAAAATATAATTTAAATTTATAAAAATTATCACACACGAATATGTAAGTAAGAGATGTAAGTGAATATGCTTATATGGATTTATGGTTACATAAAACTTACAAGTAAACAAATTCTCAGAATTTTGCATTCGCGTTATGATCTAAAGGAAACAAAACACAAGTCCCTAACCCATAATATGTCACATTCAGAAAAATTATACATAAGATATAACAAAAATCCAGAAAAATATATAGTAAATCAAGAAATACGAAAAATCAACGGCGACGGCGTGGAATAAGTAGATGATCATACGAAGCAGCTTTTGCTGATCTCGGAAGATAAACAATCGACTCTGAAACTGCACAAGTTCTCCGACAAGAACCGTAAAGATTCACTAACCCGAACTTGTTCCCGATGCTACTCTTTGACAACACCTTGCTTGATCCACCGGAATGTTCTCTAAACTTCCGATCTACTTCTTCACCACCGTCGACGTCATCGTCGTCGTCACTGTTTCCTTCATCTTTTGAACACTCCAATAACGCTGCCGCGAAGGGATCTCTCACGGTCACGGGGAAGCTGTTCTTCTTACTTGAATGGTTAGCTTTAGAGTGTTTTCCGGTTGTCGGAAAGTGGATATTCCGGTGGGGAGGGAGGGGTAATAGATTTAAAGATTCGTTGTTTAGGCGGTGGTTGAGTCTATGAGAGTAGTCTTTAGGTTTTCCGGGAAGCTGTTCCCATGAAAATGGGACGCCAAGGAGACGGAGAGGAGTCGCCGGAGAATTTAAAGGAGAGTCGCCGGGAAACACGAGGGAGCTAGAGGAGCATGAGGAGAAGGAAGAAGAAGAAGATAAAGATCTCCGGGATGAAATGGGTTTCTTCGCCGGAAAGTTAACCGGGTCGGATCGTTTTGATACAATTCGGGTTCTTGAAGAATCCATGAGGAAGACTAAGAAGAAGACTGAGAGATAATGTGATCCAGAGAGAAACTTTGATTTTTGGCTTTTAGTTTTTGTTCTCTGCTGAGAATTCTTTATAAACTGTGGGGAAAAAGGACAATATCGTCCAATTAATTTTTTTATTTATTTCAACTAATTATAATTAATATAGTGACAATAAAAGGCAAACATAATTATGACATCTAAGTCTTATTATTTTGTTTCTACTCATCTACTATAACTCTTTCCATTTGATTTGTTTATACGCTTGCATGCTATTAAAACTTTTATTTTGAATTTGTGGAATAATAATAGAATTTTAGGTAAGGAAAAATAATACGCACGGAAAGTTAAACAGAGGATTAGATTTTGGTAGATATGATTGTATTAGTGGATATGGAGAAGAGTCTCATTTTATTTGTTGAAAATTCTGAAAATACAAGTAAAGATGGATTTAGGGTGCGAGTGGCGACCCCATGGGATTGATGGGCTTAGACGTAAGATATGAAAATGACATTGGGACATGAACTTTTAAGTACCACAAGTAGGATTGTATTACTTTTTCAGTATATGATCCACAATAACAAGAAAATTAGTCTGTTGACAAATGTACATGTGAGTAATTCACCACGGAGAATGATGTAAGAAGATAGCAGAATTAGACCTTAGTTACTTACAAACATAGAGATGGCATGATTATGACAAAATTGCATAAAAAATATGGTTAGTTTTAATTTTTTGGTCAAATCAAATATGGTTAGTTTATTCAGTGCCGTTTGTGTTAATTATGTAACTTAAAGAATGAAGATGGATTGTGATTGCAGTGCATCATATGCATTTTTAAAGTATATACACGTATATATTTTGTTTGGTTGAATTTGATAAGTCTCAAACATCTAATGTTTGTGAAAAGAATATTTACATACAAATATGATATATTTGAAATTTTAAATAGAACCCATAATACTCTTGAGCCGCCTCTGACTAGCTGCTAAAACAATGACATATTTTGAATAAATATGACTTTGCCCACTCCTTTACCCACCCGTATGGAGCGTTATGTCGTCGGTCACGTGCAACAATAGAAGCTTAGCTAATGGCACGTGATGTATATCATCTCATGGGCCCTAAGTAATGGGCCTCATGAAATTGGTACTGCAAAAAATGGCCCAGTACTTTTGTCAACCTACCCCCATCGGCCCATCGTTTTAAATTTGTAACTTTGGTCTGTTGTATGTTTGTAATTATGATCCATATAAACAAAGTTTTGCTTTACTGAAGCTTTTACATTGTACAGTTTCAAATGCACCAACCCAAAAGATGATTACAAAATTATTTAACAGTAAAGTTTCTCAAAGATGTAATATAACTACTATATAAGGTTACGATCATATCGAGATTTATGTTTGTGGTCGGATCATTTTGGGGTCAATGAGTCTATTGGGAATTTACATGTGGGCTCAAAGTTAACATATTTATATACCCCTTTCTATATTCTTATTTTTTCGACTCCATAGCCCATTCATTACATCTATAAACCAACTTTTCTATAGTGAGTTCACTATATATTTTATTTGGTCGAGATTCATTATACACTTTTTTGTTGTGGATGTCAATTTTTTAACTATATAGTCCAACAAAATTTTGAGAAAATTAATTACCGGACTTGAACAAAATCAAATTGACAACTAGTGCTTTAATTTGGTAATTTGATTGTTATTAGTATTAGGGATAATGTTCCACATCATATATGAGTAAAAATCTTAAGTGATATATAAATGATATATAAATGATATGGGTCAATCCACTAATTGCTAATTAGTTTTGAGTTGGAAATCCATAACCTATCTAATATGGCATTTGCTAATTGGTTTTGAGTTAGAAACTCATCATCTATCTAATATGGCATCAGAGCTCGATCACAAGTCTAATTCGATCCATAATTGGTCCGATCCAAAAAAATTGGTTCGTCGATATATGTCTAAATGTACCGAGATCAATAGTTAGAACTGCCATCATATCAAGTATGCTTATTAAAGATAATATCTTACATTATATGTGGATAGAAGGTTGAGTTGGAAGCCTATCACCTAATAATTAGTTGTTGCTCCTACAACAATAGATAGATACGTAGGTTTTCTCACTTTTTATACAAAATAATTTAAAACTTTTCCAAAACTAATAAAAAAACACAGAATTACAGAAAATGTAGGTTTACTCTTAAGGGATAGGGGTACACTACACGAGGCTACTTTTTTCAACGAATATTTAACTCAATATATGGTCTATATATAGTAAAGAAGCTAAAACAGACTAACAGAGAAACCGTATGAAATAAAAAGAAGAATCCAAATCAATTTATATTGCCGTGACGTAATTGTCATATAATAATAAAGTGTACATCAAAAAAGAAAAATGGAAGAAGGGATGCTCTCACTCGTTTGTCATGACCATAAGAGCATGTTTATTGGTGATATTTTTGTGGTATCATAAAAAAAAAAAAAAAAATTTGACGAACCGGTGCTCGACACATGGTGAACCTGGATATCAGAGTATCGCTACAGTGATATTCCGATATCCGGTTCGCCACGTGTCACGCGCTGGTATCACCAATAAACATGCTCTAAGTGGCTCATGTGGTCCAAATTCTCTGTACACTAAATTAAATCCTCCATTATCTCTCACCTTTTTTTAAAAATAACAGAGCGTATAATCCACGCGCCGTCGTCGAAGGTGAGTGAAGGAAACCCATCTTTGAAGAAAGGGGGAAATTATAAACAGCTCAGTCGCACAGTGATGAATGACACAAAATTTGGATCTGAGTTGAGAACAAATAAAAAAGAGGACAGTGTTGAGTGGGTTGATCACGTGCAAGCGAACGACACGCGTCGCCGTCATCAGTTTAGAGTGGACCCCACCATTGAAACTGTTTGTCTGAAAACTGATCTAAGCCCTTCATTGTTTTTTTGTGTAACGTTTTGTTTATGTGATTGTCTCTCTGACGAAGGGCTTGATGGTGATGATCCCTAGAAATCTGTTTTTATATATACGTTCGTCTATAGCCTCTTTGACTTTGGAGTGATCTTTTGAGTTTTATTAATATGTTCAATCACAGTCATATGTCAGACAGTCAACGCTCAGACTCAATCGAGGGATATTTTCCATAGCAAAGAATATAAGAACGGTCTTCAAAAGGGTGTCGTGACGGCTCTAAAACGCACCACCGTACATCCCCGTAAACGCACGTCTTCTTCACTAGATACATTCTTTTTTTACTCGAATAGAACTAACAATATACATTATTCTGATACTATTATACGGCATACAAAGATTAAGAGAATGTTACACAATGTAATCGGTTAGGATTTAGTATGATCACCATGCGCAAGAGTCATGCACGTACGTTTAAGCTTATTAGAAAATTAACAAAAAAAGGAGGATAGTTATAAAATGTTCCCATGTCAGCTACTACTACACATGCTTTTGTCAAATTGAACCACCCAGAATGTACAGCTATGTTTTGTTGTGTGCACATCTTTATCCTCAACTCTTATCCAGCTCGAGTCTTTAATTTGTACCATATTTGAATTGATCCGCCGGTTCTAAGGAACTAACGAATCTATTCGAAAGTCTCAGTTAAGTTTGACGTGTAATTTCGTGGTTGTCATATTCGAAAATTTTGTTTCACTTTTACACGTTTTATTAGATTTGTTCATTTGAATATATCTAATCAAGTGTTTCTATAAAAAAAATAAAAATTATATTAAATAATGTATCTCAGTTTTTACTCAATCTACAATTTTTTTTTGTTTGCAAAATACTTAATTTCATTACTGCCTTGTAACATGATATAATATCAAAATACTCAAACTACAATCTTTGGAATAGAAATAGTAAGTGAATTTCATTAGAAACACGTATAACAGTATATAAATGTTGTGGAGACAAACTTATAACATGATCTAATATCAAATTCCAGCAGCCGCACGAATCACAGTACACTCAGTTTCACCATTGTAACTCTATTAGCTCAAACCCACTTGCATCCAGTAAATTTCGTGTTGAGGAGTTTGCATCAACTGAACCCCTTTCTTCTACTTTTGTTCTGTTTTGTTATCTTTTCAACAATATATATATACAAATATTTTTACAACACTATATACAATTATATATGTTATATCAAGTAAATGATTTTGTTCTCTAATTATATTTATTTATTTAAAATACATTTATTTATAATTAAATAAATTATTTAAAATAAAAAAATTCTGAACAATTAAATTTATTTATACGATTATTTAATTGTATTTAAACTTTAAAGTATTGATTAATTATTATTTGTACCCCTAGTGAAAAATGTGTCCCTATTTGATAGATAGAAAATTAACACAGTTAATAGTTTGTTACATACAATTAAATGCAAAGGTTTGAATGAATTTACTGCCCTGACAGTTTACAAAAGGAAAAAAATACTCTCTCCGTTTCATATTAGTTGTCGTTTTGAACTTTAAAACTCGTTTCATATTAGTTGTCGTTTTATGTTCTCAATGCATATGTTTGATAAAATTTTCAACTTAGTTCTTTTTGTTTTAATGTCCTGACCAATAAAATAAAATAAAATAAACATTAATTAGGGATAAAACAGAAAAATCAAATGTTTTCTTAATATGTGTGAAACAACCTTAAACGATAACTAATTTAAAACGGAGAGAGTAACAACTTAACACTAAACCTAAAAAAAAAAAAAACAGCTCACCATGCATTAACTCTAACATAGCAAGAAAATACATAGCTCGTTTTCCAAATATGTCTTTCCTTTTTCTAAAAAAAAAAGATTAATAGATTCCAAATTTGACAATTAGTATGGAACACACTAATTGAAACATTGTACTACAGCTCTGTATCGTGTAAAGAGAAAGGTATATTCGAAGAGAAAAGAAACACAATGACGATCCGAAAAAAGAAGGGTTGGAAAAAAAAGATAAATATTAAAGTGGCAAATTTAACACTACAAAAAAGGAGAAAAAGAAGAACAAAAATAAAACACAAGTCCGTTCAACAGTCGCCAGCTGGCATTATACGTTTTGCCACGTGTTATTTTCTCAATGAGCATTACTTTGCTGACGTGGACCCACTTGTTTTACGTTCTCAGTTCTTCTTCTCCTTAAATACAGCTCTCTCAGCTTGTCACCACCCGATCTGCCTTCTCCATTTTTACTTTTCTCTCTTTTTTTTTAACTCCGTTTAAGTTTTCCGTCTGAAGAAATAATGTCAGTTTTTGACGGCGTTGAAAATCAAATGAACGGTCCAGATTCATCACCTCGTCTCTCTCAAGATCCTCCTTCATTATTATCATCATCTCCTTGTTTCCCAATCACCCTCAAGGTAATAATACACAACACTAATCCCAGATTACAATTTTTAATCCAAAATTTTCAATTTAAAACATTATTTTTGCTGATTCATTGTTGACTCGTTTTGACTCTTTCTTGACTCGTTTTTTATTGTATTTCTTTAATTTAGTTCGTAGATGTGTGTTACCGAGTGAAGATCCATGGCATGAGTGCTGATTCAGGGAAGTTCAAGAAATTGTTTGGACTAAATCTAAAACACAAACCGTCCGATGAAACAAGATCAACGGAGGAGAGAAAGATACTTACCGAAGTCACCGGAATGGTATCTCCCGGCGAGTTTATGGCCGTTCTTGGACCATCGGGAAGCGGTAAATCAACGCTCCTAAACGCAGTCGCAGGGAGACTCCATGGATCAGGTCTCACGGGAAAAATACTCATAAACGACGGTAAAATAACGAAACAAACATTAAAACGCACCGGATTTGTCGCACAAGACGATCTTCTTTACCCTCACTTAACCGTACGTGAAACCCTAGTTTTCGTTGCCTTGCTTCGTCTCCCTCGAACTCTAACCAGAGACGATAAAATCAACGCCGCTGAATCGGTTATAAAAGAACTAGGTCTTACGAAATGTGAGAACACAGTCGTCGGAAACACTTTCATTAGAGGGATCTCAGGTGGAGAAAGAAAACGAGTGAGTATAGCTCATGAATTACTCATAAATCCGAGTCTTCTTGTTCTCGATGAGCCAACCTCGGGGCTTGATGCTACGGCGGCTCAACGGTTGGTCCAGACTCTCGCCGGATTAGCTCATGTGAAAGGGAAGACGGTGGTGACGTCGATTCATCAGCCGTCGAGCCGTGTGTTTCAGATGTTTGATACTGTGCTTCTTTTGAGTGAAGGAAGGTGTTTGTTCGTCGGAAAAGGAAGAGACGCCATGGCTTATTTTGATTCCGTCGGATTCTCGCCGGCGTTTCCAATGAATCCGGCTGATTTCCTTCTCGACCTTGCTAACGGTACGTCCCATTTTAAAATCTTTTAAAGTCACCTTTTAATTATTTTATACCATGACTATATATATATGATAATTAACTTATTAAAATGTATAATCATTCTGTGACCAATGATTCCCGTTTTTTTTCTAAATGCTTGAAACTTGAAAGTATTCTTACATGAATTGACTAATGATAATAAGATGAAAAGACTTTTAAAATTATGAAATTACCTTTATTTATTTTTTGTTTGTATACGTATATATATATGGATCTTTCATATGTAACCATGCATAGCACTCATGTGGAAAGGTTAGATATTTGTATAGAAAAATACTATGAAAATAACAGCTCGACCCCAAAAAAGAGAGTAATAAATGCATATTTATGATCGTTATAGCCGACGACGTACGATGAGACTTGAGAGCTTATACAAGTCTAAAGCTTTGATGTGTCTCTCATCTCATTGACGCTGGTCGTCGTGTGGTGGCTATAAATTAATTAATCTCTTTTAAAAGATAAAGAGATTAATTACTTGATTATCACTTTGTGCTTGGAGTTAAACTAGCCTAATCTCTAGGCTATAGGGAGTATTTCATAGTACGGGTCTAGCATTATATTAATAATAAGTATACATTCTTTTTATGGTAAAGGGGCTTATATATAGCATCTTTTTTTTTCTCACCGATTTTTTCCAATAATTGTTAATTCTAAAGTTTAAAATTAAAAGAAAAGTTGATAATTAAAGGGTGGCTTTTTTTATGTTAATAATTATGGGCAATTGGGACACGTGTTATGTCTTTCTTTATATCTTTTCGAGTATGATATGTACGCCACAGATTGTTGGGTCTAAATTTTGGCATATTATATCATCTGAATAAATGTTATTCCCTACTTTTATATAAGACGTTATCATATTATACATTTACACTATTAAACCATACCTCTTTTTTTTCTTTCCCGGGGATAAAAAAACAGAAGAAATGATATATATATATATATTTTTAAAACGGCTTTATAGAAAAATAACACGTGTCTTATGAGTGTTACAAGATGACGTATGGTTTTAGCCCTGGCTATTGTGTTTTCTGTTTCTTCTTTATCCAACTTTTTCAAAATTAGTTCTTCTTTATTTGCACTATCCAAACTTTTTCATTTTATCTGTTATCTTTTTCTGTTTTCCCAATATTTCTTATTCTCTTTTTTTTAGCCAACTAAAAAAAACAACATCCTTTTTAGTTGTTTTAATCAAAGCAGTCTTCTTACACTCTTTCCCTCCTTTTCATTTAGATTTTTGTGTTGCATTTAAGCTCCACGCGTCGACTCAGGCGCGTGTCTTTTAATTGTCTGCACTTCATGCATCTCCTTGATTCGTGAAACTTTACTTTACTGGGTAACAGCCTAAGCGAACCCAATCACACTCTCGCATATAGCGCGTGGCTATTACTTTCCATCTCTCGACGCCTAAACCTATGCTTTGGGAATTGGAATATTCATGCACTCTTAAGCCAATATCAGTGGTTTTAAAGTCTAATTGTAATTACTCCTTCTGTTTCAATATATAAAATGTTTTGGTTAAAAATACAATTTTTTAAAAAATCAATTTTTACACTTTAAACTAATAAAAAGTTAAAAGTAGCAATTTTGATTTAAAATATTATCTTATAATTGACAAAAGTTCTTTTAAATATTTGATTTACAATTAAATAAAGTAAAAATTACATTGAAATTTGAAAAAGCATCTTATATTTTGAAACATAAAATTTTCTCTAAAATATTTTATATATTGAAACAGAAGGAGTACAAAATATCTTCAAGGTTTTTGCATATTTTTCTTTCACATAATTGACTATTTTTTTTTCTCTCTTTCACATAGGAATTCTGTGAAATTTACGATCTTTAAACCGAAAGAGGCATATCCTTAGGTCACGTTAATATATTCGAATTCGTCCTTGCTCATCCGAAACAAGGAAGTAAGTACCATATAATGGTACGAGTGTTTTGACGTTTTAGGCATATATATATGATTTGAAAGTGTGGACCAAACTTTAGGTTCGTTTAGTCATTCAGTCATTGGTACTGATGATAATATTCATTCGTAGTCCATGTAATAAAAAATACTATGAAATATACTAGCTAGGTAGGGACATGCATCACACACACATACATATGATTTAATGTTTTTTGGGGATTGTTAATAGAGTTAATGACTAATTGTGATACCCAAGACCAAAACAAATCTCATGTCTTCTTCGTTGACATTTCGTTTCAGTGAGGTGTATATTAATTAGGACAAGCGTTTCACACAATCTTTGTATCTGCGTATATATGCACGCACATGGAATGCATATTTTAGTGACGCCATTGGTAGAGTAAGAAGGCATTAATAGGATGGGGGAATAAGAATGCCACATAAAAATAGTTTGTTGCGCACGATGACATATACTATACAGTACTATTAGATTTAATTTAATAATATGGTGGGTATTGTGTTCTTTGTCTCCACGAACCATATGCTTCACATTCAATCGTTCTTTGTATTATGATTTTTGAGAAAAGAAGAAATCTCATTTTATTGAACCAACCATCCACATGACAAATTCGATCTATTTCACGAATATATAACAATATATTTATATTATGTGTGCATGTATGTGATGTTCCATGGGTGGAAAGTTGATAATCACATGATCTTTCTTTTTTAACACATGATCTACTAATTAAGCAAGAATCTTCTTTGACTAATTATTTCGTTATTAAAAGATCAAATATTTTTTGCTATTTTTCATGAGAAAATGTTAGTTAGATATTGCCATCAACGTCAAATTACAACAGTAAAACTCCACTTGCCCTAACTTATTGATCAATTTGAAAGAAAAAAACAACAGAAATTAATTTTTCTATTCCAAAATTATTGCTTTTCAAAAGCTGGCTATGACATTTGATGATTACACTTGTCGAGTATTTGACTATGCATTGTTCATTTATTTATTGACTTTCTCTAATTTTTGTTCCCCAAAATTTCAATTTTAATCCTGTTGATATTTAAGCTTAACACGTGTTAGGAAATGATAAATATTCACCTGATTTTGCATAAGCTTATCTTAGGGAAAGTTTAATTATTTTTTAAATAGATTATTTGATTCTAAAACTTTTCCATTCTTTTACATTTTGGAATCGATGAAGAAGCTAAATTAAGAATCGTAGTGGCGACCTTATTCTTTCTTGGGTGGACTCTGTCGCCTCTCCACCTTGATTGGTCAGCTTTACTGCAAATCTGATTTCCATTACTTATTAATTAGTCAATTTATTATCTTAAAGATGTTTACTTTTATTAGATTAATAAAAAATGGGTCCAATATATAGTGTCGAAACCTATTTAAATATATTTGTTTGGTCGGTTCAAAGAACACGATTGGCCGATTCGCTCTCCCCTCTGTTCGGTTCAATGCCACTTTCTATTGTCTTTTCCTTTTTATAATTAGCATAACTAATTAATCATTTCACTGCCCAATTAACTTTCGCCTATTTGGATGATAACTCGAGTGGTTCATTTTCATTAGTATATGTAAAATTATAAACTATAACTTGATTCGTTAATTAATTAATTAACCGCTAAGATATTTTAAATTATTATCCGAGTGGCTAACCATGGATATATTATATATGTTAATTAATGTTACAAGTGGTTAGCAAAATTCTCTCTAATTTGATTGATTATACGTAACATCTCTAAGCTGATTGATTTTATTATGCAGGAGTTAGTCAGATTGACAATGTAACGGAACGGGAAAAGCCAAACGTGAGACAAACGCTGACCACAGCCTACGATACATTGCTGGCACCACAAGTCAATACTTGCATCGACACTTCACATCCTTCTCTAGAGAACGCGAGTTTTGTTAAAACGCGAGGAAACGCAAGTGGGATCATCTCTGGTCTCACAACATGGTTCAGCCAACTCTGCATTCTCCTCCACAGACTTTTAAAAGAACGTCGTTACGAATCCTTCGACGCACTTCGCGTTTTCCAAGTCCTTGCGGCTTCATTGCTTTGTGGTCTCATGTGGTGGCACTCTGATTATCGCGATGTACATGTAAGTATATCAAAAGATTATTATTAATCACATTATTTAATTAACTTTGGCATTTTTTTCCTAATAACAATGTTGTAACAGGACCGATTAGGTTTACTCTTCTTCATATCAATCTTCTGGGGGGTACTTCCGTCATTTAACGCGGTATTCACATTTCCTCAAGAACGTGCGATTTTCTGTAGAGAACGTTCGTCTGGTATGTACACACTCTCTTCGTACTTCATGGCTCATGTGCTTGGATCGCTCACTATGGAACTCGTTCTTCCGGCCGCGTTCTTGACACTAACTTACTGGATGGTTGATCTACGCCCGGGGCTAGTCCCGTTCCTCCTTACCCTCACCGTACTCTTACTATACGTTTTAGCGTCCCAAGGACTTGGACTAGCCCTAGGCGCAGCGATCATGGACGCTAAAAAGGCGTCCACAATCGTAACCGTGACAATGCTAGCGTTTGTCTTAACCGGTGGTTACTATGTCAACAAAGTACCATCTGGAATGGTGTGGATGAAATACGTTTCCACAACATTTTATTGTTACCGTCTTTTAATAGCGGTCCAATATGGGAATGGGGAGGAGGTATTGCGGATGTTTGGATGCGATTTGAAGGGAAGGCAAGGAGCGGCGACGATGGCTCGATGCCTGATAGTGGAGGAGGAAGTGATCGGAGGTATTGGGTTATGGACGAGTGTTGGCGCTTTGTTTTTGATGTTTTTTGGGTATAGAGTATTGGCTTATCTAGCGTTAAGACGTATTAAACATTAAATGAGATGAGAGACTTGGGGAGGAGGGGAATCAAATAAATAATGAGTGGGGTAAAAATTAATTTTTAGGTTTTAATTTGGAATATTAAGCCGTTGCTAAGTTGTAATTTTGCGATTTGGCGACGTGTTAGCGGGTTTAGTCATCGATGGTTAAGTTTTTAACATGTGAAATGAAAATGACAAGTATTTTTAGTTGATTTTTAATAAAGTGTAAATGAAATCTATTGCATTTTTATTTTTTAATTTTGTATTGATTTGTGAAAGTCCCATTTGACTAGTCCGATTGAAGAGTTGAATCTTCTTTGTGGCCCTTAGTCCATGGGCTTGTTTAGAGCTCAATGTTTCGTTGGTTTTTCTATTTTTAATCTGACGGCCCGTCATTCACAAGTTTTCTTTTTTGGCAATTATTTAAATTTATTTTCCTGAGATATTTAAAAATGGTCTCACAAATCTTATTGTATTTAATTTAAAATTGAATATTTTTTATTAAAGAGGTGGAATTTTGTGAATACATTATATATATATATAATTCTTGATTGGAAAAACCACTAAACATTTATACATAAATCTCACTGAAGCTATTTATTTTTAAAATACAATAAAGATTTAATATTAAAAATTTAAATTCCATAAATTATTTTTTTATATAAAAAGTTTTAATTGAAAAACAAATGTTCACAAAATAAATCTGGCGATTAGATAATATCCTGGAAAATCAGAGATAATTGGCTGATTTATGATTTTCTTAATGCTAAATAATCCACTTGGCAGGCATGGTAAAATTACAGAAATTTATGGAAATTAATCAATTATGGAAAAAAAAACACAAAAAGATAACGCATAGTATAAATTATTTACAAGGCAACAAAAATCAACCGTCAGATTATGATTAAATCATTTGAGGCCGTCCGGTTTGAGTCGGTTTAAAAGTGAAGATAAATGGAATTGTCACGTCACGCGTATTTGAGCCTTTTCTTTTAGGATTGAGTTTCTCAAATTCTATAAAGAGAAATGCTAAGATTTGGTCGTGGAAGAATTCGAGTCTACCTGAACCTGAGCCTCATCGTCATCGTCATCGTCGCTTCGATCGTCATGGCTGAATCAACCGGAGAATCAACGGAATCGTCTGCAGCCAAGGTTCACATCATTTACACCGAGAAACCTACCGATGAGGAACCTAAGACCTATCATCTCCGTACCCTTTCCTCTGCTCTCGGCAGGTCTGTTATCAAATTTCTCACCTTCGATGAGATGATTTTTTGGGTTTGATCGCTTTGATTTAGTGATTTCTGAAATTGGGGATTTTTCATTAGCAGCTTGAATTGGTTAAAGATGATATTTTGTTGTTTGATTATCAGATTCTATGTGTGGATGCGTAAGAAATGATTATGTTGATTTCAGTGAGGAAGCTGCAAAGGATGCTCTGATTTACAGTTACAAGGAAGCAGCTTCTGGTTTCTCAGCTAAGCTCACACCTGACCAAGTCGCTGAGATATCGAGTACGTTTTTTGCATCAGATTTCTTGTTTGATCCTGCACTTACTTTGTCTACACATTTAAATTTTATGTAGTTGGATTAGATACTTCTCTGGTTGTGAACTTGTTATCATTGACTCGAGTGAACCCTTAGAAACAATGAAAAATGTCATGACTTGTGTAGATCCAATTGGTGCCTACCCGTTTTCGTCTAAGTTCACAAAAATGTTCACTGATACCATCTCCTTAAATTGTGATATTTTCACTGTTTCTGCCGGGTTAAGAATTAAGATAGGTAAATGAGATTTCTAAACCTGTAGAAATAGATTTACATAGTCATGAATGCACGATTTTGAGTATGTAGGCTTAGGAAAAACAAGATATAGGTCTCAACTTTGATCAATGCTTTGTTTTTCTCATATGCTTTTGGGGATTTGGATGTTGCAGAGCAACCAGGTGTGATTCAAGTTGTGCCGAGCCAGACTTATCAGTTGCACAAACCTGGTGGTGGTGGTGGTGGTTTCAAGTTGACCTAACTTGACTTTGTGTATTCAACTTCTGAACTAAACCTGTTACTTTACAGAAACTAGTCTGTTGTTGTAATGTTTGTGGCTTTGAAACTAGTACCTAACTAAAATAAATGTCATGAAGTTGCTTTTGTTCGACTTCTGTTGTTGAGAATTTTCTTCAATATAATAATAATAATAATTTCAGAGAGATGGTTCTTCCTTGTTCCTATTCTATATTCATTAATTCTGACAAGAAAACAGTAATATTATTCTGGAACCAAAGTATTCGCTTGTGAAATCGGGTAACAAAAAAAATGTATTGCTTCTCTAGTTTCTCCTCAATTTCTACTCTCAATTAGAAGAAAAAAAACTACAAACGAATCTTTACGACAAGTGTCATGTAAACGAATCAACATTGTTGTTCTCATTGTGTCTTCTAACCAGTTATATAGTATATTCTTGTCCTCTGTAAAGCTATGGCATGGAAGGTTAAAGCCTGTGTATTGTAAAGATACTTCGCCTCGGCTATTCGTATATCTTCTTTCTTTTCAATATCGTTGGAAGTATAGAGATAAACCCGATGAGGAAAAGCACTGACAATGTCTTGAAATCATATAGATCTTTCACCGATTTGAGATCTCCAATAGCAAGGCCAGCCTACAACAACAAAAAAAGAACCAAAGTTAAGCTCTGTTCACACACTATAAGCAGATGCCATGAAACACAATAATCTTGAATGATAGCATATCATAAAAGAAAAGATGGAGAAGGAGCAAAAGAACTTACTCTAACGGTTATATAAGCGGCGGGGATGAGACCAATCAATGTCGCCAAAAAGAAGACATGGAAAGGTACATCAACTATAGGAGAAGCCAAATTGATAAAGAGATTTGGCAAAGTTGGTGTTATCCTTAGAAACAACATATAGTTCAGAAGCTTATCTCTACGCTTACCAATCTGAAACATAAATAACAACTTAATCAGTATCAAGTGAAGAACTTTCGTACGGTCATCATCATTGCCACAACATGAGAACAAAGGATCACCTCAGCTTGAAAGAATCTTAATTTGTCAGGCCATAGCCAAGTAATCAATGGCCGACCGATCAACTTAGACAAAAAGAAACACGAAGTAGCACCCGCTGTTGCATTGAAAACAACCAAGACAACACCTTTGAATACACCAAAGAGAGCTCCAGCTAACAATGACATGAAGATCGTCCCTGGAATCATGAAGGTCTGCATAAAAATGTAGGTCGCACAATACCCTAAAACGAACTGTGCCGGGTACTCATTCGCATAGTTTGCTAGATTATCTCTGAAACAACAACAACAAGATTACACCTTTATTAACACTACCATCTATACACAGAAGATCAAAATTGGATCAAGGACACAAATTCTATAACCTTAACAACATCACATCTTTATCAGTTAATACCTTACTGTTGTACACAAAATTGAATCTTTGATTAGGAGAAGAAGAAATTTTACTTGAGCAAGCGGAGATCAGAGATGCTTCTTGGAAGTTTGAGTTTGCCAAATTCAGCAGCAGGCATGGTGATGTAGATACAGCAGAGTCCAGTGGTGAATACAAGGAAGACGCCGAGAAACACGGCGAGCTCCCAGCGGCTAAGAGGGAAGCGATCGAGTTTAGATCGTTTTCCCGATGGTGAATCATCATCGTCTGATATAGCTCCAAGCTCTTCGTCTTTGATTAGGATTCGTGTCGGTGCCATCACCAAAATGTAACAACAAAACCAACGCGTACTTGGATTTCGATTTGTGGTGGGATCGATCTTAATTCATTTTGGGGGGGTAACGGCGAAGAAACAACAAAATTCGATCTTGGAGAATGAATCAAAGGGTGATTGATTAGATCTGAGAGATTTGGGTTCTTTGAAACAGATTCAATGGCATTTCAATTTCACACTGATGAACCCTATATTACCGAAATGAAACGATTCACGTTATTTTTTGTTTGTTCAGATTAACGAACAAAGAAGAAGAAAAAAAAAATATTTTAACGGAAGACGTGTTCTTTGTTTTTTTTTTCCCTCGATCAAAGTCAGAGGGAGTTGGCGGTGGATCTTTGACCTTCTAAACGGTCCAGAGGGTTCGGACTCGGAATTGAAGATCGAAAACTCTGGACCACTGAGCGGGTTCGACTTAACGTTAATTGTCGTCCTTTTTTAAAAAATTATATGGTTCTTGGTCGACTCGAATATAATAGTTTCATTATTACGTAAACATTTTGTCCGTTTTAAAAATAAACTCATCAAATCCGTCTTATACTAATTAGAGTTAAGACTTAATAACTTATATAGTAGACATTTATTTTTTATTTTATCGATGTGTGTAGTTGGTTTATATGTCAACCGTAAGTCCGTAATTAATGTCAATAGAGTAAAAAATAAATCAAAATATGATTTGGTATAGTTTGTTGTATTATATATATATATATATATTTGTTGTCATCGATAGAGGTTTGAAACCTTAATTAAAGAGTTTCTAAAATACAAGTTCTCCTAACTAATAGGCCACCATATATCTATTCTGCATTGCAGCATTGTGATATAGTACTTATTAGCACGCACATTATGTTTTTAGTTAATGGGGATAGAATGGATGAGTTACAAATTCGGATAGCAAATAAAAATGATTTGAAAAACACAAAATTATAAAAAAAATTCCACCTTTGTGAAATTCACCAAGAAATTTCTAAGTAATTAATAAACACAAACTTCTTTTACAAATAGACAGTTATAAATGTTATTTTCCAGATGGAACAATTAAATCATAGAATACAAATCAATATAGAAATATTTTTTGTTTTAATTACGAGTCAGGGAAGCATCCAAGAGAATGATGCATATTAGCTTCGACCTCACTGTAGTTTTGATGCATGGAAGGGAAGCTCGGCGCCGGAATATACGACTGCGTTTGGAACGAAGACATAAGAACATTAGGGTTTTGTGGATGTGTGACTTGTGTCTCAAGCAAGTTATCTAGTGTTCTCCAATCCACACAGTTGAAGCTCTTCTCGTCTTCTTGCTCGAAACTCTCGTTC
This sequence comes from Cardamine occulta, assembly GCA_028015245.1. Taxonomy (NCBI): domain Eukaryota; kingdom Viridiplantae; phylum Streptophyta; class Magnoliopsida; order Brassicales; family Brassicaceae; genus Cardamine; species Cardamine occulta. The sequence goes on along the minus strand of CM051368.1, from coordinate 18,497,222 downwards.
TGATCTTTATTCGTCCCTAGACTCGGTGACAAGCTTGGGCTGTCCAGCTGCGGGAGCTCGATGTTGCCATATTGATTCATCGATGAGGGTACATTATTAGTATTGAAGTGATTATTGCTCATGAGCATTTCGTTAAGGTTATGGCTCGATGAAGATGCGCCAATATGATGACTCGTGTTCATTGTCGCCGAAGATGAGTAGTTGTTACTACTATCGACGTGGTAGAGCTGGTTCTGCCATGGCTCGTACCCTAATGGCCTCTGGTTTGGAATCGGCTTCCTAAATGCTCGACACACCACCCAGCCTTCCTCCTATAGTTCACAAACATACATAAAGTTACTATTAAGATAACCAGTCATTGATTTGATCCGGTTTGGTTTGCTTAACATTATTGGAAATTGTATAGGTTCTTGAATCTCAATATGCTATAAGAGTTAGTGAGGTTGATATGAATGAGTATTGAACTATTTTATTAGTTCTTTGTGAATGATTGCTCTGATAGTGAATCGTGTATCAATTAGAGTCTTGAAAATGTGTACCTGAACCGGGGCAAGCTCAGAGTTTTGGAGGCGGTATTCATGCATGATCCAATCGGACTTTCTTCCATTAGGAGCACGACCCTTGTAGTACACAAGTGTCTTTCTCATTCCTATGACACTGTTCTTTGAAAGCACTGCCTTGTCTCTACCGGTGGCTTTCCAGAAACCAGCTGCGGTGGCTCTATTGGTCCTAGTCCCGGTTGGGTACTTCCTATCCTTGTGGCTAAAGAAGTACCACTCGTTTTGCTCTTCATACCCTAGTTTGCACCTCGCTGCAATGTATAACATCAAATATTAAACCATAACGTCATAAATTTCTTACATCACAAAATATTAGGAAACTAATGAAAATGTGGTGAATTTTTATTTGGACACATGTATGATATGACTCACTTTCAACAAAAAAAAATCAACTAGTTTTATTTGGACACATGTATGATATGATTATACTTTCTCACTTTCAACAAAAAAAATCAACTGGTTTAATTTCAAAAGAGGTATTATGATTTATGATTGTACTACAACTCTTAATTTTTCTGTGTAATATTCTTTTCACACTCCGTTTATAAAAAAAAACCTTACAAGTCAAAGAAAGTAGGCTTTCTCATTCAATTCGCATGCCAAATTCATCGCATATTATTCGTTTTCAAAAATTATATCACAACTAGACAATTTACTGCCGTTGCATGCAAAAGATTAATTAATGATAATCATTATACAAAATCCACTTTGATTACCTTGTATATCCCACGGCTCCATTTTGTAGAGATCAATCTCTACGATGACATCTAAAGCACTCTTCATTGAATTGATCTTCCTATCTAGGTAATAACCCACAAGCTCTTCCTCTGTCGGATGAAATCGAAATCCCGGTGGCATACACGATTGCATTATATTATCCATTCACGAAGATCCTGTAAACGTATTTAAATCGGAAAATTGTTAGAGAAATGAGTAAGAAACGAGATGGAGAATGGCAGAGAAAGAGAGCGATATGAAGGAAAATGTAATGTATATATAAACATAAGCGTGTCTTTTTGGAAGCTATTGCGAAAACCTTAGACAAACAAGACACAACCTTAAAGTTTTGTCTTTGGGACCAAAACCAAAGCCTATTACAAGCTTCGTTATATTTAATTATAAGAAAAGGGATCGGGTGGCTCTTGGGTCCAATGAAATTCCAAAAGCTGTGTTGGGTTACTTGAGTAATGATAGTGATGTTACACACGGACACACACGATAATATATTATATGCCTATAAATATACAAACACACACATATATGAATGAACATGTAGTTGGATATTATATCCAAAAGCTTGGATCTTTAAGCTTAAGGCTATCGCTATTAATTATATGTTGCTGATGATGGTTATGATGTATTTTAACGGGACCACCCAAAAATGGAGGAGTTCTTTCTATTTTACAAAATAAAATAAAAATAATAACTAAGTTCGATAGTGAAAGGTTTTGAATTTTTTTATATTTCAGATGAACATTAGGTTTAAGGGTTTGTTTCGCCTTCTACATACCGAACGATGCTTATAAACGAAAAAAATTAAAAGTTTATACAATATGTACAATATAATATGACATACCATAAATATATATACAGCACTGTAAAATATGTATATGTAAATTAGTCATATATAAAGGATATATAAATAGCCGAAAAGCTTGACGGGTGGAAGTCACTAAGGTTGATGTTCCTTTGAGTGTATTACACACTCTTGTCTTGAGTTATATCCCTATATACTATCTATATATTATTAATTATAATGGTACAGCAGTTATTAATTTCCAAGAAACAATAATTTCGTAGAAACATTGATTCCAAAATCCCCACCATTCATTTCAATTTCCTCGTTTACTCTTAAATTTGTGGGTCAATGCCCACATACACTCACATGTATACTATTCAAGATATGACACTATACGTATACCCATATACAAAACAATGATCACATAGCATACGTATATGTATATATATATATGATGAAAAATGCGAAGCAGAAACGCCGATGCATGATGCATCATCTTGGTTCATGCATGTATAGTTACGTGTAAAGAAAAACTTAAAAGGAACAATGGATTGAAACTTACGAGCTAATATAGATTGGACGAAGAAGGGCTTTGTTGGGAAATATGTTATTTGCAAACGATTTCCAGTAGCACGATCTAAAAGGAAGAAGGAGAGGAGAGTTGAAAGGAAGATTGAAATATCCAGAATGGATTGAATGATTGTTATATATAACAAGACAAGAGAGCTTGGCTTTTAATTAGATTACATGTATATGGACCATCTAGATATCTTAGACTGTTTATATATAGGTTTAATATGGACCATCTAGAGATATTAGACTATTTATATATAGGTTTATGTGCATTTATGTGAGCATGCTTATTTATATATATGGTAGTGTGTGTCATGTGGGTGCAAAATGATGATATAAGGAGAAGGAGAAAAAGAAGAAGAAGAAGAAGAAGAAGGAGATGAAGGAAGGATTTGATTGCGCGTGGGATTAGACATATCTACGGCTTGGTTTTGGTCGGCGTCTCTCTCTCTCACACCGCAATTTTTTGTTTAAAGTTTTTCCAAACTTCTCCACTTTACCGGCAGTTACTGCACAACTCCAACCTTTTTTTATTTGTCTATTGCTTATTAGTTTATTACATAACACCAGATAAAATCCATCTTTTCATTATTAATTCAGAGCTACATATGATATTCGGTTCTTATGTGGAATTAAGTCAAATATATATTCTGAATATTTCCAAAAAAACTTCAATTTGAATGACTCTTTTTTGTGTGTGGATAATGTCTACTAAGACCATTCCGTATATTTAGAGTTTTAATCAATAAATAAATAAAAAATTTAAGCTATTACATACTTAATTACTTTTTGAGCTTTATGAGATTTATTTACATCACACACCCCAAACTTTTCAATTTTTCATCAATATTTTTGTTCACTATGTTCAGAGTTACTTACTATATTTTTAATTTTTTTTTCACAATGATCATTATGCAAATCCGTCTCAAACCATTTAAAACTCATGTGTTAGATTAAAAAGGATATATATTTGATGTACTACAATTTTAAAAATTAGGGGTTATAATTTGTATACGTATTAAAAGAAAGTTGAAGCTTTTAGAAAGAAAAATCGAAGACATGTTCAAATACACCAATTGCACATGCCAAAGACTTCATGTCATTATGAATATGTAAAACTTCTTTTCCTATAATGTGCTTTTTTGAGTAATTTTAAAAATATCTTCTTCAAGTCAGTCTGATCTTTTTCTTGTATCATGTAAGATAACAAGATGTTAAGCCTATTATCAAAAAAAAAAAAAAAAAAGATAACAAGATGTTATCAGTAATAGAAACCCAGTTAAAATATACGTATATATATATAGAATATATTCTTTGAATAATATACGTAACCCCCAACATTTCAAAGCGCTGAATAAATCGGATAAAATGTTAGGTATATGTTTGCTGGATCTAGCAACTGAAATGTGTCTTTTTAAAAATATGTAACCCCAACGTAAGGAGAAATAGTTGAAGATAAATGGATTAACTAATAAGTCTATAACTCTCAACATCGAAAGGATTTACACGCATGTACATTTATGGATTACTACGTAAATCTCACTCAATATACAACCCCATATAGTTTTAATAATGTAATATAGGGAATACAAAATCCCAAGTCTAGATCCACTAGTTGAACAAAAATTTGAAAATAATATCATAAAAATGAAAATAAAGTCTAGATATCTACTCGAAACCCACATTTTTAATATTAAAAAATGATAAAAAAATATTTTCAGATTTATAGTATACATAAAGGAACGAACGTTGGCCATTAAAACATGACGAATCGTGTATATTTGAGGATTATATAAATTAGAAAAAATAAAGAAAAGAGTAAAACAGAGGAATATGATATATATGTTCTTAAGTCTTTCTCCTGCAATCCAGCTCCCATTGTCTGGTTAGGTGGCGCCGTCCTTGACACGTGTCATGAAAACTAAAAGACACGTAAGAATCAGACATGTTTCTATCACATAACTAATCATTTGTTCCTCATCTGATATCCTCCGGTCCCACAAAAGCCGTTGGCTGTCGTTTTTTAACCTCATCCTTTCGGCTTATGGTGACGTCATCTCAGTAACTCGTTGACTCTAGTCCTTTAGAAAAATCCAAAACATAAAAGATTCATACATATGATATGACAAGGTAAATACAAAATTCGAGGAGAATATTGGATATATAGAAATGAAAGTAATTAATAACAAATGGATACCAGAATGTAAAAGGCAAAGAGCACTTGATTTGGATTCAGTTTTCACATGCATGCCTCTATTTGTCTACTGCGCAAAGGGGAGAGAAAGCCCTATAGTTCAAATCCCAAGATCATCTAAAACCATAAATCCTTTCACACCATTCACCTTTTCGATACATATAAATGTCCCTTGATCCCTATTTTCCTTTTACTAATCATAATGTCTCTAACTCTCAATATAAAATATATTTTATTAGTAGGTTAAGCATTTTGCATACTAATTAAAAAATTAATAAAATTTTCTATTTTATTCCTCATTAATATATTAAACAAAATTTTTTATTAGTTATTACAATAAATAATATAGATAAAAATATAAATTTTTATCAAAAAACTGCATTAAAAATACAAATCAACACTTATAATGAAATAAATTTTAAAGTCTAAAACAACACCTAAAATGAAATAGATGAAGTACTAGTATTACATATATTACCCCGGGGCCTTGTCTTCTTTTGGATCCAATCCATATTTACGGATCGATTGTGTATGACATACGAGTTCCCCATGTATAATGCAATAAATAGGGTAAAATCATGAAGTCCCAAGACATATCTATAAGCATGACATTTATTTCTCTAAAATAATATTGATTATAATACAGTAAAACCTTTATAAATTAATAATGTTGGGACCTGAGAATTTTATTAATTTATAGAGGTTATTAATTTATCAATAAATTAATAATTATTAATTTATAGAGAGTTTTCTGAATTTCAAAAAATGTTATATAAAAAGTAGAAAAATGAAGACAATACTTCGATGTATTTTAATGCATTTACACATTAAGAAATCATCATTGCATATATAAAAATTTTAAATAGTTTTTGATGCAATTTGAGAAGATAATATCATATATTTTTGATATTTTAAGAAAAATAGAGATAAACTCCAACAAAGTATAAATTTACGAATATATAAACAACATTAGAATCATATTTCACTAAAATATCTTATATATATACAATAAATTTATATGATTATTAATGGGACCATATATTTACATAGAGATTTCAAAAAAATTATTATCTTATTATCTTATCGAAATGTGTCAATTATTACACCGGCCCAACTCGGGACCAAAATAATTTATTAATTTAGAGAGGTTATTAATTTATCGAGTATTAATTTATAGAGGTTCTACTGTATATGTTATGTATAAATTGATCGAGCTTATAGGTTTAGGCTGTAAAAGGTAACATTAAAAAAAGATTCAGCCAGATTCCACTAGATTAACAATTATGCTGTTACCATTTACTATCTAAAAATATTCCGCCAGATTCAGCTAAAATTTAACAATTTAGAAACCGAGTAAAATAATTAGAACCAAATAACCAAACCGGAACCAAAAAACTGAACTGGAACCGACATAAAAAAAAAAGTACCGAACTGAACCATAACCAATAAAATACCTAAACGAATCCTAAACTCCTATATTCCAATAACCGAAATCAAACCAAAAATTGAATGAATATCTGAAATATTTGAATACAAATATATATGAAAATATTAATTATATTTAGATTTGATATAACCTAATTATCCAAAATTAAAATAAGAAATTAGAAAAATCAGTTATTTTTAGACCAAAAAATCTAAAATTTCTTATTTAAAATTTTGAAAACTTAACCAACTTTTATTCAAATTTAATAATTTCTTTAGTTTTTTTTTGATATTTCGAATACCGGAATCCGACCAAATTTTATTTAAAATTTAACCAATTTCTTTAGTTTCATTTACTAGTTTATTTAACTAATCTTGTTATCAAACAAAAATTTATAATATATAATTTCATAATATTATTTTATTAACAAAAACTTTCGGTCAACATCCGTCAATTTGTGAATGCTAAATGGATACAATTTAAAATTTTGTGTAATATAACAGAAAAAATAATTCATATGTTTGTGGGTCTCCAAAAAGTTCGTGTATTTTAGTAAGATTATTAAAAGTATAAAATTTAATATTTAGTATTTTACTAGTATTTAATTAATCTTTATGAAAATTAAAATTGTTTAATTAATATATTCATAAGTTTATTTAACTAATTCATTTTTCAAGAACTCTGTAATCTTTAGTCAAATTCAGTTGTTACCATTTAAATTCTAAGTAATTCCGCTAGATTTTGCCAAAAATCACTAAAAATTTAGCAAAATTCTACAATTTAGCCAGATTCCGCTATTACAATTTAGATCCTTAGTAGTGTTGATCGATTCATTAATACATGTACATTAGATATCAGTATCTGAAATGTGTTTTCCATGTTTACAAATTATCAAACCTGTGTAAATTATACTTTTTAAGTTTGTTTTCTCTCTATAAAGACGAGTAAGACGTACTTGACTATGTACATGGTCATAATCATAGTGCGTGTGTATTTATCAGTCATCACTCGTCACTAATCACAATTAGCTTCAACGGTAATTGGTGGTAATTTAAAATTAATTAACCAAATAGTTACTGGCAGAGGTCAACTTGGTGCTGTTCTTAATTGAAATTCTTATCTGAAGTTTCTTTATATCCACTAAAAACACTGGTACAATATAGTGACGCCACTGTAAATTAATTGTTGATTCCATCCTAACTATTGGCTGGCCGGTTTAATATTTATTATTTTATTTTAACTTAAATATATTTACGAGATCTAATAAGATTAACAAACTAAATTCATAAAGCATGAGAGCAAAAGTAATTGATACATTATACGCACGATTTGTTTTTTCGGAGGCTGTCACTTTACCGTCCACGAATTAAAAGGTTGTCCATATCACGCCTATATCTTGAAAATATGATACATTGGTCCAAAGACTCCAAGGTCTAAGCCTTTTCATCTGTTGTAGAATTTGAGGAACTCTATGATCCCTAGACATATTCGAATTCATCCCATATAATCAAACTATATCGCAAGTATATCTCTATTTGGCTAAGTTATGATTTTGTAAAATAATTTCAATTTTTTGAAATGTTGTTATGAAATAAATTTGTGGCTGGAGAGTGAAACGCTTTGATCGACCAAAAGTCCCAACATGCATATTACCTTTTTAGTCGACAATCGACATAAGCCATATTTTAATTTTCATTTTTACTCTTTATAAACTTTTTAGGATAATTCTCTTAAGTAGCACAAAATGAAGTTTTTTGTGCCACATTTAGCACACACTTTTATTTAGATCACATATAGCATTTTTATTAAAAAACAATTCTTTTATATAGCACAAATTCTCTAACCTTATATTTTTAAAGTTTAGGGTTTAGGATTTAGGGGTTAGAATTTAGAAAACATCTAAACCCTACCCCTAAAAACTATACCCTAAATTCTAAAATAATTAATCTAAACAAAAAAAATAAATTATAAACTTTATAAAATGTTATTTGTGACCTAAATGAAAATATGTGCTAAATATGACACAAAAACTTCATATAGTGCTATTTTAAGGAATTTCTCAACTTCTTATTAACCGACTATTTAAAAACATTGTCTTATATAGTTAATGAGGAATCATGGTTAAATTAATATCCATGCATTTTTATATAATTCGATGAGTGTAATTTTATTTTAATTATAAGATATAAATTAAGGACAGACAAATCGATGAATAATACAGAGTATACAGTATGTAAAATTCAATCTTTTTAAATAGTTTTCTAAATCAAAGATTTAATACGTCTCTGGACATAATTTACATGTTTAGTTATGGGTTATAATCTTACTTTTGAGTTTTAAGTAACCTATGGTTTTGAATTGTAGCAACGAACGATACAAACTAAACTGTTTTTGGATCAGATAAATTTGTGTTCACTATTTATAAGTTTTGATATGCACTATGCTGATAGAAACTAATTAAAAACATTGTGTAGATCAGTAATGGATAAATTGTATGAAAACATATGATCCGTAGTGAATCATTATTATTTACCAAAAATAGGACGATTTAGCCCACAAAAAAATTTAAGTTCATTATGTTTATTGTTTCTCTCGAATCCTATCTGAATGATTTGTTTGTATGCCAATCTTGGTTAATATTGAAATTTAAGGAGAAATGTTCGTTTAAATGGGTCCATCCTCATCAAAAATGTAAATCATGAACTTAATCTGATAAAATCATTACAATCTGATGTGATCTACCGACCTTTCACTTTCCTTTATTTTCTTAATATTGTTGTCGATATTTGTATTGGACTGCTCATCAAACCCCCCCCCCCAACATATAATATATATACTGTACTATAAACTTATAGCCACACACACCCTTCTTTCCGTTGGTCGCTTCGAATATTAGTCGCATAATATTATATTATACTTGAAAAAATCAACAAGATGCTAAATAAACCAAGTTATCCATTTGTCCACATCATTATTAATTTTAACTAAACAAAGAATTGGTTGCTGAGAAAAAAAAGAAGAAGAAGAATTGGTTTAACTACGGAAGTATGGAACGATGCCTAAAAATATTGACAAAGATCAGGGAATTTGTATTGTGCCCAAGCATCTAGCAGTGTTGATTGGATGGATGGTCAAATTAGATATTCCTCGGTGAAAAGATAAATGAATTAAATAAAAAAAAAGAAAGTTTCGGGAAAAAGAAAGAAATATATTTGCTTTGGCTGAAAGAGTTAGCTTAGGATCTTGTCTTAGATTCTATCCTAACTGAACTTTGACAACGACCTGTATCTAGAAACAATCCTCAATATGTTTCTTTTATTTACCAATTTTATAATATAGAAAAAACATGACGTTACTTTCTTTATTTTAGAACTTAATATAGCATCGGATATTTCCATTTCCGCTTTTCGTCGAAACACCTGATTCAAATTCTAAAAGTAAGATTTGACAAAAAAAAAAAAAATTATCGCAATCTCAACATATATAAAAGACCCGAACCCAAATTCAAATATCTAAGTGATCCACATAGAGATGCGAAAAACGTATGATAGACAATCCACCAAGACGTCATAATTGTTATAACTTTAAGCAACTGAGCTATATATGTTGTTCTATCTTATGAAAAATAATATTCACCACTTGTAACGATCTCTGTGCTTAGACCATTGTGTACAAATATAATTCGCTCGAAATACTTTTTATATGATTTTCTCCAATAATCTCACAGAAATATATTTGCACCCTGAAAGATAACATATCCACCAATGATTTTTTTTTTTGATAAATCCACCAATGAATTATTACCAGCCGATCTTGGTGACTCAATAATAATTAGTAAATATAAGTCATAATTAGTGATACTCATAAGCTATATATATTAATCATCGTCGATTTTTTAATTATCCCATAGGCATTGATTTCGAATTTGTCTTTATGTGATAATGTTTGAATTTTGTTTGGTATGACAGTACCTTTACTTTATGAATAGTATGCAAACTATATCTATAAAATTCAAACCCTAATGTATAACTTTTTAAAAACTAATATCTACAAATACCGACTAAAAGAAAATTAATTGAGAATTCATAATGTGGATTTTAGTTTGTAACAGTGATCTAAAAGGTATTAATTAGCTCAACTTAATGAATATAATTGTTACATTTCTATCAGATTCAAACCAAGAACGATATTGTTAAAAAAAAGAAAAAATTATTTGTTAGAAATCGATTTTTGATACCCGAGACGACCATATTTCGAGCCATCTGGAATTCAATAATTTCACATTAAAATAGTATGGACTTGTTGCTTCAGAATTTTTAAGGAAACCCTCTGCATGGTATCACAAAATAGCACATAAGAGAATGCTAATATATATATATATATATATATATATATATGTTGTTGACTCCCAAAAAAAAAATGTACAGCCAAAAAAAATAAACTGACATGTTAAGATGGTAAAATGAAATATTCAACTTTGAATTTTTCTGCAACCCACCACTAATAGCTCACTTGATTATCAATGGGTTTCTTGGGAAGAGGTTTATTTTCTTTTGTCCTAAGTTCGAGTTTTCGTAAGAAATGGATGAATATTTATGTCTTAACATGTTTATCAAATGGTGGTTCCAGGAACTTCTTAGTATATATATCTAAAAAAATGCTCAAATGTTAAGACTGAATGAGGAATTAAACGATTGGCGTTAATAATGATTAACGAAAGTTAATATAATTAGCCGTAATTAATGATAAACGGACGGTGGATGAAGATCGACCACTAATTTCCAAGTGACCCCTACAATCTACTTGTCTCCCTATTCCACATCCTATTTGGTAACCATTAAGTCAAGATTTCCCATTAATCTTTCCTTATTAAAAAACCAATGTATATATATTTAGTACGTGAAAACATGTTAACATGTACAAACAATTTTCACCTTTGCTCTTTGTAGAGAGATCAGAAGCGAAGAGAAAGCATCTTGTATTTTGTTTGGGGCGGTTTAGTGGGACTGCTCATAAAAATCTTGAGATTTAATTTTATTTCTGCGCGCGAGATTGCGTCTCTATCAAATAATAGTTCCATACTATGATACTTAATTATTAAATGACTTTCATTATTTTAAACTATTCTCCTTTTGGAAATTTCAAAGTTTCCTCATTATGTTTTTATAATTTGTTTTGTATATCATTTTATGAGTAAAATCAACGACAAGATAAAAACCGAGTGAGATCTTCTAAACATCCTTTTTTCTTTTTATATCCTCTTGTATCATTTCTGCGTGTACCGTACAAGTCCTGGATTAAAATGTTTTTATGTATATAAATTCGGAGGAGCTTAGTAATGTGTTGTAGTCATTATATTTAATCGATATTCACATTAATACAATATATATAGTATATTCAGAAGCTAGCTGAATTTTTAGCTTTAGTGTATTTGTAAAGCTTAATTAATTGTTAAAATTTCGTTTGAGACAAAAAGCCAATACAATATGATGCCTAGTATGATATTTATGCCTCGGGTATTGATTACAAATAATATAATTTGGGACCCAAAAACGAATATTTCAATGGGTTGATTAGTGAAATTCAAGAGTTATCCAACAATTATCCAGAAACCAAAATTTTGAAATGGATTAATAAAATGAGGAAACTAAGAAATGTAATGATGAGAGAAGCAAAAAACTTCTAGAGGTTTGAATGGAACAGAGAGGCTGATGATGCTATGTCGGCCCACACCCCCAAGTTGTCTCTTTGATCCCATTGCTTCTCTCATACTTATTCATCTTTTCTTACATTTAATTTTAGTTTTCTTTTTGTCTTTCTTTTAGGTTCTTGTACAGCTTAATTATTTAAAAATTAGAAACTTTTTTTTTAAAATTAAGTACCTTTTAATTTGAAAATGGTTTGATGGCTTTTCTTGGACAATGGACAAAATTTTGTTTTATTACACAAAATACTTTTTAACTAGTTTAAGGCACCAGCTATTGTATATATGGAACTTTCTTTCAATGGACGTAAGGCAAATTTCTAGCTATTTCTGATTTTTTTTTTTTTGGGCTTAACAAAGAATTAGTTACTATGCACGGACAAAATTTTCTTAAAAGTATATATAAAAATAACATGTGATAGATTTAAGAGCAATTTTTTTATCAGTTTGACGGAAAATAGTGAAAGAAGATTTCAGTTTTAATAATTTGTTTACACTACTGACTTCAAATTGAGACATGTCTAAAATTCGAGTTTATAATATAATTATTGAAATACATTTTGGGAGTGTGAGAAATAAACAAAAAAAAAAAAGAAAAAGGAATACTTTTTGGGATTTAGAAACAAATTTTAAAATCAAATTTCAATTCATTTTTGTCCATTAATTTTAGTAGTAACGAACAGTTCTATATAAAAAAAGAAAAGATAATCATATTTTTCATTACTTACTCATGATTTTAACTTTCCTAGTTGTCTACTTTCGATTCACACTTTAAATAAAAACCAATATGAAAAAAGAACAGAACAAAACAGAACATATAAATGCTAGAAAATTAATTAATCTTAACAAAGGAGAGCAAAAAATAATATAAGAATATTTAAGATTTTAAAATGTTGAAAATATTTGGTTGAAGGATATTCAAGAATATTCACACATAAAAAAGTGTTTATCCTGAAAATGTCCTAGTTGTATTTCGAGAGTATTTCAATCATGTGAAATGTACGTACCCAAAAATCTTTGATGTAATGGAAGAGGCAATTCTCTAGGTAAACTAAACCAAGACGAGTTGCTTCCTTTATTTGAGAGTTGAGATGAACACAAAGTGTACCAAACTCAGAATCTCTGTTCTGATTGTTACCCTTCAACTCATTTTTTAGATGTTTAGTGTGACTGCCTTTGCTACTGTGCCGGTCCACGAGAGATTTCCAACAATAAGAATTAAAAGTTGAAAGTTGAACCAAAGATATGAGCCTTTACTTGACAATGATATATACATGTCTCAGTCTTACATATTTATGTTCTGATTCTTCTCAAGTAGAAGCCTAGCCAGCGTCTCTTCGTACAGGTAGAAGAAACAAGAAGCCATATGAAACATGCATCAATAGTACATACATGTAGAATGATTCAAGTTAAGGACACCAAAATATTGTATAGATTTCCATAATTTTTGGTTCACAAGTGGACTTCAAGAAGAAAGCTTCTTAACTGCTGTGTAGAACAGTAAGACAAAATTCGAAAAAAACAGCGAAACATTTTCGGATTTTCCCTCTCTTATAAGTACACTGCCACTGTAAACCATATCTTTGATGTATATTTGAGTTCTTGGATCCGTACCATTGCAGGGTCGCATCTTTAGCCCCTTCATTCATCAATAGTGGAGCCATTAATAGTCCCAAACACACAAACAAAACAACTCATGACTCTCATTTTCTTGAATCTCATTTCAAACTGGTCTCGAGACTTCTACAGTGGCCTAATTACTAATTAGTCACTCTTAACACATTAAAATTTAAAAACGTTTCAATTTCAATGAGCTCAATCAACAAGTTTTACATTTGGGCTTGGACCTTTATCAAACCATATTCCAACAAGTGAAAAACAAACAAAAAAAGAGGGGAAAGAAAACTCACAATTTTTGTATTTATTGTTTTTGTTTCAAGAATTCCAAACAATTGGGAAGTCAATAAAATCGCTTAAGACAATCCATGAGAACATCAGTATGTTCAGGCTTTCCAGCAGAAACTCTGACATAACCTTTAAGCTCTCGACTGTTGTAATGACGAACCATCACACCCATTTTTGCCAAATCCTCTTTCAGCTTCTTTGCGTCCATGCCAGATGTAACCTCACAGAGAATGAAATTCGAATGGCTCGGATACGGATTCAAGAAAGGAACTTCTTTTAAAAGCTCGAAAAGTCTATCTCTTTCGCGTACCAACGCGTCTCTCACTTCTTCTAAGTATTTCCCGTTTGATAGTGCGGCTAAAGCAGCTACTTCCCCAGCAACAGAGACATTGTATGGTTGCTTCGCTCTCCACATGTACTCGATTATGCTCAATGGAAACGCTCCATATCCAACTCTAAGCCCGGCCAAACCTGAAATTGTCATCAGAACGCTTAGATACAGGCTTTTTTTATGTCTTGTTTAAATTATATAGTGATAAACCCGAATTTTTACCAGCTCGTTTGCTAAATGTGCGGAGAACGATTAGGTTGTCATACTTCTTCACCCATTTCATCTTTGATTCAAGTCCTGAAAATTCGATGTAAGCTTCATCTAGAACAACAAGTATTGGCATCGCTAGAATCTTCAACAGATCATCCTCTCTGATGATACTGTAACAAAATGAAACTCGGATTAATAACGAAGGACTATTAAAAAATACTTCCTATGTGTTTAGAGTGGTGTTTTTACCTCCCATCTGGATTATTGGGAGAAGTTAGGAATATGCATTTGGGTTTCTCTAGTTCTACAACTTCAGCGATGCGGTCCACGTTCAAGCTGAAATCAGGGTTCCTTGGAACTGTGAAGCAAACAAAGACCAACGTGTCTAAGACTACATAGACAGAGCGAGAGAGAAGAAAATTCAAACAGAATGAAACGCGTATAAATCATAAATCTTTTCACCTTTAATAACACCTGCATCATTCACAGCAGCATCAAACACATACATAGAGAAAGTCGGAGGACAGTCTATGATCTTCTCCCCAGGATCCAAAACGCATCTGCAACACAAAGTTTAGTCAAGAAATGCATTTTTTGGTGAAGAAGAAACTCAATTTACTGTCAAATCTTCCAAGCCAGACCTCATGATCAAATCAATTAGTTCATCAGCACCACAGCCAACAAGAATGTATTCAGACTCAAGACCAGAGTCTTGAGCAAGTGCATCACGAAGTCTTCGACTTTGTGGATCAGGATAGACATAAGGGAATTTCATATTACCTAGCGCTTCAAAAACCTACACAGAGTATCTGAAACCTGAAGTTAGCAAGGACGACTAAAGAATCTTCAACATATGTGTGTGATTGAGAGAAAGATATAAACTTGCCTCTGGAGGAGGACCATAAGGGTTCTCATTAGCATCTAACTTGACAATCTCTTCAGGCTTTCTTCCTAATTGAGCAGACAACACCTAATTACAAACAGTCAACACTCAGAGCAACAGTGACATAAAAAAAGCTAAAATTGGGGGAACTTTTGAAGTCATACCTCAAAGGGTAAGATTGGTTGATAAGCAGCTAATTGTCTCAAATGTGGACGGATAAAAGAGTCTCCTCCCATGATTATGTTCTTGGATTCGTCTAAAGCTGAACTTGAAGACTGAACACAATAAACCCTATTCCGAAATGAGCACAAGGGTTTCTTCAAAAATCGAGACTTTATCAGATTTGACTCTGAAGAATGAATTGAAAACGATGAAGTGCCCTGAAAATTGATCACACCCATCTTCGCATATGAAAGATGGAATCAGTTAAATAGGAAACAACTGATGCATAGAGTAAAGCTGGAATCTGAGGAATGTACCTGAAAGTTGTGAGAACGTGAGGGCTAATAGCTTCAATGAGAAAACCCTAAGTGGATGAGTAGAGACACTGAGATCGGATTCTATGACCCACTTGCGATTTGATTGGCAAAGGTGGGTTTTCTTTTTTGAGTCTACTGAGAATGCCACTACCAATTTAAGGGTAACCCGAAATTGAATCTGTAAACCGGCTCTGAAGAATCGGGTCGGTTTGATTTCTTGACTTGAAGAAAATGTTGCAACTTGCAAGTCTTCTCAAGTAAAGTCAACATTTTTTTGTTCCATATGAATTATCACCTAATTTCACTTCCGATTTCCCGAATATTCCGGAGACACCTAAATCAGTTTTTATTCTTGAATATGATTTATGGAATCATGGTGGGATTTTAAAGGTTTTTATTATTTTAAAAAAAAACAAATCTTTTTATGTAGCTCGATTTTATTTGCCTACTAAAATTTGGCTTGATTCTGATGAAATTGGACCAGATCATGCTGTCCATCTAATATCAAAGGCGAAATCCAAGATATATGTAATATGTGTTTACACAAAAACTCATATCAGTTTAATTATGTACCCCAGAAGCTTTAACATGAAGTAGATACTCAAGCTAAGTTAGCAAACAAATGTATTAGATAAATAATTTAGAGAGATTTGAGTTTTAGTGAAATTTGAGATGATTTTGTTGAATTTTGATGAATTAAGAATTTTGTTATTAAATTCTCTGAAATTTCACCTAAAACTATGTGATTTTGATTTTTGTATTTTTAACTAAAAAAATCTCTGAAATCTCATCTAAAACTTTAAAATCCAATTTTTAAGATGTTTTCAATAACAGTAGATTCGATTGTACATTTTAAAATCATTAATCCAATAACACTGAAATTTAAAAGATATTTTAAAATTCATGTTTCAATAGCATATGATTTATCATTTTAACTCAAATCTCTCTAAATGCTCAGTTCAATATATCTTTAATAAAAGCACAATGGTCGAACATAAATAAAAAGAGACTAGATCGGAATCAAGCTTTTTTTGTTTCTTTTGGCTTATCAAGCTTTTGATCTAGAAACAAAAAAAAACTTTTGATCCATTGTTTTATTTAACTTATTATATTTAAATATGTTTTCTTCAAACTCTATGATTAAAAACCAAAAATAAAACTCTACAACTGTGACTTTAGGAGAAACTAATTGTAAAAGTATTTTAAGGCAGGGAGGTTCTTGGCATGAACCATGTGGGTAAGTGTACAAGCTACAAAACCCTTTGACAAAAAAATAATAAAAAAAGAAAGAACAAGTGTACAAAGCTACAATTTTGTTTTAAGTGTAGGAGCCTAGAAGACTATAAAATTTTGGACAATTTTGAAAACCTTTTAGATTTAGAATGAAGAAGTACAATATTAAATAATGACTCATTTTATGAAAAGACCCTCAAATGTTTTTTAGTATGATTAAAGTCTCAATTTTTTTTTTGTTTCTTACATTTTACAAATAAGTTTCGTATTCATAGGACCGCCCCTATTTTTAGAGGGTACAAATCTTTCCGATCAGACATTAAAAGTGATATATCAAATCTACCAAAAAAGTATATCTAACAAACAGAAATGGAATGTTTCAAATAAAACTTAAAATTTCTCTGGCGGTAAAATGATAAGTTACATGCTTGCATTTTGGTAATAAATATCCGGCCTAACTATCTCACCCTCTGACTTTTATATTCTTTCATTTTCATCTTATAAATTCATTACATACTCAAACCAAACCCCACGCAAGAAGCAAAGGAAACAAGACTAGGAAGTAGTAGGAACCAAAAAAGACTCCAAAATCCCAATGTATGTTCTTAAAAATTTTAGGTCCCTAAAATTAATTGATACGAACCACCCAAACTACAAATAACTTTTTCAGAAAATTACAGAAAAAGCCCCGTAACTAAGTATTACGGTGACTGACATCACCGTGGATGAGTTTTCGCCGGCGATCTCTGAGACAAACTCCGCAAAACAAGAACCTTCTTCAAAACCCTCATCAACACGAACACGTTCGGACTCTTCTTCTTCTTCGCCGGTTTCTTCGTTAACTTCATCCCGCACCCCACGGCCACGACGGGGATCTTCTCGTCGGGAAACAAAGATGGTTTCTTCTCACCACCGTCGCCGCCGCGTTCAACCCTCGGACTCTGGCTTCTCGGCTGAAGTTCTTCGTTAAGATCTTCCCACAACATATCCATTTTCTCCTCTGCTCTATCGTCGCTCCAACGGCTTCTCATCTCCACGTACGAGAAGCTCTTCGTTTGATCGTGATCATCGTTTTTTCCGATTATTAATCTCCCGAAACCGAAGTCGTAATCTTTCCGGCGGGAATTCTCCGGTGAGTGTTTCCATAGTGGAGGTGAATCGATGCCGGAATGGTGAGAAGAATCATGAGAAGCGAGCGATGGGAAGCTAAAGTCTTCAGATGATACACTGTTCATAGCCATTTTTTCTGAGATCAAGAAATTAAAAAATTATTATAAAGAAGAAAGAAGAAGAAGAAGAAGAAGAAGAGGACCAAAGAGACACACAGTTTGTGTTTTGTTGGTGATGTTGGATTCGTTACTCTGTTTTTTTTTCTGCTTCAACTGCTACACAAGTTCTCTTTTTTTTTGGAGGATTTTTAGGTGTTGCAGTGGAAGATTTTGATTTATTTGGAAAAAAATTTCTCTAAAAGATTATGGTTAGACTTAGATGTGTTGAATATTCATCTTTATTTTGGTAACAAATTAAAATTTTGTCTCTTCTGGATTCTTTTTCTTCAATCTACGATATTTTTAGAGATTTGATTTCTCAATCAGTCAACTGTAATACCCTTATCGGTAATACACGTATTCCTCTATTTTTGTAATGCTAATCAGATTAACTAGATCAATTTTTTACCATATCATCCGTTATTCAAAGTTAACTTGTAAAGAGAACAATAGTTATTACATTTACATAAATGCGAGAGTTTATACTTTTTTAAGTTTAGAGTTTATGCTATTATATAGTTTAAATAAATTAGATAGGTGATTAGGACTAGGATATGAAAGTGACAGAAGGCAGTTTCAATTTGACATCTCATTTACCGGTGGAGTGATTGATTGAGGAAAGATGAACATAAAACGTTGTCTCTATCTATTATCATCAATGATTCAATGTTATAACTCGACCTCATCTAAAGTCTATTTCTTTAACAATTGACTTAAAAGTTTAAACATGTGTTTTGGCTTTCAAAGTCTTCATTTTTATTTTTTCAAAGGGTTTAAACCAACCAACGGAGAAAATGGAGGACTAGATATAAAAAAATATGCAAATCTTGAATTAAAACCTTTAGTCATATGCTTGTAAGATCAATTTAAGCAAAACCCATCTCTGTGTTTAAAGGTCACAAAAGGGTTTAGGCGTGGGTATGTGCTAATGTTGTGTGCTTGAATTTTCAGAGCATATTTACTGACATTGGAGAAGATGATGATCTTGTTCTCGTTGTTCCTCTTTCGTTCCTCGGTCTTCTTGAACCATATGTAATTGTTAGACAGAACCATGGTCCATGCTCAAAGTAGGTCGAGATAACGGGAAAAAGGTTGATGGTCTGGCTTGTAGTTATCGCAGTGGACCAGAAAACAAAGCGGAAAAGCTTTTAAGGTGACCGGAGAGATTCTTGGCGTCTAAGTGGAATGCCTTCTTCCTCATTATTATGCTTGCTTAGACGCAATGGTAATATTACCGATGAACCTGCAATAACATAGCAAATAACAGTCAATTGCAAACTCTCAGAAACTCCAGAGGGATACAGACACTTGGTGTTAAAATTGTATGGATACAACAGATGCCAATCCTGTTGTCAATCACAAATAACTATGTTTACGAAATTCTATAGAAGATCTCGAGATTTCTTTTCAGATCCGCATACGATTTTTTCCTCATTGAATGCAAAAACACTCGAGCTTTTGCCAGTCAGAAAAACGTGTCTTTCAAGATGGAAGAAAAAAAAAAGCACAGATGCATCAGAAGTGCCATAAATGAAATTAAGGAACGCACCCTCAACCATGTCCTTTGTTCTGTGGAGAAGAAAAGTGCCTGAAAGTATTGTAACAAATCCACACATTTCTGTGACAATCTGAGTTCCGTTTTGCCGATCCCAATCCTGTTCATAAACCCAGTGATTTGATTCATGTACCGAATAAACACCCTAATACAACCATAAATACATTTTGTGGGGTACCTTAAACATGATGACACTGGCCAAAATAGTTAGAGATGTGAACATCACGTAGTATATAGGAGATACTATAGCTGTATTGAATGTATCAAGAGCCTGCAAGTGAAAAGCAATAACACAAGATGAAGTTCTTTAGTAGCCAAGGTAGACATCTAATTACCCATGTAAAATCCTACAAATCGATTACCTGAAGAACATTTAGATAATAATTACCTTGTTTAAGTAGTTCAACTGGGTTATCACACAGGTAAGTACAACCAAGGTGAATATCCATGTTTGAGGATAAAATAACTGATTTGTTCCTGAAAAAGTCAGCTTTAGGGCTATCCCAAGTGCTTTTACGCTCATTACCTGTTCACATATTTGAAAATATCATTTTCAGATAACTGGATCTGGTTCTTTTAAAAAAAGAAAAATAGGACTACAAACAGCAAATATAAAAATTCATACCGATAATGATCCCACAAGCGAACAAATACCGATATAAACCATTACATTTGTTTGCCCATACTGGGGAACAAAACGGATAATGAGAAATACAGCAGCCCCAATTACCAGACTCGCATAGAACATGAATGCTGCAAAAAAACTAGATGAAGTTAGAAAATTCAGTGGAAGGGGGAAAAAGAATCAGTGAGATGGTTCAAATGACTATCTTTCTCCCACACTGTAAGGGCATCACAGTGCCATCAAGCAACACACCTGGTTCTGTTGCAAGATTCCAAACTTCAATCACAGATTCAATTTGACGTTCTTGAGGGGCATGTAGAACAATTGTCGTGGAACCAACAACACATAAAGCACAGCCAAGAATTCCAAAGATGTGTAGTTTCTCCCGTAATATAATATGAGCTAAGACAGCACTGAGATTCAGATAACAAAGTGTATAAGAAAGAAATCCCAAATGACAGGAGAGTCAGACATGAGCACTATCTACCTGATAATGATGCTGACAGCACCAAGAGGCGTAACAAGTATAGCCGGCGCAAATGCATAAGCAGCAAAATTGGCAATCTCACCAAGTAACACTGGAAGTAGCAGAAACCAATGAGCAAATATATAAACCAACAATAAAGTATCACTCAGAAGAAGATTGAAAAGCCAATGGGAACATGACTCACTTGTTGTCATGCCGATCCACCAAAGAGGCTCGTAAAGATAAGAATAACCACCAACACCTACAAGTACCAGAATTTGAGTTATACTATGAAAACAAATCTACAAGCAATGTTGGTTATTAAGTGAAATTCAACAGAGGAAAGAAACAAATCTCTAATCTTTTCACAATATATGAAATCTCTGAAATCCACAACCCAAAAACCACATTACAGAAGCTAATTTCGATTTCAGAAAGAGAGATTTATATACCAGCCCTAGTTCCAGTACTCGCAGCTTTCTTAAGACCTTTCTTCTTAACGATGAAGCTAGCTCCAATGAATAAACTAGAAGACAAAGCTAACACCAAACCCTTGATGTTATCAGACGACATCCCTTTATATGAATCTCTCCAGCCTCCTCCTCCTCCTCCACCTGATTCCGCCATTCTTCTTCTTCCTCTTAAACTTCAAACCCTAAATCCACCAGATCGGGGACTTGAGATGTAGAAATCGAATCAGCAATTAAACAAAAATCGAACTAATGCTGCTTATCGACTAACGAAATCGAATCAGAGATTGCTTGAACGGAGAAGGAGAGATTTGAAATCGGAAGATCTAGTAAAGGTGAGGATTGAGGAAGCTTTTGGACCAAAAACAGAAACGCCTTGGAGAGTTAATGACTGACCCTACTACCGTCACTTTCCGGCGCCACCATTCTTTTTACCACTAACAAAAGTAACTATCAAATATCACAAAATAATCATATACTATAACCTTATATATATTAATACTCCATAGATTAATAATCACTGTAAATTAATAATTTTTTTTGTTCCAAATTAGATTAATATAAAATAATAAGATAATATATTTTAAAATTCCTATATAAATATATAGTCTCATCAATATCATAAATTAATAATATATAAATTTATAAACTATAATTAATATAATTTAAGAAAATATGACACTAATGTTGTTTGTTTATTTATAAATTTAAATTTTTGTTGAATCTCACATATGATTTTTTTATACTACTTCAAAAATTTTAAATATATAATTTTAAAATTTTTTGTTTCTTAACATGTAATTGCATCTAAAGATATCACAATATTGTCATATACTTCTTATTTTAAATAGATTTTTAAATACAGTGTTCCGCAATAATATAAGATCTCTCTGATTCTATGGTTCTTAAACCCAAATCGAAAGAGAAAAAAACATTCTTTTTCCAAATCAGAAGATGTTAAATGTTTCTTTAATTTTCGAAATCCAAGATCCCAAATAAAAAAATATTATGTTTCAAGAAGTTTTGTTTATCAATTCGATCAATGCAAGATTTTATAACCGATGATGATCTGATAAATTCTTGGGTTTAATTTCACATAGACGAACTGGAAATGGACGATTTAATTATGCGGATCAATTAATTGTTTTAAGTTATAACTTTACAAAAATGCCTTGGAGATTTATTGACTGACAAAAATAAAACAAAAACTGTCACCAAATAATAATTTAGTTTCTTTATTTTTTAACCAAATTTTTGTTTCTTAAAGCCTAACTATACTATTTAATATTTATACTAGAAATGATATAATCTTTCTAAAACATTAGTCATCGACACCAAAACCAAAGTATGCCTAATCATAGCTTTCATTCATGCTTGCCATAATTTCTTCTAGGTGCTGCTTATATATCTTTGGTTAGGAAAACTAAAGTCGATTCATGAATGTGTGATGGCTAAGTGTAACGGGCCGGGAGGTTACTTTTTTTGTGGACATAAACACAAGAAAATGGTTAAAAGGTTTTGTATATATCAAGAAAAAAGCATAGCCCCTAAGATCCAATATCATTTACGTATATTATTAGCTGGTAAAGGGTCTCTGTTACTCCGCTTTTTTCTACACATCCAATTAGGCCAAACTTGTGCAAGAATCTGATTGTCTAGCGATTTCAATTAAGGACCCGGCCTGTCTACATATATCATCAATGTTCAAAAGTGACGTTTTCTAAAAATGTGATCAGGGCCTTCATTTAGTACCCATATATATTTACGGCCCATGTTTAGTGTTTGGACATTTCAGGTTAATATAATTACATATCCTGTTTGGATTACGGCTCATGCAATTTAAAACGAATTCATAAACTTGTTTGCAGGTCTAGCAAAACAGGTAAAAGTAGAATCAATCCTTCAATCCCAACTATTAACTGGCTAGTACATTTTTTTACTATAACTTACAGGTTCTCTTGGTCATGGATTTTGATGGATTGAAAATCCAAGTAAAATCATATCTTATTGAATCATTGGTTTTAAAATTCTTATCATCAAAATCATATATTATTGGATTAATAATTTCTAAATACTAGTTGAAATATTATGTTATTCATTTAATGATTTACTTTTGGATTTTAAAATTTTAATTGAATTTTAGTGGATTTAGAAGTGAAAAATACAAAGACTCAAATTCATGGGGTAAACCATGTGATTTCAAAATTCATATGTCTAATTTGAAAATAAGTGAAGATTTACAACTCATATATCAATTTAAATGTATGAACCAATTATAATTCAAGTGTAATAATTACTTATATTAGCAGTAGAAGAGAAAAAACTGATTTCAAAAACAGATTATAAATATAATCCTTCATTAAAGAGTAAAAAATGGGTTTAACCAAAAAAGGTTAAAGAAAACGAGTGGGTTCAATAAGATCCATATTCCTTTTACAGGTGTAGTTTTAGTTTAGTTTGGTATGCATCACCGTCCATATTTTAGAAGTGTAGTTTAGTTTAATTTGGTATGCAGCACCGTCCAACGACACAAGTTTTACATTGAATTTTAATAGTTGGTGAGATTATGTTGTTAGTTTGTGTAGCTAGTAAAAGAGGTAAAACAATAATGCAGCTTCGGGATTATCGATGAAAATTGGTGTAGGTTTTAGCTCTGTGTGTTTTTTTCTTTTGCTTTTCAGTTTGATATTACGATTTTACAATTTCAAGTTCTCATAGTAGAAACACTTCAATATAAATTTTAGGTCGAGACTCGAAATTAGTTTATGTGAGTTTGGCCGAGTTTTTTGTACATGTAGTTTGTGGAAAATACGAAAATAGGTCTTTTTGTTTTCATCGTAAAATTTGATATACTGTATGTTGATTTATTGTTATGTTGATTGAATATTATTGTGAACAAAAAAAAACAAAAATGTTACGTTGATTAGATTAGCATTTTAAGAATATGTAAAGTTCATTACTTAATATTACATATTTATAATATTTTATTATGTAAAGTTCATTACTTAATAATATTACATATTTTTAATATTTTATTGGCTAGATGTATTTATATATAATAGTTCTAATAATACATTAATAAGTGTTATTCTGATTACATAAACAAAATTAATCAATTTCATTACTTTACTAAATGGTTGAATTTTAAATTAAATTACCAAAATTATCCTACATTTCTAGATTGTAAAAACAATTCACCATTATCCCCATGTATAAAAGAATTACCATAATACTAGTATTAAAATTTCTTATTTTCTTGGGATTTTTTATCTAGTTGGATCTTTCTTTAAAAAGTAAAAAAAGCTACAAAATACTTATTATTGACGGCTAAACAAACAAAGTCTACCTTAAATTAAAATCAGTAACAAAAGAGGGAGAAAAATACAGTCAACCCAAGGTTTATTTGATTATAACAATTTCTCCATTGTTTACCAAAAAAAAAAAAGAAAAAAAACATTCATCCATTGTTTTTCATATGAGTTTCACAAGAAAGAAAACTAATGGAATCCCATGGCTCCTGTAGTCATGGCAGATGCGTCCGGTGGTGGTGAAGGTAAGATGGTTAAGGTTAATACTCCACTAAGAGCTGCCGCAATGGCTGCGACCACAAACCCTGGTATGTTGCCACTACCGAAGAGGGCGTCCAAAGGTCCAATTCCAGCTGAGACTATCATTTGTGGTATCACAATCGCCAAATTTAAAACTCCTATAGTGAGTCCTGTAACAAAAAAAAAAAAAAAAGAGGCACACTTGTTTTAATTACAAATTTAAATATTTATTTTACAAAGGAAAAACTCAAAGGTGTGAATGGAGTACATTCCAACTAATACAATTAAGTTAATAAATCTCACCCTCTTAAATGCTATGGATAAACTTGTAGATATTATCCATACAAGAAGAAAAGATTTTAAGATAAAAAAAAGTTTCAAAGGGAATTTGATCCCCTTTTGTATTTTTTGCAACAGAGGAAAGTTTACTTTTGATTGGATATGTTAGTCCAATGACTAAAAATGGAAATGAAATATCCCAAGTTAATTATTCAATTCAAACTTTGAAATCATTAAATGCTAATTCAACATTTCCTGTCCCACCTTACCAAAATCAGACCAATAGATTTGTAACTCTTAATTAATACCAAAGAAAAAAAATCTACCTTGGCCGGCACCGGAGCTGCTTGAAAATATGGACGCTAATGCAAACGGAGTACTGAAAGTAATCTACAAATATTAACATGAACAAATCGATTAATATTATTTTAAGCAAAAACATAAAAAAAATAAAGACAAAACGAAACTATATACTTACAGCTAATGGAATACCAAGAACAGCAAAGAGACTTATTGCTCCATTTCTAATACTAGCGGTCGGTCCGGCAAAACGACCGGCGGTTTTCCGGTGATCTTCGGCCAATTTTGTAATAAGAATCATCATGCCAAAAACAATGGCGAGGATGAAATTAACAACTCCCCAAAGTCGTTTAGCTCCTCCCAATTTCCGACCAATCCATTCAACACTAAGTGACATAACACCAAGAACTATTGAATGAAACATCAATCCCAATGTACCAACTTGAACTCCTTTGTTGTAAAATTTCTTCGACTGATCCGTTCCACTTGAATCTCCACCGTACACTTCACGACCAAACCAATCAGTTTCATACAAAAAAAATGGAAACCATGCGACCCAATTTATGGCCGTGACTATAAGAAGCATCCACATGGGACGATCCATGACTTTGAAAGCTCCAAAGATTTCTCCAAAGTAAGGAACACGATAGGTTTTATCGTTGGAGATTCCTTGCGGCGGAGGAGACCATTGTTTCTCTTTAACGTACAAGAGAGATATAATGGTGACGATTGAGAGAAGAGTGATGGAAATGAAGAAACAGCTTTTGAGATTTGCACAAGTAAGATCACAAGCTTTGGTCATTGCGAAAGGAAAGATTTTATGAATGTTATTGTAAGATCCAGTCGCGTATCCCAAAACTTGTCCAACCGCCATAAAAAACGAGTAAAACGCGTTTGCGATTCGCGTTTTCTTAGCGTCTCCGGCGGATAAATCAGCGAGGAAAGCCCGTAAAGGTCCTTGTAAAGTATTGTTAGCCACGTCAAGGATCCAAAACCCTAAAACGAAGATCCAAACGGCTCGAACCTTTATCTTGTCACCGAGTTTATCTCCCATGCTATGACCAAGATCCGCCGCGTATCCTATAAGGAAAACGGCGACGGAGACGAGTATGGCTCCGGCGGCGATGAAAGGACGACGGCGACCGAGTTTCCAGGTTAATCGGTCACTGTGGTAACCGACGATTGGTTGAACAAGCATGCCGGAGATTGGACCACAAAGCCACATGAGAGCTGACCATTTGTGAGGGATTCCGAGGAGTTGAACGTACGGAGTTAGAAGAGAGAGCTGTAGGGCCCATCCGAACTGTACACCGGCGGCGATTGAAGCGACGGAAATGATTTTACGAAGGGGAGATGGTTTAACGAAATCTTCCGGCGGTGTTTGTATCTCTAAGGGATTGTAAATTGCATTTTCTCTTTCGAAGGCTCCCATTGTCGGAAAAAACAAAAACACTCACGAATAGACAATAATCTTAAATTTTAATTAGAGGAAAAAAGAATAAAGAAAAAAGAAAAGCAGATTTGTCTATTTAATTTAGTTGTTTTTCTCTAAGTGAGGTTTTTTGTTTTGTAATGTGGAGATGAGAGGATGGAGTTGTATTTATAAGCGAGGAGGAAGAAGAAAATTTATGTTTTTTTATTTTGTTGTCATCAAAATTTATGGTCTTTGATTTATTTGACAGTTGGAGATGGTTATTTTTCGGATAAGATCAGAAACACACAGTTTAGAAAGTACAGTAAATTTTCTTCTCTTGAAAGACGAGTTTGGTAAGTGAGTAACACAGTTGTATATATATTCCGTTTATTACAAAGTAAAGAAGACGATGTTAATAGAAGTCAAAACAAATAAAAGACGATGTTTATAGAAGTAAAAAAAAAAAAAGACAATGTTTATTTTTTTCAAACGAGTGATTTGTTACCTTCCCAAGGCGATGAACAAAGACTGGGCTCATATTTCTTAATCTGTAATAAAAAAATTTAATTCAGGCCCAACTCTAAAAGTCCTCAAACTTGTCTAATAATTGATTATTTTGATGTGTACAAAAAATGTTTTGGCCCAAAGACTTTTATTTATGTGCGTCAGTCTTGTTTTGATCGTTTGCACACAGACTGTCCATGTAATTTTGATGTGTCCAGAACTTTACTTACTTGCCAATTGACGACAAATCGTGCCAGTTGAGTCCGAATTGTGTAAAATGGATATGGATTAGTGTTCTCTAACTCATCAATCATCATTAAGCAGTATGAATATTTCTTACATTTTAGACAAATATTGGAAATTAAAATATTATGGAAAATCTTATAAATACAAATATGCAGAAATATTGTATTTCAACGCCACATAATGCATGTTGTTGACAAAAAAAAGGTTGATTAGATTAGTTGTTTATAAAAGTATTTAAAGTTACTTAATTAATATTACATATTTTAATATCTTATAGGTCAATATTTGATGTATTTAATTACATGAGAAGAATTTTAATAATATACTATTAAGAGTTTTAAAAATGTATTAATCAAATTAATACATTTTCACCACAAATAAAGTAATTTAATTACCAAAATCATTATAGATAATAATAATTATTCAACTTACTCCATGTGTAAAAAAGTCGCCATAAATTACTATCTGATTTTTTTTTTGGAATTATTTTCTCTTGTTGGATTTTTCTTTTACCAAAGCAAAATAATACTAAAAAACTGTAGTCACATACAATACTTATCGACGGCCACACAAAATAAAAACAAATTCTATTCCAAATTAAAATCAGTAACAAAAGTAAGAAAAAAAAAAAAACTAAATGAAGGGTGATGAAATACAGACGACCCAAGGCTTATTAGATTTTATCACTTTATCCATCTCTTTTTTGTGGGTTTTGCAGTTTTGCACAATAATACTGTATTTGATGAGTTTCATTAAAAAAAAAAACATAGTAAACTAGTGGAAACCCATGGTCCCTGACTTCAAGGCTGGTGCGTCCGGTGGCGGTGACGGTAAAACAGTTAACGCTAATACTCCACTAATAGCCGCCGCGATTGCTCCGACGATAAATGCCGGTAGGTTTCCACCGCCGAAGAGGGCGTCGAAAGGTCCACCTCCAAGTGATACGATCATTTGTGGTATCACAATCGCCAAATTTAAAACTCCTAAAGAAAGTCCTGTAAAATAAATAAAAATACAAAATTTAAATAATTATGTTATCATTTGTAACTTAAATGAACTAAAGTAAAAAAAAAAATTTACCTTGGCCGGCACCGGAGTTGCTTGAAAATATGGACGCTAATGCAAACGGAGTACTGAAAGTAATCTACAAATATTAACATAAACAAAATCGATTAATGTTAATTTAAGCAATTAAAAGAAAAAAAAAAAAGAGAAAACAAAAGTGTACTTACAGCTAATGGGATACCAAGAACAGCAAAGAGACTTAACGCTCCAGCTTTAATACCAGAGGTCGGTCCGGCTAATTCACCGGCGGTTCTCCGGTGATCTTCAGCCAATTTAGAAACAAGAACCGTCATGGCTAAACCAGCGGCGAGGATGAAATTAACAATTCCCCAAAGCCGTTTAGCTCCTCCCATTTTCCTCCCAATCCATTCAACACCGAGTGACATAAAACCAAGAACTATTGCATTAAACATCAATCCCATTGCACCAGCTTGAACTCCTTTGCTATAAAGTTTCTTCGATTGAGCATTTCCATCTGAATTTCCACCGTACACTTCACGACCCATCCAATCAGTATCAAACAAAAGAAATGGAAACCAAGCGATCCAATTCAAGGCCGTGACTAGAAGAAGCATCCACATCGGACGTTTCATGACTCTGAAAGCTCCAAAGATTTCTCCGAAGAGAGGCACACTCGCAGTCTTCTCGTCGCCGTTTTCGTTTCTCGCCGGAGACCATTGTTTGTCTTTAACGTACCATAGAGATGTAACGGTGACGATGAGGAGGAGAGTGATAGATAAGAAGAAACATGTCTTGAGATTTGCGCAATAGATATCGCAAGCTTTTGTTATTGTGAATGGAAACATTTTGTGAAGGTTAGTGTAAGATCCAGCCGCGTAACCCAAAACGTTTCCAATCGCCATAAAAAAAGAGAATAAAGAGTTTGCGACTCGCGTTCTTTTAGCGTCACCGGCGGATAAATCGGCGAGGAAAGCACGACAAGGTCCTTGGAGAGTGTTGTTAGCCACGTCAAGAATCCAAAACCCGAGAGCGAAGATCCCAATAGCTCGAACTTTCATCTTGTGCTCGAGCTTGTCTCCCATGCTATGGCCAAGATCCGCGGCGTATCCGATAAGGAAAACGGCTACGGCGACGAGTATGGCTCCGGCGGCGATGAACGGACGACGGCGACCGAATCTTGAAGTGCATCGGTCACTGTGGTAACCAACGATTGGCTGAACAATCATACCGGAGACGGGACCACAGAGCCAGATGAGAGATGACCATTTGTGAGGGATTCCGAGAAGCTGAACGTAAGGAGTCAGTAGAGAGAGCTGAAGGGCCCAACCGAACTGTACACCGGCGGCGATTGAAGCGACGGAGATGATTTTTCGTAGTGGAGATGGTTGATCGAAATCTTCCGGCGATTGTGTCTCTAACGCCGCCCCATCTTTTGTTGTTTTTTCTGCTTGGGGAGCTACCATTATATAAATAAATAAAAACACGAATAGACAAAGTGTAAATTTTAGAGGCTAAAAAAAGAGAATAAGAAATTTTGTTTATTTTCCTTTTTCTTCTTTTTTTGTTGTCTTTTCTCTGGGGTTTTTTTTTGTTTGGAAGTGAAGTTTATGTTTTTTGATGTAGGAAATGAGAGAATGGAACTGTATTTATAGGCGAGGAGGAAGAAGAAATGAGGTGTTTTTTTAATTTACTTTACACTTGGAGATGATTATTTTCGGATAATAGACACAGTTAGAAAATTTAATTGTGTGAGTGTACAACAAGGTTAGGCCACGTGTCACTTCAGACATTAACTCCTGTTTTTTTGTTTTCTGTTTTCACGGGATTTAATTGGTTCCTCCCTTCTTCTTGCATCAAATGACTTTGACGTGATTCAATTTCTCTGACAGTTTGACGTGATTCAATTTCTCTGACAGTTTAGTTTTTTTTTTTTTTTTTTTTTACCTATTTTTGAAGTTCCGATTGGGTACAAAAATATGAACAGTGTAGCTTTAATTCATGAAAAGTCAAACAATACTATAATGTAGTTTTATAGAAGAAACTTTCGTTAAAAACGGTAGTTAATTAATCAATCTGAATTACAAACCACTTAAATATTTTACAAATACTGAGAGAAAAAAAGATTAAAATATACTATAATAAATTATAGAAGTCACATATATTTTTTTAGAATTGTAAAAACGAATTCAAGGGAATCATGCATGCATTTACCCTTGTAGATGGTTAAGATATATATTCACATCATCTTCCATCAAGACTGGTCTTTATCTAATTTCTAATGTAATAATTGTTGTGGATCAAGTTCTAGCATATTCGGCTCCAATCACGGTCATGAATCAAGGATTGCCAAACACATTCTGGTCACACCATTATGATTCCGGCATGTTAATACTCGAGATTATCTCACAAAGATTCAACCGGCAAAACACTTTCCAAAATTGATGCACTCAGTCTTAGCTGACTTAACGTCCAAGTATTTTAAGACCCAGCGATTGATTTTCGCTTTGTAAATACTCTTATTATCTTTGAATTTAATTATCACGAGAAAGTCAGATCAACAATACTACCAAAAAATCTTAAAAAAAAAAGAATACTACCAAAAAATGGCCGGTGAAGATTTTTTGTTTTCCTATGTTTGCGATGGAGTTATAAATATTGGCAATATGTCATTGACTATTGACGACTATTAAATTAATTAATTTTATTAAAAAATGTTTGTCTAAACCATTTTTACTAAAACTTTCATCCTAAAATTTGTGTTTATTGTAAATAAAGCACGATATAGTCACAGTTCTGACCCTGAAAACTTTATTTCGCATTTAAGCCCGAGACAACTTGAAAACCACAGCAATTAGTTGTTGAACTATTGGATTCTAGTTGTCTGCGAACTTGTCTCAAATGGACTTCATTCGCTCTAATGTTTGTAGACTGTCACTTGAAAACATATTTTTGTCAACTCCTTAAGCTATCTTTCTACCCCTCGACCTCGAGTCTCCACTGCTTGGACTTATATTACATTTGTTGTTAATATTAACCGTCGTTTCAACTATTTCTCCAAGCGTCCGCCTATCTTCACCCGTGGCGGACCTATAAATAATTTGTATGGGATCAAAATATAAATAATAAATAATTTAGTAAAATATATAATAATATGATATTAGGTAGCAAACATATATAAATTTGTGGGGACATTTGGAAGGTTAAACACAAATTTAATGTGTATGAAATTAAAAATTTTCACTATATCAAATTAAATATACACTAAAAATAATTAGTTTTATAAATTTAGGTGGGTCATAGCCATATGTATATAGATTGTACTAACAATTTATTTACCCGCTTATGTGATTAGTAATATCATAGCATAGCATTTTGGATGTCAGCCGAAAACAAAAATTTACCGATGGATTTACAGTTTTTTTTTAAATTGTCAGTTGTTGGATTATATATATCGGTCAAAGCGCATATCATTTAAAATTAGATTGAACCAACCTACTTGAAATAGTTAAGCCTTTTATCATAAAAGTCATACTAAATAGTTAAACCAAATTGGTTCAGCTATGTTCTTGGAAAGAAAATACTTGTATACTTTTAGTAATAATAAAGGAGGTATCGGTAAAATATATAGATGATCAAGTCAAGGTAAACTCAATATTATAAGGCTACATACTATGTTAGTAGAGAAAATAAGTCAGAAAATAGGCAGATGAGAGGAATACATACTATGGCATTCGTATAATATTATATGATAATAGTTACTTTAGACCAAAATGGGAAAGCTATTTTTCACATAAGAAAAGAAAAAATAACAAAGCAACGGATTTTTTTAGGGCGACTTCCGTTTTATTTTAGTTTGGTTAATTTGAATTCCTCATTTGTATATATGAAAAACAAACTTTTGTAATTAGTATGAAAGTTCTGGGCCTAAACCTATACATTCTTCCAACTTGTGTTATAAATAACGTACGTAATTCTTCAGACCTTTTTCTTTTCAATATATCGTTTTAAGGTATATTGATTGCAACAATAGTGATTACAAAATTAAATAGTACATTATTATTATTTTATTTTTTTGAAGATTAATAGTATGTTATTAAATATGTGGAAATGTATGGTTTGTGTAACCTAAATCAAGAATTACAAATGCCAACTAAAATGTTTTGCGTATCTTTAGATATATTCATAAGGCGTCTACCATTTTTATTTGCCTATTAATCATCAATCTTATTATTAGGTAGATAGCCAAATTCTAGAGCTTAATTAGGTAAAGAACTATAAAATTGTAGTATTAGATAAATACTTTTAGTTCAACTTTTTAAAACTTTCCGCTTTGTCCAATTTGTTATTCTTTTGGCGTTTATTTAAGACTTGTACATAAACATATTTTGTACGTTGACTTTTTTTTTTTCTTTTAATCATTTATGCATGTTAACATGTGGTGTTATATCTCAGAATCATGTAATTGTGATATATGAGACGGTAGCCTAAAATGTAACATTAAATTTCACCAACTCTTATGCTAAACAACGTTAGAAACATGTGCATAACTTATTGGTAGAAAGATTTTATATAACTGTATTAGCTAAAAACATGTTTATTAAAGAATTTGTTTTTAATAAAAATGATCATTAAACAAGTACATTGAAAACAATCTAAAAAAGAAAGCTTTTGACCAATGATAGAGTATTAGGCTTTTCAAATACTTGGACTAAAATTTCTTATAATTAATTAAAAATCTGCATAGATATTTGAGAAATTTTTATAAAATAGAATAAGAAAAAAACTCTTAAACATCTTATAAATTGAAACAGAGAAAGGACTATATAATTTACTCATAAGTCATGCGTAACAAGAAAATTACATCCACAATCAAATACACTCTTTTAAATGTCTCCTGCAAAACAGAGTGGACACTGAGAATTCATTTGCTTATAGTTTTATGGGCATGGGCCATGGCAATAATATAAAGAACATGAAATGTTAAATAACCACTTATATATTCAAGAGGTTTAGTGAAATGAAATTAGATGATTTTCTTAAAAATATATTCCGAAATTATAGGTCGGGGATCAGGACCCCAAAAGAAGGTTATAGTTTGTTAGCGTCAAAAGATTGTGGTTCGCCCCATCATTATGCACTCGTAGTTGAATATGACTAGGCAATGAGTGTTTTTGCTTCATTTTCTATTTAAATTCAACTATTCGTTACATTATTCTATGAGATTAGTCAACATATTAATCACGGGAGGATCCAATACTAATAATTTACAACACTAAAAAATGTAAAAAGAGGTCAACAAAAAAAATAATGCAAAAGGAAAAACAATGCTGGCTAACAATAATATTCTGAGAGCACGAATGAGATAATGATATTTTTGTTAATTTTCTACAAGCATTTAGATAAATAATATTTTCTTTTAGTATTAATAAAGAAACCAAACAACTAAAACAACATTCATAAATTCAAATCTTTAACTTCGTAATATTCCGTTTGACATATGTCAAAAAACAAGTGTTAAAGGCATCTTCAACCCACCTCTATTTTCACTTCCAAATTCTATTTTGGAGTAAAATCATCTCTAATCTATCTTTATTTCTACTTTCAAAATGGTGATCTCCATTTTTTACTAAATATTTGGAGATCTCCATTTTTTGTCTCTATTTAGGAGGTGTACTTTTTTATTTGCAAATCAATCCATTAAATTTAATGTATTTATATTTTATACTCAAATAAATTATTTGCTGTTATTTTATACTTAAAAAAAAATTATAAATATTTAGATTATTTATAAATTATACATACATGTATAAGGTATAATTGTGCATGTATAATGGTACATAATTATAAATATTTAGTTTATTTATAAATTATAAATACATGTAATGGTATAAATTATAAATATATATATGATATTTTATATGTTTTTATTTATTTATTAACATTATGTAATGTAATTTTATTTTATAAAAATTGCAATAATAATGTAATTTGTTACTTAATATTTAAGTTAAAACAAATGGGTAGAATTTGTAACTTTAGAAAATATAGAGGTATAATAAAAATTAGTAACTAAAGAAAAATATAATATTCTTAGAATATTTTGTTTGGAGTGAGAAATAAAGTAACCAGTGGGAGATAAACCCAAATTCAAAATAGAGTAACTCTGTTTTAAAATAATAAAAAAGAAAGTATTCAATTGGAGATAGTCTAACAAATTTGCTAGATTTCGTGTTAGTGATGTTAGTTTTACCGATAGTGTTAAGATTTGAACATTAAATCAAAATTTTAAAAATTATTAAAACAAAAACAAAAATATATATGGTACACACAAAAAGTTTTAGTGGTATTCGTTACTGCAAATATATATTATAATCGGATCATGAAGTTCATAATCGCATCAAAACTTGTCATCGTCGCACAACTTCAGTACTTCACTGTGCACTACCGTAGGATCTCGTTGAATTAGTATATTCAATATCTATGTTTTGATTAGCTTCATATAAAATGTTTAATGTTCAAAATGTTTTTAGTTCAACGAATATACGAACCATTCTTAATCATCGCGGAAAAAGGTAATAAAACTGTGGTAGAATATTCGTCTACTCAAAAAATGGAATTACAATATCAGTTTAGTCGGCTTCCAAAACCAGCACTGCTACTCAAGACTTGGAGAATATTTTTAAAAAGGTTTACTATTTTGAGTATTTTCATCGAATACTAACTTACTTAGGCCAACCATAAATAGTCATAAAGTACTAATAAATATATAAATGGCGTGGCGTAATTAGTAGTATGTCGGACCCACCACCGTGTTGGTTTAGAGCGCATAATTGTCAAAAAGGTAACGATGGAAGTTGTTGACCCATTGACCTAAGTTATTAGATTATCTCTAACCTCATTCCATTTTCAATCTAAATTTCATTTTGGAGTAGAATTTGCTCTAACCCCACTATATTTCTAATTTTATAATATAATAAAAAATGGGATTACTCCAAATATAAAATAATTTTATTCATTACTTCATTTTTTTACTTATTATTCTATTTACTATTCTATTTTAAAGTAGGATTAAAATACAATTCAACTCTATTTTATAATTACTCTATTTTAAAGTAAAAAATAAAATAATATATTGAAGATGTTTTTACACTCTAACTACAATGTTCACTCCATCTTTCAATTATATTCTTATTTTTATGTGTTCCATATACTCTAAATTATCTACTGATGAACATTTATCTTCCTTTTTTCAGTTCCAATTTATTATTATTTGATAGTTCCCTAGTTAAATCTTACACAAGACATAATATAAAATACATATTTTTAAACACAACAAGGTCTTTATCATACAAAAAAATTGATTTCTCAAATTGTGCTACAAACTATGCATGTGCATTTTGGGTTTCGTTAACCGATCATATTCGTACTTATATTTAAAGTATTCACAGTTTATTTTATGCGGATCAAGTTGCAGGTTGAATAATTATCAAGGGTACTCAGATTATCTGTTTGAATAGTTAATTTTTAAAAAATTTACAAGAATTATTAAAACTTCTTCATGTTACCCAAATTTTCTCAAAATTATCTAAACATTTCTAAAATAAGTATTCAAATTTTTAAAAAATTATAAAAATTATAAAAATTACCTTTAAAATTCCAAATTATCCATAATTATCTGTTTGAATAGTGATTTTAATTACTCGAATTATTCTTATGGATAGTGATTTTAACTACCCAAATTACTCTAATCCTACATATGATCTACCCAAACTACTCTTATCCTACAATCTGCATCGTCCCATCTTTTCTATTTTAGAGTACACTTTGGATAATGATTTTTTATATTCTTATTACTTTTATTCGGTATTTACATGCTACTACTCCACCGTTTACCCTTAATAAATAGGCTTACTACAAACTTTGAAACT
Source organism: Cardamine occulta (assembly GCA_028015245.1). Classification (NCBI taxonomy): domain Eukaryota; kingdom Viridiplantae; phylum Streptophyta; class Magnoliopsida; order Brassicales; family Brassicaceae; genus Cardamine; species Cardamine occulta. The sequence goes on along the minus strand of CM051368.1, from coordinate 18,460,576 downwards.
GATATAGCCCATATATTATATAAACCATATAAAACTTCTTGTTTTTATTTTGCTAACTCATATATTATTCAAGAAAAAAGATACACCAAAAAGTACAAAATATTTATATAAAATTGAAAGAACAAACTCACTAAATATAGTATAAAAATCCATAAAATATTAAACCTAATTAAACTCTCTTGACCCAAAAAAAAAAAGAAAGATTAAACATAAACTCTCTAAAAGAAAGTTAAACAAGTATTTTACAAAAAATATATATAATTTTTGATAAGGATATATGAAACTTCTTACAAAAAATGGAATAAATTACAAATAATAAAAGTAATAAAAAAACCAAAGGTGGGGAAGAAAACTAGTAGCGTACGATTAGTTCCAAAGATACCTATCTGATTATTATACCTCGCCGTTTAAACCAGCCAAAATAATTGGAGTTGAATTTGTATTGATTCGCGTTTAATATTTGATGTACTCACTTCTACGTTGACAGATTGAAACATCGCATGGACTTGAGTTGTATCTTCTGTTCTTTTCCTGTTGTTCCTTACTCTAAATTCAACTCGGTCTCAGATTCCCATATCTTCCGTCTTTTGATATTATCATCAAAATAATATTCCCTGGATTTTCTATTCATTACTGCTCTATAATTTATTAAAAAAGGAATTATGAATGATTATGTAGGTGAAAACTAAAGGCAAAGAACGTGAGACCATTCATGCATTATTCTGTTATTCTGTTAAATTTGTAATTATAGCATTTTATGTTGGAAGAATTGGTGAATTTCTTATATGTCACATATTGTAGGATTGCTTGCAGATATTTAATTTACAAAAAGTTGTACCAGTCAAATTTCTAATTTGCATATATTTCATTTCAATATGTTTTCTGTTTTTTTTTTCATCTATTTTCTCATGTACTAATACTAGGAGTAGCTGCATAATAGATATCGTGATATATAATCCGTTTCATTCTGTCCAAATCGATAAATCTCAAATTAGAACATACAAAATTTGTGAAACGAAGATTATATATTTAACCACACGAATTTTTGTTCAGTTTGTTTGCGGTCCTTTGTTTTAAATTCATCATTCATAAATATCGAATTTTAGACAATGAATTTCTCCGACCAAAATAGTGATTCACAGTTGTTAGGTATAAGTAAAATTTTATTGTATTGTTATTTGATAAAAGTAAACTTGTTTATATACAGATTGGAGACTAAACACAAACTCTGGTGAATAATAATTATAAAAAAATTCGAAATGGTCGGTAGACAAAAAAAAAGGTTAAAACAAGAAAAGGAAATAACGTCACACATTATCTTGGACTTGGAGGCAACTTGCAAGTTGAGAGAGAGTAGAAATAAAGGAACATGGTAGGTAATCGCCGAGTCAAGGACTTACTTTGGTCTGGTTTTATTGATATTGTATTACATTTTATAAGAAAATTGTTTTTCAAAAAAATAAAGTTATAAAATTATCAATATTTCCAAAATATTATACCTTCAAATATTAAATTTTACATAAACTTTTGAATTGATGTATTTGAGTTTTGATTTTTATGGTTATTAAATATGATGAGTTTGTCTTCTTCTTTTCTTCCGAAACTTTTTTTTTTCTTGCCAAAATGGCCAAAACAAAAAGAAATGTGGGACCAAGCGATGACTTGGTTGACTTTTAAAAGGACAACAAAACACACAAAACAAAGCCTCTCTCCATCACTCTATCAATGTCTGTGAGAAGTGTTGTGTCTGAATTGAATCTGGAATTACCAACTTGTTGTATGGATTCGGCTCATAATTCCGCAGGATTTTGCCCATCCTTTCCTTCCTCATCTTTGACTTTTCTTTCCCATCGCATTTTGCTTTTATAAAATCACATAATGTCATATATAAACATATGAAAGTTTTAAAGAAAATATCTACCCATTTTTGTATGGAATAGTCATTAGTCAAGAATCTTTTTCAATTCTATTACTGTCCTTGGTTGTTCTTGTTCTAGCATGACGGATGCATGACCTACTAACCCTCAAAATCAATTTATGATATGTAACCATAAACCTTTGATTCTAATAAGATACAATTGTATGTGTTAATTAAGGGACTAGTGCATCTGATTAAAATCTCATTTTGATCTTCTCATAATGCAATTTTTTTTGCATATTATGAATGTATGTCTTTTAAAGATTCCAATATGTTGCAGATTGAACTATCTGTGTGTGGGTAATATGTTATGGGTTATATTGTTTAACTCTATCAGTTATAGTTTATATATATATATAGTTAAAAGTTTTTATATATTCTCATAAAAATCTAAAATATTTTAAGAGATTATATAATAAACAACAACAAATAAAACCTAATAAATCTAAATTTCCAACTATAGCAAATTTTAAAAATATATATTTTAGCTATAATTTAGTTACAATTTCCAAATACGTAACAACAGAAACACGTTAAGATACGTGAATTGTTTATAATCTTATGCTTTTTTTTTGGCACCATATAATCTTATGCTATAACTACCGATTTAAACGTATCGGTAAGCATCTTGGCTAGCGTCTTTCATCTTCCTTTACAAATCCTCACGGAGTTTAATAGTCGTTTATTAATATGAAAATTTATACAATATATTAATAAAATATAGAATACAAAAATTAATTCTCTTTTTAATAGGTATGGAAAAACTTTAGAGCATTTTTATCGGCAAAAGACCCATCAGAATATCTTATTAGTATAATATTAATATATTTATAATAATTTAATTAAATAATTTAAATCTAAATTAAAAGAAAAACATACACTAATAATATGCTGACAAGTAGCAAGTATCAAAGAGACTTTTTTATTCTCTCTCTTTCTTACTTTTCTTATTTTTATTATTATTTTTTAGTAAGAGTATCTAATTTAGATGTGCCGATGGAAGTGCTCGTATACTACAGTTATATATATTGAAGTGCACAAATATTAAAAACCTATTTAAATTAGATAATTTAAAAAGAACATATTCTCCTCGTTTTATTATAAGTGTTATTTAAGTTTTTTTGTATTAATTTTTCTGTTATCCCTTATTATTTTATTTTATTATTTGTTTAATTGGTTAAACTATAAATTTAATCATATATTTGCATTAAATATCTAAAACTACACATATTATAAAACAATTTTATGTTATAAAATGACATTTAATATGAAACAGAAAGAATATTTTTTAGTTAAAGAAAATTTATTTAATTAATAACATAAATTTTGTCTCCTGCAAATGCATGGTCACAAAAATAAATTAATGTTAAATTTGCATAGAATAATGAGGAGAGAGTAAATACAAATTGTACCGCTCATGAATTTTAGAACCATGCTACTGGATGAGGAAAAACTTGAATTACTGACGTTGTGTGTGTTTTTGGTTCTCTTACACATGAATAAAGGATAATATAAATTAATACGTTTAAAGCTCAAAAAGAAAAATAACGTAACAAATTGAGTGAATTGAGATTACGATGGGACGATAATCAGAAAGACAAAAATAATAAATTCACAAAAGAGACAAAAAGTATTTAATTTTATTAGCAACAACAAAACAAAGAGTATTAAGGCTGAGGTATCTTCGCAAGTTTCCAAGCATATATTTTTGAGGACCATGTTGGGCAATTTCGTCTTCTTTTTTGGTAAAGACAGTTTCATCTTTCAGATGACGGCATTCATAGCTCGCTAATTTGTTTCTTTAAGACGAATAAGATTATTAGTCGTGACTTTTATCAGTTAATTTGGAAATGACTAAGAACCTTTTAAGTTAGGTCTGATGTTTAAATTTAAACTATTGTCGAGTATACTAATTGTTTCTTTTTTGTTAAAGAATATTTTATTAAAATGCAAAAAGGCTACAAAACTATGACGGTGAGGTCATAGAGATTGAAAAAAGTTTGATAGTAGCTGAATCAAACATTTTGTTAGTTTTTAAGTAAGAAATTAGGGGAGTAACTAGAGAATAAATAGCTAATTAGAGAAACCTAAGTGTGAAGACCACGACCACCGCGATCTTGACGACCATAGTTTTTGCGTCCACCTACAGTAGTCCACCGCGTCCACCTACTTGTGAGTATGCAAATTGTTGCTGTCTGTACGTAACTCAAGCCTCCTAAATTTCTAATTTGTTACGGGTTAAGCCACACATCCTGGTATTGTATATTACAGATTAAATTTTCTAGCTTTAGAGGCAACAATAAATTCCTATTCATAAGTCATGCTAACATGTTAGGAGTATTACTTCCGTTTCATTGGTTTTTTCACACGTATTACAAAAATAATTAGCTTTTATTGTTTATTAGTTTTTCTTTTAATTTGCTAATACATCAAAAAAATAAGGATAACAATAACATGAAAGGAATATCAGCAATGTATTTTATTTGCTACACCAAAGTAATATTCGTCTTGGTTCAAAATTATTAAATATTTCATTAAATGTTTTTATAATAAAAAATATTTTAGAAAAAATTGGATTAAAAAATCTCGATATTTCTATTATCTTTCTCTAAGCTATGTGCGATTTCATTGTCATCTACTTATATATATAAATTCAAGTGTCACCTAAATACATACTACTGTACTAGCTTCCATGTGTTTTCTTGTTTTGCTTTTGTTAATTAACTAGCTTTCATATGTTGTACAAGAAATAGAATGTAGGATCCCCTGGCATAACCACGTTTTAAAATTCAAAGTTGCATTTATATACAACAATGTACATGTCGGGCAATTATTATAGATTCATTTAATCTCACGACGATGTTCTCATAATCTCATAGTAAAGAAATAAATTGCAAACGTACAAATGGGTTCCACAATCGTAGATTTGCCCACCCCATTTGATGAAATATAAATGCAATTGTTTTTTTGTTTAAATCCGTACTAAAACAGTAAAAGCATATACTTATACATATACTTTTCGGAGAATTAAAGAATGTTTAAATCAAATATAAATAAATTCAACCAAGTCTTCATGTGTGGCAGATTTGGACAGATCGTATTCGTATGCCATTCATCTACCACGGTTTTTCGTCCCGAACCGCATTACACAACGTAAAATGATAATCGTAAACACAAACTAGATGTGTTCTTATGCATCAATACAGTGAATGAATGGCGCAAACTGTAAGAAATATGGGAGTATGTGATTTTAAAGAATATGGCATAATCGGATACTTACATTATTTTGAACTGGTGAGTAGTGATGTTGCTACTTCTATTTTTATTCTATTTTCTAACTTACATTATGACAACGGAATATTAATATCCTAAAAACCAAAACATTTCTAACGTATTGCGAGTATCCATAGACGAATAATAATACGATTGGTTGGATCACGATTCACGTGGTTCTACAAAACAAACAAACAAAAAAAAAGACATTAAAAGAATTTAAATTTCAAGACATGATAAACCAAATTTGGAATTTTGTAGTGCCCGAGACAAATTACAGATAGCCTAGAATTATTAAAGATGTAAAGATTCCTTCCCCAAAAAATATTAATGGAGTTCCGAAATTGGAATACATCCGCAACAAATAATACTAGCAGAACCAGTGAAAAAATGCCTAAACAACATTCTATGATTCTTATGGCTATATAGTACTTTTCTTGAATGTTTTTGAAAAAAAAGAACTCAATATTTATTATGGTGACGTTCGTTAAAATAACAACTAATTAACCACGATTTAGTGGAAACATTTACGTTTTTAAAAGGCAAAAGAATAGCTGTATGAGTGATTAACATGTGCCTATCATTCGTATAACTGTGTAAGTGAAGGTTTCACATGGAAAAAAACATATTTGTTTCCAAAATTCTATAAGCTTACAGATTAGGCACGCAATAGCTAAAATTGCAAATCAAGCCCAATTGGTCTTTTTTGTGATTGGAAGATTTTATTTATAAGACGTTGACGCATAAGGCATACCTTTTCATAGCGTCACGGGTCATCACTTAGGGGGGTCTCATTTGTCAAAATCAAAAACTATCTTATTCCTCAATACTAGTATTTTATTTTTCCTTTATCCCAAAAAGTAAAATTTTAGATTTGTAGGATGATGTAAATCACTTACCCACACTTTTTCCTTTACCCGAAAATAAATCCACTTACTCATTAATAATTTAAATGACTCACTTACACGTCAGAAACTTGTAAACACGATTTTATTGTGGTCATAAATATTATATTAATTGAATAGTAAAAAGTATATATTACAGGCAGGATTTAATACCGTTCCACTATAAAAGGTGAGCAGCCTGAGCTAAAAATATTATTAACAAAAATAGTATAAAAGAGGTTGAATTGTAGTGCTTTATGGTTGATAACCTATCTTCCAAATAGGAATACAAGTTTTTTTTTTTACTTGTACAATCATGAATCCTTTATCTGCCTAGTAAAAAAACTAAAATAAAAAGAATTCGTAGAGAAACGTGTTCAAATCAAACCTTTAACAAAACAGAAAGAAAGAAACGTGTTCAAATCTTAAAGTGCACTATACAATGAACTTACCATTTCCCTGTACAATTATCAACGTGAAAACATCGACTTTCAATTCATGTGTCTACTGAGGTGTTGTCTCTTTGACTCTTTCAATGTACTTCTCTTTTATTATTAGTCTGTTCCGATGTTTAGGAATATTATATTTTCCAAAACTTGGTTTGGTAGACAAACTAAAATAACATACCAATTCTTCCTAGTTCCTAATCAGATAGAAAAAAAAAAACCCAAATTTCAGTTTAATTCTGAAATAAAATAAGTAAAGGAAAATAGTATACTATATGGAAAATAAAATACTATATGGTCTCCAAAATAAGTAAAGAAAAAGGTACATATATTCGATTGACCCACTGGTTCAGGAGCCAAGTGGGACTGCGATCTCCCACTACTTGGTATAGGAGTCAATGTTAGCACCGGCCAAGTCATGTCGTTTATTTAAGCTCCCAAACCCACATTCGTTTTCCAATATAATTTTTTTTTTTGATAAACAAATTTTCCAATATAATTATTAATGGCTAAAACGAAATTAAAGTAGAGATAATTACACGAGGAACTATAATTACTGGATAAGATATATAGTTACAACCTTTTTTGGGGTATATTGTTTGAATCAAATTTATAGTTAATGTAATCCATTACAAAAAGGGATCACTTTATCTACGCACTATAATAGTTACCTATTTGTTTATAAACACATACTTTGCCACAAAAAGTATGTGTTTAGAATAGTTAACTATTTACCTATAATAGTTAACTATACTTAGTCGAATCAGGTGTTTAGAATCTGGATTTTACCTATTATGACACCTGTAAGAATGATTTTTTTAAATAAAATCTAATTAACCCGTGTAGTGCTGCTGTTTTCAAACTTAAAAAAAAGAGGATATCATTTTGTTTTGTTCTAATGTGAATATTTAAATCCATTAAAAGTTTTAATAGTCGCTATACGTTTAAGTTTGTGGCGACAACATAAAGAATTTGACAATTCAGTACAAAATAGAAGAAAATTTAAAATTCTACATTTTCAATTTGAAAGTTCTATTTTTGAAAATATACAACCGCTACGTGAATTCTTAGTGGTAAAAAAAAATGCTTCTAACATAAATGGATATTTGGTTTAATTCTAGAAGACAATTTTCCGGTACACAACTATCACTTGGTTCTCCATAATGGTGTTTGTGTGCGTGAAAAGGACTTACGCAGCCGACTTCACTACACAAGAAGCCGTAAAGAATTTGGCCAATAAAAAAAAAATCAAGTATTTGGCCAATGGAGTTAGAGAGGATATATGACCAAGAATTGTTTTATGCATGTGCTTATACAGACTTATATATATATATAATTCAATATATAAATAAAATCGGATAGAAATTGTTAGTATATAAACACACACAACTAAATACATTTGTTCTGATCACTGAAAATAGTTGCAGATTTCTGAATTTGTCTAAATTCTTTTTGTTACAAAAGGAAAACCCTTTGAACAAAAAAGCTTGATCAGTAAAATAATTTAGATCTGATGTCATATACAATTAGCATAATTTTCCACTTAGGATGAATATGGGTGGAGGTGTAGATATAGTTTTGCCACAGGCATACTTACACAGTAGAGTAGGTGGTGATAATAGGTAGGGCCAATGGCATAATCATACTCTTAAATGGCATAATCATATTGGTGATGGCATGTTTTGATTCGACTCCGCCCCCACAAGCACACTAAAATTATTCAAATAATATCCTTCGTGGAATTCTAATTCCAGTATTGTTCTCTATAATTTGCCACATAAAAGAATAAAGAAGAAGAATGCCGATGTCAAAACTCAGCATTTTTATATAATTAAGGTTTGGAATGTATTACTTGATTTGATTGTCACGATAAATCAGTAGGATTTTATTAAGAATCCCTAGTTTCCATACTCTTATAATTTAGTGTTAAATATCATTGAGAGAACAATAAGTTTGATCTAAATATCACTGTCCGCTAAAATGCCACTTAGTACTTTTGTTCGTTCTTTATAAATTTGTACACAAATCATAAGAACGCTACAAAACTTTATTTTTCCAGCCACTGACAGATTTTAGTTTTCCAGAAATTAATGTGGATTTTTTGGCATTTTCTGCCAGTACAGTTATATCAGTTGAGCTCATTATCGGTGTATTTAAAAACAAAATTATTGATGAGAAAGAACAAAATGCTAGGTGGCGTTTTATATGAAAAAAATAGAAAAAAGGCTTGAATGTAATTCTACAAAAAATGAAAAACAGAACCGATTTTCTTATAAACCGACTAAACATGACGACCCTTAGGAATCTATGTACATGTCATTAGCTGATACCATGGTATAATTGTTTTTCAAAATTATACAAGATGAACATTTCGAATGCTATTTTACCAAAAAAAAAAAAAAAAAACATTTCGAATGCTAAGTACACGCGTACGTCAGACACATACTTTGAAAACATAAAAATATGAGATGCTATTTATGATACATATCTTGATATTTGGTCTACCTCCAAGTGATGCATAGTAAAATTCGTTCTACAGTATGTACAAATAATACCAATAAATATATTTTTTTGGTTTTAAAATAATTATCGTTTCTGATTTTGTTCAAGTTTGACAAAACATGTCGTTTTACATAAATTTATCTGATGCAAGTTCTAAACTTATTCTAATTTGTTAACAAAATTATTATTCCAATTTTTATTATGATAAATGAAGTATAATAAAGATGCCAGTTCGTGGGAGCTACAACTCAGCCATCAAGGGAGAGAATATTAGTTTGTAATGTTGCTGAGTTGTGTAGTTGTTGAAAGATGTTATGATACAGCAAGTGCGACAGATGAAGCATATACACTACGACAGATTCTGCACAGATGTTATGACAGTTTAGGGAAAGATGATGAGTCAGTATTGAAGCTTAAAGTTCATCACAGTGCAAAGTTACAAGGTAAGCTTGAGTTCTAAAACTCAGTAATAAAGGGGGAGATGAAAAGTATATTTGTAACTGGTTGTTAGACTCAAGATGATATTTTGGTGGTGGTTTTGTTAAGAAGCTACACGCATCGCTTAGTTTTGTTAAGAAGCTACATGCATCGAAAAAGACAATGAGTAGTAGTGTTCTTCCATTTTAATTCTAAAAAAGAGTGGTGTTGTATCCATATAACATCTGTAGGTTGCGGCCTTTTCTAGTGAATAGTTTCTAGAATTGGTCTCAAAGATGTAGGTTAACCGAACTCCGTTAACAAATCTCTGTGTCGTCTCTTTACTCTTATGCGCTTATAACCCCTCATCACACAAATATTTAGATCTAGCACACATATAGTAATTTCATTTGGTATTAGAGCCTAACTCGTTAGAGCTTAGCTTATTTTCGAGGATATGATCTTGGATGTGGTGCTAAAGAAGTTTTTGATGCATATGAGAAAGTAGAGTTGTTCTTGAGCTGTTCAGAAGAGGATTAACTTGAGATAAAGAGAAGAAAAAAATCTCATGGATTTGGTAGTTTGGCTCATTAAAAATCAGAAAAGAAGTGTTTGGAAGCGTTTTCTCAAGATCGAGTTTGAAGCTCTTGGTTGATATTCGGCGTGAGGAAGAGAAGATTCATTTGTTATGGTTAATTTTGGGTTATACTAGGGTCTCTGTGATTCTCTGCTGAGGTTTAGTTGGGCCTAGAAGAAGTCCACGGTAAGAAGAATTATCGAAAGTGCCTTGAAACCTCTTGGTGAGAAAGAATGTTTCAATGTCTGTGGATGCTGCTCGTCACTTTTGACATGTGCTAGTCCGATTGAGGAAACTCAAAGCAAGAGATAGAGATTGAAGAAATAAAGTAATAGGAAGAAGATCTTAGGTAGTTCACGAAGAAGACTTAGAGTCATCACGATTCTGTAGAAGAAGAAGATCGAAACAGGTATGAATCAGAGAAGTTGGAACCAGATGAAGAAAATTTATGAGAGGTGATTCACCAATTAGTGTTTGCAATCGAAACCTATTTATATGTTCCTCAAAACCCTAAACTTCTCAATCATGGGCTTCTCCTTTCATTGACTCAAAATCCACATGATCTTTCTTTCTTATCATGTCTTCTCATTAAGGTCTCAAAGCCACGCCATTAAGTATGGAACATAACTTCCTTATTTGGCTTCACTTCATTATGTTTCTCTTTAGCAATGTCACTTGTGTCGCACAGACTCACTTCTGTTCCAACAGCTCGTAGCAGTGTCACTTGTATCACACAGACTCATCTCTATTCCAACAGTTCTTGTCATAAACAGACTCGTCTATGTTATAGTGCAGTCTGTATCATCTGTTGATCTATATCATCATCCTAAGTCTAACAACCAGTTACAAATATATTTTTATATAATAATTAAAGAAAAACATATACTACTAGATAAGATGTAATTCAGATAGAATATCACATGTAGGATAGAATCAGTTAAAACTTAAAATAATGATTAAAATTGTCTAAAGTCCTCAAGCAATCAATCAGCCCCTAAGCAATGTGAAAAAACATTGAATTATGTGGTTAATAATGGTATACTAATAGTCAAGAAAAGTTGAAAAACTTATCTAAAACCTTATCGACATTAAAATAGTTATTGACCTGCTTAATTAGAAAAATAAGTCGTCCACCTCTTTACGGAGAATTCAGAAACGATACTTAGAAACGAGGAGAAGTAAATGTGAGAAAGGCACTCGTTTCAAGTGTATTCAAGTTGTAGATATTACAACGAATAGTCATTGTGAGTTATGAGTCATCTATACGTGCAAATGGATAAGTTAAAATTTATGATTCACTGTTTCTTCCATGTCTCTACACCTTTTTTTTTTTTTTTTTTTTTTATAATGTCTCTACTTTTTATGATGCCAGGAAACAAAAATTCAGTACCAAACTATGAAAACAAAAATTCAGTACCAAACTATGAACTGTACTGTTTACAAAGTGAAGATCATTAGTGGACTATTCTCCCTCGTTTGTGTCGGACTTGGTAAAATACTTATGCTAGCCCATTGTATATAACGATTTAGTATTACATAACGCATGTTTTTTGTTTTGTTTGTTAACTGGAGGAATCTTACACTGAAATCCTGACTAGTCCCTTGATGTTCATAGAGACTTGAGTTCTTTTGCCACAAAAAGCCTTAACAGACGGTAAAAAATAATTGAAACTACAATTAAAAAACTCGAACTCTGCCAAAAAATACATTTTTAGAGCAACATCATTGAAAATAATTGTGGGGTTCTCAAATAGTATGAAAAATCCTCACAAAAAATTCGCGTACTATTTGAAAACTTCACAATTATTTATTAGTATTTTGATTTTTCATTATATTATAGAACATTCGTAAAATATTTTCAATGAAAGTGCTCTTAAAGTGAATTCTCAACCACTAGATCACCTTCGACATACCGGGTAAAACAGTGGAATAATTAATGACTCAAATTGTACAGATTTCAGCTAACTTTTTAACACTTCAAGTTACTAGAATGCTTTTAGTGTGCAAATTTGATTGTACAACTAGAAGAATAAAAAGGGATTGAACAAAACAGTCTTCTTCTTTTTTTTAGCAAAGAATAAAATATTCATCTAATTTTCACCACTAATGAAGAAGGGAAGAATGATAAAATGGCTTAAAATTCTTAGATTAAAAATAACACATCAAATAATATGAAACCAAATAAAAACTACTCAACCATCTTATAAAAGAAATAAAATGAATATTCCAATTAGAAAACATAAATATATTTTTGTCTGCTTAATAAGTTTTCCTTCCGCACCAAATTTTGTTGTTAGTCCAAACAACGTTCACATGAGGAGTTTTTAGTTTAATGAGAATGTGCTGGTAGACTGGTAGTTAACAACACGACGACATCTGCATTATGCGGTTGATACAAGTTCAATCGTGACAACCGTAAAATTGATATTAAAAAAAAATAGAATTTATTGATTGCAATGTTGAGTTTAAGAAAAATACAATAACATGAATATTATTTTCAAATACGTCTTATGCAACAAAAACTACATTATCTCTAAAAATCGAAAAATACGAACCAATCTATATATATGTGCGTATTCAAGGAATCCAAGAGTCTTGCGGCGGACTTTAGAAGCCGCATGCGATGCCATGCGTGATCAAGACACCACTAAACTTGAAGTGGTAACGACTTCTATTAAACCTTATCAAAAGAAATAAATCAAATGTATAGTAATAAAAGTCTCCGCACATGTTGAAGAACATAATTATGAAATATATGTATTGTGTATTTTTTTTTTTTGGATAAATTAATATATGCATTGTCACAACCCAAAACCCTAGTCGACAACTTAATATGCTTCTTTTCTTTTTCCTCTTTGGTCTCTTTCCAACTATCTTGGATTTTTATAGGAATCACATTTTTAAAAAATAAATATGAAATGAAATATACGTTTTGTCACAACGTAAAACTCTAGTTAATCCGATTGGTAACCTAAAGCGATGAGATTTTAGAAATAAGAGAGAGAGAGAGAAAACGGTTATGGAATAAACAAATATGTATGAGAGAATGGTAAATGGAAACAATACAAAAGAAAAAAAGAAGCAAAGCAGGACAAAAATATATTATCTTTCACCGTTTCAAAATTAGTACTGTTTTGAGTATCTTATCGGTTTATCCTCTTGACTAACCGTTATGATGATTGATTGTCTAAGAAGTGGTAGACTCCTTACCAAAGTGGTAAAAGGCTACCGTCAAGGGCTCAAAGTCTAAGGCTTCTAATAGCTAATAGAACTTCCCAAAAGCTTTTATAATATAAACTAATTTTTTAAGCAATGATAGCATTGAAACGGGTATATAGAAGTGAAATGTGTAAAAACATGAATTTTTCTTTTTTAATTGAAAAATGGTTGTGTTGGAAACTTAAACATACATCCACATATATGTAGTGAAACATAAAAAGTTAAAAACTATTTTTAAGAAAATATTTCAAATAACACAAATCTAATACAAAGTATTAAATAGTTTAACTACAAATATAAGATCATGTTATTGGGAATAATATCCCACATCCGCATCTGCAGTAAATAGAGCTTTGATCCAAAATGAGAGCGGCAAGAGAGAGCTGAACAGATGTTACGCACATTCAATAACATGGTGCATACGCTTTTCGTTCAGTCTGATACCATATTAGATTATGAGATTTTAACTCAAAACCAATTGACAATGAGTGGATTGACTCATATCCTTTATATACCACTTAGATCATCACCCACATTCGATGTGAGATATTATTCCCAATACGCCCTCTCGAGATGATGACACTTCTAGCTATTGATCTTGATATGTTGGGGCATGGATCGGCGGACCAAATTTTTGGATCGGGCCGACTATGGATTGAATTGGACATAGTATGATCGGCCTCTGATACCTTATTAGATTATGAGTTTCCAACTCAAAACTAATTGACAATGAGTAGAGTGGTCCATATCATTTATATACCACTTTATAAAATCATCACCCACATCCGATGTGGTACATTATTTCCATATAGGGACATATAAATAGATGGACGCGACAAATAACTAAACAACTTTTAAAAGAAATTTATCAACCTGGTATATATCAGAACAACTACTTAATTTATTTAAAAAAATGGAGATACAGAAAAAGGCTTTATAAGAAACTGCTTAGTGATTTTCCACATTTGAAAAGTAAAAAGAGTTGATTCGAAAAGTTCCAAGGAAATCAGGAAAGATAATATGATAGTGGGATACAATTATTGGCTCCTATTTTAATTATGTTCATGTCCAGAAAATAAGAAAATGTCATAGTCAAAGTACCTAACTGGCCATCAGATTTTCCCAAGAGACCCAAACCCAAACAAGACTACTTACATTAATGTGAACATGTCTTGTGGCTGTTCTCTTAGAGCATCTGCATTGCAAACCCAGAATCATATCTTTTGACATAGGGCCTGCCATTTCCCCCAATTTTTTTATAAAAAAAAAAAATAATTGATTTTTTTTGTCTCAACGAATCACGTTGCGACACGTGGCCATTTTTTGGGAGAGACAATGTCATCCCTGTCTCTGATGCTGATGGTCTTAGGCCATTCACCAAAAAACCCCTAAAATATTTGTCTCATCTATGTTGAAATTGAAAGCTCTTCATCATTTTCCAAATTATCCCGACCGAAAATGATATTTTGCGTTTCATATATTTCCTCATAGACAGATTTCATTACATAACATATACTGTTATGAGTCTTTTGAGTTTTCGTCCGTATATCTTTACAGACAAAAAAAGAATTAACAAATAATTATTTCGGTAGATATATCACCGTATCCAAACTCTGGCATATACTTATACCGTCTACTATTCAAGTATCTGTCATCGAACCATCTCCCACATTTTTTTTTCCTTCGAATGGCATATAAATGTAACATACAATATAAACTAGCCACCTGATTAGTGACTAGTGAGACAATATACGCATATGTGTTATATATATATATATATATATATACATTCAGACACACATATAGTTGCATGAAATGTCATCCGATTTGCATATATGTTTGTATATACGTGTCAATTAGGATATTGTATGCTAGACGTACGTACATGTGCATTACAATCTCATTTTGTAGCGAATTAGAATCACTATCCTTGAACGGCGAGGTAATTTGGATTTTATAAGATACATAATACATTTTCAATAACCAATCATAATATATAATATAGTAGTTTGTAATAATATCGTTGTTAACTGTGACTACTTATATTCAAATCTGCATAATACATTGGTTGACTGACTCTTTCGTATATTGAATTAGGATAATACAGAAAATTAGTTTCTCGACGATTTTCCTAACCAGTGGCACACTTTGAAATACGATAAACACGCACGTTGGTATATATATATCTAGACCCTGCATGAATTGATAAACTATTTAATGGGCTTATATTACTTAGTGGATACATTAAGGCCTACTCTCACATTACACGGGCTACGTATAACCTTTTACACAGCACACAAACAAAGTTGTATGAAAAACATTGTAAAATAATATTGTAAAATAATATTGAAAACATACTCCACCTATGAAATGAAACTTCGCAGTTAAAAATAAAAAGTAGATTTCAAATTATATGCTCACATTTTTAGAATTTAATTTAAGTTGTACCAAATTCCAAAGAGTTGTTTATGAGTCGTTTGAATTTCATTTTTTTAACTTTTTGGCTGACTCGTTTAATTACTACAAAAGAATTTTAAATAGGAAAGCATTGACGAGTAGAGTACGAAGTTTGTCTTCTTTTTTCTTTTTTTTTTTACTGTCGAATTTATGTGCGATACTCGATACTAACTCTTTATACATTGTGTGCCAATAATCGGATATATATATTCCATTCCTTACCTAACTAGCTTAGCATTTACCTTTTGCATAATGGAGCTGAATCCGATCTTTCATTTTTTTTTATTACTTTTAGTCCTATTATTTTATTACGAATTATTTCTTGGAATTGTTAGTAACTCATCATATCATCGATATTGTCCTGGTACCAAAAATATATTTAGATATTTTCAATTGTACCACTTATATAGTGATATACTTGCTCTAATAATGCACGTACCTTTGTTCATCGATAATATCTCTTTATATAGTGGAAAGTTGCTTTATGTGTTTGGAATGAATTCCTTGTTATTGATTTGACCGAACCTTTGTTCAGGAATCTAAAATACATTAGATAACACAATCGCATAAATAGAATACTACATGGTATAACAAAGCAATAGTCATATTAGCGACTATATATTAGGAAATGTTGTGCTAAAAACAAGTTGATTTTTTATACTTAATTAAAACATATATAATGTATGTATAAACAATTCATGGTTAACCGTATAAGTTTGTTTCCTAATAAATAATTTGTTCCAACTTTCAAGTTAAATTATATTGAAAACATTTACACTTATGTATTAATAAAATATTTCATGTTAATGTATACGTAAACTAGTTTTCTTTTAAATAAACTAGTTTCTAATTCTAGCTATGTTATTTGTTTATCGAAAATAGCAAAATTATGGTTTTCCAAATCAATCGAGAGTGAATAAATTGACTCATTTTATATATATTATTTTATGTCCAATCTTATTCAAGATGTATGAGTTTTAACAGAAAACATTAAATTAGTGATAGTTTCGAGTGTATGCTCACCTTTCAATTCCTTCATGTACACTTTTAGGTTTGAATATGAAATAATCATATAAAAATAAAATTGTGGTTTATTTTCGCTTTTAGTATTGTTTAGGAAAAAATTACATCGGCTGGGTCCAACCGTTGAAGAGGATCTGCAATAATTAACAAACATGTAAAAGTAAAAAAAAGAAAAAAAAACATACCGGTGTAATGTTTTTTTCTTTTTGGTAAAAATGTTAAATTATATACTATTTTTAATTTTTTTGATAGAAATTACAAGGATAACAGGAAGATGAAAATACCAAAAAACTATAGAAGCGGCAAACATACAACAGAAACACTGAGACGGACTAAAGGATACAATACCAGTATAATGTTATCAGATAATTTTTAGACATTCAAATCAGTAAAACAAACAAAAAACTTGGTCAAAACAGAAAAAAACAGAAAACATGTGAGGAATATGAGGATTTTTGTATGTTTGGTATAAAGAGAAGAGATATATTAGTGTTTAACGCCATTTTAGGGGCTATTTTCCGTAGAAGACTAAAAAAATCAGAGTTTTATGGGAAATATTAGCTAACTCGAGAAGAAAAATAAAAAAATCGGATCATCTCTCGGTAAAAAAGCATATTATATGTCTAAAGTTTAGTTGTCGTGGATTTTTATACTGAATAGGATATTGATTGTACGAAACTCAAATATTTTCACTTTTTGTTTGGTCTCTTATAATAGCTAACTGACAATCTAATCTCCGAACAAGCAAAAACAAGGATGACTTATAATACCCTATTTATGTTTATAAATTTAAAAAGTACTCTATATTTAAATGTAAACAAATTTTTTTTGATAATTATGTTGTGTTTCCTTATTTAAGTTTATATCTTTATAACTAACATTAACATTAAAATATAAAAATAAATTATTATCATTAATTAAAATTTTGAAAATTAATATTATTAGATATGATGACATATGATGATTAAAAATCAAAAAAATTGGATCGGCGAAATAGATTGTTCACAATTTTAGGAGGAAACATCACATATGGAATTTTTTTAAGACTTTAATAAAATCTTATTCATTCTTTATAAAATTACCATGAGTTTGGTCCATAATCCATAATATATATATATATATATATATATTAATTTAAAGGAAACTATGGTCATGAGCAACCCAGACAATCAATGAGTGTAGCTTGTTGATTTTTGGTTGTATATCTACCATGCTGCGTGGACCTCCTATATGATAGCTCAAATAGTAAATGGTGTTATCCATTAACTTTTTTTAGACCAACACAAAGTCAAATTAAATATATTTAGAGTCAGCCAGTGAAACAAACAAAATTTAGACAAAATAAATAAGTTTTGCATTGTTTATATAATTGACTTTAAAAATTAAATGATGGTGTAAAATATGTTAAATCGATTTAAATAATTGATGTAATTGTTTTTATCGTGGTCAATATGTATCGTTGGGAAAAATATTTTTGTTTTGAAAAATATCAGTTGAAAAAAAAAATGATG
The DNA here is from genome assembly GCA_028015245.1 of Cardamine occulta. Lineage (NCBI taxonomy): Eukaryota > Viridiplantae > Streptophyta > Magnoliopsida > Brassicales > Brassicaceae > Cardamine > Cardamine occulta. The sequence continues at coordinate 18,442,349 of CM051368.1, read as the reverse complement.
TTACTATTTTTTTTGTTAGACACGTAACACAGTAACAGTTGAATTATCTCCTTTTTTTTCATCAAAAGTAAAATCTGACTGAATTATCTTATCTCCTATATGATCTCTCTCGCTTAAGATAATGTCCATAGAATGAAAAATTTAGAAAAAAAGATAATGTCCATAGAATTTTATTTTATTAAAAAAATGATAACTAATGTCCATACATAGAATTTCAGACGGGAATATAATTCATTATGGTGGCTATATGTCTACTACAGTAATTCGTCATTTCTTTAGAGCTATATAATTAAAGCCATTATTAAAAAAAAAGATTTATAGCAAGAATAATTATTTTTTTGTGATAGAGCAATAATTTATCAGAAATGAGGAATATTAGAGATTAGAAGAATAAGGTTGTACCAAATGTAGGAATCTACTTTCATAAACCGCATAGCTTTAAACAAAAGGAATCTGTTGTCTGCCATTTACTTGAATTAAATATATATGCCATTGTTATTTTATAAGGAATACTCATTATCGCATATAAGCCACACATGAACTATATAATATAACCTCGTAGTAACTTTATGTGATTATGTAATACAATCTACATTACACTCACACGACCAAATTTTAATCCCCGTCTCCCTATCCAAGATTCTTCCCTACATATAGTCAATTATTATTTCTTGCATCTACCTAATTTATTTAAATTAAAAATTGGTGAAAACGTCTATATGATAACATCTACAAAAATTCTTTGATCCATTGAAGGATTATAATATTTACATGTATGTCTGTAAAATTGTGGAACTTTAGCCCCTTTGAATTGGCCACGAGGCAACTTCTATGGTTATGACGTATGAGACACTAACGATATAATTTATGTTGAATTTGGAAGACAAATGCTTTGGTCGATTTTTTAAATAAGTACTTTTTATACTTTGGTCGACAAACCGAAAATAAATTAAATAAGTGTTAGTGATGTTTTAAGAAACAGATTGATTGTGTCGTATTATCGAACCTGTCACAATCTTCTTCTGGTTTTATGGGTAGCCGTACGTGCATTATTTGCTTTTTTAGTCTTTGTTTAATCCATAGAAGACATAAAACAAAATCTTTAATGAATTAACTTCAAATTTAGTTGGTGTTGATTTGTGATGACTGATCACTTATGAGTTATGAAACAAATTCAGCGTCTTATCCCACTGTTTCAAGGATTACTTCAAATTTTAAAACTAAATAAATGTATATTAAATGTATGTTTGATTAAGGATATTCCTTAATAATGTATGTTTTGAAAAAAAAAATTGTTCCACAAATATGTATGTTTTGTATTTTCTATGCAAAATATATATAACAATTCATACTATTATCCCTATTAATTTAAAGTAATATATGAATGAAAAGTGATAATTCTTAATGTGTGTACAACCTTAAACATGTAGTGAAACATATGGAATATCTATCAAAATATAGTTTTATTAAATAAATTTAGAATAAAAATATTCGAACATACTAATTGCACATATAGCTCTATGCAAGTATTGAATTCACGATCAAATATTTTTCTATCGTGATATTCTCAAACAAAAAAAAAATAGTCAGAGAATACACTATTGTTATGTAAATATTCTAATAATCTAGTACAGAAAGAAGAACACTTGAAAATAAAAGAAATGCGAATTTATTTTTTAGCAGGCATCAATACTACCACTAGTTCTTTATCAAAAAAAAAAAATATATTTATATATATATATACTACCACTAGTAACCATGCATACTGATTTTTTTTTTGTTAGACCACACTATAAACCTCTATATATTTTGTTTTTAGTTATAGTGTCCAAACCAGATATCCTAAAACTAACCTTGTACTCATTTTCTTACTAAAAAATGATTTTTTAGAATTTTCTTACATATATTAAAAAACAATAAATTCAATATCATTTTCCAACAGTTTACAATAACTTTTTTTTACTATTTTCAATGTTTTTTGAAGTATATAATTTATTAATAAAATGTATAAAACGCTATAAATCAATTTTGTAGAGCAAAAAAGAATATAATTTTGAAGTATTAAAACCAATTTTATTTTTCGCTCTACAAAATTGATTTGATATCTTTTTATACATATTATTAGTAAATTATATATTTGAAGAAGCATTGAAAATAATAACTAATGTTATTGAATTTTTTTTATTGTTGGTGATATATATCAACTTTACATGTTTATAACCTTTGTTTTCATCACTTTAAACCGCATCTTGCATCATTTAGGAGTTGAATATATGAATTTTAGTCTCATATCGCATTATCTTTGTATTTTAGAATCTTAGGTTCCATTCATGCATTTTGCATAGTCTTTTGAGTTATTTTTAGGTATATGGAAGCTTGAGGCTTGGATGAGGGATCAAATGAGGTGAGAAAGGATCAAGAAAAGAAAATTTTGATGAAGAAGACGATGCGTAGCGGTCAAGGAACAATCGGTGGACGCCAGCAGGATACTGTAGCGGCCAGAGCTTGACCGATACGAAGCCGCTGAGATTTCTCCGGGCAAGATAGCGGTCAGGCGTAGCGGTCGTGTGTAGGTCGATGGACGTTAGCGGTTACTTGTAGCGGTCCAACTGCAACTACTGGAGCATAGCGGGCATCTGTAGCGGCCTCATGCCGACCGGTACGAAGAATCCAGCAGCTTTCCGAGTTTACAACGGCCTTTTGTAGCGGTCTATGAGTAACCGATGGGACTCACCGGCCAACTGCAGCGGTTTTGTGTAACCGTTGGACGCCTCCAATTTTTTTACTCCTTTTGCTCCTTCCCTATAAATACTTGTCTTAACTCATATAAACCCTAAGTTTTCTTCTCCTTAGAGTTGGTTTTGATATCCAAACTCTCTTTAGATTTTTTGGATTGATGTCTTTCATATTATGCAACTCTAATGAAGATTTCTTTATCCCTATCTTTGTAAATCCATCTCTTTATCTTTTTATTTTCTCTTGTCTTCAATTAGGTTGTTAGTCTTTTAGTTGGAACATGTGTTTGCTAGGTTAGGATGAATTGATGGTTAGATGTTAATTATTTAGGTTGATTGTTGTTAGATCCTTCATTTAGGTTGATCATAATGCTAGATTAGCTAAGAGATTGGTAGTCTAGAGCCTAGACATTTTCATGCCCACAAGGTGTTTGATAAAATGCTTGAACCAAACCTTTTATGAGCTTTACATACCTAGCGAACGAGAGTTGATGATTAGGGTATTTAGTGAACTTATTGGAGTTGTTTATTAATGCTCATTGATTATTTGATTGCTAACGAGAGTTATTGATGATTAAATGATTAGTGAAGTGACTAATGCCATGAGAGTGGATTAGTCATAATTGTGAATTCCATGTTCTAGGATGATGCTTAATGCAACCTATCACATCATTGTTTGATTGTTAATCCATCCTTATGATAGTAGAACCCATGATCCAATGCTTTCCTTTTGATTATCTTTCATTTTCATCTTTTTGTTTTCATAAAACCAATTCTTTGTTTGCTTTAGCTTAGTTTAAAATCTCGCATCCCTAGTGTTGCATCCTTAGTCTCCGTGGATTCGATACCCTTTATACTATAACGGTATAAGGGTTATTTAATAATCCGATTTGCAAAAACCAATTTATCAGTTGGAATATGATATTGAATTTATTGTTTTTTAATATATGTAAAAATTCTAGAAAATCATGTGTTAGTAAGAAAGGGAGTACAATGTTAGTTTTGATGATGTCTGGTTTGGACACAATATAGCTAAAAATATACATATAGAAGTTTATAGTATGGTCTAAATAAATAAAAAATATTTTTGCATAATTTCCTTTAACTAACAAAAAATAAATATTTTAAATCTATACATTAAAATTAAATATGATTAACATATAATTATATATGGACAATTCTCTTAAATAGTACAAAATAAAAAATTTGTGCCATATTTAACACACATTTTTCATTAGACTACATAGAACTTTTTATTAAAGGGCAATTCGCTTATATAACACAAATCTCCTAACTTCAGATTTGTAGGGTTTAGAGTTTAGAAACCATAAACTCTAAATTTTATTCCCTAAATATTATATTTTAAACCCAAAAATAGTTAACCCAAAACAAAAAATTTAAATTATAAATTTTATAAAATGCTATAAATATCTCATAATATTTTGGGACTATTTCTAACAAAAAAAACTTAATTTGAATTGAAGTTATTTTAAGGAATTTATCATTAAATATCTATATTCCAAATATTTATCGTGATCTTATAATACTTGTGTTACTGTTGAACCGGCCATGCCGAGTGGAGAGTGGAGACTATCCAAGATCATACAAATGAATTTTATCGGCAAACACTTGGACATCGGATTCTATAAAGTGCTAGTCTCTATCATTCACATTCAGCATAGTTATTATAAATACTTATTTAGGAGAATCAATTTTATACACTCTTCTTTTCACTCGGTATAGATTTAAGCCACGGGCACATTCTGACTTTTTTTAAAGTACTCCCTCAGTTCTCTAAAGATGAATGTTTTAGAAAAAAAATTGTTTCATAAAGTTAGATGTTTTGTATTTTCAATGCAATAGTTATGTATAATTTCTTGTTTTATCCCTAATAATTAGAGTTAAAGTAAATAAAATAATTAAAATTTAATGAAAAAATAGGAGTATTTTAAATTATGTAAAAAGTTTTTTAATATGTGTGCAAAACCTTAAAAATTCATCTTTAAAAAACGGTAGGAGTATATGTTAAGAAAATTTCGTGCCGTACTCCTAGTTGTTTTCAAAAACAACATCTTATAACTTAGGAAAACAAAAGTTTGTCAAAGTCATTTCTTCGTATCCCAACTTGTAACATTAATGTGACCTATCACCTAATACCTGATTTAATGTCAGCTTTAACAGAACCTCACTTATTTTGTCAGGCGGCGGCGCACGTGTAACCTCTTTCTCCACCCACACGTGTCAACTATTGCATTAGGCTCTTTATATTAGCTTCAGATTAATAATTTAATTTCCAAAACAATTTAAGATGATTCTGATAAAAACATTTGTTGTATTTGTATATCTATTTGTTTGGTTTCGTCTAACTAATATGCAATTTTTCAAATACATACATTCAAGTATAATCACTAAAATCGTTGTCCAGAAACAAATTGTGCATGTAAATATATTGGTATACAATTTATTCATAAATTATCTCACTCTTTTATAATATAAGATGTTTTTAAAAACATTGTTTTATAATTTTTGTTTTTGCATTTGTTACATATGTACAATTTTTTTGGGAAAATGTTTTGGTGATAATACTTGAATGCATTATGAATTTGAAAATTTGCGCATTAGTTAGACCAAACCAAATAAATACTTATTCAAATGCGACAACTATTCTTATCAAAATCATTGTCGATTGTTTTGGGAATTAGATTAGAGAGATAATTTTCATATACCCAAATAAAAATTTATAAACCTTTACATATTGAAATAAATCTAATGAAAGTTTATTGTACAAATATGTACTAACTCAACATGCGTCAAACCTTTTTTTTATAGTTCTGTATTTCATTATTTGTGATAAGTCAATATAATATTGAAAAGTTGATAAGAGTGAATGTAATTTGTAAATATGAATGAAGAAGATGGGATTGCAGTGAACTGCATAAAAAAAATAGTGCAATTTTATTTTCTTCATTAGTACTATTTACAAATTGCATTCAATATCAAGTTTTCAACATTATCTGGATCGAATATTCAAATCGAATATCCATACATGTTTCTATTTCTGAGCCACAAAACATGTTTCAGTGTAATTCATAAGAGATAAAAAAAATTAAAGATAAAAAAACTCGATCATTACTGCGACGAAAAAATGAATCAGTTCAAAAGAAAAAATGAGTAATTGGTGATATAATAAAGATTAAACATTTTGGAATTTATAAAGTCTAATAAGTAACACCATTATAGTGGTGCATTAATTTTTCGTTAACTATAATTAACAACGTAAAAAGAGCACCTCAAGAGATATCATTTAAAAGTATTTTTGTCAATAACATCGTTACAATTTGAGTGTATTTATGACAAAAAATATTTAAATACATAAATATATAATAAAAATTATTATAGAAATACAAAGAACAATAAATCGTTCAAATCTTTTTTTGTACGGCCGTTTATTGATAATGTTTTAGACTGCCATCTTACTTTTTTGTATTTTATCACTATAATAAATGTTTAGTGGTACAAGAAATGGTGAACCATTTCATATGTCGATACGCAACATATATATATATATATATATAACAAATGATTCTTTAATCTGTTAATCTATTAACGAGTAAGAATTTTTTTTCAAAAGCATCGTTAAAATTTAGTTTTCTATTGTTCATAGCTGTTACTAATAATGCTTTTGTTTATGATTGAATAAGCTCCAATATATTTGGGGAATACTTACTAATGCTTATGTTTATGATTTTATAAATATATATTCAAAATAAATGTTGTGTTAGTAATATTAATTGTTATTTTTTTTGTTTTCAAAATAATTGATATTTTGAATTTTCAGTGCAAGATTTTTCTTTCTTTTAACATCTCATTTATTCATTGATATTAAATCAAACACATAAAGTTGATAAATCCAAAATACACAAAATAATATAGGACTTTATACATTGAATAAATAAATAAAATGATCGAATTTTTTTTATCTCTAAAGCTTTTTTGTCTCTTTCAGATCACGCTGAAACATGTTTTGTGGATCTACTGCTCCGTTAATCCCCATATCAAATACCCAAATTAGATCATATTTCTAGATCTTTTTTTATTAATTACTAATACATCATTATTGATCTTTTTACGAATGATCTTTATTTATTTATTTATTGATGTCTATAATATTTAAATATGTTTTAGACTATGAGTTGATATTATACATAAACATTAAAATCTTTTAAAAGTAACTTTAATCAATCACTTTGAAAATACTCAAATAATAACTCTAATAAAATTTTTTTAAAAAAATATTCAAACAGTTTTGCAAGTTTTTATTGATTAATGTCACTTTAAATTATTTTAATGTTTATGTATAATACTAACTCATAGTCTAAAAACTATTTAAATATTATAGACTTCAATAAAAAAACAAAATTCATTGGTAAAAAACAACTAGAATGATGTGTTAGTAATTGGTAAAAATAAGATCTAGAAATATGATGTAGTCTAGGTATTTGATCTATGGATTAACAAAGCACTAAAGCCAAAAACTTATTTCAACAAGAGATAAAGAGGTTTAGAGATGATTAAAAAATAAAAAGAGGTTTAGAGATAAATATACCTAATTTCTTAGCGAAGAGATGAATCGATTTAAAAGAAAAAAAAAAGAATGATTGGTCCAAAACCAGATGTAATGAAGATTAGACCATTTTGGAATTTATAGAGTCTGATTAGTAACACCAATATAGTGGTACATTAAATTTTCTTTAACTATAATTAACAACGTAAAATTAAAGCACCACAAAAGATATCATTTAAAGTAACTTTGATCAATAACATCGTTACAATTTGAGTGTATTTATGACAAAACAAATATTTAAATTAAAAATAAAAATGTAGTAGAAAAATAATTATAGCAATACAAAGAACAATAAATCATCCAAAATCTATTTTTTACGGCCATTTATTACTTAATGTTTAGAGTGTTAACTTAATTTTTGCATTTTATCACTATGTATAATAAATGTTTACTGGTACAAAAAATTGCAAACCATTTCATATGTTGATATTTAACTAATTAGACCTTTAAAAAAAACACATGTAACTAGTATTATATATTGAAATTGATTGTGGAAAAGAAAATTAACAAATTAAAAAATTTGCTAATTTGTTAACGAGTAAAACTTTTGTTTCAAAAGCATTGTTAAAATTCATTTTCTATCGTTTATAGTTTTAATTAATGATGTTTTTGTTTATGATTATATAAGCTCTTATATATTTGCATTTATTTTGAATTAGAGATTTTTTTTTTGACTCTTTCTTCTCTATTTAATGCAGCTTTCCTCATTTCACTTTCAGGAGACAAGCGAACAGATCTTTATTTTCTGCGATTTTTACTTTCTTTCGCTTTCTTTTTGTAGCTCCCCTGTTTCACGTCTTCTACATCTTCTCCTCTTCTCTATTTCACTCGTAAAGCTCGCAACTTTTGTCCTCCCATGGCTTCATCTCTCTTCCTTGTTTCAAAATAACAAAGTTTCCTCTGTTTTATCAAAAGCTCACTACTGTTTGATTAAATCTCAGCAAAATCGGAAAAAAAAGAAAAGAAAGCACTCTTTTCATTTCAATGGCGGACAAAACCGAATCAGACGATTTCTCTTCCCATAAAAACCCAACTCTTCCTCAAGTCATAGAGGAACTAAAAGAGCTCTGGGCTATGGTTTTACCAATCACAGCAATGAACTGTCTTGTCTACGTACGCGCCGTCGTCTCTGTACTCTTCCTCGGCCGGCTTGGTAGCCTCGAGCTCGCCGGAGGAGCTCTTTCAATCGGATTCACCAACATCACAGGCTACTCAGTTCTCGTCGGTCTCGCCTCGGGTCTCGAGCCAGTGTGTAGCCAAGCCTTTGGAAGCAAAAACTGGGATCTCCTCTCGCTCTCTCTACACCGTATGGTCGTGATTCTCTTAATAGCCTCTGTTCCCATCAGCTTCCTCTGGATCAACCTCGGACCCATCATGCTTTTCATGGGTCAAGACCCGGAGATAACCGCCACAGCCGCCGAGTACTGTCTATACGCGCTCCCTGACCTTTTGACTAACACTCTGCTCCAGCCGTTACGGGTTTATCTAAGGTCACAACGCGTGACGAAACCGATGATGTGGTGTACGTTAGCAGCTGTGGCGTTCCATGTGCCGTTGAATTATTGGCTTGTGATGGTGAAGCGATGGGGAGTTCCTGGTGTGGCTATTGCGTCTGTTGTAACGAATCTGATCATGGCTGGGCTTCTGGTTGGGTATATTTGGGTGACTGGGAAGTTTCAAAAGAGCGAGAGTGATAGTGGGTCAATGGTGGCGGTGTCTCAATCATCGTCTGTGGTTGAGTTGTTTGGAGGGTTGGGACCGTTGATGAAAGTGGCGGTTCCGAGTTGTTTGGGGATATGTTTGGAGTGGTGGTGGTACGAGATTGTGATTGTGATGGGTGGTTACTTAGAGAATCCTAAGCTAGCGGTGGCTGCGACTGGGATTTTGATTCAGACAACTAGTCTTATGTATACAGTTCCTATGGCTTTAGCTGGTTGCGTCTCTGCCCGGGTACGTGTCTTTATCTTTCTTTGTCCTGTGTCTGTTAATGGTCAAAATTGTAGTCAAACAAACTATTGACTAAGTTGATTAAATGGTCAAGATTTGAGTCAAAAGTAGTGACTTAGTTGATTTGGGTTTGTATTTGAATGTTCAAAATCAAATTGTGGATGGAACGTTTCAAGTCAACGCCGGTCTTTGCTTTTATTTTATTTGTGGTGTCTATGATTGAATTCGGAGAGAGAGAGAGTGGGAGTAACTAGATTAAATTAGAACTAAAAAGACAAGAATCTTGGAATTTGAAAATAAAAAATTAATTTATTTAAGGCATGAACATTATTTAAGAAAGATTTTATGAACTTTATATTTTTAATTAGCATAAGTTTTTTAATTTATGTGTGTTTTCGAGGATTTTATTATTGGTTTAGAAAGCTTTCTGTTTCCTAGTATGAACATTATTTAAGAAAGATTTTATGAACTTTATATTTTTAATTAGCATAAGTTTTTTAATTTATGTGTGTTTTCGAGGATTTTATTATTGGTTTAGAAGGCTTTCTGTTTCCTAGTATGTTTTTTTTTCCGAAAAAGATTAGATTTTGTTATTGTAACTTGGTTACAATTATGGATTTATAAACTCTTACAAAGGCTCTCTGTTTCCTAGTTGGTTTTTTTGGTGTGGTTTCTTAAAGCTTCTTTGGAAAAGAAAAGAGGATAAAAAACGTGCAATGTAATGGGAAAATATTGCATCAACTTCCATTAATAGGTCACCCATGCAATGTGATTGGACGTTAACATACCTAAAAATAAAATTAAAAAAGTGGTTGAAAAGAGAGTATTCAAGTGTGGTCTATTTTATTGTTGCCAATCTCATGACACTCTTCAACCTCATCGAAACCACTTGTCCTTTTCTGTTTCCTTTACATGTGACAAAAGTTTGGCTTCAATAACTTTTTTACATTTGTATCATTAATTTTCTCAGGTTGGGAACGAGCTCGGTGCAGGTAGACCATACAAGGCGAGGCTAGCCGCAAACGTGGCTCTAGCTTGCGCGTTTGTAATAGGGGCATTGAATGTGGCTTGGACCGTAGTGCTGAAAGAACGTTGGGCTGGACTATTCACTGGCTACGAGCCACTCAAGGTTTTGGTTGTTTCGGTGATGCCAATTGTCGGGCTATGCGAGCTAGGGAATTGCCCGCAAACCACGGGTTGTGGGATTCTCAGAGGGACTGGTCGTCCTACGGTTGGGGCACACGTGAATCTTGGATCGTTTTATTTTGTTGGGACGCCCGTTGCGGTTGGACTAGCGTTTTGGTTGAAAATTGGGTTTAGTGGGTTGTGGTTTGGATTGCTTTCGGCTCAAGCGGCTTGTGTGGTTTCAATATTGTATGCGGTTTTGGCGAGAACTGATTGGGAAGGAGAAGCGGTGAGAGTCATGAGTCTGACGAGTTTGGAGATGAAGAAAGTTGGGAACAATGAAGAGTCGTCATTGTTGTTGTTGGATGATTATAATGGGCGTGATGAGAAGTTGAGTGCTGTTTTGTAATAAAATTGGATAATTCTGGGGTTATTCTGTGGAGGGGTATGTTTTTTTGTTTTTTTCACTAGTGATGAGTGGTAACTCGTTTGATCATGTTTTTCGGTTTTTTTTAGTGAGTTTGCTCATTGAAAATCTTGGAGGCTAAATCATTTTAAAACGTTGAAAGCAATATTAATAATAGTTAAATAGAAAAAAATGAATATGGGATATGACCTTTTGCCAGAAATGGTGAGAAATGGGAATATCATAAACGCTTGTCAGAAACCATTTTTGGCCATAATAAGCCAAACACCATTATACGCATGCCTAGTCATTCACTCTCATTTTCCTGTGGTTTTCATAACAAAAAGGAAACAATTTTTTTTTGTTGAAAATCATATTTATGTAATTATGGTGAGTTGGGTCATAAAGATGATGCTGAAAGGGTACATGCATACTGTACATTACATTTATTGTTTAGTGTAAATCACAATGATTCAAAGCCCGACATAGATGCAGGTGTTCCCAAAAAACTTTGGAACATGCCATTGCCAAATTATCCCATACAAAATACTTTTTTTTTGTCGGGCACTTCAAATCTCAGCTATTGAATTAGAAGAATCGTGTCACACCAATCCGATCCATACCTTATCATTAATGACTTCGTTTAGGAGATATGATCAATATTGGAACCAGGTGAATAACACAATGACCAAGAACAATAGAATTTAGAGATGGGGATTTTAAATTTGATGTAAGAAATTCCCAAAATATGAAGCTCATCTATCAAATCTCAATAAAAAGCTGGAAAATAGTAGATTGATAGAAGTTTAAAATGTTAGTAAAAAAAAAATGCTATAGATATATAAAGGTTTTATCATAAAAATCTATGAGATGAAACTCTTAAACTCGATTGATTATTTTTAGTTAACTGTTTATCATAACAGTATTTCTATTTTATAACATTGTAATATGATGATTCTTTTCTCTCTTTTGTTTCACATGTAGCATAACTCTTTTTAACGTGTCTTTGTTGCCAAATCCCGAATTCTCGAAGATTATCTGATTGAAGACCAAACTCAAGAAGCTCAACAAACCAAAGATTACTCATTATATTTATATAGCTATTATTAATGACTGAGATTCAATACTTGCTAATTGTATCCTTTTATCTATATTAGTTGTCTATTCCTCTTCATCTTTGCAAACTTTTCGAGATAAAATCATAATTTTTCTCTCCATTCGTTGCTAGAGTTCTTCAAATAAAATCTTTAACGACAGAGTTACAAAATCTCTTTTCTTTAAGCGTTATGCCAGTAATCTCCGTTTCACCGGAGTTTCATTGAGCAAGCTTTTCTAATATTAGAGATTCTGACAACTTCCTACCGTAAAATTATTCCGGCAGAAAATAAAAGCAACGGATTCCTTTGCTTAAAAGCTTGCCAAAACTATAGATAAACATAATTACCAAAACAAATGATAGAGACTAATTAAAATGAATAACTTTATAGTAAAGTCATATTTTAATAAAATTAGTCGGTAAAGAAATAGTCGCATATCCACAGTCAAAGAGAACACACCAAATCAAAAGGCAAGTTTTTATCTGCCAATCAAAAACCAGAAAGCTCCGATTCTCTCCGCCACACACGACGGGCAACTTCACTTCCTTCCGTCGCGCTAGATCCCACCGGCAATCGGTTATGGCGACCGGGAAGACTCCTTCCGCCGCTACTCTTTCCACCGGCTCGAACCGTTTCGATTTCTCATCCGCTGATGCTCCTCCTTCAAAACTCTCTCTCTCACCCGATCAGCTCTATCACTGCCACCAAGCTCTCGGTGTTTTCAGGGAAAAGATCTTAGATCCTGACTCAATCGCTCGTGAGTTTTCCAATTTGCAGGTTATAGATCCATCCTCTAGTCTCTTCTCTTCTGTTTCCTGCTCCGTTGCTGAAGAAATTGAGAATTTCTTCTTCATAGTTTAATAAACTCTCTTCGAACGCAGGCTAATAGGTTGAGACCATCGGAGATGCAGCTAAGTTGTACAGTTGCTATGAACAGTGTCAATTTTGAGAAGAACAGATACAGAGATGTTGTGCCATGTAAATTTCCCTTTCCTTTTCTTATAGTTTTTCTCAGGCAGTGTACAGTTTCTAATTGGATTGTATCTCAATCTTTGATTCTGGTTTGGATTTAGTTGATAAGAACAGGATTGTTCTGAATCCATGCAAAGACTATAGATCATCTGCAAAAGGATATGTGAATGCAAGCTTAATTAAGGTATAGTTCTTATTTAGTTTATTGACCTGTGTGTGTTTCTGAAGTTTTTTGGTGATTGATTTTTGGAAGGTTTCTATGATGGATTATGTTTTGTAGACATCGTCGTCTGAGAGTATTTCTGAGTTTATAGCTACGCAAGGTCCTCTAACAAACACGATGGAGGATTTCTGGGAAATGGTATTGCAGCAGCATTGCCCAGTCATAGTGATGCTTACTCGATTGGTCGACAATTATAGGGTATCTTGTTGGATTAACTTCAAAGGTTTTATAATTTGTTTGTCTTGCTTGTGTGTATGAATCTTTTACTTTGTTTGATGATTGATGATTGATGATTGATGATTGATGATTGATGATTGATGATTGATGAACTCATTCTTAAAAGTTACTTTCTGGTGACACACGATATTATCATTGAGGTAAGCTTCTCTGTGATATCTTGTCGGTGTTGCTTTCCATGGCTGTAGTAATTTTAGCTCTTAATACTAGAGTCTCACCAACCCTCATACGGTAATAGATAGATAGAAATAGAATTCACCATTGCAAGAAGGATGTTCACAGACATATGAGGTGGTCATCAAGGCATATATTACTGATTTAGACGATGATTAATATGATATGTTGCAAACATTTAAGTAGTAGAAGGGAAGGAATATTGGTGGAGTTGTTGCAAGCATTTGGTTATGACGTTTGTCATTCCCTTTCGATCAAAACATTAGTTCATTACTTGTTAGTAAGTTTAAATGTTCCATAAACAGTGATGACGATCGATAACTATCTCGCTGATGTTGATTAATGAACTTAACTGCTTTCTCTTTTTACTAACTTATCTGGCTTCTTGTTATAGACTGTTAAATGCGGGGATTATTTTCAAGCTGAAGATGGACCTAGAGAATTTGGCAACATATCTATTATGACAAAGTGGATAAAGACTACTGACACTTCATTAATATTGCGGAATCTTGAGGTTAACTACAAGGAGGTAAGAATCTTGTATCACTTTGCTACTGAATCAATTTTTTCTCTTTATAGTGGCCGGCATGTTTCAGTTGAAGTGACAATTGTATGGGTGTTGTGTTTCAGACAGAGGATCAGCCCATGTCTGTTTTGCATATTCAGTATCCGGAATGGCCTGATCATGGAGTTCCCAGGGATACCATGGCTGTCCGAGATATTCTAAAAAGACTATATCAAGTACCACCTAGTCTCGGCCCAATCATTGTTCACTGCAGGTACGATGCATGTCAATGTGTGTGTCTGTATATGCAAGAGCGTTCATCGTCTCATGAGAGAATTTGTTTTGTATCTTTCAGTGCAGGTATAGGAAGAACAGGAACATACTGTGCTATACATAACACAATCCAAAGAATTCTTGCTGGGGATATGTCTGCGTTGGATCTTGCTAAAACCGTGGCAAAATTCCGCAGCCAACGCATTGGCATGGTTCAAACCATGGTAAAATCTTCTGAATTTTAGCTACCATATGTTAGCATATCACCACCACATTATGATCGTTCTGACTTGTTCAGCTCTTTAACTATATTTCTTGAAGGATCAATACTTCTTTTGCTACAACGCGATTGTTGATGAATTAGAAGATCTAACCGCGGGGACAGATGCTGGAACGAGTTCCTAAAGGTAGCGCAATTTAAACAGAGTGAGCTTACCTGTTGTTATAATATATAAATCTCTTATCGTCTCTATCTTTTGATCCATCCAGCTGCAAGGTTCTTGTGCTTAGAAATGGTACAGAGGAAAAAGGATTTAACGCAATTGTATGATTTTGGGAATGTGATTCAAGGATAATCTTCTACTGTTGCCTAAGAAAACTCTATTTCTGTAAATTTCCAGAAGTGATAGGTTTTATTATACTTTTGTTGTGACAATGCGATGCCTGATTAAAGAAAGCAAATGAATTTGCTAATACAAGATTGTTAAAAGAGTATATTGAAAAAGACTATGAACCGGTTTGATTTGGTTGGAATTGTAAAATAACAAAAGAAGGTTTAAATGTTTGTTTATGACTTAACCGATAAGTAATAAATTGGAAGCGGTTAAAAATGGCGCAAGTAAAATAACATTGGCGAGTCATCCAACGCACGCGGGAAAATCTCGCTAGTGGCGGCGCGTGTCAAACCACGCGCAGTAAACTTGAGGTAGAATAAACAATCAAAATCGGGGCCACGAGTGTCTCGCCTTTGGATTGTGGATTCGTCCGATGGAGAAATCGTCGAATTCGAAAATAAAGTAAAGCAATCATCGTTTCTTCTTCGTATACTAATATTCAATTCGAGAATCATTCCTTCGGGTAAGTTTGCTTCTCCAGATCTCAAACTCATCTCTTTCTCCGTCTCTTTCTCTACTGCGCAATTCGAATTGAATTCTTGTGGATCTTTTCGTTTATTCCCAACTAATTTCGTCACCAGTTTGATGCATTTTAGCGGAATTTTGTGTATCTAGGTTTGAATTTGTATATCGAGACTTTAGTGTAGTATCCTCAAGACTTATGTGCTTTTGCCATAGACCTTGACCTAGACTAAGCTAGAGATGGGGCTTTTGTAGGGGAATCATAGTGTATTCCAAGGAATTGGGTTGTGAAAGGTGATGATCCCTTGTAGTCTCAATTTGCTGCTGAAAATGGAGTTCTAGTCTATAAAGTGTTGTGTAGATGTTAAACCCGTGAGTCTGGTTATGTACATTTTTCTGATTGATGCCAGCTCTTGGTAGCTATATAAGTCATATGATTGATTGCTCCTAAGGTAGAAAGTAATGAGCTTTGTCTTGTTTTCTTTCTCTACTTATTATAGTGGTTAGTTATAATCATCCTAAGAAGAAAGTGCCAGGATCTTACTGATACAGTGTCATCCAAGACTCTACTGTTTGAAACGGCTCAGATTTTGCTTATATAGAAGCTATTAAGCTTGTTATGGGTCTATTTCGTGAGTTAAGTTATCTGCTTTACTGACTTTGGTGAATGGATTGCTTAGTTCTTCTTGTTCTTGTTTTCCCCGTGAAGGGTCCTTTTAAGTTCTTCTTCTTGTTTTCACTGTGAAGGGTTCTTTGAAGTTCTTGTTCAACAGAAATGAAATTATGGTGAAACCTTTGGCTATTGTGAAATTGCAGGAGTCTTTAAGAGCAAGTGTTCTTGTGACTCAAAAAGCCGAATACAAGATACTCACTGAGGCAAAAAAAAATGAGCTTTGCGTGCCTCGTGTGCCATAGTGTAGAGAGCCCATCCCACTCATTTAGAAGCTACTCTGTTTCTAGCTCAGACAATGAAGGAAGATGCTCGGTGATTGCGAGCTGCCTCACAAGTAAATCACTCATTCAAGCTGCAAGATCGAGAACTTTCCCTGCATCATCTTCCAAGGTTACCCCTCAACCCAATTTCCAGGCAGGTGAAGGAGCCCCGCCACGGTTAGTCCGAAGCCGTGCAGTGACAAGAGACCTTGTCAGAGACTGGAACTTCAACGAAATTGAGGCAGAGCTTTAGATCAAATCCCACTCTTCTCTTAGGAATAGTATTAATTAGTTTGTTCATCAACTCAGCTTTTTATCATGTTCAAATTTTTGTATTGGGCTTAGTGCTTTATAAACCAATAATCTAATATTTTTCCGACCGTTTATTCAACTTTGGTACTACAAAACAACCACACGCTAAGATGAGAGTCAATAACTTGGGTAAGAAAACAACAGATCTCTGAAAAGGAAGAAGTGGTCACGTGACGTGAGAAGGGGTTAGACGAGGATAGGCACGTGATAGTATTTGCCTTTGCACAAGCACTTGTAGACGAGAGGGCAAGCCTCGGAGTTGGAGCACTTGGAACTGATCATAACGAGCTTGCATGGTTTACATGGTCCACACGCGTGCGAGCAGTCTGGTATGCTTGACCCGCTCGCTTCATCTACAACCTCGCAATAAAAGTATAAAACATCGCTAGCTCGTTAAGAGTATTAAACCAAAATATATGACCTTCAAGTTTGCATCGTCTCTAATAATGAATCATGCCATTGTCAAGAAAATACTTACAGTAGAAGAGCTCCAATCGGGAACTATTACAACTAACAAAGAGATAGAGAAGAAGAACCGCGAATAAAGATACCGATTTCATTTATGTTTTAGTTTCTCATACATAGAAAGTGTTTTGAAGGGAAGAAAATTGTGGTGAAGAGATGAATAATAATAACTTTAAGATATATAGGAGAGTTGAGAGTAAAGATTGAAAAAGGATTTTAAATGAATCAGTGTTGGATTCACATGATCCCTCTCTTTCTTTTCAAAGGCTTTCACATTCTTTGATCCTTTCCCATTAATTTGAATTCATCTTCTTACTGTTTGTTTTTATTGCTTTTTCATATTTTGGCATATTGATAGCCATATATATAGGCACTAGAGTTGTGTATAATAGCAATATAAGCCTATCGAAAGTTGCATTTAAAATATGGAAATCTCAGATGATGACTGACTGGTCATAATCAAGTCCTCCCTGCCATCAAGCGTGACCCTTTGAGACCTTTGCTTTTAATGAAGTCCCCACTCTTTTTTTTCCAATTCATATCTCTTTCATTTACTCCAATTCTTTCATATATTTTAAACAAATTACAACTTTCAAAACAATTTTAATCAAAGATTATTATTACGTTATCTATAAATTTATAATACTAGTTAGGGGATAAATTGAAATTATCCTAATGGATTTTTTTGGTTATAGTTTGATTGAATAAAACTTAAGAATGTCAATAGATGAAAAGGAGAGAACAAATAAAGACTATATAATTAAGAAGTAAAAAACACAAGGAACACAGATACACCCACTCATGTCCGAACCAATACAAAAGTTATACTAATGACACCATCATCAGAAACTGGACGGTGTGTGTGCCTATGCCATTTTGTTTTGGAACTCAGATGACTCATAGACACGAGCAGTGTTATCAACAGAGACCGAAACAATGAAGTCCGTGTTTGTAGAGACTGAGATGGACTGGACTGCATCTTGGTGACCATGATAAGTATGGACGCAGTTACCTAATAAGCTATCCCAAACACTCACTGAACCATCGGCACAGCCCGTGGCTAAGTACTTGGAGGTTCCTATCCAAGTCAGGCATGTCACACCTTCCTGAAACATATAAAAGAGAGGAGGGCTCGTTGTTTTAGTTTCAATCTTTGTTTTGACTCTATCTTTAGAGAAACTACAAGGTTTTATACCGCGTGCTCGCAGATGAACCGGGGCGTTGAATGCTGCAGATCCCAGATTATAAGCTTCTTGTCCATTCCACCAGTTGCAGCCAGAGGGATGGTTGCGGAGCTTGGTGAAAACTTCACACATTCAATTGAATCTGTATGAGAAGTCAAAGAGCTCACAACCTGTTCGTATGATTATGCAAAAGTTAGTCAATATGTCGAATAGTTAAATGGTAGATCAAAGACAATGTAAATAGAAATAACAGGTCCTTAACGCAGGTCTGAAATTGAAAAGCATTTGGTATAGAAACAAGTAGTAACACTTTGATAATTGAGATGATATATAGATCATAAACCAATCCTGTGAAAGGAATGGTAAGAGCAGTAAAGTAAAGTACAAACCTTTCCGGTGACTATATTCACAATGTGAACAGAACCGTCTTTTGAGCCACTGATAGCGAGAGTTGAATTCGAGTTGATGTCTAAGCTTGTCAACCCTTCCGTATGATAAGGATGACCTACACAAAAACAGAGGGTTAGCATTTCACCACCATATTAAGTATACTTGTAGAGTGGTAACATGTAAACTGAAAAGAGCGCTTGCCTTTAACAACATGAATACTTTCGCAAGTTTTTGGATTCCACACAATCAAACTAGCATCATCAGAGCCAGTACAAATTAGCTTCCCTACAGTATCCACACACACAGACAAACAATGTAATGAAAACAGGTAGACTCAATTAGACAAACCATAAAACCAAATTAAGTAGAAGCTTATGTATGATACCGTCAGGGGTGAAGTCACCGCAAGTAACATTAAGATTATGGCCCGAAAACATATTCAGATAAGCTCCTCTATCAGCATTCCACATCCACAGAGAACAGTCTTCTGATCCAGCCAACACAACGTGTCCTCTCGGATGCCATCTCACCCACTGACAAAATCACACAGTCAAGTACAATTTTGTTATATCAAACCTTGTTGTATCAATCAAGCACAAGTATTTATACCTCGATTCCACCACCAGGACCATCCAAAACACATTTCAAATTCCCTGATGATGCATCAAAGATCTGAACAACACCATCTAATCCTCCAGATGCAATTAACTGACCATCATAGCTAAAAGCTAAAGAAGAGACAGAGTCCTTATGACCAGGAAGCTCAGCAGCCCAATCTCCATTACCAATTTTCCAGAGAAAGGCTTTATCATCTCCACCTCCAGTTGCAACAAGTGTAGCATCTGTTGGGCTACAAGCCAATGCATAAAGCTCACCTGTAAAAGAAAAAAAAGTTGATGAAAATTTAAAACTTTTTGAGTTATAATAGAATGATAAAAACGTTACCTTTGTGACCAGTGAATGTGTGAATTGAGTCATCGTTTTCATCTGCAACAGAATGAAACATGTAAGAGTTGAGATTTGATAAGAGTTAAATAAAATCCAAAATTTGGTGATGAATCATTACCAAACTCTTCATCATTATTGTCATCTTCATCATTATCATCTGCCTCAGGAAGATCTGAATCCACAATAGAAGAGTTATACATATATACATGTATACAATAAAAGGTGAGGATTGAAGAATAGATAGAAAAGAAGAAACCTTCTTCGTCGACATCGAATTCATGGAGGACATCTGATTCACCAAGGAAAACATCTCCCTCATCCTCTTCTTCCATTGCTGAAGTATTCATCTCTGTATTATTATTCATCTTCTTCTTTTCTCTCGCCAAAGGTTTTTGTCAGCCACCACGAAGAATCAAAGAAGAGAATTAAGACGGCGGAGATGGAGGTATGACGTGTCACGACGATGGAACCAGGAAGACACAAATTACCAAAACCCTTCGTTCGTTTTTGTCCAACAAAAACCCGACGTCGTTTTTACTTTGTATAAACACGAAACGATGTCGTTTATAAATATCATAGTTTTCTTGTATTATAATTACATTGTTCTTACATTAGATAATAATCATACCCAAATCTTTATATTATAATTTTATCGAACCGTAGCACAAAATCACACATCCGTGAATGCTAATTTCATTTCATTAAAACAGAAAAATAACCTTTTCAATTTACAAATTTGACATGGAAAAAAGAAACTTAACAACCAAAAAATTTGGAAAACTACATAAAGTTTTCGATTCCTGGTAGAGTTAAGATTAATGGATATCTTATTATATAAAGTTTGGTTGCACTCACGAGGACTCGACACGTTTCAAAATTATAATTAGTAGGATCACGACACGTGTCGGTTGATCTTTTAGATATTGACACGTGTAATAATATTATTTAAATAAATAATCAAATAGATAATCTTTACTTTCTATTTTTTACATATTATTTTCTTAATCAAAAAAGAAAACCAACAACAAATAATCAAATAGATAATCTTTACTTTTCGTTTTTACATATATAAGTTTGAACATAAAAAACAAGTTTAAATATCTTAAAATTATTTTCAAATATATATTTAAATTTTATTCATTTAAATCTATAATGAATTAGGTTAAAGTTTTAGATAATATATATTCTAAGAGCCGTATGTATATTTAATTAATTATTTACCTTAATTATTTTTTTAATCAAAAAAGAAACCCAAAAAAAAATATAGAAGAATTAATAAATGATAAATTAGATAATTTTTAGTTTCCATTTTTCCTAATATATGTTCAATCTTATTATTTTCATAAAATTAACAGAACATATTAACAGGATCTAGTGTGATGACGGAAGGAATGAGTGTTGTTGTGGTTGAAGGTAAGAGATACGGGAAGCTGATGCTGAGGCGAATAAACTGGGAAGAGGAAGGTAAGAATGATGAGGAGAATGGTGAAGACAAGTGTTGGTTGGTTTGGCGAGGAAGTGTTTTGAAACCGAGTTTTCATAGGTTTCATGTACAAGAGTGTTTGACACAATCTGCTGCCAAGAAAGTTTTCACGGATGCTGGTGTTGCTCACTACTGGGATCTCGCTCTCAATTACTCAGCCGACTAAAAATCTTCTTCCTCTTCATATTCTTTCAAGTAGTCTTGTTTTGTTTATAAAGGTGTGATCAGGTTTTTTAATTTCTGAATTGTTCAGGTGGGAGAGGATTTAGAGGGAGTTATGCAAAATGTTTACTTTGACATTTACATCAATGATTCACCAGCAAGTTAAAACTTTCCTCCTTTCTCTATAGATTTTTGAGTTTGAATAAAAAAATTATGTGAATTTGATCTTAAAGACTTAAAACGCCTATTTTGTTGTTAGTGATGCAAATAGTTGATTAAGAATGCTTCTAATTCCGGGTTTGGCTTGGTTTCTTAAACGCATTACAAAATGCTATTTCCCTTTTCCAAATACATTCTAGTCAGAAAATTTCTGCAGCTCATACAAATATAGTTGATTAACGTCTATGGAACAGGAACAGCAAATATATGATGGTCAGGTCAATTTGTAACGTTTGAGACAGTAACATAATAGATCATCAACCATATTCATTAAAAATCAAATAAAAGACTTTTAACTAATTCAGCCAGCTACAAGAGAATAGGAGATCTACTGAAACGACTAGTAGAAACAAAATTTTATCAAATGGTTTGAGTAACAACATAAAAGACAAAAGAGACAATGAAGAAGAAGAAGTTGTAGCTTACTCCAAAGCTGCTTTTAGATCTTCAAATACAAGCTGGTCAATAGGTATTGATCCACTTTATCATCAACATCAACAAAATCTTCTTCTGTCTTGCTCAGTGCAGCCACCAGTAAAAATTAATTATGTCTTTTAATACATTCGACTCCTCTTTTTCTCGGTTGTTAATTTGATCTTGTTCCCCCTTGATCGTGGCTTATCCCTTGAACCTGAGTTCCCAAAACTCCTCCTACCTGCTCTTGGACTTGAATTTCTATGACTACGCTTCAGACTCTGGTTTTGATCCACTTCATCATCATCATCATCCTCGTCGTCATCAACAAAATCTTCCTCATGCGCATCCTCGACTTCAGAACCAGAAATGTCATCATCCTCAGCCTTTGCATCAGTATCACAAACTTCTCCTTCCACCTTCCCTTTATCTTCTTTCTTGCTACTAGAAACCGCCTTGTTGTTTTCTTTCTTAACCGTACTCATCAGCTTCATATAACGATTCCTGCTAGTCACCAATTCATTACTCTCTATCAACATTCCCCTCTTATAACCATCTCTAAGAACCACAGTGTGAGTCCTAAGCTTACTCGACAAGTAAAAAATACCAGGATGGTTGTGTAGAACTCTCTTAAACCTCGACCTCAATCCCATAAACTCACCAAGATGCAAAATAGCATCTTTCTCAGCCTTCTTCGACACAAATAGATTCATAATCTCATGCAACACAGCAGCCGCCCATTTATCAGACTCATCGCTAGTCGCAGACAAATGAAGTGCATTCTCATATGGAGAAATATACGGTAACTTCTGCCATTCATCGATCCATTTCTTCATCTTCTTATCCACAACAAAACCATTCGAAAACTTCATCGGAAACGCAATAGCCGATCCTTTCAAATACTCTCCTTTTCCTACTGTTCTAGCTTTCTTCTCCAGAACAGATACAGCATGATCATTGCTCCAACAAACCAATTCCAATTCGCCGCTACATCCTCGTAACTTCGATTTGATAACTCTAAAATAATCAGGAAACTCAGGTACCATTGATTCAACAAAATCCTGAGGTAAACCTAAATCCCATTTCAACAAATCGAGAATCTCTAATGGAATTTTGTTAATCCTATTAATCATAAGCAATTTCAAAAGCCTATCAGCTAATCCTTGCTTGTAAGACTCACTTCCGTAAACCAATTGTTCATCGGCGTCGAGATTTAGAACCTCCGGCGTGAGATTGATGTGAGGATGAATACCAATTCCTCCGGGGAGAAACTCATGGAAAACGGAAGGGAAGCTTCGGATGAAATCGATTGGACGGAGAGGAACTCGGAGGGAATCTTTTTGTGTGGTGATGACTGAGATCGGAACTGATTTGGCCGGCTCCGATCTGATTAGGTCCTTGATGCTGAGAAGTGGTCTGAGATTTTTCTCCCTCTCTACAGCGTGATCGAGGCCTCTGTCTCTTACGAATTTGTAGACATCCTCCGCCGTATCGGCCAAAGTTTGCCGGCGGGAAGAAATGGTACGGGAAATGGATTTCATCTAAAGAAGCGCCGACTTGGTTTCTAGTTTCTAGGGTGAAGGGTTTTAGCTCTCCTCTTGTTTTTTTTTCTTTTCTTTGTGCGTCTCTTTCGAGTATTTTAACCTTTTTTTTTTTCTTTGGCTGGAAACAGTATTTATTTACTTCTCTTTTGATTTTTTTATAAATGTTTCATGTTTTTATGGTATTAGTATTTGGTAAGTTACAATTTACAAACCTATTTTTATGGTACATACAATTTTTGTTTCATAAATTCATTCAACGTTTATAATTTACACAAATGAATCGCTTGTTTATTTTGCATTCATCATTGTATAAAACCGAAAGATGTTGTTTTATATAATAAATTTGGATGTTACATTGTTCTTTTTTTTTTGATAAGAATGTTACATTGTTCTTACAAAAGACATTCTAAATCTTACACAAACCTTTAGATTATAAAATTTTAACACAAAATCTCGAATCTTTTGATGCTAGTTTCATCTCATAAAAAAATAAGTAAACGGAAACTTACTGGTAAAAAAACTACCTACCTTTTTTTTTTTTTACTTTTTTGATATTACCTGGGACCAGATAACTCAACGGCATGCAAATTGTAAGTAGAATCAAGGATCCAATCAGAGTTAGGATTTGGACTCAAATCAATCTCTTCCCTCAAAATCTCAACTTTTTGCCATTCGTCCCATCTCTCTGCAAGCCCATCTCCTTCAAGCATCCTCACTACCTCAGACATCTTTGGTCGTTCCATTGGAGATCCTTGCGTACAAAGCAACGCCACTTGAATCACCTGTTCCAGTTCTCTTTCCTCGTAGTTTGTCTGAAGATCAGGATCCACCAGCATCTCTAGCTTCTTCTCCTTCAACAATCCTTTCACCTATACCAAAACAAGTATTGTTCAGAGAGATTAGATCTCTATTTCTGATAGCTTTGTTGGGATCAATGGTGAACTTTATGTTATTTATTACCCAGTCAAGCAACATGACGTCGTCATCATTTGCAAGCCGAGCAAGATCGAAAGCTCTTTGTCCTGTGATCAGTTCTAGAAGCATGATACCGTAGCCGAAAACATCTGTTTTCTCTGAAGATTTTCCGGTTGAGAGATATTCTGGAGCGATGTGACCGATCGTGCCACGGACTGCTGTTGTCACGTGAGTATCTTTGTAGTCCATTAGCTTCGCTAGCCCGAAATCTCCTACTACTGCTTCGAATTCCTCGTCTAACAGAATGTTTGCTGCTTTTACATCACGGTGAATGATTTTCGGATCACAGTGATCGTGTAGGTAAGACAAGCCGCGAGCTGAGCCTAATGCGATTCTCTTCCGCGTTGGCCAATCGAGCGGAGGCTGTGACGGTGGCCTCTCTGCGTAATTTGTGTATACAAAATTATAAGTCCATAGAGCAAAATATGAAACAAACTGAGAGAGCACAAAATCTTCCTTTTTTTACCTCTAAGACAAGAAGCAACGCTTCCGTTGGCCATGTAAGGATACACAAGCAATCTCTCGGTCGGTGTCATACAGAAACCTCGTAATCTCAAGAGGTTTCGATGAACTGCCATACTTATCATCTCTACTTCTGTCTGAAACTGGAGCTCTCCGCCTGGAGTTCGCTCTTCCTTTAGTCTCTTGACAGCAACAAGAGTTCCATCTGCCAGACGTCCCTTGTAGACTTTCCCGAACCCTCCTCTTCCCAAAATGTTCTTATTACTAAACCCGTCGCTCGCCACTTGTAGCTCCCGCAAAGAAAATCTTTTGAGCTGTCCCAGATGAACCTCTGGATCTTCTTCGGCTGCATAGAGATTTTGCAGTTGAGGTTTTAATCAAAACATTTTGAAGTTAAAAAAACAATGGTTTGTCTATTGATTTTATATTAACAGTTTGTTTCAATAATTTAATCTAAGAGCAAATTGCTGAATAGAAACTAGTGTGAATAATAAACTCACCAGGCACATCGAAGAAAATATCTAGTGGCTTTCTTCGCCGCCACCAAGCAAAGGCTATTGCAGGTGCAGCAAACAGCAAAGCAGCACCTGCAGCAACTCCACCAGCTATTGCTCCAGTTATACCGTACCCACCTGAAACCAAATTAGATGCATCAAAAAGCTAAATCAATATCAATTTGTTTATTGGCAAGATGGTTATATGAGAAAGCGAATTGATAGAGAAGCAAAAATTTCATCTTCAGTTTCCTATAATGTAAACAGAGATGTGGTGGCTTACTCGGCGTGGAAACTGGTGGAGGTGGAATAAAAGGTGGCGGAGGAGAAAACGGGGGAGATCCAGGACATGGGTGACTTGTAACAGGTCCACAGAGGTCTAAGTTATTAGCAAAACTGCACAATGAAATGAGAGTTTTCAGTTGCCAATAAGTTCAGACACTGACATAATAACTAATACAACCGAAAAAGATAAAGATAATAACCTGATGGGTGTGAAGAGTGAGAAGGAGCCATTGTCAGGAACCGAACCAGAGAGTTGGTTATTTGATAGATCTCTGTGTTGCATCCATCAAGGTTAAGTGAATTAACTCAAACAAATCAATTAAGGGAGAATGAAGAAGACATAAATGAAAGTTAATCAGAGAACTCACAACACTTGAAGGGTAGTGACATTGGTCAGTGACATGGGAATTGACCCTGTGAGACTGTTGTTGTTAAGCCGGCTATTCTTGCATGTAAAATTTTCAGCAAAGAGTCAGAAATTGGGACCACGCCGAAGATGAAACAAGACTGTAACTGAGGCGGTAAAGCAAAAATATACTCACAGAAACCTAAGCTTTGAAAGCTTTCCCAACGATTCGGGGATGGGGCCAATGAAGCTGTTTAAATAAAGATCCAAACTCACTAAGTTTGTCAGATTCCCGAGATTACTAGGAATCGGGCCAGTAATGTTTTTACTATAAAGCTCCCTGTAAGCAAATAAGAAACTTTTCAAATAAGATTCGAGTTAAGAAAGGTATCTCCATTGCATTTGATATCAAAACATTGGTTGGATTCGTGTTGTTAAAACATGGTACATAAGTGAGACTTACAAATACTGCAAATTCTTGAGCACACCAAGCTCCGGAACTAAATGGCCTGACAACTCTGCGTTTCCCAAATCACTGTAGTCGACAAACAAAACAAAAATATCAGAAACCACATTGAATTTCAAAGCTAAACGAGAGGGATTAGTAAGGAAGCTTTACACTCTTATGACGCTGTTCTCATTGTTGCAAGTGACGTGGAACCATGTGCAAGGATTCACAAGCGTAGGATCCCAACTCTGCAAGACATTGTTCGGATCAACTAGAGTAACCCTTAAAATATGCAAGGCATCACCTGTAACAAGAACCACAAATCCACAAGATTACTCAAACAGGTATTTCTGAGATTGGAGACGAATAAAAATGAAGTCTTTCAGAGAATGTTTGGATCAACAACATCAATCTCAAACTGTAAACAGTTTCAAGACCCACCACATACAATATAAGCTTCAAGCTATTACAGACACGATCAAGGAATCAGTAAGAGAGACTTTTTCGTTTTTACCCAGCTTTTCAACCCAAAGGCAAAGCCTTTACAATTTACAAAATTGATATGAAAAGAAAGAAACTTGGGTATATAGTGATCTGAACAAGGAAAGCAACAGTGGATTCACAGTAAATGGCCACTAGAATACAAAATAATCGAAACCATTTTCCAAATCACAGAAATTTCAGAATATACAAACACAACCATCGAAGCCATTTTCAAAATCAAAATGCAGACTTTGTGATAGTGATTCACTCCAAATAATCAAAGAATCAAGAAACGAATTCAGAAAGTAAATGAGAATCGAGTGAAGCGAGGTCTGAGTAGTCACAAACCTTCCAAATTAGCAGAAGCAAGCCACAATGATTGATTCGGTAGTAAGATCAGTGAAACTAAGATAAACGCCACATGAATCGTTTCCATTTTCGAACAACAATGCTAATTTTATCTCTTCAGATCCAACATCACCTCCGAGAAAACCCTAACCTCTAAAATCCCAAATCTTTAACTCTTACAGAGACACCTTAACACAAATCCCAAATCAAATCCACATTCATCGAACTCGCTTAAAAGTTAAAACCAATTAGCAAGTAAACATAGAGTTAAAAAAAAATCATAATCCTTATTCTCCGGCGTCCTCGTCGTCTTTTCTCAATCACACCACACTCACACACACTCTCTGTCTCGAAATGCGAACAATAAAGTTGAACAAAAATAAAAAAGGTAATTCAAATGCTTTTGGAAAAAATCTACGTGAAGTAATAATAACTAAGAACTTTAATAGAAATCTAATTAAGCCGCAACACAACACAACAAGCCTGCCAGAGAAACTATGATTAGTGTTGTTCGTCCTCTCTTTATCTTTTTTCTCTTAAAATATAACTATTATTTTTGAATAAATAATTATTTATAATTTTTAAAGATCTCAACAGGCTTGTATTTATATATGGGCATGCAGTGTGAGGAAGACGAGGAATATAGCTGCCCGGAACGGTGCTGCCCGTTCTGCCCGTTTTTCGACAGTAAAAAAAACGGGTTCGCGCGAGATCGTTGAAAGTGACGTGACTTTGGATTTGGGCAATTAGTTGAAGCTATTTAGGCTACGCACCCGTTTCTCCTGGTCAAACCTCTCTGGGCCCTCATTTTCTGTTTTTATTTTTTCTTAATTTAAAATTTATATACCTTATTAATGCAAGTAAAAATTAAAATATTTCATATACTTTCAAATCATGTGGAGAATCTCATACCGAAAGTATATTTTACTATTTCCGTTTATAAATAAGTGTTATTTTAGAATTTCAATGCAAATAGTTTTTCAATTTTATCCCTACTATTTTAATATATTAACAATTAAAAAATATTTTAGAGTATTAATTAAACATAAAACAAAAGTTATAATTGTTTTCTTAATATGTGTAAAAAAACTTAAAATAATAATTTTACAACAATATTCGTTATATTATTGACTATCCACATTTAGGTTAACCGAACACGTAGTTGGTTATTAGTCTTTCATGATTTTTTTGTTGTCAATAACGTAACTTTCGCAGGGAAAAGGGATATAAAGAAGCCTTTTTATTTGAGTTTTGTCATAATTCTGGTGGAAGAAACTGTAGAGACGGCAAAGACAAAATTTGGCCAAATTCCACTGTGGAGTTGTATGGCATGCTCTTGATGACTTCTACTGTTTCACAATACTACAATTTAACAAAAACCTGTCGTTTTATTAACTTTGTTTTCTTCCAATATGTTGCTCATTCAATGAACACATCGAGTACTAGTGCAAAAGTAACATGAAAAGCAAATGCATTTGTTACTCTATGAATATAGATTATGCTTATCCCATGTGGTGGACTCTTTATTTTCATTATGATAAAAAAAGGTTTCTAGACCTGTAGACCAAA
Source organism: Cardamine occulta (assembly GCA_028015245.1). Taxonomy (NCBI): domain Eukaryota; kingdom Viridiplantae; phylum Streptophyta; class Magnoliopsida; order Brassicales; family Brassicaceae; genus Cardamine; species Cardamine occulta. Next base: position 18,413,491 of record CM051368.1, on the reverse strand, counting down.
AATAAAAGTAAAAAAAGTAAACTCTCATTTCAAGATAATGTTTACAATCCTATTTATTTTGTCACCCCTAATTGTGAGTGATTTGTTCAATATCGGTTATTATGTAATGAGCGAATTTACACTCTTCTAAAATTTCCCATATTTTTCACATTCATAATACTAAGAAGATAGTTCAAAATCAACAATAACAATAGATTAAAATTTGGGTGACGACCCAAAGAGAAAAAGATTAAAATTTGGGTGACGACCCAAAAAGGAAAAAATAGATTAAAATTTGGGACAAAAATATGCCTCCTAACGGAATAATATTCTGGTGCAAGTAGCCACCGAACGTTTTCAACTTTTGTAGCCAGGAATAAAGGTAAAAAAAAACACAAAATTTACAGAGAGGAAAGATACGATGCAAAAAATGAAGACACGGACGCAAACGCTATAATTTGGAGAAAGAACATAACATCATCCCAACAAGAAAAAAGTAGTGGCGGACGCAAACGCTGAACGCTGTTTTACCGATCATAAAAACTCATTTGATGATCTTAAGTGAGTTTTCGCCACATAGAACCTTTGGAGGCAGCTAAGCACTTGACTCTCGGGAATACAAAGCCCGTCTTTGGAGGGTTTCCATCTGCCAGAGTGTTTTCATATATTTCTCTGCATTCTTGTACCACCTGTTGTCATCACCATTAACCATTTCTCTATTAACATTTCTTCGTTTTCAGTCAAACTCTTAATGTTTCATACCAATTTTCAAGTCTCGTAATAAACCAACCCTGCATTGTCCTAAGCAAAATCTGTTCCTAAAAAGAGAGTTTGGTATTTACCTCTTTTGTGTCTTTCCGTGGTATGCCTTCACGCAGACTAACAAGCTTCTCCACAACCTCGGCCTGCGATTTATATATGTGTGTTAAGTACAAATGGTCTTGTAAAATCAAGGTAGGCTTTGTTTATTTGATATTATTTACCGGGCAGTCGGGCTGGTGCTCAAGAATGTTCGAGTACACGAGTGTAAATGCATCTAGACTCTCTGCGGATGCAAGTTCTCTCAGATCGCTCATTATTCTGATTCTGCTCTCCACTTTCTATAACACAATCCCAGTGGATATATCAAGCAGTAATTAAATGAATATAAAACTATTCAGGTTAAAATGAATTAAAGTGCTAAACCAACTTACAGATGCACTTATATATTCCCTAAAGAAATCCATAAGAACCTCCTCGTCCAGCCTCATCCGTTCAATAGTTTCTTCCTTGATGTAGTTTTTCTGGAATTACACGCATCAAACCCTAAGGTTCAGTGCATATGTATACTGATGAAATACGAAAGGTAAATACCAGAGAATAAATGGTGAAACCTGTGTTAGGAGATGATCAACATAAACAATAACGGTTTCTTCCAAACAAGCTTCAACAAATCTTCTAAATGATCTTTCTTCAACATACCTGCATCACCCATTCACCACCAAGACCTCAATATAATTGTGGTGATACAAGTTCTGTTACACACAAGGGGACGCCGAAAACTTACATTTTCACATCTGTGAAATAATCACCAAAAGTTGCCACGAGGTACTCGGTAACCTGTCCCTCACACCATTCTATAAAGTAAATAGCTAGGTTAAGTACACAACCATGGAATAGGAGGAACAAACCAAGAACGTGTATCAAATAATTATGTCATCTCAATGAGAAATAAAATGTCCAAAGTGCTGTTTTAGAAGGAAAGGTAAATCTAAGATGGATGAAAGAGCGTAACTTGATTCTTAAATGATTATGTTACAAAGAACAGAATTATAATATTTTAAAACATGTAGTAAATCAATGCGGATGAGAATAGTCCACATCTATTAGAAATCACTGGAAACCAGTAGTAAAAGTAAAAAAGAGATGAGAAAGCCTAGACTGCCTCTATTCACATGATAACAAAGCTAATAGATTACTCCTGCAGAATGGTAGATACCTTTCTGGTAAAGCTTGACAAGTAATTCCTGAACTCCTGGATCCTCAAAGATAACACGAACTGTTTGATGCACTGCTTCCTGCAATCAACAGATCAGATGGGACTTGTGTAAAATCCAACATAAATTTTAAAGATTGTAAAATCAAGTTAATTTTTCATCTCAACAGCCATCTGGGCAACTACAAGGCCATAAATAGAGAGGCAAGAACTATGTTACAATTGAAGACAGGGGAGAAATAGGAATCTTTGACAAACCTTAGCCACCTCCAAAAAACCTTTGCAAGTATCTTCAAAATTCACCTGAAAGAAACACCACAGTAGAAAAGCATTTTCTTAGCATGCAAACAAGGGTGTCGGCGTAGATGCGAAGGACTTAGAGTGGGCATGATGCAGTGGAATTTGACACTTCCGTTCAAAGGAATAAATTGCAGCTGGATTACCTGCTCCGCATAGTTCTGTGGAAGAGCCTCTAAAGTGCTATTACTCAACTCCATGGCAAGGTCATAGCAGCGAAGGTTGTTGTTTATCTGAAGGAAAAAATAACAAATATAAATATTGTCGAAAAATGGGAGATGCTCAGAATGATAATAATGCCATTAAAAGTTTGACATACCATAGCGCAGAGAGGTTCCAGACCAATATCAGAAGCGGGTTCTTCAACTCTCTTCTTTTCAGCTGCTTGGAAATCGATCATAACCTGAAGACATCAGCAATATGAATCCGCTTAAACACACAATGAAGAGGGAAATAAGTAGAAAATAGAAAGAAAAAATGGGGTAAATGGAATTGGACATCAGAGTGGGATATGGAAAAATGCTAGGAACTGGTAAGTCTCAACATTAACTTTCATATGAGTCCTAGAAGAAAGTAAGAACAATTTCAATTTCTGTGTATATAGTCAATAAAAAGCCTGAGTAGGGAAATGAATATCTCCAATTATAGCCAGAGAAAGAAAATGGGGACCAAAAAAAAATCTTTGCAACCTCTCTGACTTGCCTGAATAATAGCCAAAGCAATCCTGTACAGCATAACATCGGTGCTATTGTCTCTGACAATTTGCACTTGCTCTCCAAGTATTCTGAATAAATCTACAGCAGCTGGTGTGTATAATTTTCCTTCCTCTGTTTTCTTAGGTGGTTGCACCTTATCCGCCTCAAGGATATTCATATACCATTTCTGCAACCAAAGAGGTTTGGCAACTAAAGTTTAAGCAAATGGAATTCTTAAAATTATTAAAACCTCCAAAACCAGTAGAGAAGGTCAAACGTGCATATCATTACCTTTGTTGTAGCTTGCATTCTTTCAACATATGCATTCATTAGAGGATCCATGGAACCACTCTCCGAACACACTTGAGCTAGTGAATCATCAACACCAAGTGCAATCAAGTTTTCTTGATACTCTACCACCCAACCAGTCACCTAGCAAGATCCAAAAAAGAACGAGAAGATACATCACTCACTATAGGATGTCTGATGCACAACGACAAGGTAAAAGGAATGAGCCATATTGTGAGCACAGTGTTAAGGAATGAATACAAAGGTGGACAACAACTAATTGTATCCACAAAATACTACCCCCTTTTAAATAAATTTCATGTTCTTCCCTGTCAAATAACTCGCACTAGCTTGAATAAATGCATGGTTGATTAAAAATGTCCTTGATATTCGGCAAGAAAACACAGAGCCAAAGCACACCAAAAGCAAAATTTGTGAAGTCTGAGTTGTACACAACATGGCAAGAACACTAATAAGAATCAAGCTTGACACACCTTTAAAATCTCAATATTTGTCAGATCGTTTGCTCTGTCACTGAGCAATCTGAGCATTTGTATGAATCTCTCGGTATAAAGGTTCACCATAAGCTGAAATATCTCGTATCTGCCAACAGGGAATATTGCTAAGATGTTAATTTTTCATTGGGGAAATGGAATAAGATCTTAAGCTGTAATCTTTCATTGTTCTAAAGGAAAAAAAAAAAGAGAAAGTCAATATAGGAAAAAAACCTTGGAGGAAAACAAGGAGCCACATAGTCATAAATATCTCCAAGTTCCTCTCCAATCTAGTAGTTAATAAAAAGATAACAGAAGAAATGAGGCTGATATCAATCGTTATAACCATGGAAGATAGAAGCATTAACATTAGGATTAATGTCTATGGAACAGGAACATCAATCTATGATGGTCAGGTCAATTAGGAACGTTTACAACAGAACAGTAACATACTAGATCATTAACCATTTTCATTAAAAACCAAAAATAAAAAGTTTAACTAATTCAGTCAACTAAAGGAGATCTGCTGAAACGCCTAGGAGAAACCAAAATAAATCAAATGGTCGAGTAACAAGGTCAACAAACTTCAGAAAAAAGACAATGAAGAAGAAGCGCATGCAAGCAAGGGATTCAGTCGCACAAACCGTTCTAGCTTCCTCCAAAGCTGCTTTTAGATCTTCAAATACAAGCTGGTCAATAGTTCAGTGTTAGGATGACCTCAAAAAGAAACACATTACTTTTAACTATTCCACCAAATGAGAAAATTCAAATAGAAATTCCCACCGTCAAAAGCCTGTTGAATCGATCTTCAACTGCCTTTCGAATCTGCTCGTAGCATTTATCCTTGTAGCCTTTTCCTTGAACTTTTAACTTCTGTTGTGCAAGACCCTTTGATGAAGCTGACGTTGTAGTAGATTTCCTGATTCCAACAAAAAAAATAAGAAATGTCACAAGGGATTATGGGGACTTCACTTCAATGAAATACCACTGCTTTCCAGGAGACTAGATCAGTGCATAATATAACTTAGTTAAACCCACAGTGAACAAGTGAAAGAGATATTCAATAACAGCTGAGAAACAGATCAAGAAGAATATAAACAAAAAACTTTAACTCACTTCCCAGGTCTTCGAGGATTTGCTACAGATGCCATCGCACCTTCTCCCTCAGCCTCTGCTGCTTCTTCAGCAAGTTGTTGGTCAAGAATTTCTTGCATCTCAACAACCCTTTGACAGAAGAGACAATTGTAAGTTAATACCAAACTTAGTTAACTAGTTCACTTGAAAAGTAGTCTGCAGAATAGGACACATCATCCCGTGTTTAGGGAACTTCAAATGGCAACATCAAATCCATGATATTGCAATGTATGTTGCATGAAACTAGAAAGAGACAATTTGCTAGTCCAAAAAATGATTTTCACGGTAACACAATAACCTTCTTATCCTACTTTACCAAGTTGAACTGATTTTGATACTAATCACCAGAAAATATGTATACAAGATCTGCCTTGCCTATTAAAATAGATTTGCAACAAATACTGAAAAGTAAAAATATTGGTAATATATGACATAGATAAAGGTGAAAGGATGTCTTTGGTGAGGAATCATACCTCAAAGCACGAACTAGCGTTTGTGGACTGCAGAACAAAGAGATACATTAGTAACAGAGTAAAAGTAGTTGATCAGTTATTTTGAGATAAACCAAAAGATATGTAAGATTTAATATCTATATATTTTTACTCAAAATACCTTTCTTTTGAAAGTTTGTAATAGTTGGAAACATGACCCCATAGTGTCTTCTCGAATGTTTCCCACGTTCGATCAACATCTTCAAAATACTCCCTGAACCCATCAAAACAACTCTTAAGAAATTGGTGTGCGTGATCACGTAAAAAGAAAAGACAGTCCAGAGGTGAGATCAAATCATCATATGCACTATCAAAATAACAACAGGTCCATGTACTGCTCATTTACTTAAGCATAGAGACTTAGTTTCTTTCATTTCCAGCTCATTATCATTTATGAGCCCAGTAACTCTTGAGTTAAAGCTTTCAGGCCCGCTTCATGTAAGTATGAAAAGCAAAGAAAGGAAAAGATTGGAACAAATACAAACCTTAGTCTCCCAACCTCCTCTCCAGCAGCTGCTAAGGCGAATCTCCGTTTACCATCAAGTGCTGTTAGTCTCTATGGAAGAACAAAAAGAATGTTATGTCTTACATCAGACATTCACTTTCTCAAAAAGTGATGCAGTACGAAAAGCCTGGAATCAATGGGAAGAGGAACTCATGCTACCTCATAAGTGTTAACGATTTCTTTATCGTCACTCAGAGACTCCCGAGCTGCAGCAGCTTCAACAGAAATTGACATCATACCTTCTACATCCTAGAAAGTATAAAGTTAGTTGAGATAGACTTGGAAGCATTTAAACAACTGAGACGACCATTCAGAGCTATAAGTTTTCGAGTTCTAGATTAAGTTAGAAGGGCAATGCTGAACCATAAACAGTTCGAGCAATAGAATCAGTGCGGCATATCTACCTTTAGAGTTTTGTTTAGATTATTCCTGGCATTACTCAACAGCTTTATTTGGTCATGATTGTCAATCAAGGTTTGACATTCCTGACAAAGCCTGTGGTACAAGCAGTGACGTTAGAAGGAAAAGATGTGAAAGTTCGTAACTCAGCTTCAAGAATCTCTGGCCAAGAAATAACATACTTGTCAATAGAAATGAAATTATCCCGCAGTTGATAAATGGTTTTCTCAGATGAAGAAAGTGACTCTAACCCAGCTTGAGCTTGTTCAACCTGCAAATTGTCAGCAGATATTATTTAACAAATAACAACACAAAAATTCGAATACAAAGAAGACCAAATTAAAGCTTAACCTGCTCAGCAACCATGGCACTAAGTTGTGCATCATTCGCCTGATTGAAATAAAAGCATCACCAGTAAGTTCATTACAAATTTCAACAGTAAGGTCATTACATTCCCAGAAAATTTGAAGATAAAGATAATACTAATAGCATATGAAAACCTGATAATTCAAAACCCAGCATTGCTCAGAAGTAACTGATACTCAGTGCAAGCTATATTTATGATCCAATTCAATTCCTCCAAGCAATATGATGACAAACCTGTTGACGAGCGATGTAATCGGCCTTGATTGAAGAAATGGACTGCAAAAGTTCGGGTAGGGGCAAAAGCTTCGCCACCTCCCGCACAGCCGCCTCCTTCGCTTCTACACCAAGATCTTCGACCATCGTCTTCGCTAGATCAAGTTATTTAACAAACTCCGATCCTAAATTGAAGGCCGTCTCTGCAAATTTATTCAAAACTGCGAAACAATTACTATAACGCACATGATAATCAAGAGATCTGAAACAGAAATGTAAAGGCAAAATGGGACTCAACCGAAGAAGTCATTGAGCAAATTCGAGTGCCGAAACTGAGATTATCCAACTTCAACACAGCGTTTACTTCGTCGTTCTATCTATCCTCCGTAGATGGTTCTGAAAATCTTGACAACAATGGTATTGAGGTAGATCAGCTAGAAGAGAAGACAACAATTTTCAGAACGAGTCTCGTCCCGCGACTCGAATGGAAAGTTCGGAAACGCTGAAATCCTCGCTCACCGCTTTTGATTTTTCCTTTTTCTTTGCTGCCAGCTGTTGTGACTTTTTTTTCAAACGCAGAAACGCTGAAACCCATTCGTTTATCGTTTGTTTTTTTGCAAACGCTAACGCTGCTATCCGATGAGCAAAATGCATACAACCAAATGATGTACCTAACATGACATGTTAATTTGATTGGTTTTTGCAATTGCAGACATTTGAATATTGATACTGATAAAAATATTTATTATAATTTTTGTAATGTGAAATGAAATTAACCAACAAAGAAAATTCTTTACAAAAACTGTGTTCTTAATTTGCTTAAAATTAAATTAAGAAGAATTAAAGCATTTCGTTAGAAGTATTTTGAAAGATACTCTATGGTTCGGTGTCTCAATTAGTTCGTATGGTTGCCGAAGGATTTGACAATTTGATCTACGGTGGTGGAGTGGTCGTGTTGTTTATTTTCTGAGGTGGCATAATCTGTTTCCGCCAATCTTGTTTTTCGATTTATCTTCCGGTTTTATTCGACGGTTCAAAGAGCGGTTTATTATTTGATTGGGGAAAGTTTCGCTTATGCTCCAGTGCTTTTTTAGTGGCTTTGGCTTTGGTAAAAAACCCAAAGGATAATGGCTTTGGTAATATCGGCTATAATGTACTCGTGAAAGACTATCTTTCACGGGTTTGATAAACTCAGGAATGACGGCTGGAGACGGCTTCTCTGATTGTCCGTAAAAATAATTTAATGGTAAAGCTAACTAAAATATTTTTTTTGTTAAAACTAACTAAAATAATTTAATGTATACAATCCAATAACTACGGTTGGAGAAATTTTTGTTGTGAATTTTATATTTGTAGAATAAGTAAAGATTATTAGATAAATATATGGGTGTAATTTGTGTGACGCAGAAAATCCGAAAAATCCCAGCAAAATGTCAAGAGAGAAGGGACGAGACACGGAGAAAGTAAAAAGAATGTGAGCGGAGAAAACCGATAAAATAGTGAACCAAATAGCCGTTTTGTCTGCATTTTCTCGTCCAAAGGAATATTCAAAAATTACACGACGATCGGCGAAGAGAAGCTATTCTCTGGTTGTTGGAAGATATGCTTCTGCTCCCTTCTTCACCAATCGTCTCTTTTCCCGCCAAATCCAGTCTACTGCTGGTCTCAGCACCGTCTTTGCCGCCGCGAAGATGTAACTCCGCCGTCGTTGTCTCCGCTGCGTCCAGAGATGTGGATAGCTTCACGAAGAAATCCGGTTATTTGTTCAGTCTCAGTGCCGATGAGACTGATTCTTTGTCGGAGTACAATTTTTCCAGGATAAACGAAATGTATAAGAAGAAGCCTCTGATTCTGCTTCGTAGATTAGCTCAGATCGGGACTACGTTTGGTTTCTGGTTTGGGCTTCGATTAGCCGATGAAGCTCTGGAGCGTTCTGAGCAGATGTTCAAGGTCTTTAGTCCAATTCGTTTATTTTAGAAATGATAATTTTGTTCACATGCTTCGTTTTCGTTTTACGAATTAGGTACGAGCAGCGGAGCTTAGGAAATTACTGGTGGAACTCGGTCCGGTACGGTTTATTTCTTTCTCTCTGATTCTTTGATGTTCATCATCAGCTCAATGCGAGTGTTCTTCTCTCTTTTGGTGTTCAGATGTAATGGTTTTTGTTTCATGTTTTTGATTTGTTTTTAGGCGTATGTCAAAATTGCTCAGGCTGTTTCATCTCGTCCCGTAAGCTACTGTTCTGTTTCATTTCTGAAGTTTTGTGATTGTTATTTGCTATTAAGATATGATTATTGAACTTGATTTAATCATTAATAGGATTTGATACCACCTACATACTTGGATGAACTATCCCTGCTACAAGATCAAATAACTCCATTTTCAACTGAAGTTGCTTTCAATATGATTGAGGATGAACTAGGCCTTCCTATAGATGAGCTTTTCTCTGAGATTTCTCCTGAGCCTGTAGCTGCAGCTTCCCTTGGACAGGTATGCGAGAAGCATGTTCTTGATGGTGATCTTAAGCTTATCCTAATGCTAGTTTCTTATTCCCAATCTGTAATTCTATATACGAGAGCTTCTCCTAAAATGTGGACCCTACTCTGGTCTATGTTTCAGGTATATCAAGCTAGGCTCCGTAGAAGTGGAAAGGTTGTTGCTGTCAAAGTGCAGCGGCCTGGTGTACGAGCTGCTATTGCTTTGGACACACTAATTCTGAGATATATAGCGGGTTTGATTAAAAAGGCTGGAAGATTCAACTCAGATCTCGAGGTGACATGAAACTGGTGCAAATTGGTGTCTTCCTTTGAACTGGAAAAATTTGCCTTTTGTTAACATTACTTTTAACTTTTGAAACTTCTTTAGGGATGCAGAAGAATATTTAAACTGTGTTGAAACTTACTCTAGTGTCCATTCCAAAGGATTCTAGTAGAAATGATTTAAATACTTTGGATAACTCTGATTCTCACTCTCTGTCTGAGAGAAAAGTGGAAGCCTTAGTAAGTCAGAGTGTACTTTTAATCCGCTCCAATGCTGAAATTTGAATTTCCATTTGCAGGCAGTTGTTGATGAATGGGCAACAAGTCTGTTTAAGGTAAAGATTACACTCTTCTCGCAAGTCGGTTTCCATGTTTTGTATAGAAATTTGTATTCTGATTCATAGGATATATTTTGCTTAAAATCAAATCGGTAAGCTCTTGTCTAGAAATTGAGGTAAAAGAGTGCCAGACTGATTTCTCTTTATGCAATCCTAGAAAATGAAATTCAATGGTTCAAGGTGATGCTGGAAAAGGATAAATTCCATCTTTAGCTAGTGTGAGAAATGGATTGATGCTGTTAGATTTCTTTAATGTCATGAAAGATCTTGTAGATGGACTAGTTGTTGCATTTAAAATTTTCTTGTTCGAGGAATATCTTAGAGCTTTATATTGAATACAGGTAAATCACATTGAATGCAGGAGATGGATTACTTGAAAGAAGCCCAAAACGGAATAAAATTTAGGTAAAGCCTGCTAAGGTTTGAGTACTGTCCGGCCTTGTTTGATGTTATGGCTAACTTTCAAGTCCCATTACAAATTATTGATCTGAGCTATAGATCATGTGGTATTTTGCTTAAGCATGGTACTTGGACATCATGAATTTTGTTTAGAGCATTATTAGCTCATCTAATGGTTAAATCTTCTATAAGGGATTCCCTAAAGTAACATTCTGTATGCATGAATAGGAAGTTGTATGGTAGCATCAAACAAGTCTTGGTTCCAAAGATGTACACAGAGTATAGTACCAGCAAAGTTCTAGTAATGGAGTGGGTGGAGGTATGAAATCAAACGTTCGCAATTAAAGAGTCATTTTCTTATGGCTTTCTTCAGTCAAAGGAATTTTATGTTTCTTAAGTACACAATAATTTCGTGTACTCTACTTTCTGTATCATTGCAGGGCCAGAAGCTTGCTGAAGTTAATGATCTTTATTTAGTTGAGGTTGGCGTTTACTGTTCGTTTAATCAACTTCTGGAGTATGGATTTTACCATGCCGATCCCCACCCTGGGAATTTCCTTCGCACATATGATGGGCAACTTGCATACTTAGGTACTGCTCGATCTCAATACTAATTTTATGTCTTATCATGCTGCATTCCATGGTCCTGAATTCCAGATAGTTTTTTTTGTATTCGTGTTTCTTCGGTCAGAGAATAAAAACTGGTCATTAGCTCTGGTTATCGTTTAATTCTACCTGTGTTTCAGCTAATCTATCTGATCATTTAGTGAACTAACCAGAAACATGAAAACCTATATACTTTTATGCTAAATGTTTTTTATTTGTATTTTTTGATGATTTGCTATTATGCACTATGTTTGTGATAATCAACCACTGCTCCAGACATGAAGATGGGGACTTTTGGCTCTCTGGATATCTTATTTTACTGTCCTAAGAAGTATCTTTTGTTTATAACTTCTTGAACTTTAAGTTCGTTTTTCTGCCAGATTTTGGTATGATGGGAGACTTTAGGCCAGAATTACGTGATGGGTTCATGGAAGCATGTCTTCATCTCGTAAATCGCGACTTCAAAGCGCTGGCTAAGGACTTTGTAACTCTGGGGTATTCTGGTCATTGGTGTCTATCTGAATCTGAACTTTCAACTGTTGACATTTCCTAATCTTATCTGCACAACTTCTATAGGCTTCTTCCACCAACAGCTGAAAAGGGTGCTGTGACAAAGGCTTTAACCGGTGCGTTCTTGCTTTCAGTTTAGAAAAGAGTGTTATTATGCAGGTACGCGTTTGTATTGAAATTTTTCGTTGATTTTTTCTGAAACAATTGCCTCCTATTTCTACAGATGTTTTTCAAGATGCAATTTCCAGAGGAGTTCGCAATATAAGCTTCGGTGACCTGCTTGGCGACTTAGGAATCACTATGTAATAACACTTGTACTTAAACTAATATATGCTATTACGATTTTATTAAAATTTTACCAATATGTGGCTGGGTGAGGGACATTTGAAAGAACTCTACTTGTATTTTGTGCTTACATATTGGATGCTGATGTTCATTTGTCAAACTTTCAGGTACAAATTCAAATTCAGAATACCCCCCTATTTTTCTCTAGTTATCCGCAGGTACTTTATCTCTTTTTTTCGCTTTATTGCCGTCCAGCCGCTTTGCTGGTATGATGAACAATCTTGTTTTGAGCTGTTGATTTTTCTCGAACTTTTAAGCCATCTAGATATGGCATTGTTTAAATAAATATAAACAAATGCTCATAGCTTTTGCACAAGATTGTAGGTCCAACTGGTCTATGCTTTAAATGCTTATTCGCTTATCTGACATTTACTCTCAACCATGGTTTATATGTGATTAGCTTTTTTCAGTCTACTGAGGCAGCATTCACATATTTTTTTGTTTCTCATCTTTGATTCCCCAGCCTTGCTGTTTTGGAGGGTATTGCCATCGGTATAAGCCCAACCTACAAGGTTTTGGGTAGTACATACCCTTGGATTGCGAGAAAAATTCTAACTGACAGCTCTCCACAGCTGAAAAGCTCTCTGCAATCCCTTTTGTATGAGGTACCAAACTATTGTGTCAAATCACATTGAACATCCTCATTTCCCATTCTGTTTCTTTCTGAATGTGCTATCCCTTATATGTGTGTCTCTGCCAGGAAGGTGTTTTCCGAATTGACCGCCTTGAGTCTTTGCTTAGCGAGGTGAGACTGAATTTTAATCCATAGTTGTTTGACCATCTATGGGTTGCAAAATGCACTTAAGTATTTTTGTTGTACAATCGAGTATCAGTTTCATTGTTGTTTGTTATCAGGGTTACGACCTTGTGTCTTTGGGTTAATGGGCTAGGTGGTGTTCAATGGTAAATTAGTTAATAAACAGCTGAATAATCATACAATCAGACAGCCTAAGAGCCAACGAAAGACTGAAATCTGCAAAGATGATTTGGTGAAAACTGTAGTAAAATGTCTTACTCTCAAGAAAGTCTTCTGCAATGGGAAATGAATAGCTTGGGTGTATTATAGGGTTTTAAATTTTAAATAGCAAAGAGTAGCATTTGGTTTCTTATTCACATCTACTTTCTTCAGTCTCTTAGGACTGAGACAGCATTAGTTCAGAAACCAGTGGAGGGCACAGACTCTAAGATCGTCATGAAGCAAATACTTGCTTTTACTTTCACAGAACAGGTATAAGCGGTAGTTTTGGTACTATGAATTGTAAAACTAATGTTACAACTACTTAAAATCTTGAATCATTGAACAGGGTTCTTTTGTAAGAGAAATCCTTCTTCGAGAATTCGCTAAGGTGAGCATTAATATATCTTATTAGCTATTCAATAAATAAATAAATAAAACCAGTTTAATCAAAGAGTTGTTCAATAAACCGACTGGATTGACTAGCATATATCAGAACAAAATAACTAGTTAAACATTTTCCTTTCTTTGATAATAATCGAAATCCCTTGCACTACTTGCATGAAAAGGATTGGTTATCTTTGTTCTTTTTATTGTTATTCAACAGGGGCTTGATGCATTTGGATTGGCAACTTTGGACTCTTTAACATTTTCGGGTTCAAGGCCATTCACTTCCTTGACAGAAGAAGACATGAAAAACCTTAGAACCTTTTATCGCCTCATCTCTCTGTTCTCAGGGATGCAAAGCGTAAGCACAGTAGATATTTCTCTTTTCTTCTGCTTTTTTTTAAGTAGATGAAATGTTCTATTACGAATTTTATCTTTAATGTTTTCGCAACAAACTTACAGCAAGTAAAAGCTATTAATAAATATGATGAGGCGCTCACGCCTCTAGACGAAGCATCACTCATCATGTATCAGCTTCCATCAGCACAAGAGATGCTTCCGATTCTCTCCATCTTACCTGAGGTAACATTTGGATAACACATCCCCTTACATTTTTTTGTTATCTATGGTTCGAGACTAAATGTCCTAACTTCTTTTTTTGGGGGGGGTGAAATGAATGTGACAGCTTCCACAGGAGTCGCAACAGAGGTTGCTTCAGTTGCCAGGTGATTTGGTTGGAAGATTGGTGTCTCGGGCTTTCGCTAGAACCATTCGTAGGATATTTCTTTGATGTCCGGTTACAGAAAAGCTTGCAGAGTTTAATATATATCTGTGATTTATTTGTCAAGCACAATACTGTAATAGTCGATAATCTACATTTATTACATGAATCTTGTTACTTATAATTTTTACATTAACTTAAATGAGAATCGAAAAATTCGCCGTTTTGATCCCAAATTTGAACAGATTACAAAAGAGAAGCATCAACAACTCCATCAATTAAAATAATCTCATTTTTTTCTCAATGGTAAAGAAATACTAACATCCATTTTGTTTCTTCCGCCTGTCTGTAAATTGTAAAAGCTTAGTCGTAATTCTTGTGTGGTGAGTGAAGAAATAAAATGTATTATCACTGAAGTACTAAAATCTTCACCAATTACCAAACCAGTGGCCACAAAATAAAAACGATGAGAGAACAGTTGTGTTAAAGCAGAAAACAAGGAAAAAAAAAAAGAGAGAATGAGACTTTTGAACTTGTAACTTTCTCTTTGCTTTTATATTTTGATGGCTGAATGGTTCTTCTATAAGACAAACTCAGCACAAATAAATGCTACACTAATCGTACAATCACTCGCCTTACTTCAGGTGAGAGAGCCTTCTTTCTTTCTATGGTGATTTGCATGCAAAAAACACTTTTTGATCTCTGCAATGAAATTGCCCAACCAAGTTGCTTCCCCTGGGTACAGAAGAGGTGAAACCGAGAGAAAACTTTAGATCACACTCGCCAAGAAAATGAAAACAACACAGTTCTTATCTTTGCACGTAACAAAAGACAATTGAGAAAAGATCCATGCTATTTATAAGACAACTACCTCAATGCTATGAAGGCTGCATCATGTGGTCTTGCTTGAGTGCTTGTTGCAGCTTTAACACCTCTTGCTGTTGCTCTGGAGTCAGTAATCTCAGCTGTTCCGGTGTAAGGTTCATTACTTGCTGGAGCAGTGTTGACTGAACATCAGGCGAGAGATGTGCCTGGAGAAAGAGAATCAATCAAGTGAGCACGGATTTGCAAATTAATAGATTCATTTGCGGCCTTTGTGAGTGATTCCCAATGATGTGATTGATAATACCTGGGAAGCTTTCTCCTGTCGTTGTACTTGATTAGGAAGCATTGAATTGGAGACTTGACCTCCGGGAAATGAAGTAGTTCTCCCATCATCCACTTTCATCATCTTTAATGGTCTGTTTATTGATTGATGAGGACCCTCGTTTATTCTTTTGCCATAATTTAATGATACCGCTTGCCCTCCTTGCTGTAAAGATATAAATACGGACGAGAGGTTATCTTTCAAGAAAATCCAGAAAAAAATAAGAAAAAGAAAGTGACTAAAAGGGTCATATAGTCCACTAAGCACCCTTCGATGCTCACTAGCTATATATTTGAAGTTTGATTCTAAACTTGGAAAGCAAAACATGTGTCCCTTCGACCACTCATTACTTATTAGCAACGCAATTCAATTCAACTAAAACAGAGCAGTTTCTAATAACACCGAATGTTGACACTTGAATACTATGGTGCTAAACTATGCAAATACTTTCAAACTAAATCTATGTCACCATTGCTTTCATTCTCTAAAAACATAGGTATTGTGGCAACTCACCTGCATCATAGAATTTACTGGGCGGGGTACTTGAGATGGCGGAACTGAAGTCTGACTACTATAATCTATGCTGGTGGAAGCTGAAACCACTTGTTTTTGGCGTTGGAATGGAGTGGTTTCGTTGAGACCTTTAACTTGAGATCTAGGAGGAGGAATCACAGAAGAAGGACATGGCTGTGCTACTAGTTGTGGAATCTGACTAAAAGGTTGTTTAGAAGACTGTTGAGCGGGAAACTGACTATGGGGAGGGCGACTTAGCTGTTGCGGCCTTTGTGCCAGTGGCGGTAAAAGGTTTTGACTAGACACTTGGCCAGATAGTTGTGTGTCTTGAATTGATGACCCTGTCATATGACTTGGGGCCTGAATAATATTTGGCGACTGCAACTGCACAATTCAAGAATGGCAATAGTCCTCTTAAGATATTGCAGATTGATAGAGAAGGAAGAAGCAGAAAACTGTTCATTAAGATTGAAAACTTACGAGTTGTGGACTCACAATCCCAAGCATTATCTGTGCCTGAAACAGTAGACAAAGTATAGATTCAAAAGATGGTGTAAGAATTGAACTGTATTGTATATACATCTTTCTATAGAGAAACTAAAACAGAATGTTCCCTCCTAGTTCCCATAAATCACCAACAGGCAACAACCAACTTGTAAGAAAATCAGTAGAGAGTCAAATGATTTGCAGAATTGGGGGGTGAGTAAGTACCAGAAAGACAGCTTTTAGCAACTGAGGTCTTGAAACCAACAACTGTCGAGCTTGTTCCTTATTCTGAGTTGCCATTAACTGACCATTGAAAGAACACAATCACATCACATCACTCGCTCCCAATATTTCAACACAATGCATCAAAAACAAAAAAGGAAACAACCGAGATATCAAGATTCACACCTTAACCGACGATATAATTTCAGTGAGCTGACTTCTAGACATCTTGGCAAGATGAAGAGACAGGGGATCACTAGCTGGAACTTGCTGCATACTTTGTGTAAACTGCGAACCAACCTGAGGACCACCTAACACACCCGCCATAACAGATGCAGCGGTCATAGCAAGGTGGATACCAACGGGCTGATGTATATTTGAATCTCCAGGCCCTCCAATCTGCTTTTGAGATTCTGTCACTGAACAGCCAAAATTATGATAAGTTTTGTTATCTAAATCCAATTATAGTCAGTAAAGTTTCAGACATTGAAACTAAAACATACCAGTACCAGTAGCAGCAGGTAAACCAGGTCCTCCTTGACCCTGAAATCCAAAGTTAACATCTTTAGTTATAAATTAATGGAAGCTTCAACATTTAAAGTGGCAGAAGAAGTAAAAGTAACCTGATCACGGGTTTTCTCAGTTCCTTTATCATTCTCGGCAAAATCAACTCTTAATTGACGGCCATTGATTTCATAACTCTGAAGATTACGACGAGCACTCAATGCTGTTTCTTCGTCTTTATACTCACAAAATCCGTAGCCTTTTGGTTTACCAGTTTCTCTATCCGTAACTAATCTGAATCATCACAGCAAACAGAAAGAAAAGAAACAAAAATCAAACTTTTTAAGTTTCTCTATTAATAAGTTTGAATAAACGTGCTTGCTTTATCAAACCCTAATACTACAATTAAACCCAAATTGAACAAGAACTGACCTAAACGAGACAACAGGTCCAACCTCTCCACAAATTTCTCTGAGTTGTTCCTCCGTAGCGTCGTAAGGAATGTTCCCAACTAAAATAAACGACGCAAAATCGAAAATTTAAACCAATTGAATCCATAATCGAAGAAAAACTACAGAGTGATAAGGGGAAGAAGAGTGAGTACCAAAAACGCAGCGGCGTTGGGATGATGAAGCCATTGAATTAACAGAAGTTGATGAAGAAGAAGGTGAAGCACGGCTTCATCTTCTTTCTTCAATAAACACGTCTTCGAAGGGAGTTCAACCGAATTCGAACCGCCGAGATTGTGAAATTCTCAGAGATCTTTCGTATTTTTCAATGGGAGTTGTCTTATTTTCGTTTTGCTTATAAGAATTATTAAGAGGAATGACAATATTAGCTTTGTACTGTATTATTTATTTACATCTCACAATAACTAAATTATTAAGGTGTTGCTTCTCTCTCTAGTCTCTACAACCTAAAAAAAAAGGAAATCAGAAAAAGGAAACTTTAATTATTATTTTTTCATCAGAAAAAAAAAATCAACAACGAAATTTATAATCTTAAGTTCTAAGATTATTTGGGCCAATATATACCTTTTTGACGAATAATTTGGGCCAATTTATATCCAAAAAGATTAGCCCATTTATAACTTATATGCAACAAAGCAATATTTCTAATTATGATTCTCTGTGATTATAATACAAATAAGTTTTCAAAATTTTTTAAAAACAACCTTTTATTATTAAAAATCTTTTTATGAATCTAACGAAATTCATTGTGTATAGATGTACAACCAAAAAAAAATTTTGTACACTTCAGAATCTCTTTTCTACATTACGCTCATACACTTCTCTCGTACACCATCTCATACACTTTCCTCGTACACTGTATCGTACACTATCATGTTCCGTCTACCATATCTCTACTTCATTCTATATCGTACACCGTTATGTACACCAGTATATTATATACACCATCATGTTTTGATCACCATCTCGCACACCGTTATGTACACCACCATATTTGTACACCGTTTTGTATATATTTTGTACATTTAGTATACCATATCGTACTTTATTGTATCTCGTATACCACCTTTTTGTAAATACAAACTTGGGAATTAGAAGCATTTGCAAAAAAGGGTATATAAATACAAAGAAAAGTGATGTAATTAAAAATTTAGGGGTTAAAAGTGGTGTACAAAGTTTAACAAAGGTCTCGCTCTATCTCACACCCTACTTACCTCTCACAACTACAGTGAAAATCCTTTTTTCCTAATTGCAAATAGTACATAGCCCTCTTTTTCAATTACGCTTGAAAAAACATCTCATATTGTAAATTATCCCTATAATTAAATACTAGATACACGGGATAAGATTATTATTAAATTTAATGTATTTTTTAAAGTAATATGTGTATGGTTAAGAATTTTTTCTTAATACACTTTTACAAATTTGATTTTATGTTTAATTATATATTAATTAAATGTCTATGATATTTCTATTATATATTAGCCATTCGGAAGCAAGAGAGAGAAAGGGAGAGAGGAAACAATTGCAGAATAAAAAGACAAAAAAATAACGAACTACCATCTAGTTCTCTTTGGTCTTTGCCCACAAATGCACGAGTCTTCTTTGCTTCTCATTACGTCTAAGTGGCCATAAATGCACGAGTCTATTTTTTTGGAATTATTATAAGGAATGCCATAAATGAGAATGGGCTTTCAAAAATGTTCTATTTCGTTGGGTCTTTCAAATATGACATTTTTGTGTGGAATTGGAGAGAGCAAAAGACGAAACTACCATGTGCTTATAGGCATCATCTCCTTATCTCCTCTCTCATCTCTTTTCCTCTTTCTTTTCAACACAACTCTTTTTCTCGCCCTCTTTTCTTATTCCTCTATTACTCTTTTTTTCTTTTTCTCTCTCTACTTACTCCTCTGTTACTTTTGTATCAACCTTCTTCTTTCTCTATTACTTTTTTTATTCATCTGTTTGCCCTATATCTTGTCTACTAATACTTTTTTTTGTCCATCAAGTACTATTTTTATCTCTTTTCCCATCAATTTGTCCATGACCAACTCGTCCATTGGAATTAGTTTTCGACAATCCAGACGTATCACAATCAATATATCATTATTTTATTTGTACATGCATATCAAATTTTTTCATGTAAATGCTTAAAATATTCTCATTGCAATCCATAACTTATCCACACATACATATTTTTTTGTCCATAAAATATTTTTCTCCTTTCAGCACGTCTTTTTCTCTCTTTCTCTATTTATTCTACTTTTCATGCTCTTTCTTTCTTTTCTCTACTCTCTTCTTCTTCCTCTCTCAGTTTCGTATCAACCTTCTTCTTCATATGGACGAAATCAAAAAGATTTTTTATGGACAAATCCAAATTTGTTGAACAATATCGCAAAATGCATCTAAATTTTTTGCCATAAATGTCCAATTTTTGAACCATCATAGCGCTTGGAACTGGTGTGTTGTAAAAGAAAGGAGGAAAGCGAGGAGAGAGGAAAGAGAAGGAAGAAGGAGATAGAGTGTGATGTCTGAATAAGGGGAAAAATGAAGAAAAAGATATAGTTAATTAAAAGGTAATTTGGTATTTTCCAAAATAAAAAAAAATAGTTTTGAAATGAGGTTTAAGAAATAGTATTTTCATTAAGGAAAAGTTGAACTTGTGACATTATCAGCAATTATCCCTTATTTTTTTATACTATCCCTATCTATCGAGGTCATAGATTCTAAACTGTATTAAATTATGCTTTTCCAAGTGTATTAATCCAAGTGTATTAATTGAATTTGAATTGAGTAAGTTCCTCCGTTAGGCGTTAACCAATTGAATAATAATAATTCAACAGACTGGTTCAACCTTATTTTCTAAAATTCGACTCGAATAAATTATGAGTTATCATTACGTACAAAGTGCCCAAGTGCACACATAAATATAATTCCTGCATATATATTCTATATATATATATATATAAGTGTATAACTTACGAAGCAACTTTTCGACAAAACAATATTCCTTCAAACAAGTAGAAGAAAAGATATCAAAAGCAACAAAAAAAAAAAAAAAAAACTTCTCCAGAACTCCATTTTTATAATTCTTTTGAAGTACTCTCTGCATAAACATAGAGTATCATTAAGAAAATGGTGGTGTGGAAAGGATACGTGAGTGACGAGACTATGGGGACAGTAGCTCCCATTGTTGTGTATTGGGTTTACACCGGAGTTTACCAGTTTCTCAGCCGTACTTTGGATAAGTTTCGGCTTCATAGCCTCCATGAAGAGCACCGGAAAAACTTAGTCCCTATCCTTACTGTTGTTAGAGGAGTCTTGGTTCAACAGCTTTTTACGTAATATCTTAAATATCTTGGAAAAACTTATTCACTTTTCAATAGTTTGGATTTAGCTTAAAAATAACTAAAAATGTTTTTTTTTAAACATCTAATTCATTTATTAAAATCAAATCGGATACAAAAGTTGATACACCCATAGCACATCAAAGATAAACAAAATTAAGTACAAATAAAAAAATACACAACTGATCATTAAAAATAACGATGAAGAAGTGAATTTTCACTGTGATTTCGATACCGAAGCCTATATAAATTGTGATAAAAAAAAAGATTTTGTTCCAGTTTGGTTTCGGTTTAGTTTTTTCGTTGTAATAGTTTTGATGTCAATTAGTCATCTATAGGATTAAATTTTGGTCTTTCTTTAAATCTCCTTGATTAATCTATGCGTTGTGTTCCAAAGACTGAAAGATGCAACATATTATGTTTAAGCCGGTTCGTATATTCTCATACATCGATTTTGTGTTAATGTTATAACCTTTTTTTTTGTCACGTCATAACTTATAAGTTATAACCACCACCACTAACTATGATGATAATTTGTGTTCATAGTATAGATTACTTCCTATGCAGAAGAAACGTTGAAGCCAACGGTCCAACCTTCAGTACCAGTCCAAATCCTTCAGATACTACTAGCCATGTTCATATTCGACACGTGTCAGTACTTTGTCCACCGATACATGCACCAAAACAAGTTCCTCTACCGCCACGTGCACTCTTATCACCACCGCCTCGTCGTCCCTTACGCCGTGGGCGCTCTCTATAACCACCCGGTGGAAGCCATATTCGACATGCTTGGTGGAGCCGCTGCGTTCTTTGCTACAAGAATGACGCCAAGAACGAGTATCTGGTTCTTCTGCCTCGTCACCATCAAGACCGTCGACGATCACTGCGGGCTACGGCTTCCCGTGAACGCATTCCACGTTTTGTTCAAGAACAATGGGGCTTATCACGACGTTCATCACCAAATTAACGGCGTTAAGTATAACTACTCGCAACCGTTTTTCACGTTTTGGGATAGAGTAATGGGGACTTACATGCCCGAGGGAGGGTTCGAGGTTAGGATGATAAAGAAAGATTCATAATGTAGCATATATAGACAAGTAAATAATCGAAGCTTCTGAAGATATTGGTTGGTATATTTCATGTTACATCTAATTAGTGTTTCTTCTTTGAATTTGAAGTGTCTCTGCCATCTCATGGATTGTTAATAAAAAATTTCTTATTCACTAAACGAGTTTGATGCTTTGATCTTACTTGTCATATAGCCACCAATGATGTTTCTGTTATTCTATAGTTTTGGAGAACTTTTCAGGCATTTCCAAAATAGTTATACGACCTTAAAACCCACATCATGATGGTGAAGTCAGAGAAAACATGTGACCAAGTAAGAGGCATCCATCCACACAAAACACTAATTACGCGTTTAAAAACAGACCAACGAAAACGAAAAAAAAAACCCCCGAGTTGATGTGAAACCAAAACGATGTTACATAAAGTGTGGTGGGAGGGGATCAAGTGTCAGGTAATCTCATATGTACAATCTCAGCTGGTGGACGCAATGTGCAAACCATTTCTCTTGTCTTCCCAAAGTAAACCTGCGCTTTTCACCAAACAATTCATTAACTTTGGAGCAACACATTACGTTTTATGTGATACATTGGTGTTTTCTGGATTGATCTATGAGATGATACAAAGTGACCTGATCTGAAACATATCCTAAAATTCTCGTGTATGGTTATATATGATGATAACTCTTGTATATTTTGGGGTTTGCCAAGCCGTCACAGGACTATAAGCATGAGACTCAGTAACTAAGTAAACAAATTGCAGTTCACAGCATATCTGGAGGCTGCATAAGTAGAAAGAGTTTGTGGAAATGGTGCAGGGATTGGAGGTAGAACCTGATCAAGTGAGTTTCTCAGTTTGCCTTCCAATTCTTCAATCATTCTACCCATATTACACAGATGTCCCTCCGCTACTGCTAGCTCCATTTTCATCTAATTTCAACAGTAGCAGAATAATAATGTTACAAGTTTAGGGATATTGGGTATTCCACCATTGACTCAACTATTGGATTGGATCCTACCAGGAATTGTTTATCTTTGAAGGCATGGTAGATAGAAGCTAAAACTTACTTGTCTTCTAATTGATCCAGATAAGCCAAATTTGCCTGAGGACTCGTCATCAGTGGTCAGAGAGAGCATGATCGTACTTGTTAAGCAATACTGTGCCATTTCCTCCTCTTCTGGACCAACCTAGGTTGAGAACCTCAAGTGTTAGAAGCAAAATATGAAGTCTCATGAAAGAGCTGCTTGGGAAAATATGATAAAGTTGCACTTGTGATGTTATGTATGATTATGTTTAGGAGAGCCACCTGTATAACATGTATGGCATCCCAAGCTCCTTCTTCCAGGCATCCCCTCCGACCATGACCTGACTTTGACCCATCTTCCAAGAAACAGAACCAGAACAGCTCAGGTAAAGAGTTTTTATTGAGTAACATTCAGTGTGATTGAACTCCACAGAAAGAAAATACCTTTCTTAATAAGAAAACATGCCACAAAGCCTTCATTATCATCCTCCCACATATAGACTGAAGATATACCACCTTCATAATACCTGAAAGAACGAAAAAACTGACTAAAACAGGCGTGTTTTTGTAACTTTGCAAGATATTAAACCATCACTAATTCGGAGGGGGTGTGTAGACATTAGAAGCATGAACGCCAGATATCCTATATGTTTAAAACCATGAGATAACTCTTGAAAATGTGATTTAACCGAAGAGAGTAGGCAAGCCTTTTATAGTTCAGATGCTAATTATGTCATCGTTTTAGATAACTAAATCGCTTCTTAAAATTAGTTTCACCACAAGGTTTTCAAGTTGAACGAGGTAGATAAAGAACCTCACTGGTCACGGTAGATTGCAAAGATCTCATTGGCTTCAACTTCAAGCTTTCTTAATTCTGAAGATGGGTAAAGAGCATCCTCTAGCGGAGGAAGGTATTTATTTGACCAAGGTGACCTGCAAAAGTAAAGATTACAACAACATCAAATAGCAATTTAGCTATGAACAAGTAGTAGTATAAGACCCTAATCATAACAGTAGCTTTGATCCAACAACTTATTTCCTTTTCACATCACTCAGAGTATCAAACCAAAGCCATCCAACATTTTAAGTAATGTAAACAAAACTCTAGCACAGTTGAAGTATTTCTCTGTACACAATGAAATAGAGCAAAAAAGTACCTGTAGGAATCTGCATCTCTATTGTACTCACACAAGATGAAATCTTTCCCACTTTCAGTATCACGTAACACCTATTGCAATACAAATGAATACAAATGGAATCGACTTAAGCATCATAACAATTAATTAAGAAGCAATTGAATTAGACCAGAAGAGGTAAACACAATCAACCAAGCTAAACCTATCAAAATCATCATCATTGCTGAAATTACATAACCAACGCCTCTGGAATCTCCAAACCAAACACCAGGAGATAAACACGACTCAGGCAAAAAAATCGCATTTCAAATCTCGATAATTATAGAGAAAAACCTGAAGAGGGAGATCGACTTGAGAGAGGAGATCAGAAGAA
Organism: Cardamine occulta; assembly: GCA_028015245.1. Classification (NCBI taxonomy): domain Eukaryota; kingdom Viridiplantae; phylum Streptophyta; class Magnoliopsida; order Brassicales; family Brassicaceae; genus Cardamine; species Cardamine occulta. The sequence continues at coordinate 18,389,348 of CM051368.1, read as the reverse complement.
TGTTGAGGCAGTAGGCTGAGAAGTGCTGAGAGAGCCGTCTCCGACTGCTTCGGCGGCATTCTTCTGAGAAGACCCAAAGCTGCCTCCATTTTTTTCAACCTCGCCGGAGAAAACTTTCACCTCCGATGAGTGGTTACCGTATAAACCAATCGCAATTTGTCAATTATACCCTTATAACCAACTCTTTAGGCCCATAAAAAGGCCCAAGTTTTACCGGGCCAGATTCAAACGACGTCGTTCTGTAGGGAATATTTATTTTGCTTTTATTGTGGGATATAATAAAAGTTTTTAATCGGACCGGTGAATCGTTCATCATGTCATCGATGACGGAGAACGAGAAGGAGATCGATTCACAGCAAGAGATTGAAGAGACTACTCCGTTGCTCGAAGAGTCTAAACTCGACGGTGAATTGAGATCGAGGACTGCGACGACGAAGGTGCCGGAGGTGGAGATCCATCTGTATCGGCTTGGAAAAGGTCCGATCGATGTGTTCAAGTCAAATCTTGGCGGTTATGAGCAGAATCAGCTCGAGGTTCGATCTATTCTTGATAAATATGGCTTAAAATCCATCTTCGCTTTCAACGTCGAGACAGGTCGCGCCGTCCCGATCCGATTTCATCGGAATGGCCGGTCTGTGTTGCCTTACAGAGATGATGCCGTTATTTACATCGACGGTGAACCTCAGGTAATCTCTAATCCTTCCTTTGAAAATCTTCTGATTGTTTCGATTTTTGAGTTATGCAAGAAGACAAAAACGAAAGAGAACGCTCTCCTTAGCTTAGTTATAGTTCCCCAACTTATATTTGAATAAAGTATTTGAAAAATTCTGGTGAATTTGGTTATGTGTACATAGTAATGTTAATTTACAAGTGTTGAATAAAACCTAAAGAGTGTTGCAAGTGCATTGCTTCACATTGTTGCATCTGCTTAGTCCTGTATATCTCCATGGTTGAGGAATAGAGCTTTTTTTTTCCTGATTATTGTCTCCTTTATCAGTTCTTCATCTTCTTGAATGGAAGAATTACTCAAGATGACTTGTAGAACTTTAACTTTAGGTCAAAGATTATATTACTATTTCTTGAAATCACGCCTCTAGATCAAAGATTTACAAGACTCATCTAGAATCTAGAATGGATATATGGTACTCTGAATTCGTTGGAGTAAAATAAAATCTTTGGATACTATGGTTATAATATAAGAGAAGAAACGCTTTAACTACACCAAGGGTTCCTCTAAGTTGCAATTAACTGGGTGATTCATATAATGACACTATTTTCTTTGAATACATCTTGTTTTCAGGATTCCCTGATCACACCCATCACAAGAATCATTGTTGGAGTCGTGATTGTTACGCTGCTAATAACATTTCTATTGAAAGACCCTCCAGCGTGGATCAAGAACTACATCTCCTTTGGGAGCTTTCCTCCGTGGGTGCTTGCGTGCATAGTAATAGTATTCACCCGAGCTAGGAAGAGAACCAGAGACTTCTTCAAGAAGTATGGTTGGTAGTTTCACAGACTCTAACACTCTTCTCACTTGGAATGTGGTCGATATTGTAATCCTTCATCGACCATATATATAGAGGTGCTCTATGTCTTGACCCAACAAGTTCCTAGCTATGATGACACTCTTTGTCTTTGATAAGCCTTGAGGCGCCAAATTACTTGCTTTCAAAACCAAGAGAGAGCAAGCATTTTCTCCATTTGCATCTTGGTGAAATTTTTAAGTTTTATGCATTTCCATGTGTAGTATTATTGCCATGTGCGATGTGATTTTGCCATTTTGGTCGAAAGTGATACTTATTTTCTAAAATCCAAAAGTTTGGTAAAGCTACAAGCTTGATAATAACTTAATTAATTATATTTTTTTTGTACATTGACATATCATGTCATGCACAATTTCGTACATATAAGATAAAGTGATTGAGAAATGTCTTTCTTTACGTGAGAGAAATTATATGCAGAGTTGATACGCAAAAATAGGTATGTACTTGACGACAAAAAAAGAAAAAAAGTAGGTATGTACTTGCACATACTACATACTATACAAACGGAAACAAAACAACAAAAAATACATCAAATACAATTTTATTTGCATATGTGCATTCTGTAAATTTAAAATATTATAAATTTAACTATCAAACGAGTTTATTTATCCAACATTCTTGTGTCAACAAATTTTTCACAACTGTTTGAGGTCGTTCTTTGCAAGTGATAGTCGAAAGAAGAATTGTAGACACAAGAAAATCGTTGTGGCTATGGTTTTCTGATGGATTTTTTAATCTCTGGCTAAGCTCTCGGATGAATAAAATGTAAGATCAATGTTGGAAAGACTCTTTAAGTCGATATTATATTGTTGAAACTTGATGGAGATTTTTTCTATTATCTCATCTCTTGCATAATACCGGTTTGCTTTTACCATTTTTAAACTTCTTTTCTTCTAATCAAACTCAAAATCTTTCAATCGGTTTGCATCCCGATAAGATTGAGAATTGTGGAGGATTTCAACCCCTAACTCTAGAAAGTCATCACTTTTACAAGGAGTCAAATGAGCAAACTAATCAAAATTCAACATATCTTCAAAATCCAAAATGATAAAAGTCAATAATGCATCCTATAATTTTATGGGAAGAATGTAAACTTATACATCTTAGAATTCAAAACTCATTACTAAAAAAGTGTTAGCTCATTAATTCAATTAAATAATGCGCTAAAATAACTTATTAATAGAAACAATTAACCAACCAAAATAACTTAAATTGACTGAATAATATAAGATTGACTTTGAATTAATCACTTTTGAATTTATTACGTAAAAGGGTAAGATTTTTTTTGCTCTCAATTTTTTTTGTTGAACTATTAACATTGCTTTTTAAAAAAAATACAAAGACACAACTCACTCCATTGTTAAAACTTAGTACATAACCTCAAAAATTATTACACAGAGTTTCAATATTTTGTTTGTTTTTATTTCCTTACAAATGGAAGCCCTCAATTTTTATAGAATTTGATTTCTTAAATAAAAAGTGAATTTTTAATAATTTCAATCATAGTTTGTGCTATAAGAGTTTTTGTGTATTAATTTTGCAGGCACTGTCTTTTAGTTCTCAAAATAGTTTAGAAACTTAAAACTTAAAAGATGAAATATATAGAGAAAGAGAGAGTGAAACTCACGAGTACGATGCGTCCTTGAGAAAAATAATAAACTTTTTCTAAGTTTTGGGAGATCACACAATGTTCTAGCTCGTAAACTCAATAAATATCTGTGCATATCTTTTCGGTTTCATCAAATGCTAAACAAAACACAAATATTATTAACAAAAAGTTTCTAGGAATTTTTTGTGCTGATAGTATTTTTGTTTTTTTTTAGTAGTTGATGGAATCAATAGATATATGTAAGAACCGTTATGAAGTTTATACGTTCGACCTTTGTGTTATCTTCCAAATTATTTTATTTTTATTTTCTCAAGGGCATATCAAACTCGTGAGTTTCTCTCTCTTTCTCTCTATATATGTATATCCCTTTTTAATTTGTAAAACATTTTGATAGCATTTTCATATTGAGTTATCAACAAAAGAAGAGTGGACAGACAAAATAACTTTTTCGATATTTCTTCCACTCTATATTCTGTAATATCATTTTGTTATCATGAATGGGTTTTTATTGCTTAAAGTAGTTTTAAGTTCTAAACATGTGCACTTGCATCTACTCCTCTCAGTTATGCTTTGTTTCCCCGATGACGTATATTTTGTCTAGATGAGGAAACTATTCACAAATCTCATTTTGTTAGCCAACTACTTAGTTTAATCAACCAATATGAACTAGTTTTTGTTAGTCTCCAGACACATTTATAAAGGTGTTCGATTTCGAGAGAAAATCTTAACGTAGACAGCACAATCTTATCTCCGGTTAACATAGTGTTCTTTAATCTCTCGTACACTTTTTTTGTTTCTATATCGTTTCAAAAAATTTAAATTTATATATAGAAGTTGACATGGTGTATAGTTTTAGAAAAATACCAACCAAACATAATTAAATTTTCACATGGATATTAAAAAATGAGTCATAGTAGATTGCTTTTGTTTTTAATAGATTCCAGAGTATTAAAGATACAATTAATTTATATGAGATACCAATGCAAAACAAAAAAGCTTGTCTAATTAACTTTTTCATATAAGAATAATATTTGTTCATATGGTTTGACGACGAAAATGATACTTCGAAACACATGCGCTAGAGTTTGGTTCCAGTTGTAGTTTTTTTTTTTTTTTGTCAACAGTATAGAATTACAGTTACTTAATGATTTCCATTATAAATATATATCCCAAAATCTCTAGATTTGATGTAATCCAACCATAAATATTTTTTATAGAAGAAAGAGTAACCTTGATCCATGCTTAATTGGCCTTATGGATTCAAGTCTTCAATTTGATTTCTCCTCCCTTTTGCCTCTTTCTTTAATAATCCCTTTGATGGACAAGGAATCAAATCCTTCTTCTCAATTTCTTTTTCTTAATCGGTGGTATTCAACAAAGATAACGAGGAAGCAGGATATGTTACACACTCAGTCATTATCAAAGATTAATTTGTATACAGGAACAACACGGGTTTAAATTGTGTACAATTTGAATAATAAGAGTAAAATTAACATAACATAAACTGAAAATAGTGAAAAATAGAAAATAAAAGTTAGTAGAAAGTAGTAGAAAGTATTTTTCCACTAAGTTTCCACATCTAAAAAATGTTGAAAAATATCCTTTGATTTTTTATCGCGTTAAAACTTTTCTATGAAATAAAGAAAAAATATGTTCTCGCTATCTTCTATTGATTGATGATTAAAAAAACACACACACAGTTTCCCACCTAATATTCTATTTGAATAAAGTGAACTGAAACACATTCTTTTGATTCACTTAGAAATATATGATCACTTAATGCAAAGGGAACCATTACAAGGACAACGACAACGACAACGACAACAACAACCTTCCACAAAACATATTCCATAAGAAGAATGAGTAACATAACATTAAATATTCTTTATTACAGCAACACAATTTGTATGAGATTGTTAATTCCCAAGTCTCATGATGAGAAGCATGCGCTCAGCATGCGTCGAAGATACAACAGCAAACTTTGTTAATTGCGTTACCAATAGCACTACAAAAAATAAAATAAAAAGTTAAGTTACATCACTTAAACCGTGTCACAAAATATTAAAATATATAAAGAAAGTAAATTAAAAGAAATATATACCATCCTTTGAAGAAGGCAAGGATCAAGTCACAGCAGCTATCCTCAGATTCATCGCCCTTGGACTTCGTCTCAACTGCTTCTGCCGGAGGATCACCCACCACTGCATCTCTAGTCGGATAACCAATCGGCGGCGGACTTGTGTACGGCCCCGATAAAGTCTGTGAAGGTTTTTCTACTGTGGCCAAAAAGAGTTAGTTATCTAATAACTGCTTATAGAATAATTGTCCGATATACATTGGATATTATTCTTGATTAGAAAAACATAATTGAAGCATTACCGGAAAAGTGGTTGTGCTCCGATTGATTCATTTTGATTTGAGGAGCTGAAGATTATGAAGAAGAGGAGTGTTCTGGTTTTAATTTATAGAAGACGACTCTTATGAAGTTTTAATTATTCTATACAAAAAAAATAAAAAAAAATAAAGTCAATACTGTAAGTCTACACTATTTGTATTTATATGAATTGGTACCACCAATTTCTTTTAAATTGTAACTAAATATTAAATAATACAGGGGCCTACATGTCTCCTTAGGGCTTGATTGGTAGCAATCATGTTTTGTTAACAAAACTACAAAAACATAAAGAAAAGCATTTGAAAGATGTAAATGCTCATGCTAATGTTTCTCTATGCTCTAAGATTGAGCTTTTTCAAAACATTGAATTTTAAAAGTTTAAAACATAATTTTATATAATTAATTAATTTAGTTAGATAAGATATATATAAAGAAGTTTAAAATTTTATATTTAATTTAGTATTTATCATTAGTTAAAATAATATAATAATAAAATATAATTTAATAAATATAAAATAATATATTATATAAACTTAAATATATCATTTAAAATTTTTTATTTTAGATAAATTATATTTATTAAATTATTATAATAAAATTATTCTTATTCCAAAATTATAATTTATTAAAATAAATTTTATAAAAATAAATTTCTTAAATTATAATTTTACTAGCATACTATTTTAATGAAAATTTTAAAAATGTAAAAATATAAAAATATAAAAATATTATTAATTATATAATTAGATTTATATTTAATTATATTTATTGGAATTATATTTAAGAATATATTTATATTTTTAAGTTTTATATCTTTAACTTTTTGATTAAAATAATATGCTGATAAAATTATAATTTAATAAATATAGTTTAGATATTAAATTTTTTTTTTAAACTTACGTTATAAATATATATATGTAAAATGTATTAGAATATGTATAAATAAATATATTAAATATTTTCAATATAATTTTATATGTAACTACTCACACCTCTACCAATCACTTATATATGTATATTAGTTAGAATTTATAGCTGTATACTGCTTCTGCTCCTTCCAGCTACTGCTCTACTACAAACCATACCAATCTAGGTCTTAGAAACAAATAATACAGATGCTTACGAGCCTATAGAACAGATCATCTTCAAGTAAGGTCGTAAAAAGTCTACACTACTTGTATTTGATGAATATAGCTGGTAGTAGTACCACCATTTTTTTTAAATCTAACCAAATAGTCAAGTTGTTGCTTTTCTAAAAGTGTTTTATCAGTTTTTTAAATTTATTTATAATTTTTTTTCAAACATATAGGAGGACATATTGGATTGGTGATTTGGAATAATTTTGTTTTTCTTTCAAAAAAAAGATTTCAAAGAATTTAAGGGAAAATTTATAGTTTAAAATTGGTGATTGGAAATACCATCTCACATGATGATATTTGAGAAAATTTTGGTAAATAAACATTTTGAAATTCATTTAAGAGCCATTATTAGAATTGAATTCTAATAAGACGAGAAAGAGATAATGGCTCTTAAATGAATTTAAAAATGTTTATTTACCAAAATTTTCTCAAATATCATCATGTGAGATGGTACGATTCTAATAAGACGAGAAAGAGATAATGTCTCTTAAATGAATTAAAAAATGTTTATTTACCAAAATTTTCTCAAATATCATCATGTGAGGTGGTATTTCAAATCACCAACCATTTCCAATCATCATATGTGAGGTGGTATTTCCTTCCTCCAATAACTCCAACCATTTCCAATTTCTCTCAGATCCATCATATTCAAGTAAGGTCGTGAAAAGTCAATACTGTAAGTCTACACTACTTGTATTTGATGAATATAGCTGGTAGTGTTACCACCATTTTTTTTAAATGTAACCAAATAGCCAAGTGGTTGCTTCTCAAAAAATGTTTTATCAGTTTTTTAAATTTATTTATATTTTTTTTTTCAGACACAGGAGACATATTGGATTGGTGATTTGGGATCATTTTGTTTTTTCATTCAAATCTCTCTTTATTCAGTTGATGATTCTCTAAAATGTTTTAAAATTCTCACTTATTGGATCTATTATTTGTAAATCTTATTCAAAATCCAAAGTTATTGGATTAATCATTTGTAAAACTTATATCTGTTTACGCTGAACAAATAAGCAAGAAACAAATCTATGTGTTGAGTTCTACCAATAGTATAGAACTAAATTTGGTCATGAATGCTATAACGCCACTTGTCTCGGATAAGCATGCTTGTTATACTTAAGTATGATTTTTTTGAGATCATATAATTCATCGAAATGGTCCTCAATTATCCTTTCCCTGTTTGTTAATTTCGACAGAATAAACAGAGGTAACATCTTATTTCACACTTAAGGATTGTGATTCTCATTGACTATAGTCTTAATATCAATACATAGATAAACAAAAATGAACGAAGACGAAGAACCGATGCTCTACTTATGTTTTTTCTCCTATCTTAGTCAGCTCTAAACCCATTTCTTCCTCCTCCAACGCCACTGGAAATGTTTATTCCGGAGATTACATGATTTGATTTCGTCTTCGGTGATCTCTTTGTTCACCTGAGAAGTTGCTCAAGGCACAAACATTTTTTCTAGATCCATGTGACAGAGATGTTAAAGGATCTCAAGAACGAGTTGGTTCAGATTTTCAGACACCATGACTAACTTGAATATAAAAAATATATAGTTATAATAAGATCTCGCCATTCTACTCTGATACCAATTGGAGTAACTAGGTGTTTCTCAGTAAATGGTAAATGGCAAATGGCGTAGACCATGTTCCACAACCTGAAATAAAACCATCAAGAACTGAAATAACAAGGCTAGAAAGCTAAGTGAGCCACTTAAAGTGACGCTTAAAGGGAAGACATGAGTTAAAAGAGCACCAGACGAATGAGGCGATCATAGTTAAAGACAAATTCAATGTTTAGATATGTTGTGTATGCATGCCTCTTATCTGCCATATGATATAAGAGTCAGAAAATAATTCTACACCTTACCAAGCCTCACAGGCCTCACATCAGCATCTGGAACCAATTAATAGTTTCAGAGTTGGCTAACTATATAGCTTCACAGGCCTTCATTCTATCTTTAATGTTCACCAAGTACTAAAATGACGAAAGTAAGTTAATCCATTAAGGGCACCATCAGCTACAGAATAGTAAGTGGACCGCTTCCATCCCAATATAAAGTTGTCACTATATCATTTAGAGTTATGGAGAACAAAATAAGGTCAAATAAAGGAGATGGAAAAAGAAAAAGAGACAATAACAAAGATCTTCATATTCATCAAGTCCCGAATTGAAAAGTAGAATCCCTTCCATAATTATGAAATCACAAGCATTGACCTCACAAAAGTGCCCACTAATTTATATAACGAATGATAATCCAACATAGAACTGCAGTAATAAACCGTACAAGGAGGTCCTACAAATGCAGACACATCGTACAATAGCCACATAAAAGTCTACAAAAGAAGAGTATCACACCTGATTTACATAGAAACACGTATCATCAATCGCCCTGAATTTTCTTTGATCCCTTCTCTGAATTTACATAGAAACACGTACTCGGCGTCAAATTCATCCCACCGGTCGATCAACAACCACATAAATAAAATTAAGAATAAGCAAAAAGAACCGTCGAGTGAGAGAGTAGACGATGACCAGGAAGTTGAAAAGAGCTTCGAGAAGTTATATTGTCTTTAGAAGTAAGGTGATGGGTCTGAATTGTTTGAGAGAAAAGGAAGAGGAACAAGTACGGGAGATGAAGGGATACGACGCTACCTTTTGCTCAAGTTCTCTGACCTTCTTCTATTAAGGTTGAGATTGGTTTGATGAATTTCCCCATGTTAGCTAATGTTCTCGTCTACAACTTTCTTCCATAAAATTTGTGGAAATAGGTATGCTCCGATGACATTGACGTCGTTTATTTATCAAACAAAAAAAAAAGACATTGACGTCGTTTCTTCTTGCATTACATCTTCGGGGAGCCATTTACTAACCGGTTTAAGGAAGCCATTTTAGATATTGTTGGTAATTTTGGTGATAAAGGTGATGAGTAAGAGCTTGTTGAGATGAAAAAGTAGATTAACATTTCTTACTCATATGATTGGCAAAATGAAAGCATCCACGATTTACACTTGCCACAGGGTTCGTAAACAAACAAAAATAATAAGAAAACTGATACTAATCATGGAATTCAAACTGATACTAATTATAAGAACTAAAAATACTAGTAACGGATTCAAATTTCATGGAATTGGCAGACTAGTGATTTCAAATTTAGGGTGTTTTGAAGAAGAAGATCTGTCCGCTTGTGTTTTTGTTTTTGGAAAACAGTTTTTTTTTAATAGCTTCTCAAATATCCTAAAATTCCAAATCACCCATTAAATATTTGAAACGATAATTCTGCAAAATTTGTTTAAATCGTCTCTAAATTTAAAATTCCCTTCAAATGTCCTAAAATATAGTATCTACTCAAATAAATTCAAATCATTAGTTAAATTTGTTTAGATTTTTTTTTTAGTTTTAGAAATACCAACCAAACGAATTAAAATTTTCACATGGATATCAAAACGAGTCATGGTAGATTTTTTTTTCTTTGTTTTTTTTAATTAATTCAAGAGTTTTAAATATACAATTATATATATGAAGAAAATTCCTTAATAACATGCAACAAATAATTGTTAGTGGTTATGGTCTGGTTAAGTCTAGTTTGGTTCAATACTTGTAATATTGGTTTCCTTGAAGGTTGTAAACGTTGTTTTTCTTTTAATATAATCACCCTTTAACAAAAAAAGAAAAACAAATTGTTTGTGGAAAATAGCATCAAAGACACGTAAAATATTGAAACCTTTAGTATAATCTTAGTTTATCAGTACATAGACTACATCTTTAATTTCCCCCCCCCCCCCCAAAAAAAAAACTACATCTTTAAACATCTGCAAATGGTTGACATATTAGAAAGAGATGAATTAAAGAATTGAATCAAATACTCGATTGAAAATACACTATATCTAAGTAGCACTCGAACGGATACGGGAACAAAAAATGGGTATGGAAACGGAGATGGAAAACAGCAAAGTAAATATTTTATAGATACGTGTACTTAAAGGGTACTTCAATAAATATATAAAAAAAATACCTTTGAATTATAAATATAAGTCCCCATTATAATCTTAATAAATATACATATATACATGGTCCATTAGATTAAACTCGGGCTGGTATGGTATCTATACGAATTGCAGATTTATATAATATATACATATGAAACAGAGGTAAAACAAACAGAGACTGAAACAGAAGCTAAAACAGAGATAAATAAAAAAGAGAATGAGAGACTCAGAGACATACTTGATCGGAAATTTGTAATGTTACAGAGGAGATGAAAAATCGTGAAACAAAATGAGAGATCGGAGATGTTTAAATAGCAAAACCTAATTAATTATTAATATTCACATTATTTCTTTTTTTTTCTGCTATTTTTTAAAAATTGTTAAATTTCCTAATTTTGTTTAATAACGTCTCTGAAACGTCCATGGACCAGTTCGCACCCGTATCCGTCTTTATCTTCCCGTCTCTGCTTTCACCGAGACGTCGTGGGGACGTTTCCTTGTTGTCCCCATCAGATACCCGTCTTCGAGACGTACCGGAGATGTGAGACGGCGACCAAATGCCGTCCCCGTGCATCATAGCACTATATACACGATTACACTCACCAAACACTTTTATTTTAATTTTGGATAGGCCAAAAATGTGATTCCTACATCTTTTTTAAAGCATTATTTTAACTGTTTGATTTACAAAACTAAAGGTCAATATCTTAAGAATCTGCAGACACTATTACCGAAAATATATGATTTTTTCTTTGTTCTTTAAAGTTTTTGGTGTTTTCAGTAAACAAAAAAATTATATCTTTAATACTACTCCTACGTATAATTACAATTTTAATATATGATTTTTTGTTTGTGGCCCTTTTTATTTTACTTTTTTGATAAAGGATTTACGTGGCTTTTTTTACTCGATAAGTTAACGAAAACCTCGATTTACCCAGTACTTTATCTTGTGTTTCTATTTGCTCTCAGATACGAAGATCAAAATTTTCTTTGAAATTGAACTAAATGTTTCTCTAACTTCAAAGATAAAAAAAAACACGAAGTTAGAGATTATTGTATTGTATGTTTACATATCCATGAATGATGTAGAACATATTTAAGTTTCATGCAGTAGTATAGCAAATAGCATAGATTGTTTTTTAAAGAAACACTAAGTCATCATCAGCGATTAATTTGCACAGCGGAACAACTTGGATTTAACTTGTGTGCAATTAGAGTAACAAGAGGAAAAATAACATAACATAAAATAAAAATAGTGGAAAATATAAAGTAAACGGAATAAAAAGAAAATATTTTACCGCTATCTTCTATTCATTGGTGATGATTTAAAAAAAATGCATCTTAACTATTTTTTATTCATTCTGATTTGAGGAGTTGAGGATTATGAAGAAGAGAGAGTGTTCTGGTTTTAATTTATTGAAGACGACTATTATGCTTTAACAAACAAAGAAGACGACTATTATGAAGTTTTAATTATTCTATACAAAAAAAAAACTGTAGTACTTTTTTGGTTTAAGTAAACAGATCAGCAATTTTATATCAGTTTCAATACTCCCCAGATCTCTTTTACAATGAAGTAAACTTTGGTGAAAATTTATACATTTTTGTATATTAGTTCCATGTCTCGATTCTTTTTGGATGCCAAAAATTCATCAATTAAACAAAGACTTCAACTTTCAAGACTCTGTATAGTTTTTCAAATTTATTAAGGAACATTGTCATGGCTCCAATTCCTTTCCCCCAAAGTTACCTTCTTTCGTCTCCATATGATTCCCTTTTCTTAAACCTAAGCTCTCCGATGATGCAGATGTCCTAAACCCACTGGTGTCTCTCGCAAGGACCCTCTTAATTTAACCAGAGCCGGTTCTGAGAAATTCAGGACCCCAAACGAAAATATTTTTTTAAAGTGCTTAATAAAAAAAAAAATTGAGTTTTTACAAAACTAAAGTTAAAATAAAAGTACAATGATATCTTAAAAAAATATAACAATAATTTAAAACTTCTGAAAAATAACTCTTTTTGCATTTTTTTCTGCGAAATCATCCATCAAACTTGTATAATCAAGGTTTTTAACTATGGTCTTTTCTATCGATAACATAGCTAATCCGTTTAACCTTTCTTGTGACATAGTCGATCGTAGGTAAGACTTTATCAACTTCAACTTAGAAAAACTTCTTTCAGCCGAGGCAACTGAAACCGGAATAGTGAGCAATATCCTATAAGCAACCCATATATTTGGATAACAATCCTTCAATCTCTCTAAAAATTCTACTACCTCTGCAATCTTCTTCAAATTCTTTGGTAGAACTTCTCTAAAAACTTTTATTTCTAGAAATAAATCATTCCCATCAATATCTGAAATCGTTCTATGCTTAAGAAAAGCTTCAAGGTTAAGGCAAGACGTTTTCAAACTATCTTTATTCGCTCAGTTGAGCTTTCGTAAACTAAACAAAAATCCAAAAATATTTTCATACTCTTAAAATTGTTCTAACCTTGTTTGAAAAGAAACTAGAGCTTGATCCATGATTTTGATGAAATAATTAATTCTAAAATCCTCCTCCAAGCTTAGAACGAGTCCAGCATCATCAGTTTTTTTTGGTTCCTCATCATAATGACGTTTTTTTCTAATAAGGCGCTTGCTCTTCTTTTGAAACACAGGTTCAATATCCATATCAACTGCAAGTTTTAAAGCTTCATTTTTTGCTTCTTGAAAACCTGATTCTCTATACTTTTGGAAAAAAGAAACTAACCCTTTTAGTTGAGCAATGACATCATCGATATCCATATCTTCAGATTGTAGCGTCTTGCTTACCGTGTTCACGACAAACAGAATATCATACCATATCACCATACCAAACAAAAACTCGAATCCTTCAATTTCATGTGTTTCACTTGTTGCAAGACATTCAACATCGCTTCTGGCTTGTGGATCATCACTATTTTCTGCGAAGTCAAGTAAGACATCTCTGATTTTTGGAGCTTTAAAACGTATTGTTTTGATGTTTTCAAGATGACTTTCCCAACGCATATCTGATAAGGATTTAAGTGTAAGACCTTCCACCTTTTTCTGTACATCTCCCACCTAGTTATAGAAGGGGAAAAAACCGATATAAACTCTGGACGATCCCAAAGAATGAAATTGCCTTCTCAGAAGATTTTGCGATATCACAAATAGCCAAATTCAGATTATGGCAAACGCATGGTGTATAAAATGCCCTCGGATTGATATCAAGTAATCTCTTTTGCACTCCCTTGTTTTTCCCTTTCATGTTAGATCCATTGTCATAACCTTGTCCCCTAACATCATCAATGTCCAGATTAAGACCATCTAATGTTTTGCAAAGTAGCTCAAAAAGTCATTTTCCTGACTTATCATCAACTTCCACAAAAGTAAGAAAATATTCTTCAACATGAGCTTGATCCACCGATACATCCACACATCGAATAATAAGAGACATCTGTCCTTTTTTTTATTGACATATTCATCATCTATATAATTCTCATTCTCTTCTTGCTTTTCGTTGTCACTTTCAGTTCTAATTTCATCCTCGTTATCAACTCCATTAACCTCATGAATTCCATCAACCTCTTCAACCTCATCAATTTCATCAACATCATCAGTTCTAAGGGGGTTTGGTTTCTTAAAATACTTTAAAAGGGATCCAGCCTGAGATTTCACCAATTCTTCTACTCTTTTCCTCTTTTTTATTTTTTGACATCCTGAAGTCATCTTCTGATCTATCACGTATACACATATAAACCATTCAGTAATAAAAAAAATACTTATAAACTGAAAACGAATTTTAAATCCAAATACTCAATTTGGTGAATGCATAAACAATAAAATTAACACAAACAAAGAAAATAAATATACAAATAAAATTTAAAAAGCTTTTTACCTTACAATAAATAAACAATTCAGATTTATTTTGAGTAAAATTGATCTCTCCTCTTCTCTAGTTCTTTTCTTCAATGGAGGAAAACAAAAGTTAAAACAAAAAGAAAAAGAAAAAAAGGACTAAGTCACGTAAAGAAAGAGTTGGAGAGTCAGAGATTAACCTAAATTTTCCTTTTTAAAACTAAATAATATAATGTAATATTTACATAATAATAATTTGAGACCCACACAATGTATGGCCTCTATATATATTAATGACCAATTTGTGTTAGTCTTTTTTTTGGACATTAATTAAATATATATACATATGTATATATGGAAAAAAAATTGTGAAACCCTCTAAAAAGTGGGATCTCATTCAAATGTTTTATCTCCATGCCCTCAGCGCCGGCTCTAAACTTAACCTACAAAATTTTCTCTTTACCCTCCAATCCTCCCAAGAACACATATTCACTAATGTCAGCTCTAGCAAGATTTGCAGGAGTTTAGGTATATCCACTTGGAGGGTATCATGTCCTCAAGTGCGCTTAGGTGAGATGGAGTGGAAGGAATAAGCGAAGTGACAAAAAGGAAATAATGAATGATGACAATGAAGCTTCTTATGGGGATGATGATGATGATGAATTTAATGAACCATTGAACCTTCTCACAGACATGAACACTAGCAGATTGCATGAAGACGAATATTCTCCATCCAAAACTTTAGGATGGAGATTTCCTATATTCCGTTGTATGTTTATGGAGTCTTTAGTTTCATCTTCTGTTGAGGATTAGAATTCTCTTCTTATTATGTTAGTGAAGAGTATGTGAAATATTTTTGAGAAGATGATGCGTGACAAGAGTAACTAGAAGAAGAGAGTTGGATAAACTTATTTAGAGATCTTGGAGCAGCCAACTATTAATCATTGTTAATATATATATATATATATATATATATATATATATTTAACTTTCTAAGAATGCAATGATAAATCAATTACCATTGATGTACTTTTTTGATAAATGGTACTTTTATACATTTTAAATCAAATAGAAAAGTTTGATCCTAAATTCTACGTCTACATCACTTACAACTATGTTACATTGTCAACTAAATTGACTCTAAATTATTAATTTTTAAATCCTTTATATAATTAAAAAGTATATTATTAGAAGAAGAAAAAAAAAACTGAACCTCAATAAAAACAAAGTTGTACCTAATGAATCAATTTAGGTTTTCACCTTTACAAAAACGTCGGTCTTGTATTGTACGAGACCTAGATTGAAGTCTGAAGAGGCAAGGGACAAGGCCACGGCTACGGGCTACTCCACGTTATACGAATTAAAAAATGACAACTGGCATTCCGCTTTTAAGGCCCATTTGTGACTTAATGGGCTGTTGAATAAAAGCCTGACTATATCATGAGGGCTGTTCATTGAGAAAACAAGGATGCTTGTGATTCGTCTGAAATCATATACAAACATTAATACCATATGATTATTAGTACATTAAATGTATAAAATAAATGCTTCCATAAGTATTTCTGTAATATTTTTTTCACGTGAAAGCAATGTATTTAAATATAAATTTTATCATTTTATTTGAGTGGACTTTTGGGTGTACATTTGTAATAGGATGAAACGTGAAGTGAGAGAAATTAAGCAAACTAGCAATCCATAAGATAAAAGAAAAATAATTCTTAGCTACATGAATAATAGGTCACGATATACCTATATGCGAACTAATTTAATATTTTGATAACTACATAAACTATTGACTTCCTATAATGACATGCACGAAATAGCATATGTTATGTGTGCAACTATATTCAGTACTGGTATCGCATAAAAACATACACAAAATATTATAAATTTTATGTACGATGTCATAATCATTTATATTATTTTAATTTAAAAATTATATTATCTGGATTATCAGATCCGTTATATATATGCATTATATATATATATTAAAATATATGTATAAAGAATAGAATAATTGGTCTAAGATAGGTAAAAACTATAATTTTAAAATACCAAATTTAATCCGTTAGATCCAAAAAACAATTACCCGAATTTGTCCAAAATATGTAAAAATCAAAATAACATCCAACTTATTTACAAGATTCGATCATAATACATTTTCTTTAACTAATTTTCTATTCTAATTTAAGTAGAAGATTTTATCCACATATAAATGGTCAAATCTATCTTCTCCTGATTAATTCTATTAACGAATAACTAATAACTAATAGAGCGAGTTATCAAGAAAATTAAAATCTGGTCAAATCATAAGCCACGAAAAAAAAGGTTACGATTTGAATAGGTTTAATTGGATTTTCAACCTATTACCAACTTAACAAAAAAAAAACATGAATCTCCATGTGGCATTCACTTATTAGTCAGAACAAACAAAAAGCCCATGGGCCCGCAATGATATTCAAACATTAACTCGGTCAAAACTCAAAAGCCACGTCAAATCGAACTCCGATCCGTAGGGACCGGTTCGTTAGCGAATGTATAAATACCCATTCATATCCCCCACACCTCTCGAGTCTCTTTACTCCTCTTATTCACCGGAGTAACCAAAAAAAGGAAAAAAAAATCAAATATCTAAATAAACAAAAATTTTCTCTAAAACGTTTGGAAAACACAAACAGAATTTTCTCTGGGGACTTTACACCGTATCCAACCAAAAAAACCCTAGAAATCATTAGAGATATGGCTGCGGCGGTTGCATCTGGAATTGCGCCGACTGCAATGGTGGATCAAGTTCCTAATCAAGCGGCTTCGGTTACGGCTCCTCCTTCGTCTCCTTTCCCGGCTGTGTCTGCGGTTGCGGCTGCAGCGGCGGAAGCGTTACAAACGCATCCAAACTCTTCCCTTTACGTCGGAGATTTAGATCCGAATGTGAACGAAGCACATCTGTTGGTACTCTTCACTCCAGTGTGTCAAGTTCAGACAGTTAGGGTTTGTCGTGATTTGACTCGTCGCTCTCTTGGCTACGCTTACGTCAATTTTGCTAACCCTGATGATGGTAATATATAAATCCTCTTTATATTATTCAATATCATTCATCGTTTGAGGAATTAAGTATTATTATTATGGATTACTTTACACGAGGATTAAAAAAGTGTTTAATGATCGTATTTGTTTTCTAATGCAAATTTAGTGTTTTTTTTATTGGATCAGCGATGAGAGCGATGGATAGTCTCAACTACACTCCGATCAAAGACAAGCCTATAAGGATCATGCTCTCAAACCGTGATCCAAGCACTCGTTTGAGTGGAAAAGGCAATGTTTTCATCAAAAACCTTGATGCTTCGATCGATAACAAAGCCTTGTATGATACGTTCTCCAGTTTCGGGACTATTCTCTCTTGCAAGGTAGCGACTGATGTGGTTGGACGATCAAAAGGGTATGGTTTTGTCCAGTTTGAGAAAGAGGAAACTGCTCAGGCTGCTATTGACAAGCTTAATGGAATGTTGCTTAATGATAAGCAAGTTTTTGTGGGTCACTTTGTTCGTCGCCAGGATCGTGCTCGTACTGAGAGTGGTACGGTCCCTCGGTTTACGAATGTTTATGTTAAGAATCTCCCTAAAGAGATTACTGATGATGAACTTAAGAAAACGTTTGGGAAATATGGAGATATCTCTAGTGCTGTTGTGATGAAGGATCAGAGTGGGAACTCGAGGTGTTTCGGGTTTGTGGATTTCGAGAATCCTGAATCAGCTGCGTTTGCGGTTGAGAAGATGAATGGTATTAGCCTTGGGGAGGATGTATTGTACGTTGGGAGGGCACAGAAGAAGTCGGAGAGGGAAGAGGAATTGAGGAGGAAGTTTGAGCAAGGGAGGATAAGTAGGTTTGAGAAATTGCAAGAATCGAATCTGTATTTGAAAAACCTTGATGATAGTGTGAATGATGAGAAGCTTAAGGAGATGTTCTCTGAGTATGGGAGGGTGACCTCATGCAAGATATTGTTTGTTTTATTCTAAGCACACATTTTTTAACCTATGTATTAGTATTTGCTTTGCTACGTACATTGAACGAAAATGTTTTTGTTTGTTGTTATGTTTAGGTTATGATGAAAGCACAAGGTTTAAGCAGAGGGTTTGGTTTCGTTGCTTATTCCAATCCTGAAGAAGCTACAAGAGCTGTATGTTTCAGTTGAATTCATAATCTTTTTACTTGTTATATATATGAAAAATGTATTTAAATGTTCAATTATATGCAGTTGACTGAAATGAATGGGAAGATGATAGGGAGGAAGCCTCTTTACATCGCATTGGCTCAACGCAAAGAAGATAGACGTGCACACCTTCAGGTTTCTTAGTCGTCTGCATATTTCTACACAAATTTGACTTTACTTGTGACATTGATTCAAACTCTCTTTATGTTTTCAGACTCTGTTTACTCAGATCAGATCACCAAGGCCAATGTCGGGACCACACCATCCAATGTACATAGGCCAGAACGGACAAGGTCTGGTGCCGTCACAGCCTATGGGATATGGATATCAACTTCAGTTCATGCCTGGGATGCGTCCAGGTGCTGGTCCAGCCAACTTCATGATGCCTTACCCTTTTCAGAGGCAAAACCAGCCTGGTCCTCGAGCTGGATTCAGGTGTGGTGCTACTAACATGCAGCAGCATTTCCAGCAGCAACAAGTAAAGTTTCTATCTTGAGTTCTTATATGTCTCTAATCAAGTTGTTTATCTTGAACACAATCATATGAATTTGAAATTGGTTTGGTTTTGTTGTTATCTGGAACTGGCAGATGATGCAGCAAAATGTGAGCTCAGGAAGGAGATACATGGGAGGCACAAACAATAGGAGGAAAGGCATGGAAGCATCTGCTCCACAAGGCATTATGTCTATGCCATTGGAATCATCTGCAATGCCTCACAATACTCCTCAACACCCACATAAGCCTCCACTCCTTCCCATTTCTAAGCTCACCTCTGACTTGGCTCAAACTAGCCCGGTCAATCACCCACAGGTTGGTCTCTCATCTCATCTGAGACTTGCCTTAGAATAGATTTCTTGATAATTAATTTCCTTTGAATGCAAAAGTTCAAGTAAAGAGAATTGTGAATTGTTGACAGATGCTTGGGGAGAATCTTTACCCACTTGTGGAGCAGCATGAGCCAGTTCATACAGCCAAAGTGACTGGTATGTTGCTGGAAATGGACCAAGCCGAGATCTTGCACCTTCTTGAGTCACCTGAAGCTCTTAAGGCTAAAGTTTCTGAGGCTTTGGATGTTCTCAGGCTCTCTGCTAATCCGCCAGCTGTGTCCTCTGTTGATGACCAGTTTGCTCTATCTTCAACCGAGTGAATTCACTCTTTTTAGTTTTTTTTTACTCAAGACAATATTTCTTCTGGCTTTCTTAGACAGTTTCTTTAAAACCTTTAGGAACCTCTTTAACTAGTTTTTATTTTCTTTCCTTTGCAACTTCTCTTTGCTAGTTTGTTTTGAGACGTATACTCTTAGCAGTTTCTTTACATTCGTTTTGAATCTATTTTAATGGACCAACTCTTTTGAACCTTCTCTAGTTTTGTTTTGATTCTTTTACTCTTAGCAATTCTCCAGTAATATGTTGTCTGGTTAAACATAATACTATCTATGATCACATGAAATCTGGATGTACTTCGTCATCTACTATCTGGTATTCAGAACTTGTCTCCATTATTGCTCCAACATCATCATCCTTCAAAGCATCTCTTCCACCAACTCGTGATAGTTCTTGTTGTTCTCCTTCATCATCGATCAAATAAGCATCCCATTTTGAAGCCGGCTTAGTAACTCTTTCTGACTCGAAGTCTCTCTGACCTGTAACCTTATTCATCATCATTACTTCATCTGCAACAAATTAGAAGGAAGAAGTTACTACATTATCGAAAGTACCATCTTAGTAATAAAGCACCATTCAGGCCACTGTAGTCTGTAGCACAGTTCTTCTTACCTGTATGAATTTCTGGTTTTTGTATGCTGCCTCTGGAGGAGGAAGGCTTGAAGAGCTCATTACCATCTTTCTTCCCACTTCGTGTAGCTGACGATGATGATCCATCACCATTAGAATATTTGTTCAGCTTCGGTCTCTTGAACATATCGTTTGGCGTCTCAGTCACAATCTTCACATCCGAAAACAAAATATATTCAAAACCAAGTCTCTCAAGATGCAAACATATACCAATCTCAAATCAACATTTTCAAGTAACGCAATTGATTCTCTCGATATAGACTTACCGTCTTCTTCTTCAGTTAATCTCCGGCCATCATTAGGTAAATCGGAATCGAGATACTCACTCCAATCAGATCGCTTCTTTCCACGAACCTCCTCTTCAGTTTCTCCTCCGACGTCAACCTCCGAAAACGTATCTACAACGGCATGTTCTTCCTCATCGGCAACTTTGCGGGACATGTTAAAGGACTGGACGAAGAAACGAAGCTCCTTAGCTTTATAACCTTGAGCAAACACTTTTTTCACCGATTGCTTCTGATTACAAATCACACAAACCCATTTATTGCTGGATTTTTTCTTCTGCTTCACCTGCGATTCCCAAAAACAAAATCCCTAAATTCTAACCATACGCATAATAACAGAGAGAGAAGGAGAAAGAGCGAGAGAGTTTGAACCTGCATAGTTGAGCATTCGCAACACTGGAGAGCAACGAAGAGAGTACTCGCCATTTTCGTCTTCTTCACCTTCCTCTACGCTCTAGGGATTTCGATTTTGTATTTGAAAATTAAAATTTCAATTTCGTTCTAGCGCCAATTTTATAATACTAAAAAAATTTGTCAATTTTCAAATGACTTTGTACCGGGTTTGGTTAACAAGAGTAGGTAGCTTCTGTTAAGCTCCCGCGTTTTCTTTTACAGTCGCGATTAACATTAATGATTTGATTAGAGACCCTAACAACCCAAATCCTAAAAGATTCGTGGTGGAGGAAATGTCGATAGAGAAGCACATAGAGAAAGTGCTTTACAGCTCCGAAGTAATCGCTGAGCGAGTGAGTCAGCTTGGAGTTGAGATTACTTCTGATTTCTCCAGTGACTCGGAGTCGCCTGTTTTCGTCGGCGTAGCCACCGGTGCTTGCCTCTTCTTGGCCGATCTCGTAAGGCGAATCGATCTCCCCATCGCTATCGATTTCATCAGAGCTGAATCATATGGTTCTGGTACTGTTTCTAGTGGAACTCCCAAAATATCATTTGACTTGAAGCTGGACATCGAGAACAAGCACGTTGTCTTGGTAATCTCCGTCTTCTTCATCTGATTTTTTTTTATCTCATGTATGCATGATGGATCTAGATTTGAGTAATATGTGTTCTGTTTCCAGTTTCTTTACCACTTGAGTTTCAGATTCATATGAATTTTGTGAAAAGTGTTTTGAGTCTATGGTTTATATGAAGTTTTAACGTTTTATGTAGATGTGATGAACATATTAGACAAGAGACCACTGTAGATGTTTTCACATTTCTCGTTTGATAATTATTTTACTTAAGCATTGGGAATATCACTGCCTCTTTTGCTCACTAGCTATGCTGTTTTGTTAAAGGTTGAGGACATTGTAGATACTGGCAATACACTAAACTGTCTGATCGAGCACCTGAAAATGAAAAAAGCATCATCTGTTTCAGTTTGTACTCTTCTTGACAAGCCATCGAGAAGAAAGGTTCATTTTAAGCTGTTTGGAACTGGGAAATTCTACAGTGGTTTTGAAGTAAGCTCCTTTTTTGCTCTCTCCGTTCTAAGAACTTTAGAATCTATGTACATTGTTTTGATATAATTCAGATTTTCTTAACCATCAATGCTTAAGCCCACCTTAACCAGATCGTAGCATGACATTGTGTGTTGTACCTTCTGAATATGTGCAGTGTCCAGATGACTTTGTTGTGGGCTATGGCATGGACTTTGCAGAGCAATACCGCAACCTATCTTATATTGGCGTATTGAAGCCTGAATATTACATGAACTAAAGCCAGTTTATCTTAGAATAAACCCATACTTTAAAATAATTATTGGGCAATCATGATAAATTTTATGACTTGCCCCAATATTAGTGTTCAAAACAGTGTAACACCAAAGTTCTACTATTCTTTGACAATGATTCTGATACCATAGGTAATGCAAGTTGGTGTATGATATGTTATATTATGAATGTCTTGAACAAGAGCTTCATACAAATCATATTTTCATATATTTTAAGCTATAGAAAACCATAGAACAATACCATATATTATATTCCAAGAAACAGATACAAACAAACAAATGGTAATCCGGATAATAATAAGTATGTTTAACGTTCTTTAGGGATCTATCTTCTTTGTTTTTTACTTCCAGGTAAGCAGAGGAAGAGAGTTCTTGGCCGGAGGAACAACTTGTCCATCAGCATCATACAAGATTACACCAGAGAAATCTGGAAGCTGGCATTTGCCTCCCATGAGAATGTTCTTCTGCCATAACGGACCTCGTCTCTGATCTCCACTCAGTATTATGCTCGGTTCACCGTCGTATGGCTCATAAACACCACCGTTGTTCATCATCATCATGTCGTTTTGAAGATGTATAACAGGTTCATAATCTCTATAGCCATAGCAGGCAGCCCAACGACGAAACTTCCTCTTCGAATGAGAAGTGAAGCCAACCAAACGGACTCTTGCAGCGGCTAAACCCATCTTCAAGACTGCAAGCGGCTGCGTTCGAAATGGTGGAACGGTGCTAGTCATTGGATGTGGTCTAAAAGGCAAGATTGTTGGTGTTGCGAGGCTCGAGAGTTTGTGTGGGTCAATGCTGTCTGTGTGTTCAGAGGTTTATGTAGGAGTTTGGTTTGCGTAAAATTCAAATGGAAATGTAGTGGTTCGTCATTGGAATGGTCAGTGATGATGGTTTAGGTGCTTCTGTGGTTTGGTTGATAGTTTGACTTTCATCCGTCTTCTTTTGACTTCTGTGCAACCAATGCGGTAGCGTGATTGTTCATAGGCCCAATGATAGGCCTAATTATGAGGCCCATTAGGCCCAGAACATCTCATTCTCTTCCTCTTCCCTCTTGTATGCAATCTGAAGTTTAGAACAAAGCTCAATTTGCCAACTTATCTGTGCCGCCGACCTAAGGAATCTCGGAGAAACCTAACCGGCGGAGAAGAAACTATGCGTCTTCATTCAGCAATTACTCTCCGTAATTTGTTCACCAGAAAATCTCTCCGAATCCCTCAGAATCTAAGCATTACAATAAACTCACTTGCCAATGTCTCCGGTAATCTCGGACCTCCATCGCCGTCTCAGTATTCCAAACCAAGTCTCTTAGAAGCATCATTCAGCTCACTTATTTTCCGAATTCCAAACGCTTCATCGAAGTTGGAGAATCAGAGAAGATTCGGCACCGACTCTAGCGGCGGCGGTTCACCGCTAGATGTGAACAAGGTAGTGGACGAGATCAATCTCAAGTTCGCTGAGGCGCGTGAGGAGATCGAAATGGCGATGGATGCGAAAGAGACGATTTACTTCAACGAGGAAGCGGAGTGCGCGAGAGCCGCCGTGACGGAGGTTTTAGAGATGTTCCAAGGTTTGCTCGGGAAGGTTACAGAGAAAGAGAAAGCGTCCTTGCAGCGATCCATGGGACTCAAGATGGAACAGCTAAAAGCTGAGCTTCAGCAGTTGAACGAAGATTGATGATTTTGATTCTCTGGAAAACGAAGAGGTTAGCAGAAAATTTCCTCTTCTTCACCGAATATGATTTGGCTACCAAAACATTGTTTGAACTGATATCATCTGTAATGTGCTTCAATAAATTTTACTCTTTGGATTAGACAAAAAAACCTTGAAACAATTTATTATTAGTTTCAGTTTCAGTGAGCTTCAAGTTTTTTTTTTAATGGAGGAAGAACAAACTTGAACATTTACTCATAATAACATATAATCCCAAAAATTTCAAATACAGAAAGTCATTGTACAACAAGTTGTTAACAGAAACTGTGAATTTTGGTCACTGAGTCTCAAACTTGAACCACTCCCAGTTAGCATAGATTTCTTCATCCTTGCCCTGAGGGAAACTGCTTGTGATCGGAGGACGATCAGAAATCTGGCTCGGAACCACCGGAGGCAGCTTTTCTCTATACTTCTTTGCCATCTCTTCAGCCTCCATAAACACTTTCTGCATTTGACAAAATCACGTATAAACCTTTAGATTAGAAACGTGAATGGGAATGGCATTCTCGTGATATTTAAGATGTCCAAGTTAAGATTGCAACTTGTACCTCTTTGTTTGAGATGAACAAACCCGGTTCGCTTTCGAGATCTGCAATGCTTTAGACAACAAAAATAACAAAAGAAGACGAGCTCTTAGTTGTTACTTCAGGCGAGTGTGTTTTGCAATTTGCGTTTCTATTAAACGTTTTTTTTACCTAAGAGAGATCTTGTCTGGGAATAGAGATTTCACAACCAGAACCTTTACATTTTCGTCTACCTGAAGCACATCGCTCACTGATCCAATTCTTCTGCGAGTTATGTTTGAAATGTGTAGCAGTCCACTGTGGAAAACATTTATTGGCAAATGAAATGAATTCAAAACTAATATTCACTAAGAAGAAGAACAACGAATTTATGGAAGCAATATACTGAACTAACCTTCTGCTACTATCACCGAGTTTGACTTGAGCTCCATATGGTAAGATTTTGGCAACTGTTCCTTCTAAGAGTGTTCCTTCTTTAAGGTTCATCTTCTCCTGAGACATTTGTGCGAATATATCATTAGTCCCATCGTTGGTGATACTGACAAGACAATACAATCCAAGACAAATGGGAAACTAACCCATGCAACTTTTTCACTTAGTATCAAGTCGTTTTTGTCTTCGTTCAATCGCGTAATCTGCACAAGAAGTCTACGACCAACCTGAAACACAAAAAAAACTGAGCAAATGCAGAACAGTGAAGCCAAAAGCCTACTGCGATTTCAGCGAAAAACAAAATTGTTACAGTGGAAGAAGAAACTCTTGCTTTACGTTTTCCTTCAATTCGGTGAAACTGTTCACTTTCTTCACAAGTTCTTGCTTTGGAATAAAAGCTCTCAAACCCTGAAAATTAAGCCCCATATGAAGCTATGGAGTCTAAAAGCAACATATGAAGCCCCAAAATCAAGACGAAAACTCGGATACCTCAATTCTAGTGAGAAGCCCTCCTGTATTCCACTCTGTTATCTTAACTTCAATAGGCTCATTAAGCTGCTTGATCTGGCCACAAAACAATTTACTACAGCATCATCATCTGAATGCTACAAATACTTCAAACCAAGAACAGTTCTTGAATCCAAAGAATGAATCAATCAAGGCACAAGAAAAGAACCTGCCTCACTCGGTGCCAAGCAATTCTCCTAAAATAACGTCTAGAAGAAAGCAAAGGCCTTCCACTCAAAGTCCTCCCTAAAACCTCGGCAAAAACCACCGTCCCAACCTCCACCACAGGCCTACCTTGCCGTTGAAATTCAACAATCTCAACACCTTCTTCATCATCCTTAACAATCCCCATTTTACCATTAACCAAAAACTCTTCAGCATCATACTTCAAATCACACAACAGATAATCCAACTCTTTGTCATAGAAAGGAAGAATCTCTTTCGTCAACATAGTTCCCAACATATCAGCACCAATACTCACATCAAGCTTATTCTCATTCCCAGAAACCACAACACCAACCACAAATTCACCTGGTTTAGGATCGTAATACTCAACACTGACTCTATCTAACTCATCTGAAACTTCCGATTCAATCTCGTCTCCTTCCGATTTGAAGAATTTTAAAAACGGCTTTAGAATCTCGTCATCGTCTGCTTTTCCATACTCCTCCTCCTCATCTTCTGATTTCGGTAGAGGATTTGGTTTGTTCAATAGCTCAAGCTCCTCTTCTTCTTCCTCCTTCTCCGCCACGATTCCTCTATTATGAACATCGGAAACGACGTCTCGTGAGCAAAATCTAATCCCAAAACCTCCACGAACAGAAAAATCGCGAGAAATTGCGAAACTACGAAACGGAAATGGACTTAGAGTTCTATGAAATTGAAACTGCGAGAATTTCTCCGATGCTCCGAAGTAGATACAGTATCTCGCGTCACTGGAGCTACGAATCGACGACGAAGAAGCGGTGAATGAAGGAAGAGACTTACATGGCTGACTGAGAAGCGTTTGCATCTTTTTTTTTTCTCTTATCCGCCGCGCAGATAATTTCTTCAAACGGTTCTTTTTATCGCCAGTTTTCTTAATCATGCCCTCTTGTTTTACAAACTTTATTAATTTTGCGCACAAATTTTTAAATGTAACAATCAAACCCATACTTCTCAATTTTAAGAACAGCTATTGACGACAGCTGCACAATAGGCCCAACATTGAAATGGACCAAATAAATAGTGCGGTTATATGTCAAATAACAATGAACCCGTTCTTTTAAATGGACCGTCGCATTTATTAAACTGACGTTGTTATTAATAACGTTTCAATAATGTGGTCGGCGATTCAATTTAATGTATATAGTGATATACTCCAGACTTTAATAACATCTTTTATTTTTTTCTTCCTTTTTTCTGTAAGTACATTTTTATTAAATCAACATTCTTAAGTTGGATCAAACCTTCGTTACTGACTTACTGCGTCGACTTTAGTCTTAGGGTCGATTATGGCCAACTCCTCCGATGAAATATTGGCCTAAACTCCTAATTTTAAGACAAACTTTTATTATAAAAACAGACAACAGTGTTTGCAACTTTTGATAACACCTAATGATAAAAATCTCTCATGCTTTATCTCTTTTTATTTCAAATTTTTATTTTCGTCATTGATGATTTATTACTTTTTTAGTATTTGTTTTTCAACTTAGTTTATATTTACAATTGATTGTTGTTAAACATTATACGCATAAAACATCTAGAAAATTTTGCTTTTTAGTATAAATTGTATTTATTTGTGTATTTTTTATTTCTTATATCAATAAGTTTTTCAAATCTATTATTTATATAATGTCGGATCGGATTGATGTAGTGACCCAATATTTTGAAGATATTTTGGTTCATTTTTTGGGTTAGGTAAGAAAAACCTTTGCTAATTGCTTCTACTGAGCGAACATTTTACTCTATGGCTTACAAAATCGTTGACGTCGGCCAATATAAAACAATATTTGCATTACATTCCAGCAAAACAAATGCTGAAAGTTTTTTTTTGTTTTAATAATAAATGAAAAAGAAGTTTTGTTCATATACTAGACACGATTAGACAATCTGCATAATTTCAAATCGTAAATTATTAAAAAGATGGAGATGAGATGATACTTGTTTTATGATGATCAAGTTCTCGCCTGACAAAATAATAACTCAGTTTAATTTACATAATTGTGAATATCTTGAAAATAAAACTCACAATCGATTATTAAGATTAATCCTCGCTTTGCCACCTATCCGAAATGAAACAATTATTATTCACCTGAATGTTTAATTAATCAGTGAGTCATTGTCAATCGTACTAAAAAAACATACCTTTAAAAATTCCGGTAATTTGCCGAAGATGTATGTAAACCAATATATTAGTCCATGATTGCTGATTGGCATCAGAGTTTTATAATGATCTCTCATAGTCGTAGTACAATAGTTTAATAGATTTATAATTTCCTATATTGAGATCAGTGGTTATCACATAAAACCTAAACATTATTTAGACATTTCGGGTACGATGGTCTCAACCTTTCATCAGTCGACTTACAAGATGCATAGTTTATTTTCAAACGTAACGATCGAGTAGTTTGATAAGTATTAAAAAATTATTAAAAAAAAGTATTAAAAATTTATAATCGTAAGTAAGAAAATATTTACACTGTCCGACTGTTTTCAAAATATTACTACTCTTATTAAGAAAGTACTAAAATAAGTGTAGTTAAATGTTTTCGTTGAAGTTGAAGATTAATCAAAAGAAAAACTTCAATATTAATTTCATCATCTACGATAGGTGTGTGTAAATAAATAATGAGAGCGTAATCATCGCTATACAGATAAGTTAGAAAATGTAGTAGGATTAAGGTTTTTAGTTTATATTATTACATATCAAATATAGTATAAAATAACATATCCAATTAAGGTTTTTAGTATATATTATTACATATCAAATGAACATATGACACGGGACCGTTAAGACGACAACGAACCAAAATTTGCTCTTAATTTTCGGGATTTGACATGTGCGAAGATGTACCATAAAGCTGTAGTTACAAAAACCGGAGGTCCAATATTAAACTCGATTCGCCACCGGTTTATATTGGTTTTTACGTTTCCTCGCCGGTCAAAACTAGAGATGTGAATGGTGCGATGTTTTAGAGAAAAAATTAAATTTTAATTTACTCCTTAGATTTGTGCTTTCTTACTACTTACCAGTTGTCACACACAGTGAAAAGTAATAAAAATATTTCCAGCTTTTTGTCGCTAGAAACAACGAAGATGATTAAAGGAAATTTGTCCTTCATAAATACTTTTTAACTGTTATCTAAATTTTTAGAGAATTTCTGAAATCATTTTTAGTTGTTTTAATAATTGAAAGTAATTTTAAAAGAAACTGACTTTTCATTCTATCTTATATAGTTAATGATCTTGTAATTATCTACTATTTACATTTTATTTGTTTACATATTATATTATTTTAAACTCTATTCCTTTGTATTTTTCAGTGCTCATAATAATTTCATTGCTCATTCCTCTAAACTTTTACTAGTTGGACCCTAGTTCTTTTCTTTTTGTTGGTTGCAACTAAGATTAAATGGGAAATCAAACTTTGACTTCCTATCCAATTCCAAACGTACGATGCACCTGAATTAGAAAAAATATAAGTATTTTCAGTGATGTTAAGATAATACAAAATCAGAAGATGATATCCCTAACCATTTCTTTCATAAATCGTTTTCGATATTTTAAAATTTTGTCTTTTGCTCAAACTATAAAAACACATGTCCCCCCTTGAAAATAATTAGAACCAAACAATTATACAATAAGATTATTATCTTGTAAAAGAGCGTAGAACTATTTGAAATCAACATATCCAAATTTTTTTTTTTTTGGCATTATTTGGATCGACAATTGTAAGGTTCGATCTACAACATGGAAACACAATTTACTGGAGTTAAATTTCGGTAGAAAAGCCGTAGAAATATATCATTAACCATTTAATTAAATACACTATCCAATATATATCCAAGTTATGTAGTTCAATTGTTGTATCATATGACCACCGAATAAAGTCAAAATCTTTGAATATAAAACCATAAATAAGTAGGAAAGTAAATTAACCTTACTTGTTCTCAGTCTAATAAGATTATATGGTTAAACTCGAAACTTTTATTGGAACTTTTACATTTTTGGGGAAATCCATTTTTTACTTGTTGGTTAGAAAAAACAAAAACACTAGAAGAGACTAGAAATCGTTGAACTCGTAAAATTCGAGGTAGAGAAAAGCTTTATTTTTGCGATAAAAAGATAAAGCTATAAAGAACAAATACTTTACAAGAAAAGTATGTGGCAGGAAAGTGTAGATCAAAAGAAATGTATAAAAAATTATTCACATATATGACATTATATGCGAATATAAACACAAACATAAATGGAGAAGCAAAAGGGTAGAGGAAGATAAAGAGTTGTTTCGACCTTCCAAAAGAAAAGCTCACATTCACATTTTCACACTTACAAAACACCCAAAGAAGCATTTATTGACTTCGCTCTTTCGTTTTTCCGTTTTCGTCGTCTTCTTCTCTTCTTCTTCGATTCGTCACCTCTTCACAGTCAACACACAGGTACTTTTGATCTGATCTTATTTTCTATATATTCAAAATTTTGTTTTGTTTATTTCATTTTCAAACAGTGTTCTCGTTTGGATTGGTTTAATGATCTGACCATACAACCTAATTAAACTTGATGAAAATTTACCGTAGATCAAAACATGTGACTGTAAAATAAACATGCCAATATTAACCTATTTATTTAATTATAACGATATGATAAGAATAAATGTTCCAATTGAGATCCAGTTTGTGAACACTTTCTTCTCCGTATCCAATAAACATTACCAATTTGGTTATTTCTTCATTATTTATATGTAACCAAAAAAACATTCGAATTTATCACTTCAAAATGGATATGGTAATTTTTTTTGTCGACAATGGGTACGTATGGTATTTTCTTTTGTTGACAGAGGATATGTTACTTTTTTTTGTTTTGATAAGTAATGAAATATGGAATATTGTGTGAACATTATTATATAAAGTCTAAAACGAAGGAATAAAACAGTAAACAGAAGAACAGTGAGTTACTGTGTTGCTTGGGACCATATATTCCCCAAATAAAGGTATATTTAGTCACTTGTATCGGTACTTGTTATTTGGCTCGTTATCTACACAATCTCTAATATTACTATATATACAAGAATATATGTCGACAACTATTGGTAGATAAAACTTGTGTATCATAGCTAGGTATTACGTGATTTAATTCATAACGGTGTTTTGTTTGTTTTTCTGTCTTTTTCCAATCTTGTTTGATAATTCATTTTTCTGAAGCAAATATTCAGTTAAAATGTGGAGGTAACTCAGTCAGTATGAAGACAATAGTTGATTGGACATGTCATTTTCAACATGACTGAGTTCGAATTCACATAAAGCTGAGTATAAAAGTCGTATATATATGTGCCAGTACTATGTAAAACAAGATTTTTTTTTAATCAGCAATATAAGAAAATAAGGAAAATTATGGTTAATTTGAAAAATAGCAACACTGTCTCAAGTATTTAAGTAAATGAAAAATGTAAATAAGTAGAAATTTATGTTTGGTGTGTGTTTAACGGAAATTTATTCTATGATTCACTAATATTTGTTGTTATTTTATTAACCACGTCATTTCAAATGAAATGTGTATAATCTGTTATAACTTAAAGTATAAAATAGCAGCAACAATCAATGAGATATATTATAGATGTGGCTTATCATTATACCAAACAACGTGAAAATATACAAAATAGCGTGTCCATCAGATGTAAATGTCATTGCGCGAAATCATGTTAAATATTTTGTTATCGGATAAACAACATAACATTTTCTAATCGCATTTTAAATTGTTAACAGTAGTGGGAATACAAATTTAATTATACCTTTACTTACTATGCGTTATTTACATAATAAAAAATGCATAGTCATTTACCTAAATATTTGTCACAGTAAATATTGTCGTTTTGTAAGTATTCCCTAAAATTATTCGGTTAAATTAAACTAAAAACCTTTGGTTTGTTTATATTCAATTTGGTGCTAATTCGGTATTTAGAAAAATATTGAGATGGTGCCAAAATAATAGAAAAAAAAATCCATCTTGTTATAATAATTAAAGATAATTATCATAAAGTTTTACCGCCATAAAGTTACACCGCCGTTATACAAGTCGGTTGTTTTATTTTATATTTTTACCTCTCTTATAAATATGTGTATTACCTCTTTGTATTAGTATGTATGATTGAAAAAGAAAATACTTCCATCTTTATATTCTCACGTCTCATATTGACACACATACATATATTATATACGATACATATAATATATATATATATACTTCACTCACCTTATAATATTAATAGTTTTATAATACGTTATCAGCATGATTTGCTCTAATACCAAAAATATGAGATTTAACTTATGTTTTAATTTCAGTCTAATTTATTTTCTCTTAACGGAAAGATAGGCTCTGCCTTCTCCATTTATATGTTATTTCGGGATACTGCCTTCCCCAAATCGATCGTTATTGGAGGCTATGCTTTTTTACGATCATAATCATATGGTAGGCTCTGCCACCTCAAACGACTTTTGATCATATGGTAGACTATGTCGCCTCAGATCAGTGTCTTATTCATAATTAAATGTCCAGAAGATATTTATTGAAAAAGTTCCAGAAGAACTCTATGTCCATAAGACATACATGAAAAGTTCTGGAAGAACTACATAATAAATTTGTCCAGAAGGCAAATCATACGCTTTAAATTATTGTTCTTTTAATTTTGATTTATTATCATGTTATTTTAATTTATATGTTTATTATGCTTACAAATTTTAAAATTTTATCATGCCATTTTAATTTGATTTTTAAGTTAAATTTTAATTAAATTTATTCTTAATAAATTGTTATACTGTTATTATGTTAAATTTAGCAAAACTCGAGATTGTTGCCCTTGATATATCTGGAAATAATTATATGAGGTGGGTAGTTACAGCAAGGATGCATTTAAAAGGAAAATGGCTCCTTGATACTATCGATAAATCAAAAACAACTCCAAAAGAGAAAAAGGCTAATGCCATGATATTTTTATCCCACCATATAGGGCTGGGCACGGATAGGGTACCCTTGAATTTCGGGAGACCCTTTACCCGACCCGACCCTTACGGGTAATGAAATAAATTACCCTTACCCGATTCTTAAATAACGGGTACTCGAAAAAATGGGTACCAGGTAAAAATTGGCCGACCCGCTACCCTTACCCGCATTATTACACATTTAATAGACCTGTTACTTTTACCTGCATAATAATTTAATATTCTAAAAACATAAACATTTGGTTACAAACGAGGAAAAATTCATAATATATGTATGCAACATAAAGTTCCAAAAAATATAAAATTACAAACTTCAAAGCTTGTAATTCATTCCTACATTACCAAAGATAATTGTAGAATGCAAAAGATTACATGTTGCAATGTCATTTTTTTTTTATGTGCTTCTTCCATAAAAAATTGCCTAAACATGAAAAAAACATGATATTCTTTTATTAGCATAATACAAACAGAAATATCACAAACAATGAACAATCACAAACGTTTCAGTTAACACAAATCTAATTTACCTAACAAAGAAAATTCCATTCATCGTCCAAAAAAAGACTAATTCCTTGGGGAAATGTTGAAAATTCTACAAAGCGGAAATAATTTTGTTAGTCTATAAATAAATATCAGCATTCATAAATCAAAGTTCAAACATTAAAATTTTTATCATCTTCTAGTAATTGGTAATATTATAAAATATTACATTTAATAAATATCACCAATATTATTATTAACTAGTAATTGGTAATATTATAAAATATTAATGAATTGGATTTTACGGGTCGGGTAATAAATCAAGTAACGGATCGGGTAATGAGACGGGTATTAAAAAAAAAATTGATACCCTATACCCGACCCTTACCCGCATGTAAAAAAAATATGATACCCTTTACCCGACTTGCAAGGTATGGGTACCCATTTTTTAGAGATGGGTACGGGTCGGGTAGCGGATCGAAGATGGGTAACGGGTTTCAGTGCCCAGCCCTACCACCATATCCATGATGGTTTAAAAGATGAATATATTACAAAAGAAGATCCTGCAGATCTTTGGCAATCACTCAAAGATAGGTTTGATCACCAGAAATATGTGATCTTACCAAAAGCTAAACATGAGTGGTTGAATCTCCGGTTTCAGGATTACAAAAGTGTTAGTAAATATAATTCTGCTTTGTTCGGAATTACTTCCAGGATAACTCTATATGGAGAAAAGATCAGCGATTATGATATGATAGAGAAAATTCTCCAAACTTTTCATCCTGGAAATGTAATCCTGCAGCAACAATACCGGGTGAATGGATACCAGAAGTATTCAGAGTTGATGCAAGTTCTCTTGATAGCTGAACAGAATAATGAACTTGTGATGTTAAACCATCAACCTTGTCCTACTGGTTCGGCTTTATTTCCAGAAGCGGATGTTGCGTCATCCAATTATAATAATTATGGACGAGGACGCGGTCGAGGTTATGATCGTGGTCATGGACGAGGAGGATATGGGCGTGGACGTGGACGTGGACAAGAAAAAAGGTTTCGCCCTAATGATTTCAATACTGAAAGAAATAGTAAAAGGTTCAAAGGAAAAGAAGTTGGTCGTAAGCATCATGAGAATGCTTGCAACAGATGCGGCATGAAAGGACACTGGTCCCGTACCTATCGTACGCCTAAACATTTGGCCGATCTGTATCAAGAATCACAAAAGGCTAAAGAAAAAGCAAATGAAACCAACTTCATCCATGGCGAATCCAGACTTTCTTTCGATGGCTTAAATGATGATACACATCTCGATATTTTAGATTTCGTAGTTGATCCTGAAGCCATCAATCAAAATCAAAACAACTAAAGATCTTCCTGAAGAAGAAAGTATGAGATGATGTATAAATAGTTATGTTTGTTAATCTTTCTGTAGAAGAACCTCAATGTTTAATAAGTGTTTTTGTTTATATGTTTGTTATAAGATAGTTTTTTTCTTATTTTCTTTTCTTGTAATATAAACTTTTTGTTTTATTAATTCATGTTTATGAATATTTCTCAATTCAAAAAATGTCAAACTTTGAGATCTAGGATGGAGATATATGTCTAGCAGGCAGTGCTACAACGCACACAATAATTAAAGATAGAAAGTATTTCTCCTTCCTTAAAATAAAAGATTCCACCGGAAGCGTGAATATTATATCTGCTAATGCAAAAATTATCATGGGCTCCGGAAGAGTAAGTTTTTCAATGCACATGGAAACAAAATTTGATATAAATGATGCATTATATTCCTCTAAATCTTACTTGATATTTGTTAAGTTTTAGAGATATCCGCAGAAATGGATATCACATAGAAACTATGAATAAAAATGGCATTGAATATCTTTGCATTACATCGATTATTTTGGAGCAAAAACGAATATTAGAAGAGCTACCAGCTCTATCCTCCGGAATATATTCCACAAAAATAAATATGACTGAATCATATATTACAGTAAACCCAAAGTTTACAAGTACATTCAAAGTCTGGCATGAACATTTAGGGCATCCTGGTTCAGTCATGATGCGAAAAATTGTGGAAAATTCAAATGGTCATCCATTGAAAAACCAGAAGATTTTTCAATCGAGAGAATTTTCATGTAATGCTTGTTCTCAAGGAAAGTTAATAACTCGGCCATCACCAGCTAAAATCGGGAATGAATCTCCAGTATTCTTAGAAAGAATACATGGTGATATATGTGGGCCGATTCATCCTGAATGCGGGCTATTTCGATATTTTATGGTATTGATTGACGCATCTAGTAGATGGTCACATGTATGTCTATTGACTACACGAAATATGGCTTTTGCAAAATTCATTCCCCAGATAATCAGGTTGAGAGCACAATTCCCTGATTATACGATAAAGAAAGTAAGACTTGATAACACTGGTGAATTCACTTCTCAAACCTTCAATGACTATTGTATGTCAATAGGAATTGATGTTGAACATCCGGTCCCGTATGTTCATACACAAAATGGCTTGGCTGAGTCTTTGATTAAACGGTTACAACTTATTACTAGACCGTTAATATTGAGAACAAAGCTTCCAATTTTAGTATGGGGTCATACAATCTTGCATGCTGCTGCACTAATTCAAATACGGCCAAGTGCATATCATAAGTACTTCCCAATACAATTAGCATCTGGCCAGGAACCAGATATGTCTCATCTCTGAGTTTTTAGGTGTGCAGTTTATGTTCCTATAGCTCCACCACAAAGAACAAAAATGGGACCACAGAGGAGATTGGGAATATATATTGGGTATACATCACCAAGTATAATTCGGTATCTTGAACCACAAACTGGTGATATGTTTACGGCATGTTTTGCCGATTGCCATTTTAATGAAGATGAATTCCCAATGTTAGGAGGAGGAATTAAGGAAGTTCCAAAAGATATTACATGGTGCACATCGTCGTTGTTGTACCTTGATCCCCTACAAAACAACGTGAATTGGAAGTTTAGAAAATTATAAATTTACAGAATATGGCAAATCAGCTACCAGATGCGTTCACTGATACAAAAAGGGTGAAAAAATCATATATACCCGCTGCGAATGTTCCATCAAGAATCAATGTTTCTGAAGAACACACTGATGGAAAAATAGCAAATGAACCTAAAGTTCAGTTGAAAAGGGGAAGATCGATGGGATCAAAAGATAAAAATCCCAAAAAAAAAAGAAATTGGGAGAAATAAATGAGAAAAGTTCAGAAGAACCAAATAGAGAGAAAAGTCCTAAAGACGAAAATGATATAGAAAAACATGAGATTTCCATTAGCTATGCCCAAGATAGAAAATTATGGGTTAGAAATGATATAGAAGATGATGATGGAATTTTCTCGTTCTCTGTATCCAAAGAAATTGATTATGAAAGTGATGATCCAGATCCAAGGTCCATATTGGAATGCCAGAAAAGATCTGATTGGGAGAAATGGAAAATGGCCATGAAAATTGAGTTGAACTCCCTCAATAAAAGAAATGTTTTTGGACCTATTGTCACAACACCTGAACATGTAAAATCTGTTGGGTACAAATGGGTTTTTGTTCGGAAAAAAAATGAAAAAAATGAGGTAACAAGATACAAAGCCCGACTTGTTGCCCAAGGATTTTCTCAAAGACCGAGAATTGATTATGAAGAAACATATTCCCCGGTTATGGATGCAATTACCTTTAGATTTTTAATGAGCTTAGCAGCATCCAAAAATCTAGAAATGTATCTAATGGATGTTGTGACAGCATATCTATATGGATCACTTGATAATGATATATACATGAAAATCCCAGAGGGATTAAAAATGCCTGAAGCATTAAGCTCAAAAGCAAAAAAAAATATGTGCGGTCAAATTACACCGATCACTCTACGGATTAAAACAATCCGGACGCATGTGGTATAATCGCTTAAGCGAATATTTGTTGAGTAAAGGATATACTAACAATGCGATATGCCCTTGTGTATTCATTAAGAAATCTTTATATGGATTTGTGATCATCGATGTATATGTTGATGACCTGAGTATAATTGGAACTCAAAAGGAGATCGATGATACAAGAACTCATATAAAAGAAGAGTTCGAAATGAAAGATCTTGGATAGACAAAATTTTGTCTTGGGCTCCAGATCGAGCGTCTTCGAGATAGAATTTTCATACATCAATCAAATTATACGAAAAGGATCTTAAAACGCTTTTATATGGATAAAGCGACTCCTTTGAGTACTCCAATGGTCAATAGGTCGCTTAATGTTGATAAAGATCCATTTCGACCTTGTGAGGATAACGAAGAAGTATTGGGTCCTAAAGTACCTTATATGGGCGCTATTGGTGGACTTATGTATCTTGCAAATTATACTTGACATGATATAGCATTTGCTACAAATCTACTTGCAAGATATAGTTCATCTCCCACGCGCAAACATTGAAATAGAATAAAACATATTTTTCGTTATCTTCAGGGAAGAATTGACTTGATATTGTTTTACCCTAGAAACTCCAATTTTGTTTTAGCTGGTTTTGCAGATGCAGACTATTTGTCAGATCCACATAAAGCCTAATCAAAAACCGGATATGTTTTCACAGTTGGAGGTACTGCAATCTCTTGGCGTTTCCAAAAACAGTCTTTGGTCGCTACTTCGTCAAATCATGCAAAGACCATTGCGCTTCATGAGGTTTGTAGAGAATATGTTTGACTCAGATCCATGACTAATCATATAAAACAGTCAAGTGAAATAATCATTAATAAAGAGCCAACAAAATTGTTCGAAGATAATGTTGTATGTGTCGCCCAACTCAAAGAAGGTTATATCAAGAGAGACAGAACGAAGCATATTCCCCCAAGATTTTTCTCCTATATACGAGAACTTGAGAAGAATCAAGAAGGGGATATCCAATATATCCGTTCAACTGACAATGCAACTGATTTGTTCACAAAGGCGCTTCCCACTACAACATTCAGAAAACATATTCATAACATCGGGATGCGTCATCTTAAGGATTTGTGAATGAAATAAATTTTATCCATCATTTCAGGGGGAGATTACGTCACTGCACTCTTTTTTTCTTGTCATAGTTTTTATCTCACTGAGTTTTTTTTATGATAAAGTTTTTATCGAGTATTATTAGTGATGGATAATTAAGGAAAGTATTATAATAATTAAGGATAATTATCCATAAAATTTTACTGCCATAAAGTTACACCGCTATTATATAAGTCGGTTGTATTACTTTATGTTTGTACCTCTCCTATAAATAAATATGTGTATTACCTCTTTGAATTAGTATGTATGATTGAAAAAGAAAAGACTTACTTCCATCTCTATATTCTCACGTCCCATATTCTCAGACATACATATATTATATACGATACATATAATATATATATATACTTCACTCACTCTATAATATTAATAGTTTTATAACACATCTAATACCATTATTAATGGAGACTTATGTCTCTCGGAAGACACAATGTCTTCCCAAATATTGCCATGTGTCGCAACGTGATTTATTACGACAATAAAAAAATTAAAAAAAAAATTTTAATTAAAAAAAAAAAAATTGATTTTTTTTTGGAGAAAACACAATTTCCATGTCTGCAATATGGATGCTCTAAGAAAACTCCGAACTTTTCAGTTTTCTTCGGCTGACCTGGTAATTTTAGTTTGAAATGATAAAAAACTAATTAGTTTGATCTCGGTTTAGTTAATTTGGTTAATTTGAAATGGCATCTTATATTACACAATATCTTGTTAAATATAAATAATATATATGACTGGTGTAGACATGTCACATGTGTAAGCCAGAAGTAGCCAAAGTTCTGGCTAAACATTTTTATCAAACAAAAAAAGTTCTGGCTAAAAATTTGGCTGTCGACCATCGCCAATACTGTGGATTGTGGTCAAGATTGATGTGATCCCAAAAGGAACCAAACATGTTTTCGTCTCCTCATGATCTCTTTTATCTTCATTCTCTCTTATATTTTCTTCTTTTGGTATTTCCCTCTCTTAATTCCTTGTTTCTTTCGTCATTGTCTCACTGACCCATCCTCGTCTATATAATTTATATTTTATATTTTTCCCCGACCGAGAGGGGTATTGTTAGCAATTGATACTTATTAATTCATGTTATGCCATCTTCATGCTAACTTCCAACATCAAAAATAATTTTTTGTTGTTTGGGGTTTTAAAGAGATAAAATGCAGTCTCGAATATCACCGGTGCACCAAAAATCAATAATAACTACAATTTATTTTCTTTTCTTTTTTTATCTTTACAAAAAAAACATTATCGATATGATGAAGAATTAAGTATGGAGCTTCACGTGTCGTGCACCCTTACTTCTCCGACACATTAGGCGTGAGATCTTTTTTTAACGTCTATACTTTGTTTGGATTTAGAGACAATGCTCATATATTTTCTCAAATATATATTCTCTTAATCCCTTTTATGATGGTATAAAAAGAGGATACTCTTGCAAGTTGCAATTTTATGCATAAAATTATTGATTATTAAATTTTATCTTTTACTACACTTATTCCAGGTGATACAATCAGAATACTAAATGCAAAAAGGTGAGTCCTTTTTCTTCCTTTTGTTTACTTAGTTAAAGACGTCAATCCGCTTATTTATGTTTTTTTTTTTAATAAAAGCTCTTATATATGTTGATTCACATAAAATAATTAAAGTCACTACAAGAGTATAGCATTATCGTATAATGGATTGTAATATTTGATGCAAACTAATTAAACATTTCATTTATAAACTACATCTGTTTATTTATAAACTACTTTGTTTATTTATAAACAGAATAATCTTAATCCAAAGACTGAACACTCCTTTGCCGCAAAAAAGAAAAATGAAAAATAATCGAACACTCTTAATCATTTCAACCACAAACATAATATTTTTAAAATAATTAATATCTAGTTTTAAAAGATTTTGTTAGAAAAATATTAAGTTTTCTAATATATAGTTTTGTACATATGTCCGCGTGATATCATCTACTTTAATAAGTTTGGTGGAGATATTTTTTAGCCAGTAATTGTTGTGTTGCAAACACTGTTGATGTCAAATTATTGTTGAATGAATTTAAAAATTAAATTGTAAAGTAAATAGTAAAAAAATGAGTAATTTAATTCGTTGATTTAACTGATTTGGATTTTAGGTGAGAATTCCAAGCAATGAAACAAATAGGTTGGGTGTACAACACATAGATCCAACACGATAGATAAAAGTGGGTGGGCCCAATAGAGTCTAAACTCTTCGTAGGCTTATTCTGTGGTCCGTGTATTTCGTGGATCCCGCACCGCACCGACCCGAACACCTTATCCGTAAACCAGTTTCTAACCGGACATCCAGACCGAATTTCTTAGAGCATCTCCAAAAAAAACTTCAAATCCTCAAATTTGAGGTTTTTTGTCCTTCAAAAACAACTTCAAAACCTCAAAATTTGAGGTTTCACTATTCAAAACCTCAAATTTGAGGTTTCATGTTTTTTTTTCATTTTAGTCCTTTTAATTATGTATCTTATAATTAATCTTACTAACTTATTTGTTTATCATTTTAGTCTTTAAAAATCTTTTATAAATTTAGTTTTCACATATTAAATTATTAAATAAACATCTTAAACTGAAAATAAAAATGTTAATATAGAAAATATTACATAACATTGAAAGCAAATTTTACATAACAATATTACATTAAGCAAATTCATGGATAATATAAAAATAAATAATTTGAATAATAAAAAAAAAATATAAAACTATTTTGGATAGATTAAATAAGATTTTAATCCAACGGCTGACAAATGTGAGGATCTAATGAATGGTGTAGATTAAGTAAATCAAGATATTCATGAATAATATAAAAATAAATAAGTTGGATAATATAAAAAAAATAATATAAAATTATTTTGGATAGATTGAATAAGATTTTAATCCAACGGCTGATGATGAGTGAAATCTAATGAATGGTACAAATTAATTTCAAAAGATTTTCTTACCTTCTTAAATAGTAAATTTATATCTATAAAATAACACATCAACGTTACACAAATATCACAACATCACAACTTAGAATAAAAAATGAATTTTAATATTGGAGATCCATCTTCTCTTAAGAGTTCGTCTTCATCTTCAGACTCATATGAGTTTGATGAATTGTTGATGAATGACAATGCAACAATGGAAAGAGAAGAACAAATTGCAATCAATTTGTTTGTCAACAACAACCATCTTATTCACCAACTCAGTCAAGAAAATAATCATGTAAGTCATCGAGGCTCTATTCCTGGTCATGCAGTTATACACCGTGATAGAGAAAGTGCTCATCGTAATTTGTTCAATGATTATTTTTCTGATAATCCTGTGTATGGTGAAAGAGAGTTCCATCGTCGATTCCGAATGTCACAAAGATTATTTCTTTGCATTATTGATGCTGTTAAACAACATGACAACTACTTCAATCAACGTCGTATTGCATCTGGTAGAATGGGATTATCAACCTTGCAAAAAGTAACTGCGGCTATTCGGATTTTGGTGTATGGTATGCCTGTTGATGCTACAGATGAATACATAAAGATAGGAGAGTCTACGGTAATTGAATGCATGAAGAGATTTTGCCGTACCATTGTAGAAGTGTTTTTGGAGTGGTATCTCAGATCACCAACAGCAGAAGACGTTGCCCGACTTCTCTATATTGGCCAACAACGAGAATTTCCTGGAATGTTGGGTAGTCTAGATTGTATGCATTGGAAGTGGAAAAATTGTCCAACTGCATCGGCAGGACAATTTGCAGGTCGTAGCGGATCACCTACAATCATTCTTGAAGCCGTTGCTGATTACGATCTATGGATATGGAATGCCTATTTTGGTATGCCTGGCAGCAACAACGATATTAACGTTTTGAAGTCATCTAATTTATTTTCAAAATTTGCCCAAGGTATCGCTCCTCCAGCTAATTTTATTATTCAAGGAAAAGAGTATACCATGGGTTATTATTTAGCTAATGGTATTTATCCAAAATGGTCAACTATTGTTCAAACGATAAGTGATCCCCAAGGCCCAAAGAAAAAATTGTTTGCAGCAAGACAAGAAGCATGCCGAAAAGATGTTGAACGCGCGTTTGGAGTTTTACAATCTAAGTTTGCTATAGTCGCAAGATCATCACGTTATTGGAAAAAAGAGTTATTGCATGATATAATGACAGCGTGCATTATAATGCATAACATGATTATTGAAGATGAACGAGATTTCAACGCCCATGTTAGAGAAGCAAGATCAACACCAGAGGTAACCGTAGAAATGGCAATAAATGAAAATATTCGGTTTCAACAATTTTTATCTCGTAATCTACAGATAAAAAATAAAAAGACTCATTTATCACTTCGAAATGCATTGATTGATCATATATGGGAGCATTATAGGAAGAATGTTGTTTAATAATTTAGTATTATACTTGTAATTTGTAATTTTATTTTTGTATTTTTAATGTAATTTTATTGTTATAATTTAATGTTTTATTAATAAATAATGTTTATAATTATTTTAATGTATGTTTTATTGTTATTTATAAAAGTTTTAAGATTTTAATGAATTATTATAAATAGTAAGGAGTATAATGTAAAATTAAAAAATTTTAAAGTTAAATTTGAGGTTTTGCTTTTAGAAACAAACATCTTTAACCTTAAATTTGAGGTTTTGCCAACCTCAAATTTGAAATCGTTTTTGGAGATGGTCTTATACACTGCTTTTACGCCTTATTATCGACCAATTTGGCGGCGGCGCCATGTACTTGTGTTTTTTTTTTTTTTTTCTTTTTCTTTCTTGGGTATCCCGAATATAATAAAACTTGCTCTTTAGTCTTTACCATCTCCTCTCCTTTACAAAAATTCCTGGCCCGGTAAAAAATGCCACGATTTACTGAATGGTTAATTTCCGACTATTTTCTTGCCTTAATTTTCAACCTCTTAGAGTCGGAATTCACCTTAAATACTGATATTTTTTGGGACCAATTTTGATAGGGCATATGTTTTTCTTATCTAATGGTTTGTTTTTCTAGTGTTATTCTTGAAATACATCTTACATAATGAATATACAGTTAATAGTTTGCTTATGTATATATATGCACGGTAAGAGCATCTGCATTGGATATAGATTTTAGGAATCTCTCAAATATATTATTTTAATATTTTAAATATAATTTAGTTATTTTTAATTTTAAAAATTATAAATAAAAATCAAAACCAATCATATTAACACATACATGAGTATTTAAAAGGGTTCTCAAATGAGAATCGATTATTTTATTTCTCTTTTACTTTTTTATTTATTTTTATATTGCTGAAAAATTCAATGAGAATTTTCCATATGCTCTAAGGTTATAATTTCTTAAAAATATTTGTTGGTAGTTATACTTTATATTCGAAAGCTTATCTTATTTTAATTAGGAATTTTAGGTTTTCATGAATTTTTTGATAATAATTATAAACTTTATTTTGAAAAGAATGAAACGTTTTGACTCTGTCTCATCTGATTCTTTTTTGAAACAAAATTAACAATAAAAAGGTTCCCGTATGTATAGTCACGTTTGAATCATCCGGTTGATAATTTGATATGTTATTGCACCTTTTAAAAAAGGGAATGAGAAGTTAGTGTACCTTTTTGGCTGGGCTATTATTATATGCCCACTACGACGTATACGAGCCACGCTACCACCTGCCTGGCCA
The DNA here is from genome assembly GCA_028015245.1 of Cardamine occulta. Taxonomy (NCBI): domain Eukaryota; kingdom Viridiplantae; phylum Streptophyta; class Magnoliopsida; order Brassicales; family Brassicaceae; genus Cardamine; species Cardamine occulta. The sequence continues at coordinate 18,345,179 of CM051368.1, read as the reverse complement.
CTACTTTCGGATTTTACTTTTACTTTCCCGATTAACTTTTTGTTTGTTAATTAAATGCATGTTTTAAAAACTTTACCACGTTAATAATGTGAGGCTACATTAAGCAATTAACATCTAATAGACTAATACATAACTCACTTTTCTATTAATAGAAGCAGTTGAGTTGCAGTCCAAAAGTTAAAGTCCAAATGGCTAAGACCAATAGTTTGTCAAGATTCAGATAAATAAAAAGTAGTTCCCACGGGAGTTGTTAACTTGTTATACCAAGTCCAATACGTACCAAGTGTGCATATTTTACATTTCTTGTTTTTATATTGATAATCAATCTCCATAACGTAACAAAACTAATCTATTGTCTTTACTAAATCATATAAGTTTTGGAGACCATGGTTGGATTCTATAGTTATTTTAATTACAATTAGTCATAGTAGATATTTTTATTTAATAAAATATCTTTTTTTCTCTCTTAAGTTTTTTTTTTGATAACTATTTTCTCTCTCAAGTTACCAAAATTAGTCTAAACTTTGGCTTGGAATTCTCGATTGTTTAAATAAAAAAATTGACCATTACATGAGGAAAAAAAAACATTATTGTTACGCAATTATTATTAAAAAAAGCAATTAAATTTTCTTACATAAAATGATGAAAAGAAAGACGAGGACTGACTCACGCGTTTCCGAACTCCCTCAAGTAATTTTGGATTTATAGTCTGGCAAAAAAAAAAAAAAAAACCCTCCAAATCTATAAAGTTTGAGCACTTTGCTTTTTTAAAAAATATCTCTTTGTGAAATTACGATTTAATGTCTCCAGTTGAGCCAGCCTGGATGATGAAAAAAACTCACCGTCAGAAAGCTCAGGTAAGATCTTTATGTCCTTAGCTATATATTTTTTTATGTCTGATGGATTAGGTCTGATCAAAAAGTGTGGATTATAGAAAATATGGGCGAAGCTTGTGATGAGAAAATGGTTGAACATAAGTGCTAGAGATTCTGAGTACGGTGCCGATACTGAAGACGAATTCGAAAACGACGACGTTCGTGAGGAAAACGACGATTCTAGCTCCGATGAAGGTCTTTCTCTTTCCTCTCCTCTTTACAAAAACACCGGTTCTTCTTTTCCGGTTAACTTATCTGTTAAACCGGTTTTTAAAACAGATTGTGGAGAATCAAGCTCACGAGTAAAAGAATCTAATGTTTGGGAGAACGCGGAGGACGCTATCGCCGCCGCTTCCGCCACCGTAGACGCCGCCGCAGCTGCCGCCGAGTTTATAAGCAATGGTAATGCCGAATTGCATAGGTAGTTCTGAGATTCACTGTGGGGTGCTTTTGAGTTTTACATTCTATTTTAAGATCCCTTTGGTGAATTTCAATCTTTAAAGAACTGAAAAAACAAAAAAAATATTATGAAATTTTTGGATACTTTAATTTTATTTTTTTTGTTTCCTTTGATCAGATGCTCCATTGAAGTTAAGAAGAAGAAATTCAGAAACATTAAGAGCACAGTATATTAACAACAAAGAAATAAGGTAGACGTATCTTATTTTTTTTTATATTGTATTTTAATTTTATAGTAGTACTATATAGATTGTGTCTATGTAAATTTTGTTGGATAAAAGGAGACCCTAACATGTCGGAATTTAAATTAACAAAATTTTTGAACAGAGTATGTGTTGGTACATGGAACGTTGGAGGAATCTCACCACCTTCTGATCTTGACATCGATGACTGGATTGAAATTAATCGACCAGCTGATATCTACGTTCTTGGGTAAACTAAAACTTTGACTTTTTTTTTGGGTCAACGACAGACAAAACTAACTCTGTTCAAATATGTTGTTATGAGAGGTTTAATGCTATTCATGTTTTTTGTTTTTGTTGTGTATGAAGTTTACAAGAGATTGTACCATTAAATGCTGGAAACATACTTGGAGCTGAAGATAACCGACCGGTTGCGAAATGGGAAGAAGTGATTAGAGAAGCATTGAACAGAGTTAGACCAAAACTCTCGGCTGTTAAGAGTTACAGTGATCCACCATCTCCGGGAAGATTTAAACCTTTTGAGGAAACACATGACATTATAGAGGAAGAAGTAGCTTTTGAGAGTGATAGTGATGCTGGCGTTGAGATTCACCCAATTGATGAAGAAGAAGAGGAAAGATACAAAAGCCTGGGGGAGTTAAAACACGACGGTGGAGTTATCGGCGAAGTCAACACGCTCGTTGACCCAAATACTGGTTCGCCGGTTTTTGAGATTAAGAGACAGTTCTCGTCTCCTAAGAAGCTAGACAGACAAATGTGTTTACGTGCTGATAGCTTTGAGGGGAAGAACAATGAGGATTCTACTGAAATCGGTATGAAAACGATAAACCGGATGTTAAGTGGGAAAGAACGGATCGGTTTAAGCTGGCCTGAGCCGCCATTGAACATGTTAGGACCGTCGTGCGTTCTCGATAGACAGCCGTCGTTAAAGACGGTAAAGTCTTTAAGAACAGCAAAGCCTTTCAAGGCTTATAGTTCGTTTAAGTCAGTAGCCGGAACCAACACCGGGATTTCGCCTGAGATATTGGCTCTAGCGGAAATGGATTTGAAGACGCTAATGGAGAGGAAACGAAGACCGGCTTATGTGAGACTAGTGAGTAAACAAATGGTTGGGATTCTTTTAACCATTTGGGTTAAACGAAGCCTACGAAAACATATTCACAACGTACGAGTCTCTACGGTTGGAGTTGGCGTCATGGGTTATATTGGTAACAAGGTATATAAAGAGTAGATATCTCATTAAATTTATGTCATAAGATTTTCATTTTCAAGATTGTGAAGTGATTTGTGTGGTCTACAGGGAGCTGTGTCTGTGAGTATGTCGATAAACCAAACGTTCTTCTGCTTCATATGTACGCATTTGACGGCAGGAGAAAGAGAGGTTGACCAGATCAAGAGAAATGCCGATGTTCACGAGATACATAAAAGAACAGTCTTTCAGTCTGTCTCAGCTCTTGGACTTCCCAAGCATATCTATGATCATGAGTAGGTCTTTTTTTTGTCTCTTCTGCTAAAGTTTTAACGATTTCTATTTGTCTAACTTTACTATTGTTTTCACCTCTTAACAGAAGAATAATCTGGTTAGGAGATCTCAACTATCGGCTTAGTCTATCGTATGAGAAAACCAGAGATTTCCTTTCCAAGAAAGAATGGTCCAACTTACTTGAACATGACCAGGTATATAATAAAGTTAATAACCGTTGTTACTGTTAGGATTTGGATCTCAAATATGATCTTTAGAGTTTTTGTAATAGTAAACGTTACAAAAAGTAACCAATCATAGATATAGAAGTTTTCCTCAACTTATTATTGTGACATATATTGCAGTTGGTAAAGGAATTCAAGAAAGGTCGAGCATTTGACGGATGGTCAGAAGGAACTTTACATTTCCCACCTACATATAAATACCTAGCTAATTCCGATGAGTACACCGGGAACGATGGAAAAGCACCGCGGAGAACACCAGCTTGGTGTGACAGAATATTATCCTACGGGCAAGGAATGAGGTTGGTTCATTACAGGAGAACCGAACAGAAATTTTCAGATCATCGTCCGGTTACAGCGATTTACATGGCTGAAGTGGAAGTGTTTTCTGCGAGGAAGCTTCAGCGAGCATTGACATTCACAGATGCAGAGATTGAAGATGAGGAACTTGTGGCCGTTGTTGTTTAAACAAAAGAAGAGATTTGAAATCTGGTGCTTGTTTGTTTTTGATCATTGCATATGAAGTATTGACGAAAGAGACATTCTCTTTCTACGGATTGGTTTTAATCTCATGTCGTACTGATGCATCACACTCAGAAACGTTCACATTCTTATAGTTTTATATTCTTTTTTTGTGTGTTGGCTTACCGTTGTAAATTTAGTTGATACGTAATAAAATCAAGAACATTTTACATCCATGATTATTGTTATAACTTATAATTGTTATTTTGAAAAAAAAACTTTAAGAATGTTTTTCTCCGTCAAGGCACAAAAAAAAAAGACAATAGGGAAAAAAAGATATGCACCAGCCGGGAATCGAACCCGGGTCTGTACCGTGGCAGGGTACTATTCTACCACTAGACCACTGGTGCTTATTGTCTATTGTGGATAATAAAATATTCTAAAACAAGTTTTATTCCATACTGCTTTGAAAGTTTACAAACCTCTCTATAATCAAGGGAAGAAAACAACATGAACTGATAAAAGTAACAATAGCAACATAGTGTCCTAATTGCATAAACATTTTAAAATTCAATTTGTATATCAGCTTCAAACTGAATCACGGTAAGGTAAATCCAGAAGCAAGATCTTTCTAAGCCAGTACTGACCAAATCTCTGCCTTGCATATTCCATGTAATCGAACTCAATCTTGTTCACATGTCCCTGCTTTGCATCAACCATACTAGAGATTACTACTAGTTTCAACACTAGAGCTAAATGTATCTTAAGAAGACAAAGAAAGAGAAAACGAACCGAGATGATTCCCCATAATCCCCAGAAGATATGGTTTGTTAAACTGTATCTCTCTACATCATCCAATAACCTATCCACTTCTTCCTCACTTGTTGCAACCCCTGATGAGATTAACAAAACAAGGGGAATACGTTTTGATTAAGATAAAAGAGTTTTTTTCTTTAAGTAACTAATGCTTCAAAGGACACAAACCTGTAGAGCCAAGGTATGTAGTAATGAACCTTCTCCGTTCTTCTTCTCCTGTTTGTTTATCATTCCAGACACACACATACACAATAAGATTCTGAGATTACCCGAGTAACGTATTAAGTAGATGTTTATATATACAGATAATGGACCTGGATATAGAGTGTAGTCGAGAACATGAGGAGTGTCTGTATGATAATTAGCAGCCATTTCACAGAAGTGGTTTGCAATGTCATAAGCAATTGGGTTGAAACTCGAATACTCATAGTCCTGTATTATAAAAAATTCATGAAAAAAACAGAGCAGTTTCTTGATGGAGAAGGGAGTTGTTTTGGTTTAATAAGCTTACAATGATGGTAATGGCGTTGGTTTCTTCGTCAATCATGATGTTACCGTATTGAAGATCGTTGTGACAGAAACCAATCTCTTGGTCAGCCCAAGTAATATTCCCTTCCAAAAAATCGATTTCACCTTCTATAGCTTCCAAACAAAACTCTTCTTGCTCTATTGGTGAAGCCAAGTTCCTAGCCTCCTTAAGCCAAGTTCTGAAAAATCAACAAAGAAATTAGCAAGAAACATTTGATACATAAAGGAAGCTATGAAATTTGTTTTCTTTATACCTAAGTCTTTCCCAGAGAAGAACCTTCTTTGGACCAGGCATATCAAGCTTGTGAAACTCTCTTAGCTTTGCAGCGATTAAATTAGATGTTTCTTCTACACGGAGATCATCTGCAGAAAGAGTCTGGTGAACGGACCAAACCAACAAATTTATGTCATACACATTCTCTCTTCTTTATATTTTCCCAATCATCGATTCTTGAGGTTTCTTGAAACGCAAACAATTTATATAGCCTAAAACTCTGACTATACTAACTATTCCTCTGTTCTTCCTTAGAGCATATAACAAAACTCAAACCTATAATTTTTTATTAAAGAAAAAGAGAGATATGAAGATGAAGAAGAAGAAAATGTACTCTGGCATGGATGAATTCTTCAAGACGACCATCGGAGAAACGACCAAGAAGCTTAGGACCATAACCATGGTGAGACATACACTCAAAAGTTTTGATTTCGTCATCTCTGTTAAAGAAAAGGTCAACGCCGTCACCATAGATCCGAACAAGAACTTTCCGGTGAACATCTTCGCCGTTTAAAGTAGGCCAATTAATCTGATAAACCTCGTTCGTCATAGCTCCTTTCAATGGAATAACCTCAAGACGCTCCAGATCTTCAACTACGTCTCCCCAGCTCGAACCTAGCGTCTGAAGAACGCGTTTTAGATCCTCCGGTGAAGAACAGCTCGGAATTAGACTATTCATTGTCTTGATCACCATTTTTTTTTGTGTAAGATTGGATTCTTGAAATCGACTATTAGAGAAAGAAAGAAAGAGAGAGATCGGGTTTATGAAAGTTTGAGAATTTGATATTGTATTTGGAGGAAAATAAAACTCAGAGAAGGAAGATTCGAAGGAGTAAAAAAAAAAACGGTAGGAGATTCTCTGAGAGAGAAGATAATCCACGAAAATCTTGGAATCTTTATGGAAAGAAATAATCTGGGAATTGAAATTTTGAACTAGACGCAAATTACGTTTCTGGGTATTTTTATTTATATAGAATCTATATAATAAATAAGAACCCAGAAATATGGAGGAATTAAAGAACGCGTAATTTCGTCGTTTGTCCCTTGTGTGATAAGATTGGGCTTTTACGAGTGACGGAGTTTTTAAAACGGTTATTGTGGTGACCGACGGTTTTGTCGCAGCCAGTGAGGAATGAACACGTGGATATTTTAGGCGCGGTAAGTCAACGGCGTAACGAGACGGTCATTTTTAAAGGTCAAAGTCAACGAGTGCAAATAGTCTTTCTTTTTGTCTTCTTGGCTGTGAGACAGCAGTGATGATAATGATATTTTTTACAGTTATTGTAATCCTGAAATTATTGGAGTTGTGAAAAAAAAGAAAAATCAGTAGTAAAAGAGTAAATTATTGGAGTATTAAACAAAAAAGAACACTATTTCTATATATAGTTGTCCTATACCATTATAATTTCGATGTTTCTCACTAATACAGAAATGATCCCACTTTTAAAAATAAAACGTTTTCTATAATAAAACATAATACTACTTTTTCTATATAAAGTACGCTCACAAATGAGATACGAAAATATCCATGTCCATAAAAGGCTTAAAAATCTAAATGAAAGCTATGGATAACCACAAAATAGATTTGTACTTTAAAAGGTTTTAATTTTTCTTTATTTACGTTTGACTTTGAAATTGCAGTTATGAACACATCTTTATTTTCCTAACAAATTTCTTTAAACATTTAATCACCATGACTTTTTCTTCCGTATTTACAGTAGTATTTAATGTCCCTTATGACATAGTTTCGGCGAAAATGTTGCACTCTTTACGTAAAGCTCTAATCAACACACAACCACGAGGCACGGACAACAAAACACATTTACAATGGTATAAACTATTTCTTTCAAAGTATGATGATTTAAAGAAAATTCAATGGTATAAAAACAATGGAACACGTACACGAGGAATGGACTCAAGTTGGGATTTTGTTTTTGCTTATTAGAGTAAAGAGTTGGTTATAATACCTATAAATCATAAATCATACTGTTACTGATCTTCTAGAGGATTGTCTTTGCTTCCAGAGGTTAAATCTCACCCTTCTTTGCAACAAATAACATAGGAACGCTACAACCACGATAAGCATAAACGTGATTCCGTTATTTGTCTCCGTGAATAAATGCATTAGAAGCGGCTGATTGTAGCTTTTATAGCTACAGTCACAGATGCTTCTCAGTATATTGCCTCTGGCACTTGCTTCTGGGATGAGAATGAAATCAGCCGTAACGGCGTTTTCACCTAACCAAACACTTGTTGTTTTCGGTTTGTATCCAGGAGACGATGCTGTGACTGTGAATCCGTAAAGAAAACTCAAATGAGGCAAGTAATCAACATTAGCAAGGATTTGAGATGAAAAAAAAAAAAATCATATTGTTCACGTCAGGCAATGATTTATCTGTTGCTATGAAGGAGAGTTCATAGAGCATTTGTAGGCAGCACGGTCATAAGGATGAATCTCTATAATGAACTCGTAATAACTATTATTATCAGCTATAACAGTGGACAACTCTTATATCATACTGCAACTCTTTGATCCACGCAGTAATTGCAACATAATCACACATATTTTAAGCTGAATGTGAGGAAAGAATATCAAACCTTCATATTTCTGTCCAGGTGCAAGCAAGCGATGGTAGTCTGCGTAGGCTTGATGAGCTTTAACCTGAAGAGCATGAGGACTAAGATGAGCATCAAAGAGCTAACAAGATTTTTCAGATTTTGGAATAAGGTAATTTTAGAAGGTTTTAATAAGTGAATACCGTATAGTTAATTCCCTTGATCACAACAAGCCCAGGTAGTGGCTTTCCCTGGTCTAATGAAAAGATCCGCCCATGAACTCCTGTCTAAGGTAAAGAGATGAAGCCATACTTGACAAAAGACACAAAAAGATAATATAAAACGATGGAAACAAAGGTCACACCAAACACAATCTTCCAATAATGTAACTAATATCTAGCTGCTCAAATCTAAAACGATACAACAAGATTAAAATGTTGGGTTCTAAAACAAAGATTAAATAATACCTTCACTAGGCTTGCAACAAGATTCAGCATGCTCATTCTATTGTATTCCCAAATGGTGGGAAGCTGTATAAGATATGCAAACTCTATCAGCTAACTACCATGCAAAGGAGAAAAAGTTATCACACAGGAATATAAGATTTGACCTCTGAGGCTTTAGGCCACTTGTTGTCGCTTATTTCCAGAGTCAATTCAAAGCATCCTCCATGTATGTAATTCCAGTCTTGCATACCACCATAAATTGGATACCTGTAGAGGCATTTTGCTTAAATCATTAACCGAGAAACTCATTTGTTGGAGAAGACAGAAAAAGTGGCAATGTTATACCAGGATGCTCCATTTGTGATTCCTTCCTGAAATTCGTTGCTCAAAGACATGTTACGGTGAGATTTGCTATAAATTCGTGCTAAGAACCGGAATGTCTCATCATCAGGACATGCATAGTAATATTTCCTGTAAGAAGAGTGCAGAACAGCTACATAATTTTGAATTGCATTATGGACCAAGCAAAGAGCTTTGAATTATGTACAAAATCACTTTGAATAGGAGTAAACACCTCTTATCCTCCGTCCCATCCCATGGAAAATTTGCAACCAGGGCACCCTGAAATAAAACGCGGTTTAACAAACATTTTTATCACATTGATTCACGATTTTATTTGATATTAAATTAAAACCCCTCGGAGATTCTTGAAATTAAACTTTCAAATTGGACATATTTGAGACGGGATAGTATGCACAAGTCTGCAACAGAAAAATGTCAAGAAAATTACCCCATGCAGAGTAGCCGACGCTGTGAATCGTACATCTCTCAGCCAAGTCATAATTGCCCTTGTTTCAGGTTGCCTCAAACTCAAGTCCTCATTTATGGGAAAGAACTGCATCATTAGGTATAAGTTAAGCAAGCCAAACGTGACTATGAATAAAACCAACCAAATCGAGCTACCATCACGCAAATCACAGCAGTCATGAATACTCAGAGCATCAATGGAAATACTACTTATGAGTGTGGAAAGCACCATCAGACAATCACCTGGTCAGGGAAGTCGCGATTTAGATCCATATTGTTTGCATTGTTACGTTTCCTGACTGAAAAGCCATCTGGATTTAACGATGGCATTATATGAAGGTGAACATTTTCTACAATCATCTGAGCCTACAAACAAGAATGGATAATATCAGTATATTCTCAGAAACTTATCTCTAGGCAGTTTTATTGAAGATGAGTGTACAATTTTCACGGCCAAGGCATGGTGGAATAAAGAAGCAAAAATACTTACCAATGGATCCTTCTCATAATTATTACAAATCCAGTTTGCAAGACGTAATAGGAGCTCACGTCCTACAGGTTCATCTCCATGTACATTCCCAATGTACTGCATGACCAGTTATTCAACTATTTAGATTCATCTAGGCTTTCACCAGCGGAAACAATAACTAATGATAAAGTATCTCAAATGAATCGGCATAGATAATTGAGCAGATTTTTTAACCTTGAATGCAGGTTCAGCCTCTATCTCTCCAGGTCTGTCTGAAATCTCTATGACCCACTGAAAAGGCAAAGCAAGAAACAAACACAAGAAGATATCATCAAAAATGTTCTTACGAGACGCACACTATAAAACAGGAAGCTTCACTTCTGATAGCTAAGAGTGTAATACCAAAGGAAATCCGTTGACACTCTTTCCGATGCTGAAAGCACGTTCCTCAAAAAGAGAAATAAAGAACTAAATCAACAACACCATAAAGAAACTCATATTGAACAAAGAACACTATCTCTGGGGAAAAGACAACTACTGAACTTTTCAACGACTATTCTGTAGTCTGTACTGAGCACATCAATTTTATCTTTCATTCAAGTGTCAGCCAAGTAATTACCTGTATAATCTCGAGATTTTTCTGCATCTCTTGGTGAAATCTTTCATTGCTTTTTCAAGACCATCATTTGTCATATATCCTCGAGCTAATTCCAAACTTAGAACAATGAAAACACAATTATCATTATACATAAACAGTAAGGACATCCAAAGTAATAGCTTCAGCTTGAAACCCCCCAAACGACATTACCTCGGTCGAGTCTCTTCTTGGGCAAATAAACTCCTCCCAGCTCCATGAAAACTAGAATTTCCATCACCTAAAGTTTAATTAATACAAAAATTCCAGATTACCAAAGTCACTGAATATTCAGAAGCAAAGTATGCATAAACCTTAATTAGTATCTGAACCGTAAAAGTGATCGTCAAAGAGATATTAGCTAAAGTTATTACAAATCAAGCGCAATTAATGACGGAAGTAATCAACCAACGACACATAAACTATAGATTTGTGCGGTGGGAATGACAATTAAATATTGGATATAAGAAGAAATGGCGGCAGACCTGGCTGGATATAATCGGAGTGGCCGCCTCTAGCGGCGATCGGGGGAAGTAAAATGCAGATCGCCGTCAAAATGAGGAGATTGTAGACGAATCTGAGCTTTCTCATAACTATAAAAACTCAGATCTCTCTTACTCCTTCTCAATTTCTTGCCGATTGAATCGTTAAAACAGTGCCGAGTTTTCGAGGTTCCACCATTGCTGAGATCAGGCAAAAACAATGGGAGGGAAGAAGGAAGAGACTAGTGAGAGACAGTTGACCAGTATTTTAATGGTTGTGGCGTTTATAATTTAATGGGCTGGGCCCAATATGTGCCCATTAAATTTTCTTTCATTTTTAGCTGACCCCCAATTTTAATGCAAATTTAGAGTCATTGTTTCAAACACATCAAAATATGTATAAGATGTAGCAACATTCTTTATTCATCATATAGTCGCAGACATCGGCCAAACTACAAGCGGGTGAACTAGAAAAAAAAGAGAGTTAAGATTAAGAAATGTTCTTCGTTTCACGGGAAATCCGATAGTAATCATCCAATTCCCCCTTCATTCTATTTTGATCAGCAATTGAATTTATCGAACTTTACCTACAATTCTGGCTCCATCAACTCGATGAGCCGGAGCTCTAGTATGATAGCTAGCTTAGTCTCAGCAGAAGCAGCAGTAGCTACAACAACACGACCCGCCTCAACAAGCACAGCATCAGCAGCTGGGTAATTGCATATTCTGTAACTTGGTTTGGTATAATGCGATTGTATATTGCAGAGTTATATAGATAATGAAAAAGTTATTGTATTATATCACAACCCAGCTCAAGAATTGAATTGCAGGAGCTTGAGTTCATTTACAAACATGAAAAAGCCGAATCAGCAAAAGGGAAAAAAAGTCATCATCTAAAGATCCTTTAATCTACAAGCTAGAAATGATCACCAATCCAATTTTTTTGCTGAGTGGTCCTTTGAATCTATGACTTTTTCTACTGGATGGTCCTCTGAATCCATGTCTCTTTCTATTCAGATTGCATTGTAGCAAGAGTTAGCTAATTTATCTGTATAAACTCTATAACCTCTTAACATCCATGCAACCACCTTGGCGTAGAGCTTTGTGTAGCTATTGAGAGGCAGACCAAGCTTTTTTCTGACATACAAAAAGTTATCTCTCAAGTCTCATTTATATGGCGTGCCGTGTGCATTTAAAATGTCTTTCCATCCCTGAGAAACATCGTACTCTCCCTTAGAAAGAGTGAATCAACAAACTTGGGGTTAAATGCTATTTCTACATTTAGACGTCTCCATTTTGTTTCTCTCCTACTGCAAGATACATTTAACATACACAAATAAAATCATATATATATTGTGTTTTAATTGATCGAATATATCAATAAATTTATTTTTTCATGAGTTTATCGCCCAATAATATGAAAAGAAAAAAAGAAAAAAAAGCAAGTTTGATTGATTTATTTGTTTATATATAATTTATCTATACTAGCATTATTTCTAGTCTTATAATAAAAGTTGACATACAGGCACTTAATTTGATCTATTTCTTGATTTCATCTTAAGTTTGTAATAATATGGACACAATTTTCGATTCCAATCGAGTATGAGTGTTATACCGATTTTTTGAGTAATATATATAGAAATTTTTGTTGATTCCTTTTTTATATCATTTTGCGCATAACTAGTACATTTCAAAACAATTGTTATTCGAACATCAATTCCTCTAATTTTTTCAAGTCTTTAAGACTTTCGAAAATGCTATTAATAGTAACCTAAGAAGACGTGCCTTAAATCTATAAGAAGGTACCTTGTCAATAGCTTTTTAAAAGTCAGGCAATGAGACTGGCCTCAGATCTGATAGAGAGTCGATTATTTCATCTTGCTTGTTTAGCTCAACCTCATATAATCGGAATGATGAAGCCTTTTTAAAGTCAGCCAATGAGACTAGCCGCACAGATATGATATAGAGCCCATTAAATTTTTCTCCTTTTTTAGCTGGTCTAATGGTTTTTAGTTTTGACTTTTGAGCTTGTAGATTAAGAGAGTCATTGTTGAACAAGCACATCAATATGATAAGATGTAGCAACATTCTTTATTCATCATATAGTCTCAGACATTGGGCCAAACTACACGCAGGTGAACTAGAAAAAACAAAAGTTAAGATGAAGCAATGCTCTTATTTATAAGATAGTCTTAGGCATTCCACAAACCACAAAGTGCGACAACTAAATAAAAACAAAGTTAACGAAAAGAAAAGTCTGAGATTTATGATTGTTTAGATCATGGAAAGAGCTTCCTCGACTAACCCTTCTTCCAAAACAGACATGAAACTTGCGGTGTTTCTCGCTGAACAGTTGGAACGAATCTCTCCTTGTGTCCCAGTCAACACACTCATCTGACCCATCTTGATCATTCCCACCGTAAAATGATCAAAAAACAAGTCTTGGTCTATCGCAAAGCTTTCCACAATGCCACGTGTCCTCTTGTCAACGAACAGATCCTGGTCAGAAGTGAACAGCCCTTGTCGGTTCATGAGATCAACATAGTACTTGTTGTCAAACACGTTAGGACTCCTTATGTCATTCACTTGCGTGTTGCTCGAGTTCGCTGTGGGACAAGTGCGTTTGAGGCTGTTGGCGAAGGACTTGTTCATCGTCGGATCTTGGTTCGGGTAGAGCCGGCCAGTGAAAGACGGACAATGCGCAATCCCGATGGTATGACCACCGGAAAGTGCTACTAAGTCGGTGATGTTGAGGTTTCTGTTGCCAAAGTCGGTGATGAGCTGGCTCGCGTTGAAGAATGGTGGCGGTAAGTTAGCTAACGTCGTTTCCGGTGTCGCGAAGGCTAGTGAGTCACGTCGGCCAAGTGGCACAGCATAGTCTGGCCCTCCTGACTACATGCATTGACACATTTTTTATCAATTAGAAAAATAAATATCTACACAAACCGAAGTTGTAATTTGTAAGCTAATGGTCATATATATATATATATATATATATATATATATATATATTAGTGTTATAAGGGAGTAGAGTTTTGGTTACAAGGACGACGGAGTCGCGAGCGGCGAGAGCGAGGATGTCAGAGCAAGAGACGACTTGACCACACTGTCTGTGGACGAGGGCACGAAGGTTATTGATGACAACAAAGGCTTGTTGACGGAGTGTTAGGTTCGGGATCGCTGATTGTTCTCCTGGTCCACTTGCTGATCCAGCTAGCAGCACTGATGCTTCACATCCCTGTTTACTTAAATAAAAGATTTTTTTTTTATGAACTCACTGATCAAATTAGGCCACTCTTCAATCAAAGATTAGTATCTAATTGTTTTGTTTTATATGTATTTACTAGTTAGTTTGAAAAGTCTATAAATATGTAATCTGGAACGAAAAATTAAATACATAGATATTTTATTCAGCTAAATAGATATTATATACTTATATTTATTGTTTCTACTTTCTACCATTGGTTCGATCGATATATATATATATATATATATATATATATATATATATTCATTTATGTAAGATATTTACGTTCCATAACTGAAGCCCAACTAATATACGGAAAGTGGGTGAATATTATTAATGCGACATGTTCTATTCTAGTCTATCCTATAATGCATGTATTACTAAGAATTTAAAATAGAACTGTAGTATTAAACAATAGTACAATACTATTCGATAATATCTTGGTCGTTTAAATACTGTTTACACTAAAAAATCCTTTGTTTGAAAAGAAGTGAAAGTAAGAAGCAGACAATAATCTTATTTCTTGTTCGTGAGAATTTCGAGAAGATGTGTTTTTCTTTAGGTTATTTTTGTCGGATTTCTAAATATAAAAGTCAGAACTTGTTTATTGATTTTACGAATTTCATTTTCATGCATTTCCGGACATTTCCGTACACACACAGCGAATCCTATTCTTTTGTTGTTGTGTGGGTATGATGAGTTGAGTGGATATGGTTTCTTATACTAAAAGAAAAAAGAGTTTTTAATTAGAGAAAATTAAAATATGTTAATCACATACGTAAAACCGTTCAAAGTAAACTTAAAGACCATCAAACTAAAAATTTCTTAGGTTTTAATACAAACAAAATTAAGGAGAGAAAAAGATAGAACCTGAACGAAGCAATCATGGAAATGAATACGAAGAATGGCTGCGGCTAAACCAATATCTTTCCTGAAGACTTTCTTGAGTTCTTTTCTGATAATATTTTCCACTTTCGGACATGCTCTCTGGTAAAAGTTCCAAGAGAGACCTTTCACTATAGGAACATCTCTCCTCCGTTTCTTTGCTTCCGCCGTTGACAGAAGGCTCAGTGTCGCTGCCATTAACGAGATCAACATCAGAAACGTGAGGATACGTGTCGAATAACTCTTTGCCATTTTTTTGGTGTTTCAGTCGAAAGCCTCTCTCTTCTCTGCTTTCTTGTTCTTCTTGGGAAATAGGACTTGGTTTTTTATAGGCAAGTTTGGTCCTTGTGTTTTCTTAGTATTTATTTATTTATTATATGGATAGTTAATTAGGTAAAAGGTACTAAACCTTTTCCATGAAAGTCTTTTATTTATTCAAAAAGAAAAATATATGTGGACATTTTTTGCATAGTACGCAGGAAGAGGTTCACGTAGCAATTCTGCAATTGTCTAACAGAATCAGTTTTATATGACCTAAAATATTATAGATTAATTTACAGTTTAGGATCAAAGATGAAAGCATATACATATATATATATATGTGTGTGTGTGCAAACCGTATTTATTTTCTTCCGCTGGCATTCAAATTTGTTACATTGGTCCACCTATTATTATTCAAGAAGTTTTCTAATATATATATCAACTATACTATTGGAGTGTACTTGACAATGGATTTAACTCTTTGTTTTTCTTTGATATGTCTTTAACGGATAGTTCTGGACCGAAGTCTTAACTATTGATATATTTTTATTTGACAATGGATTTAAACTTTGTTTCTCTCGCAACTGAGAATCGAACTAAAGATACGCATTTACTGTACTATTAAATGGATTTGAAAATTAAGGAGCAGTCTTGGAGTACTGTACGAGTTAGTGGCAAGCGATTTGGATTGTTATGAACGAATCCGCAGGAAATCATGACCGAGAAGCTACGTGCCGCAGCGCAACAAAAGTTTTGTGTTTAAAAACGAAAAGAAAAAGTCTTGTGTAGAATCTAAAGGGGAGAAATAATATCACCGACAAATAATATCACTTACCTTAGATTTTTTTGTTAATTAATGCCCATAATAAACACAGTATGCTTGCACAAATTAAATTATGTTGATTGGTAAAATGTTTTTCAACTAGTGACAGATATACGAGTCTCTTTTTTAATAATCTTATTTCTAAAAAAAAATTGTTTTAAAAAATCAGATTTTTAGTTTTTTTTATGCATCTTTTATTAGTTATTAATAATGATTTGTAAACTTCAAAAGAAATAATTAAATATTATTGATTTAGGATTATAAAAAAATTGTTAATCACAAAAAACTATTCATTTATAATCAACTTTAGATATGTTTTTAATATGTGTGAAAATCTTAGAAATATAATTAATAAGAAACAGAAGGAATATAAACTATTATAACATTAAAAAAAAAAACTTGGTCCATTTTATAAAGAAAGTTAACGAGGTGGATTTTTGAAAAAACTCTCATGACACTGGAAGAAGCTCAAGACTTGTCACGCGCGCTTGTGTTGGCATATTCGTTGAGTCAACAGTAGATGGGTTGTAAATGGTTTATGACGACTGTGACTTTGCAGAAACGGTCATAAACCAAAAAGGATCAAAGATTTTGAAGTTTTGAAAGAACTAATATAAAGTGAGCACGTGATTGTAGAACAAACAAGTGTGTTTCTCAGAAGCTAACATGTGTATGTGCTAGAGACTCTTTTAGTTTGTGTTCGCCACGTTCCTCTACACTCTCTCTTTCCTATTATTAATTTGATATACGTTACACCCAGAAATTTCGACATAATTTTTGCTTATTGTTGAAAAAACTAGCACAGCTTCATAAATGTGTTATGAACTGTTGTGACAATTTTGGAAATTTTATTTTATTTTGTATAAACAAAAACAAAAACATCGATCTAATGATCCGGAGTTTTTCTTGTTTGGATTTCGATCCGTTTCTTTAAAATGTTATTTTAAGGTGATCTGATTTCTTCTTTATTTTGAAACATGTGATCCTATTTTACACAAGAGTTATAGATAAAGCTATACATATATATATATAACATTATTATAAAGCTGTCGAACTCGCAATCTCAATTTTAAAATTTTATTATATTCGTATATAGTAATTTACTACTAAATTTAGATTTATTAGACTTTAATCTTGTTAAGACATACACTATTATATTATAACTATAATTATGAGATTTAAATTTAAATTCGTAATAGTGTTTTATATTCTTAGAAACTTGAGTATATCACTACTGAGGCGGGTAGTAAGGAAAATTTTATGCCTAAAAGAATATCTAACTCCCAACTTTTAAGTAGTAGAATTATGATATACTAATATAATTAATCATCAGATCAAAAATTGCATAGTAAGCCTTTTATCCAAAAAAAAAAATGCATATCGTTTTTTCAGAGCAAACGGATAGAAATCGGATTAACATATATTTTTGGTCATCTTTAGATAAAATGGTGAGTTTTAACTTTTAAGATATACTATTAGAGGAGAGAGAAGTTATTAAAATACATCACCTTAAAATTATGGTGGTAGGTGTGAACATTCATGCAACTTTATGGAACAAGACTTTTGAGGAAATTTTATTTCAAGTCATTTTGAAGAAAGTGAAAATAAAATATCAATTTTATATGGTTCTAATTTTTTTGGATGTCTCCGAAGGTTTTGGTGCAAAGTAATGATCAAAGATAATGGCTCCAAGCATGCAAACTATTAAAGACACCTTTAAGTTAAAACCAATCATCATGGTCTTTGATTACATTACACTCCTATAAAATTATACAGTAAAGCTGTAAAAAAATGATTAACTTATTAGACAGTTGATTCCTACTCTATTCTCCAAAGAAAGAGAGCCGAAAGCAAATTCTATATTTATGCAAAAAGAAGACCCATCATCTTCCTTTTTCTAAAGAATTGCAAATGGTGAAAATTAGCAGCCCACGAGCCAAGTTGAAAAAGGTTATAAATAAATTTATACAATGAAAAAAGGGTGAACAAGACTTAATAAAACGTGACAGATGAGAATAAACTAAAAAAAGAGATAAAGAAAGAAAAGTGTAAACTAATATAAGTTCTGGTCGCCAAAAAAAAAAAAACTTCTATACCTAAACTATATATATATTTAAAAAAAAAAACTTAAAAACAACTAAATTAAGAACTTAGTCCCGGGCAGGGCTTTGACCACTTGGGCCCAATCAAGTACTTAGGCTTTAACTTAATAGCCTTTTAATATTAGGCCCTTTAAATCAGTATAAATCTTAAATAGAAGAACTAGAGTAGAAGGGGAAATGATTGATGGTTACTTAGAAAATTCGTCCTCATCTTCAAACGAGCTCTAGTTAGTGATGTCTTTGATTTTCCAAGTAATGTTTCTCAAATTTTAGCTTTAAAATGTGGAACAACATAAGAATGATCGTACCAAAAATCTCTTTATATGATGTCATATTAAGGGAGAAAATCTTCTAAAAACACGCGAAGTCGGAAGTCATGCAGAACGACCAGCCCCAAAAGCCCAAACCCCCTGAGGCTGCAACTTTTAGGTGACACTAGTACTTACAAGAAAAAAGTTTATTTTTGTGAATTTTCTTCTTATCAAAATGTTTTTGGACGTGATAGCGAAAAATAAAATTTAGAGAGATTATTTACATTATTTTGAATATTATCAAAAACTGGTTAGTAAAAGTGTTTTTTTTTTTGTTTAAATGGCGCGTCTTGACTCAATGGAAATAATTACAAATCGTTTAGAGGAAGTTAATGTAATAAGTTAAGTATAGGCCCAATAAAATAACTAGACAAACCAATTTTTTAAAAGAAACCCTAATTATCCTCCATGTTTTTAATAATTT
Source organism: Cardamine occulta (assembly GCA_028015245.1). Taxonomy (NCBI): domain Eukaryota; kingdom Viridiplantae; phylum Streptophyta; class Magnoliopsida; order Brassicales; family Brassicaceae; genus Cardamine; species Cardamine occulta. Next base: position 18,326,411 of record CM051368.1, on the reverse strand, counting down.
GTTTCTTCCTTTTGTAATCTCTTCTGTTTTTCTTCTTCTAACAGGTTTTAAAAACATTCATTAACAGGTTTTGCATGAACCACAGTGCATACTAACAGCCGATTTGAATTGTTAACGTGTTTGTTTTATATATTGCTGATAGAAGTTAAATTTATGTATCCTTTTACAAATGATTTCCATAATTCGTTTTACAAATTCTCATCAACATTTAGATCACCATGTCTGGCCAAAGGCAGACGTATATCTCAACAAATATATGGTGAAAATTATTTTTGGGATGCGAATAAACTTTCTTTAGTATCTTCTACTTATAATTATAGTTATAATTTTATCTCATGTTTGCCACTAATTAAATTAATCAGATTTTGTTCCAAATATTATTTTCCCTCATCGGTGTACCTAGACACATTGAGAAAACCATCCGCAATGAGTCAGCTCGATTCGACTCATATTGATATAGGTGATGATGATCAATATTCTAATAATAAGGTCTGTGTCTTGTTTATCTTCCACTATCTTTCTCACTGTCGATACTGAAAAGAAGAATAGAAACACACAAAATCTGGATCTCTTTTATCTATCGAATGCTTCGAGAAGAATTCTTAAAGCTATTCTAATCAAACTTGCGTTTACTATAAGTACTATGTAAGTAAAAGTAACCTTTTTGTTGTTACATTTAATTTTACATTACAGCGAATAGTAATCATCAAAGGCAAAGCCTAAAAATCACATATTCAAGTGATATTTGGAATTTGGAAAAAAAAAAAACTATATTATGTGCTGTGATCCTCGGTTTGCGAAAATGTATGTTTTAATCATTAAAAAAAGTAACCCTTCTGTTGTTACATTTAATTTTACACTACTGCTAATATTTTTTATTACTATACTTTATTTAATTTATTTATAGTTTGAATCGATTTATACTTAGCCGGGGACAATCACAGGATTGACTAGTCTTTGGGGTATCACAATCATCTAATTGAATCGGACGTAAGACGACACGTGGTGGCTTATACTTTATTCGGGCATGCCTTTGTAAGATTCTGAAATCGAGCTTTTAATTTAATAAGAGCAAGAGTCGGCTTGGGATTTCTTTTGGTAGGACCGTTCCCTGAAAACAGATCACTCATCAAAAACTGATGTTTTTAATATATATGAAAATAATTATTATATAAGAATAAACATTAATAACAAACAAAATATTAACATTACTACTGACGCCACTTATGCAATCAAGTTGTAAACCGATACCGAAGGAGTTATCCTTTCTTAAAAAAAAAAAAAAAGACTTACCCTTTATTGCATGGTGAAATACTCGGCAATACAGATATTAATGGAAAAATCTAACAATTTTGAAAAGTAGAAGCCAATAACATAACATGTTCTATACAACTTTAACCAAAAAAAAACATTTTATACTCCAATATGTGTATTATATTTGTTCTTTCATTCATCTTCTACATCACATACCGTTCGTTACCTATATCACATAGATTGACATCTTTGTAGTTCTTTCGCTGTCTATCAAATGTTATCTTGTTCAGCTGTATAACTTTATAATTGTTTAATACAAGTTTATCAAAAAAATATTAATGAAATATAAAACATAACCGGCAATCATAATAGAAGTACAGGAATAAATATTTTATAAAAAGAAATGACTTCGTTATATATATTATGGAGGTGATTATTAATTTACATGATTTTTGGTTGTTGGGGTGGGGGAAAAAATATTTTTTATTTGAATTATAGTTTTTTTCCAAATACGGCATGTCCCAAATATTAGTGTTGGAATCATAAAACATTGTTAAATAAAATAGAAAGGAATAAAAAATATTCAAATGCGTGCATATATCTCATTTAACTAAACCAACTTGGAGTTTATTTATTATATCAACTTGGTGTACGGATTATTCTATAAGCCGTTAAACCATATTGTGGATGGCTGGTTGCTCCACTGCATTCCATTTCGCATCATTAACAATAATCATAACAATAATTATTTTAGAGTTTGATTTTGGATCTTCCATGATCTGATCGTAATTTTTTTTCTTTTTAAAAAGATAAAATGTCTCTCATATCGTATGTTACATCGAATTTAATTAGGATTAAGATTATTTATATTTAGACCAAAATATATAATATAGTAATTTGTGATGATATAGTTGTTGTGTCATCATCGTGTTTAGTCCCTCATAGTATTTATTGAAATCGTTAACAAAAATAAAAATAATGGTGTTATATTTGTGTATATAAAACATATAGATTTAGTACAATAATTATAATATATATATACAAAAAAACTATTGATGGACCCAAAAACTTGTTTTCGGACCAAAGATGAAGTGTTACCATGCTTTCCGACTCCATAAACCTCTCAGAATTTGCTTGACTCGTTCATTAGTCAAATCGGACCAACGGTAAATATATCCTAGTGTTCGACCAAAAAGATATATACGATTGCGTGAAATACATGTTAAGATTTTTAAAATTTTAAATGGTCAAAATCTGCTAAGTTTCATGGAATTCTAAGTCATAATCAATTGCAAATATGAAGATTAATTCATATTTATTATTATTTTAGGTCTCTTCTATTTTTCAATATAAGATTTAAATATGTTGTTTTTATTGGTCTATCTCGAACTAAATTTTACTCTAAAATCAATAATAACATCTACTTAGATCACATTTCTTGGACCAATAAACTATGATTTAGTATCATATTAAATTTCATGAATTTACAATTCAAAACTAATTGTTAATAAATAGATTGATTTATGTCTTTTATGTATGACGATGAGTATTTTTAATTTTTGATGAATGATTTTAACAATATTTTTTCAAGTAGAATCGAATTTGCATATAGAATTAAGTAGTATTACTTTTTTTTTTTTAAGTTATCTTTTTTTCAAGAGAAAGAATGTAATGTATCTGCAGATTTTGAAACATATTATTTATAGGATCAAAAACTAACACTATTTTTATTTTTAATGTAATGTGGATTATTTATTTTCTCTGAATAGTGATTATGTTGCATAAAAATTCTGCACCATCCTTAATCGTTTTTTTTCATCGTTTCACTTTCGTTCACCGCCTTAATCATTATTTTCAACTTAGAAGAAAAATATTCTAACTTCTCCGTTAATTTTTTAACGCAACTGATTTATTTGTTTTCGAATTTAATCCATTCATTCTTCAAGATATTATAAAGAAAAGTATAAAAAATAAAGAGAATAGAATTCTTAATGTTTTTATTCTTAAATAAAACACTAGTAACATTACATGAAACCTCAATAGCTCACTAAGATCGCTACGTTATGGTCTTCTTATCAAGAATAAATCTTTGGGTGTTATCTTTAAACTTTATGTGTATTAGTGTATATATACTTTTGCGTTTTAATTTGACTCCTAGAAGTCAATTGGATCGAGACAGATCAAAGTTTGTGAAAGACTGGGCCATTCGTTTGTACATCTGAGAGTTTTAATCAGATTTAACAATCAAATAGATTATCCAAATTCAACGTCTAGATGTTATTTGTTTTAAGATTAATCAGTTTTTACATGTGAAATGTTACATTTGAATATATTGTTTGTTTGTAAAATTATTTGAATAGAATTTATACCAAAATGACTATCAAAGTTTTTTTTTGATAAAAATAAAAATACTCCCAAAAGAAGTTTCGTGTTTTCTTAATAATTATACACTATGCGATTCCACAATTTTATCTTCAAACAAAATTCTGCAATTTTTGTGTAGAAAATTATGTGATTTTAACACCAAAACAGGGTTCCATAAATTATCCAAAACATGATCACAGAAGATGTGGCGAACTCTCTTTTGGAGACTAAAAACGTGTGATAAGCCCCTCTCCCTTTCACTTGGAACTAGCTAGAAGCAATTTTATAGATCAATGGCCATGTTTTGCATGATTGAGATTCAAAAGTTGTGATTGACTTTTTGACATATTGCGTTGAACTTATTAAGATGATATCTTTCTAGACCGACTAGCATGCTTTCTTAACATATCCGAAGAAAATTGCAAGGATTAAGGATCTCTAGCTTTTTTCTTTCTCTCTATTATATATTCAACGTAATTTAAATGTCAAATATGTTTGTTTTTTGTTACGCAATGCACGAATACATGCTCATGACTTCTCCTTTCTATGATATTTACCGCTAGTTTGGATTCTATACCATTTCAATTAATTTCATTGATCTTTGCGCCAAAAACATGATTTTGTGCCTCAATGCGATTTTGCAGTTTTGGAGCCAAATGAAATTCATGTTTTTGGTATCAAACCAAATATTGCAGTTTGACGCAGAAACAAAACTTTGTGTGAAAACATATTCTGAAGTTTGACAGTAAAACGAGCTTCCACAATTATGATGCTAAAACGGATTTTTGTGATTTTGACCAAAAATAAATTATGGCATTTAAGCATCGAAATGCTATTCTGCAATTTTGGCACATAAACGAAAATTTGCAATGTTGATGTTAAAACTAGATTTCATGGTTTTACCATATAAATAAAATTTCAAAATTTTAGTGAAATTGAAATTCCGTAGTTTGGATGTCAAAACAAAATTTTGCAGTTTTGACACCAAAATGTGATTCAACTTTTTAAGCGTCAAAACTGTCAAAACGAAATTGATACAACAGTGTCACGTATGGGTACCATATTGCTTAAATTGTAACAATAACATTGAGGTAATCAAACAATAAATCAATACGACAATGATTCCTCCAAATATATTTATTTAAAGAAATAGTGCATATATATAGTTGATTAAGGATTGATAAGAGTATAAAGGCCATTAGGCCAACCTTAATTATCCTAAGGCATCTAGTCCCTTCTTTTAAAGATTCAATGTCGATGGCCAAGTTTAGTGCTTCTTAATGTAGATTAGATATTTATAATCTCTAAGTTGTGTTTTCTCTTTCTTTGTCTTTCCTTTCTCAAACACGTCCATCACATATGTATAATGAATATATGTGTCTGTGTGTTTTTACATATAATAGTGATAGCTTGAAAAAATATAACAATAATTAATAATGGGTATATCTTATTTATTTAACCCAAAAAAAAAAAGTGTTCCATAACAGTAAATTTCTACGAGAATTAACTATTAAGGAAAACTCACTAAAAATGATTCAAAATGAACCTTGAATTTGTGGCCTATTTAGCTGAATTATACAAATAAATTTTAGGGAGTGGAGAATCAAAATAAGCTTTATGCCCCTAAAAGACAAGAAAAACAAACCAAGTGTCAATCATAGATACGATCCTGAGAGCCAATGAGCGCAAAGATGCGAGGAAAAAGAAGCAACAGATCGATCACACACTTTCTGGGTTTTGCATGTTTGATGCATTTTGATTTGACAAAGATTCTTTATTTTACTTCCTTCTTACTTACTTACTTAACCTGACCCATCCACCCATCACCTCCTTATTGAGAGCCACGTCCCATCTCTATCCCCTCTTTCTTAGAAATATAGATTGTTCAGCTATTAAAAGAAAGATCAATCATATCATAATATCTACTTAGAGTTTCTAATTTAGGAGTATATATAGAAATATTTAACTAGATTTTAAACTATTTAGAAATTTGTTTTCACACCATTTTACGTTGTAATGGCAAATGGAAAGTCATTTTTAGAGGACCCTCATTCTAATAATCTTTTGAATACTAACATTTTCTATTAAAAAAATGGTTGATTGAACACATCACCACTAAATTATCATATTTTTAGTTATGGATTCTTGTACAGATGAGTTAAATTAATTAAAGGGAATATAGTCTTACATTAACTAAATAAAAATAAAAGAATTAAGTTGCTTATGATTTTTAGTCTAAACTGATTAAAATTTACTTTACTTTTTTTTTTCTTACAGCGATTAAAACTTATTTTCTTTATCGTGAGATTTAAATTCGATTTTATAATCCACGCTGTAAAAAAATATTATGGTGAGTAATATTTTGATAAAATGTATTGTGAGATATGTGATAGCCCTCAGTCCAAGCTGAGTTTAGCAGTACTACAAATGTATTATCATTTTATGGGAATATGTTAGTTTTGTAAAATTTACATTAGTAAGTTGGTTGCACACCTAAACTATAAAAGTAGAGGTGGGAAGTTCAAACATTTCTCCAACATTGTTTTAATTTCAATGTTTCATTTGTTAATGAATTACAAATTTGTTCTGGTTTGGAGCTATCAAATTCTCAAGATCGGCCATAAATCCAACTAATATGAACCTTTATGCTATTTGTGTTTACTCTCTCTCTCTCTTTATATATATATATATATAAGAATTTTTTGTGTGCAACTATATATATATATAAGAGATAAGAGAGAAAATATAACAGGTTTACAACAATGGTCTAAAATTAAATTACGTTAACCAAAAGTTCCATCATTATAATTGTACTGATCCAATCTGTAAAGGTCAATTAAACGTTTAACGTATATTGGTATCGCCTTGGATTAATGTTAATTAATCGCAAACTTTTGAGTATAAATTGGTGCATTTTCTATTAAAAGAAAATAATCCTCGAAGAAGAAAACTGAGTTGAAGACCGGGTAGTGTTGAAGAAGAAGAATAAGATTCAGGATTTTGTCCCAAAGATAAAGGGCAAAGCAAGGTGGCACAAAAACAATTATAAATCCAACATGGGCAGGTCATTGGTTGTCCACCACAACGAGATGCACATGATACCATCTTTAAATATTTGCTAAATATACTTAATGACCATCACTTAGTTATGCTTTAGTGGTTAAGAAATCCACATGGATAAATGTGAGAAAGACATAATTGAGTGCATATAAGAAATAAAAGATATGGTTCAACTTTTTCACTAATATTATCAACTAATTTTTTTTTAAGATGCTACATCATCATTTACTAAATTTTAATTTGAATATATAACAAACAATGATTGTATTGATCACGACAAAATCTAATTTCATGTATCATATGAAAATACGGGAAGATTTGTGTACAGTAGAACCTCTATAAATTAATAACTTTTCTAAATTAATAAAATTTTCGGTCCTGAGTTAGACCAATGTAATATTTAACATAATTTGATAAAATAATAAAATAATAATTTTTTAAAATATCCTATGTAATTATATGGTCCCATCAATATCATAAATTAGTAATTATATAAAACTATAAAATATAACTAAGATAATTTAGTGAAATATGACTCTAGTATTATTTATTTATTCATAAATTTATATTTTTGTGTAACTCATCTATAATTTTTTATACTACATCATAAACATAAGGTATTATCTTTTCAAATTACATCAAAAAATTATTAAAAATTGCATATACGATCATTGTTTCCTAACATGTAACTGCTACTAAAAATATCAAAGTATTATTTTAATTTATTACTTTAAATATGAATTGTATTTTAAAATTATGTGAATCTCTCTATAAATTAATTTATCGATAAATTAACAACCTTTCTAAATTAATAAAATTTTTCGGTGCTAACATTATTAATTTATAGAAGTTTTACTGTATTATTAATTCTAATCCTTAACGAAGATATAGTAAATTAGTAAATTAATATTTAAAACGTTGATTTGACTTTTTAAGTTGGTATAATATTTAAAAAGTCACAATGATCTTATTGTAAATTTTTATTATAATTAGGAAAATTTGGACTGAAAGACTTTCTTTCCGAACTTTGGCGTAGTATCTAATTATTAAGAAATATGTTTATGTGTCTAGATTAGTATTATATCATATTATTTTCATAAAAATTGACCATTTTCGCACAAAATTTATCAAATGCAGTTGATGAAAATTCGTTTGAGGAAGTTTAGAATAACTGATGGACAATTATTTTAATAGACGAACATCAATTTAATAACGAGTTGTTTACAAAACATGGAAGAGGAGAGATTGTCGAAGTTACCAAACCTGGTGGAGAGGTATATATGTGCAACGAGCCAACGACTTCTGCAGCAGTTCGTCCTTAAAAACCAAACAACTAAATCGTCACATCACTACGGCCGGCCGGTCTTTAGATGAAAATACGAAATCCTTCCTCTTTCGTAATAGCCTTAAAAATGTGTCCTTGGTAAAGAAAAAGATTACTATCAGGTCTTTTGTTTAAACAACAATCGATTGATAGATAGTTATTTTTTTCAAAAGTATAGTACAATATATAATGAGTGGTCGTTTATTATTTTGATCTTGATTGAAAAATCACGCATCAGTTAATGGACAACGGAATCGCATGCCATTTGGGAACTCAAATTTTTATTGGTATATCTAATAATTAGTCGTTTATTTGTTTTTTTTTTCTTTCTCACAAGTTTTATTTTTTTAATTTCTCTATTCAACTTTCCCAACTTACATTCTTCACCATACTTAATGATAACTTGATAAAATGTAACAATTAAAATTTGGTAACATTAGTGCATGTCAGGTCATATGTCACATCGGATGTGAGATAAATCAATTAAATATAACCTAGGAATTAAATTATACTACAAGCTTGGAGGAGAAATACAAACCCCATAAAATAACAAACAATGCTTTAGACGGAGCTTTCGCATGTAAAGCTATTAACTTTGTATGTATGCATACTTAACATATAACATAAATGAGCACTGTGCACATACATAAATATATAAGAGAAATTAAGGAGGCTGATGTGGAAGAAAAAAAGGTGCTTTGAGAAGCAGAGAGTGAGTGGGAGAATCTGATAATAGAGATTATATATAAAGAGAAGAAGGTGCCCTGAGTTTGGTCATAGCTTCACAGTTTTTCTCCGGAGAAAAAAGAAAAACCAAAGAGTTAAGTGGGGAACCTCGAAGCTAGTTCAAACTAGTGGGAGGTTGTTTCACCTTCTAATTAAATTTCATAAATCCATATCAAAATCTAAATTTAAACACAAAAGCCAAACGTTAAATCATCAGATACAAGAAAATATTATCTCATAGAGAGATGGCTCGTGGAAAGATTCAGCTGAAGAGGATTGAGAACCCGGTTCACAGACAAGTGACGTTTTGCAAGAGAAGAACTGGTCTTCTTAAGAAGGCTAAGGAACTCTCTGTGCTCTGTGATGCCGAGATCGGTGTTGTGATCTTCTCTCCTCAGGGCAAGCTCTTTGAGCTCGCTACTAAAGGGTATAAATATATATCATATATACTAGAGTGTTCATATATTTTTATTTGTGTTTATATGTGATTAATTAAAGGGTATAATTAACTTCTATATGTGTGAATTTGACTAAAAATCAGAACAATGGCTGGAATGATTGATAAGTATATGAAGTGCACTGGTGGTGGTCGTGGTTCTTCTTCTGCTACTTTTACTGCTCAAGAACAACTTCAACCCCCAAATCTTGTACGTCTATTTTCTCTTTTGTTTTCATTAATTATTATTTAATTTCATCCAAAAAAGTTCCTTGATTTTTGGAATTGATTGTCGAATGTGTCTGATTTTTTATGGAATTTTTGGGTTGATTAAAACTAGTTGTCCTCACTATATCTTTAATCACATCTTTTCATTTCTTTCTTTTGGGATAATTTTTTGTTTTTAAAATAATAAAACGTGTTGACATGCAGAGCAAAACTCTGTTGGACGTTGTTATAAATTCTTCTTCTTCTTTTTTTTTTTTTAATGTAATTGAACGTTGTTAATTGATTCGAAATTTAAAATACTCAAGAAGGTAGGTAGGGCACCTGATTCCGATTCTATATGGAATAGTTATTGCTGTACATTCAATGCACCTAGCAATCCACCATTCTCCGAATTATTAATTTGTCAACTAGAGTAAGATCCTTATACATATTGTGGGACGTTGTGCTAGTCTAAAAAGTAGAAACAAAACTAGTCAAATTAATCCCCGGCCGTTAAAGTAAAAGATGCTTAGAGACAACAATATACCCCTAGTAACACTTTTTAATACTTTTATATTTGGATATTCAATCACATTACATTTCGAACGAAGTTGTATTATTGGTTTATAATCAGGACATCCTTTTGGTAAAAGTTGCTCTAGCACTTTAATTAGCTAGCCCTAAGCTATTGTTATTGACAGGCTCTGAACTATTATTTTAATGATGCATGTATCATATATGTATTTCATGTTCTTTGAATATATCTATGTCTACGAACATGGTCATTCAACATCTTCGATATTTTAAAATCCGCTTTTAAATATTACTTGCAAATACTGTATAGAAATTTTGAAACAAAAGTTAAATCTCTAGGGCCCGAAAGATGAGACCAACGTGCTTAAGCAAGAGATTGAGATGCTTCAAAAAGAGATAAGGTATATATATTAATTATTTTTACATACTTTCTCCTTAATAAGTTGTCTATCTGGGGTTATAAATTCATAGATACATATATACGCATATATATATATATGTCATTAATATACTAAAATGGTTTCAGGTATGTGTTTGGAGGAGGAGAGGGGGTGATGAATCTTGAAGAACTTCTTTTGCTTGAGAAGCATCTTGAGTATTGGATTTCTCAGATTCGCTCTGCTAAGGTATACATGGCATGCATGTTCCCAATATATATATACACACAACTAATAAATAGCTAGGGAGTGTGAATACAAAATATTGATTAGAAAAGTTTGTATGTAAAATTTACAGATGGAACTTATGCTTCAAGAAATTCAGATTTTGAGGAACAAAGTAAGCACATGAAATCATTGTATATTTTAGCTTTATAACAATTAATAGGAGTCAAGATTATGATTTATAAGAACCCAATACAAAAAGTTAAATGTAGCATTGTTTAACGCTTTTTTTTTTCTGTGTGTGAAGGAAGGAGTCCTCAAAAATACCAATAAGTATCTCCTCGAAAAGGTAACAACATCATTATAACATTCACAGTTTATGAAATTGGAGACCTATCAGTAGAATTATACTATCCAAATGTAATCTCTTGAGCTAGTCGCACTTTTCCAATGATCTTTAGACTACTTTGCTGAAAATTTATTATTGTGTTGGTGAATTATTGCAGATAGAGGAGAACAACAATAGCATATTAGATGCCAACTTTGCAACAGTGGAAACTAACTATTCTTATCCGCTAACCATGCCAAGTGAGATATTTCAGTTCTAGACATTAGGATATTTGAAGACTATGTCTTACGAATTTAAATAATCTTGGTAAGTATAATTAGTGTTGTTAAACACATAATTACAATAAAGCCTGTGAAACTTTACTAGGCAGTTAAAAATCTACCTGTATTTTTTCTCCCTTGTGTTGTAATATGTTGGTGTGAACATGAAATGACTACAAGTGTGGTTTGTACTTAAAAGTCTTTCTGGTTTCTATCTATGTTTTGAATTTATGGATGATTTGGTTTGGGTTTTATTGAGGATGCCTAGCCTCTTTTTCAGTGTATTTACATTGTTATTTTTGAAAATAAAAAAAATATAATGTCGTCAAATGAAAGTCTAGGGAAAATAGAAATTCAAAACAAAATTTAAACTTTCTTTGATTCGATTTCAAAACTGATACTGTCATGAAATTTTAAACAAATCTACAGATGTGGAAACTTTTTAAGTGAATAACAAACGATTGGACTACCATTTATTGGGTCCCACGTTTATATCCTTTACTTACACAATCTGAGAAGTCAAAACATTAAAGTCAACTATTAATATAATAGTTCAAGATGCTAAAACCTAGGCTATAACCATCGTCTGTATTAGAAGAGACTCATTTGATGCTCTTTCTGCTCTTCTTCGACATAATTGGTCTTCACGATTTGACCGTGAAAGCTTAAACGTCATTGATTCTAACGACGATTTAAATGCAATGTTCCTCTTCTTATTTTTCTTTTCTCTTCTTATTCTTTTTATAAATATCTCATTAAAACATGATAAAATTAGCCAGAATAAAATAAATTAAACAAACTGATCCTTAAATCAGAAAAAAATTGAAAGGTGAAAAAACGATTAAGAAAAAACAATGAATAATTTAGTGTTTTTTTTGTTGTTGTTGTATTGTATCTTACATTAACAAAAATGGTTTAGAGGAAAATTTAGCACCATAAATCTTTTTTTCTTTACAAAACAAAAAAGTTGCATATAACACGAATATTCATCTAATTGTTAGTATATTGTAGATTTACATACGTTAACCACCCACTTCGAAACATATATAATATATAAATATTTTTAATAGTAATGTAAAGTAATTTTGTAGACATGCATGAAGAAACAAAATTACTCTTCAGTGGCTGTTATTACTGTGTGGTAGAAGACAGATAGACACATTTACTACTCTTCACCAAACCCCTCTCTCAGTTTCTCTATAAATCTGGCAAAATCCATTTGCCTTCGTCCCAAAATCAACCCTATACAAAGTTAAAACTACACCTCGCAAACTCAAACAACTTAGCAATGGCTTTCCAGCTCAGGCGACTTTGCTGCTTCCCAGCTCTTTTCGCGGTGGTTCTCCATCTTCTGCACGGCGTCTCCGGCCAACTAGTTGTGGTTGGGGAACCTAGTTTAGCTCCTCCACCTCCATTGGTCGACCTAGATGGCGGTGATGGCATTGTGCCGGCGCTGTTTGTCTTCGGTGACTCTCTCATAGACAATGGAAATAACAATAATATCCCTTCCTTTGCTAAAGCCAATTATTTCCCTTATGGCATTGATTTCAATGACGGTCCGACCGGTCGGTTCTGCAATGGCTTAACCATGGTCGACGGGATTGGTACGTTTTTACTGCATGTCTACATGTATCCAAATGTTATTTTTAATCTAAACTTGCATGATTTCCTCCTTATACTAGAAAAAATTGTATTAAAAAAATATATATAGAGCTTAATTCCATGAGGCTGATATATGAGTGTTATATATGATGCATGCATGCACTGATCATATAGCTCAACTATTGGGGCTGCCATTGATTCCGGCGTACTCGGAAGCCACCGGAGATCAAGTGCTTCGTGGTGTCAACTATGCTTCCGCTGCAGCCGGGATTCTCCCTGACACCGGAGGAAACTTCGTAAGTTGCATGTTATATCTTTAACCAAGATATTTAACAAAAAAAAAAACCAAGACAAACAAAAGTTGCATGTTAGAAACACTCATACATACGCATTTACACTCTTTCTTTTTACTGTTTGTTGTAAGAAGTAAAGATTAGTTATCCGAATTCTACTTTTATTATACTAACTATTTATCTAGTTAAGAAATAGAAGTAACTCCAACCAACCAATCAGAGGTGTTTATTGGATTATACATTCTAGAACATATACATGAATTTTGAAGTATATCTAATTTTCTGTTATGATCTTTGTAAATGAATAAGCACTTTATATATTGTTATCCAAACACTTTAATGGTGGTCACATGAGCATGAGCACATTGTATTTGTGGTTACATATTGTACTAAGAAATATGGTTATGCATCAATGCATGCCCCGGCTAAATGCGAGGATAATGTAACGTTGAGTTTGTGATCTGGTGGTCAGGTGGGGCGCATACCGTTCGACGAGCAGATTCATAACTTCGAGACGACGTTAGATCAAGTGTCGAGCAAGTCCGGTGGTGCAGTGGCCATTGCGGACTCAGTGGCTCGAAGCTTGTTCTTCATTGGAATGGGAAGCAACGACTATCTCAACAATTACTTGATGCCTAATTTCCCTACCCGTAATCGATACAACTCTCAACAATTCGGCGATCTCTTGGTTCAACATTACACCAATCAGCTCACCGTAATACATCAAATACACAACAATGATCTATAATATTAATTAATAGTACTAATCTAGCAATAAGCTAAAATGTAACAAAAATGAATCGTTTTTTTTTTTTGGTAATGCAGAGACTATATAATCTCGGTGGTCGGAAATTTGTAGTGGCCGGTCTTGGAAGAATGGGATGTATTCCGAGCATTCTAGCTCAAGGAAACGACGGTAAATGCTCAGATGAAGTGAACCAACTTGTCCTTCCTTTCAACACAAACGTCAAAACAATGATCTCTAATCTCAACCAGAATCTCCCGGATGCTAAATTCATTTACCTCGATATTGCTCATATGTACGAAGACATCATCGCTAACCCAGCTTATGGTAATTAACAAATGTTAATCCAGCTAAAACCAACTATATATTAATAAGATGGTCGCTAATAATGATGTGTTGTTGTTGCGTAGGGTTTACTACAATGGACAAGGGATGTTGTGGGATAGGAAAGAACAGAGGACAAATCACTTGTCTTCCATTTGAAACGCCTTGTCCTAACAGAGATCAGTATTTGTTTTGGGACGCTTTTCATCCCACGGAGAAAGTTAATCTCATGATGGCAAAGAAAGCATTTGCTGGCAACCGCACTGTGGCATTTCCTATCAACATTCAGCAATTGGCTAGTCTCAATTAGAGATCATCGATTTATGAAGACAATCAACAAGAAAAATTAAAAACTTTTTCTAGTCTTTGTAATTCGTTCTTGTAACGTTTTCATTTCGTTTGAAAACATTTTAGTCAAATCTTTTTTTAGTTTTGAAAACGTCAAATGTTTCACCAAACGGTCCAAAGCCAAACTACTAGTCGTTGCTTAATAATTATTTTACATTTAATTAACAGAGAAATTATAAAATTCCATTAAGGAAATCTTTTTTTTACCCCTGGCGGATTAGGGACATAATTTACCGCTAGAGAAAACATAGTTCGGGTGACTAGCCACCGTGAAATGACGGAGCCTCCCTGTTGCTCCGTCATATAATTAGGAACAGAATTTACCGCCGGAGACGATATAATTCCGGTGACTAGGCACTGTGAAATGACGTAGCCTTCCTTCTTGCTCCATCATGTAATCTCTACATAGAAACGCCATCGTGAACTCATCTTCCACCTTCCTATCCACATCGTGCACAAACACATCCGTCGTCCCCCCTACTTCCTTCCGTCTCCTCGCGAACATCCCCGCCGTGTAAATAGCCCCCATCCTCCCCGGAGTTTCTTCATTAAACCCCGTTGGAGCATCCACCATGATTAAATCCCACTCTGTCTCGTACACCACCTCCGGTAAGCCCTTCAGTGCAAGCTCACACTCGGAAACCCTTAGATCCGTCGACACACGACGGCACTCTTTTCTGTCTCTCTCCGAGGCCATCAGAGCATCCGCGTCTCTTAACTTGGTTTTGTAACGGACGTGGTACGCTTCTAGAGATGGGAATTTCCCAATGATTTGGTGGATCCATGACTCGTCCTCCTCTAAGAAGATGGTTCTTCCTCCGTGGTTTAGAGTCGCCCACATTAAACTGTCGTAGCCTAAACCAAACACCAAGAAGTTGCACGGCGATTTCTTCTTTAAAACCTGATGCAATTTAATTTCCTCATTTTTTTTGTCAGCAATACAAGTACAAAATACAGTATTTAACTATGTAATTTTCTCATTTTTGTGTGTTGATTATACAATTCACATTCACACTATTGAACTACTAGATTTGAAAATTATGACATGGTAACAGTAGTAGTATTAAATACTAGACTACTGTAATTAATTCATTTAATTTGCTAATTATATTGATTTTTATTTTAACGGTTAAAATTGCATGTAACTAGTTTTTTTTTTTTTTTTTTGAATATAATAATTAGTGTTTTGTTACCTTCTTGGTGATGGAGATTTCGGAGAGTGTTTGCTGGGGAGTGATATTGGAGGAGGCGTAGTGGACGAGAGCGTCAGCGAGTGAAGGAGGGATCTTATTACAACTTGAGGATTCTTGAGTGCGTGATTTAGTTCCGGTGGAGGATTTGGAGATGCGGAGTGTTTTGTTGTCCGGAGACTGAAATGAAGACGGTGAGAAACTGGTTCTGGTAATGAAGAAGAGAGTGATTACGAGGAGAGACCCGAAGCTATAGAGTATGTTTTTCAGGGTAATCGGAAATAGGAGATTAGTCGTCATTGGGAAATGGAGAGAGTTTGTGCTAATTCTCGTTTCTCAAGTGAGAGACGTTACAATTTTACTGCAGAGGAAGGTTTTTTATGGTCTTCAAGGGAACAAAGAGACAAAAAAAATAAGTTTAATTTTCTTTTGGGGTTTTTTTCATGTGGCGGTTTGATTATTGGTGTGTGGCTCATATCGATTTGTCGATACTAACAATGGTAATTTGGCTAATTAATTAAGGCTGTGGTGTCATAACCTTATGGGACGAAGTTTAAAAGGTGAAAGAGTAATATAGCAGTTACAAATTATGACACTGTTTACTCCATTACAAATTATATAATACTAGTGAGCTGTCAATAGTTTATGTTTTTTTTTTAATTATTACTGTAAAATGCCATTTATAGGAAACTCCATTGAAATAATTTTTTTTTTTTTTGAGATGCAAAGGTAAATGAAATAACATATGAGATGACTTTGTGTTAAATACTCTAACTACACCTTCTGGCAATCTAAAATAATTTAACATGAAATTATCTCTTTTTTATTTATTTAAAGACTGAGTTGTCTTCTAATGCCTAATTCAAAACACTAGTTCAAATATTGAAATACTATGAAGAAGCAATGCCTAGTGACGTCATGTAACTGTCTAAATTTCACTCCAGAAGTCCAGATATCGGAGCACCAAACCCTCTCTGTCGGTCAGAGTATTTTTTAAGGAGAAATTGGCGCCAAGCATTTCATCAATGAAGCCTAACATTTAGGCAGGCTTGGCTTTAAGTCCTATATATGGCCAAGTTGGTTCTTTAACATGGCAAAACCATGGATTTTATCTAATTTGCTTCTCTGTTTTACATCTTTCAATGCAGTGTGAAACATAATATGACTCCACATGTACATCCAAGAAGATTGGCATTGTGCCTGCTACTTTTTTTCAGGTTCATCGGTATGCATTGTAAACCAAACTCAACAGCAAAGGCCAATCTCATTATTCAAATGTTTTATTACAATCCAAAACCACAAGTTCTGAA
The DNA here is from genome assembly GCA_028015245.1 of Cardamine occulta. NCBI lineage: Eukaryota > Viridiplantae > Streptophyta > Magnoliopsida > Brassicales > Brassicaceae > Cardamine > Cardamine occulta. Next base: position 18,309,483 of record CM051368.1, on the reverse strand, counting down.
TTTTTACAGCCGTTTAGGTTTTTTTTTTGCCTTCAGTATAAGAACTATAGAAAAAATACAAAATATACTAAAAAAACCTGCAAGTTCAGATCCCACTGTTGACCACATTGTATGGTAATTCCATTGTAATTGATTTACATGACTGGTTAAAGAGAACATCCATCAAAGCCTCAGGCCAAGTCGAATAAAGCCTTCACGTATATCCAGACGCAATTCCGAAAGATAGTTCTTGGTGGAAGGGTTATAAAAAAATAAGAAACGAGAAGCCAAAAAGAATCAAATATCTAACTACATATTCCCAACTAGACGTACGGCTAATTAAGTTAAAAAAAAAGTAAAAACTTTTATAAGTTTGTTGTGATGGTAATTGCTAGGCTTGAAAATAACTTGTAGCTTCATAACTTTTATAAAGCCTATGAGAAGAGCTTGTAGCTTCTTGCTGAAAGGATAATGTGTCTCATTCCTCCAATGGGCGAAAGAATTGCTATCAAAACTCCAATGACTATTGCTATCTGTGGTTAAACAACGGATTAGAGAGTTAATTATTTGGTTAATTTGCTTTGTGACTGAGACTTATGGAATCAAGAAAGAAAGACTAACCCAAGAAGCAAACCAATGTAAGCTCCCTCTTCTTGGTCGCTTCATGATCAACCATATAATGCAAGGCAACTGCAAATTAAAGAGGTACCAGTTAATACATTTTCTGGATTTATGATCTAATGTTTTGCAAACTAGAGATATGTTCATTCTTTTTGCAAGTTGATGACTTACGAAGTAAGAGGTTGATGAGAAGACGAGACCACCAAAGAACCCTAAAAGACCTCCGAAAAAGGGGATACAAACTGCTATAAGACATACCAATGCTGCCACAAACCCAAAACCTCAGTTTCTATTCTCCAGAAAAAAAATGTATACAAGAAACTAAAGGAGAACTAACCAACGTATGTGCTACGTGCGACAAGACGCAGCATAGTCGAGGGAGTGAATTTTAGTGTTTTTACAAGACATGACTCGATTGTGTCAAACACCGACATCGCAAAAACCTGTCAAGATGATCATTGTAATCAAAGTTGGAATCACTTTTTCCTAAGGAGAAAAAAAGAAGAAGAAAGAACTAGCTAGACCTGATAACTTCCAATGACATGGATAAAGACCATGAAATTAGCAGCAGCTATAAGCCAAGCTGGTTTCTCTAGAGAAATGAGAACATCATCCTCAACAAGATCACCAAAAGCCCAAAAACCGGAGATAGCCACACAAAGGTAACAAAGGATAACGATTAGGTAAGCAACCACAACTCCTTTCCACATTGGTTTCCTGGAAGGTACTTCAGGTGTTGAAGGAATAGTAGCTTGGATCTCAAGAACCACACTATGTCCTGCAAATGCAAATGCTATAGTTCCAATACCGTTAAACGCATCAAAGATCATTGAGGTCATCGTGTCTCCTCTAACTCCATAATCCGATGGACGGTGATGTGTTCCTTTCACTATTGACGCCACAGACGCTATCATTGAGTACCTACAACAAATTTGAGTTTTTAGTATAAAATACCAAAAAACAGAGAAGTTTTTGCTTTTTTTTTGGGTTGGGTTTGGTGACAATACAAGAAAGACATGAGGGCAGCGAGGAGAGACACAATCTTGATAGAGTTGAAATCAGGAGACTGAGAGAGTACGAGCTGGAGCGCAGCGAAGCCGAGGATGTAATAAGTCTGACGGACATGCTCAATATTAGGAAATAGAAGGTCGACACATTTCTTAAGTGATTTGCCTCCTGTAACATTGTAGACTATGTCGGAAGCGATCTGAACCAAAAGCTGTTGTGGCAAGACGATCCAGTAACCTAGTTTTGGTCCGAACGCTTCTTGACCTAGCTCAGGGTAACGGTCTAACCGTTTCCCGGGAACGGCTTCGTGTAGCTGCACCATTTGCCACAACGAGTAGAACGTTATAGCCCATGATATTATTATCGCAGCTAGTCCAGGTCCCCTATTATTAATAATAAATTTATCGTTAATTTACATACTTTTATTTTGTGAAGAAGATAAAAACATTTCTTGAAAAAATTACCAGCCAAGTTGTGACATGGCGAAAGGGAGGCCAAGAACTCCGGCGCCAACCATGGCCGTGACATTGTGGAAGGCTGAGTAATACCACTTAGCCTCTCTAGACGCTGTAATCGGTAACCAATCGTTGTAATCCATTTGACGGTGGTTAGTCTCCATCGATCCTTTTTTCTCCTCATCTTCCTGATAAGATTTTGACATGATTAATATAGGGAAATATATGTATATAAAAAAAATTATGTTGAAGAATGACTTTAAAAGCACTAACCATTACATTTTGTTTCATATAAAACGTAATAAAATGATAAAATGCTAGAGTCTCATTGATGAAATGACTACATTATTCATGTGATATTTACTTAGAGGAAAGATCAAGTCGGACCAAAACTCGACAATAAGAAAAAAAATAAAAATACTTGTAAGCGAGACAAAAGCCTATTTACCATTGAAGGAGGGACTTGGTATGTCATTCTTTTCTTAAATTTTCTTTAATACTCACAAAAAATTAAAATACAGGAAAATGTATTTTTTTAATACAATATGTATAGAGAAGAAAAAAGAAAAAAAAAAGAGAAGAGTAATTTACTGTTTAATGAGGATTACAAAAGGGTGAGTGTGTTTAAATAGAGCGGTAATTAGGGTGAGAGTGATTTGATTACTTGGATCCTAGGAAAGTGAGGATGGTCTTTTGAACGAGTCTGCGGTTAATCTCACAACTTAAAAGTCACTAGCAAATCCAACGACTCTGGTCTCTTCCTATTTATTTGCTTTCAGTTCTTTTCTTCTTCTTTTATTTATTACCCACATTTCTAGCCTTACTCGTACCGATGTTCCAGCGTTCCCACATTTCAATAAGGCTCTCTTTGAAGAAAATCACAAAAAGTCTACAAATAGTATGATAATTTTAAAAGGGAAATCTTTTCATAAAATTGTACAGCTTCTTACAAAACAAATTCAATCAATTACAGAAGTTATAAGATTTTTAAATCTATACAAAAACAATTTCTTTTTTTTTTCTTTGTTTTTCCTAAAAAAATCAATATTAAAAATACTGAAGTATGACCAAATCTATTTGATTTTGACATTCTGTTAATTATGCATTGAATTAACAATTTTTACTTTTTTCTATGATAAAATTTTGTACTTGTAAAAATAAAAATAAATAAAAGACCCATGAGATTTGACTTTGTTTATGCAAAAAGTTTACGAAATTCTCAAGAATTCAGCTTTTTTTTGTGTGTGTGGAATTTCTAGTTAGTAACATTTGCAAATACATGTTTGCTTGACTCAACTCAATAGAGACCATGAATATGTACAAAAGGAAGTTTGACATTATAGTGTGGTCAAAATCTTGTTTGGTCTAAGAAAACAAATCAACTATACATTGCATCAATCCCTGGCTTCACGCACAGAAGAAGCAAAACAAAAACGCTTATGAGCTCTATGGCTTTGATGAACCTCAAAAACAAAACAGGTGCTATATATGTTGTTTAAAATTTCTTCTTGTTCCTTTCCTCTTTTAGCTACCGAGCATTTCTTCCTGTGTAACGTTGCTGCTGTCCTGTTAAAGCTTGGTTCTTTCTTGATTCAGACTTTTCGACACGAGCTTTACGCACAGCTTGTTGGATCTGCTTCTCATGTTCTTTAAGCAAATCTTCAAGATTTCCACCAGGTGGCATCAATGGTCCTGAGAAATTGATTCTGTTTTTCCTTGGTGCGTTTCCCTGACACAGTCCATAACAACTTAGAAGTTACACATACCAAAGGTTAAGGTACACAAAATAACTAGAGGGGAAAAAAGAGTCTTACGGTTGAATAATCTCTGTTGGAATCTCTCCTATAAGAACCACCAGACAAGTCTCCTGTTTGTGACTTCAGCTCTGTATTAGTTTTCCTTTTCATGCTTCCACCTCTATTCCATTCTTTATCAGCCACACTTGGATGAACCATTGAAGAAGCATGAGCGAGGCCATTCTCCTGGATTCCTCTTCTAGGTGGTTCAATCCTAAAACCAGTGCCTCCTTCCTCGTCTGTTTTGAACTTTTGGCTGATGCATGTGACTTTAGACTGTCCTGCAGCCATAAACTCAGGTGTCTGTGCAGTTTTAAGATCCTTTGGCCGTCTTCTTGTTACAGTTTCTCCTCCTCTTCTCTTGTTATTATCCTCTACCCTTAGTCTGCATCCAAAACATTTCATGAGAAAACCAACAAGAGAAAGACCAATGAGTGAAGATGTAATGTATGTAGCTATACTTTCTTGCTTCTTCGTTGCGAAGCTTAGCATCAAGTTCTTTGCTTGGTGGGTATCTTGGTAAGTTTGATGGATTAGCTGGGAGTGGCTCTGTAGTGAAAAACTGCAGAGGAGAAAGTTCATTACTGATCATGAAAAAGTTTGTAACTTATTTAAAGTTAGTATCAATATATTACTTCGCTCCTCAAGGCAGAAGCAGCTGATCCACGTTTCTCAGGTTCTATTGCAAGTAACTTATTGATGATGGTCAGAGCTGATGTAGGGAAATGACTAAAGGTTTCAGCAAGAACAGGCTTGTAAGGATGACTCGGTTTAAAGCTTGTTGCAAGTGGTAGTGTTGTTCTTCTCCAGTAATCTTCCGAGGGTGAACCACAAAGCTTAAAGATCTTGTGCATCTGCTCCACCTGAGAAGCATAAAGGATAAATTATCTCACCGACGTTGCTCTATAGAATAAGTAAAATGGTATTAGAAAGTTCGATTACTTCTGTGCGTCCTGGCATAATAGGCTTTCCTGCAAAGAGCTCAGTGAGAATACAACCAGCGCTCCACAAGTCTATGGCTGGTCCATACTCAGTAGCACCAAGCAACAGCTCAGGCGCTCTGTACCATAAGGTTACAACGCGACTGGTCAGCTGCAGATCTTGATCACCTCGGTAAAAATTCGCCAATCCAAAATCACCAATCTTCAAAACACCTTCATTATTGATCAAGAGGTTTGATCCTTTAATATCTCGGTGGAGAATTCCTCGTCTGTGGCAATGTTCAAGCCCACGGAACAGTTGTTGCATATAGCACTTGATCTGGAAACGAATCAAGACTATATTCTCACTTGAAACTTTCAAACTTTTTAAGTCTTTAGGAAAACAGAATATGTAATACCTGAGGTTCAGAGAATTTGATTCCAGGAGTTGCAGCTAAACCTGCAAGATCATGTTCCATGTACTCAAAGACAAGGTAGAGACTACCTGAGAGTCTAGAGGTAACTAGACCTTCAAGCTTCATAACATTAGGGTGATCAAGTTTACGAAGAATGAGAATCTCCCTAGCCATAAACCGGACACTCTCTGGATCCATATTCACAAACCGAACCTTCTTCATCGCCACAATCTTTCCCGTTTCCAAGTCTCTAGCTTTGTACACGCTGCTATAAGTCCCCTGTCCAATCTATAACAAACCACACAACATAAAACTGTTATTTCAAGAATCATGGAGGATTAACAAATCAAGATTGTCTAAGGCAACAAATGAAAGATTGTTTCTTTTACTGATTTTACTGAAAGTAAACAGAAAAGATCAAACTAACTTTGTCTAACTTCTCAAAGGACTCTGCGCAGCGAGGAACCCATCCTTTAATGGCTTCTCCAGCAACAGAAGCCAACCAAGAAGGCCATTCAACGTTGGTGAGCTCTGTTTTCTTGGTGATCACACGTCCTGGCTGTGTTGGCTGCGCAACTGGTATAGCCGTGGCTCTTCTTGTGGGGTTCCTTGTCGGAGCTCCCACAACAACCACCGGCTTGGTGCTGTTTCGATCAGATGACGTGGAGGGACGTCGTGCAACAGGATAACCATTGGCCACGATTGTTATAGAAGCTGCAGAAGTCGTACGTGTCAAAGATACTTCCTTTTTGGATGAAGACGACGACGGAGGAGGATGAGGAAGGAGGTGAAGTATGGATTTGCTGGAATCTAATAAGTCTTTGTCTGTAACGGCGGCGCTTGGAGAACGTGCGGTGGCGCAAATACAACCCATTACAACAAACAAACGACCATTCAAGCTAGCTTACTAATTAATGGCAATGACTTGGTTTTGCTGATTTGATTTACTATCTATCTCTCTACTCTGCTCTGGTGATATGGTCGGCGACCAAAAACTATCATTTTTGTTGTCTCTCTCACGTTTTTGTCAGTTTGTTGTGTTATAAAAGTGGATCGTGCGTGCCACTCTATGTCTTTTTTTTCTTCTAGATGCAAGGATTAGGTCAACGACCTTCCACTGTCTGATTTTTTGTTTTTCCGGTCGTAATTGGGTCTCATTGATAATTCGTTCGATGGGCCCATTTTTATTTGTAAAGCCCGACAACCTTTTCTTCGATGTCAACATAACATGACTTTGATTTTGACAGATCGCGAGTTCAAAAATCATGATGATGTCGTCATTTGTAAACGTGTAGTTGGGTACTTTTGGGTATTTTCTAATGTGTATAAGCTTTTTGATAACACATTTACAAAATGTAAATGATCATCATCCTTATCCAAACTGAACAATCAACTCAAACTCGGATATAATAACATGAGAACAAAATCTCTAACTAGCCTGAGCTCTTAGGGTCTAAATTTTTGTTTTCCCTTAATGAAAACTACACCATAAGCAAAGAAGCCTGAGAAAGGAGAACTCACGTATGGAAAAAAAACAATCATAATTTTAATGGAAAAAAAGAAAAAAATATAGACCCTAAACTTTTGTACAATCTATATTAACTGCTAAAAAAAAACCCGTGTTAATATAGATCAAACGAGATCGTCTTCAAGATAATCGTACACGGATATGCTTAGTTCGTTGTCGTCCTCCATGTTCACCATAGACGATCTATCTTTACAGCCACCACCATCAGAGAGAGCACCGTCGTTGTTTAGGTTGAATCCAGCGTCAACGGCCATGCCGGCGTCGGAAGCAGCTTTTTGGATGGACGTAGGAGATGTATTAGAGGCGAGGGAGGTTGGGAGCAAGTGAGGGAAGTTAAAAGCTTCATCGTTGAGAGAAGATGGTCGGTGCAAGCAATAAAAAGCGACGTCGTGGGCTACGGCAGCGCCTTCGGCGGTGGAGAAAGAGCCTAACCAGAGGCGTTGACGTGTTCCCGGAACCCGAATTTCCGATACCCATTTTCCCCATTTCCGGCGACGGATACCTTTGTACTTGCCTTGAGTTTCTCCGGAGTCTCTCGAATCCATTTTCTTGGGTGGATGAAGATTAGATAATGATCTTATAGAGAAAGTGTTGAATATAAATATATACGTTGCACGGTTGAAGTAAGAAATTTGTCTACTCATTTGGGAATAAAAACGTACGAATGTATAATTTATATAATAATATACGTTTAAGTTTTTAACATTGGGTTAAGAAGAAAAAACTAATAATATATAGTCAAAGTATGACCAGGAGAATATGTAATATAGACATGACGCATGTGGCTGCCTGGCTGGCACTCTTTGACGTTTTCTAGTTTAGTTTTTAATTTTTGGATTCTTTGGAAGATTCAATTTTGATTCATGTTTGCAACTTGTCGAGGTTTACATCAACTATAAACCCATTTGGATAAACAAATGTAATATCAGCTTAATACAAGTTGTGAATAGATATAGACATATGATTTCATGGTTGAAATTTAATTATTGGCTGTGATTTTCATATAAATCTGAAATAATATTTGACGCAGAAAGAAAAATAATATTTATGAACAAAAATAAGTAAAGGATTTTAGATGGGACTTCAATTTAAAAATAGTAATTTAAATGATATTTATGAACAAAAATAAGTCAAGGATTTTAGATAGAACTTCAATTTAAAAATAGTAATTTAAATGATATGAAAATTGAAGTATGTATATATGTAATAGATAAAACTAGATGTAAGTAACGTGTAATGAGAGTCATATATGACCTATATTAATTAGATGCAAAGAGTGATATAAAAAAAAACACAAACACATGAGTTTCATCACGATATCACGACATCACGTGGTGAAAATTGAAAGAAAACATGAGACTTGCTTCTTTCTCTTCTTTATTTTTTTGGTTAAATTTGTATTACATTTCATCAGGCATGACGTCGTCAAATAATCTCAAATGGGTGTTCCTTTTTGGCCTTCCTTCTGAGTTTGACTAAAGACAAAAAAAAGTTGGATTTTGTCTTGTCTCGTTTAGCACACTGAAAACGTAAAAGGAATATGCGATTTGTGGTCTCTTATTTAATTGGTAAACAAATTAAACACAAACTAAGATTCCGCACACGGAATCACCCAGTCTGGTGTCTGGAGCAACCCAATTTGAATGCAATGAACTCTCTCATCTATTATCTACAAGACTACAATACTACAAGACTACAAGTCTTTCATCGACCTTTATTTCTTATTTTAACTCACAAAATGTTATTCAGAAATTATGGGTTTAAAACTTGAAAAAACTATTTTAAATTCTAAGAAAAAATACGTGTGAGTTTTACATTTAAAGTTATTAAATTATTAAACTTAATTTTATTTAAATAACAAAGAAATTATGAAAACAAAACATGAAATAAAATCATTTAGTTGAAGAAAGAATTGCAACGACTATCATTAACTCTAGTGGGACATGGTTATGACTTATGAGGAAAATTAAGACTTAGTCCAATGGCCTAGAATTATCAAGGAAAATTTTCTACAGTTTGCACAATTTTTTTTATAATTGTTTTTCAATCCAATCAAATTTGAAAGTGTTGTATGTCAAACAGAACAGAATACTGGGAAAGCTTGAAGATAGGAAGAAAGAATATCTCGTATAAGAGGTTAAACACAAACGAAGACAGAGCAAAGCCAACTCTATATACTAATACATGGGTTGAGTCATTACCGAAGTATTTTTGTTTCTCCGAGGCAAGCAAAACCAAACCAATGATGTATCTCTACTTGAAAGCATCTGAAGCAGAGTAAAGGAAGTCCAAGAACCCTGTCCCCTTCAATAGACCTTTACCTGTCAATAGCTCAAAATCTAACAGCAGCAAGAATCCTATCACTGCTGCCTTCCCGTTTATTACTTCGTTCTTCACCGTGAAACCAAATCCTTCAGAGCCCTCGTCCACAATCATTCTCACCTAATTCACAAATTTGTCATTACTCTTTGGTCTTTTTCTTTTCCAGATTTATTATATGACGTCTATCTATATGTTTTACCTCGTCTACATTGACATTTGTTGCTGTTAGCCCAGGCTGAGCTTTTCCACTGAAGACAATCTCGGCAGCTGCCTCGGTTTTCCCACTGTCTCTAATGCTGATGTAGATGTTCTCTTCATCATATTTGACAGGGTATATAAATAGTTTTCTCAGTGCAGGTGTCAAGACTCTGAGAACCGGGTTTTTCGGGTACCATTCCCGGATTTCTCCAGTTCTAAGATCAAATGTACTATCCGTTGATGGGCACACAATGCAACCATCCTGTTGTAAATGCCAAAAAAGAGATCCATTACTACTATCTCAACCAAGAGAAATGTGAGCAAACAGTTGTAATATTAAACCAAGACCTTGAATACATTATAGTAGTAGTTGAAAACTCTTAACAAATCAAAGAAGTTTACATATCCAAAACAATCTTATATCTTATAAAGCATTTATAATTCCATATAGAGAACTACATTTCACAGTGTGATGTTGTTAATCTAACTTTCTCCTTGTGAATACCAAAGCTAACGCAGACATGAATCAAAACCTATTTCATTGTCTATCGATTTTGGAAGCATCTCAAGTCATATTGATTAAGTTCAAAAAGCTGTCACTCTACTCGGTACACCTTAAATGCTTGCAGAAACCTCAAATGGCGGCAATAATTATAAAAACCTTAAATTACAAAAGTACAAGATGAAGAAACCTGAGTGAGCTTAGCGTTGAGAAGTCCCTCGCTGTAAGCTCCTTCTGCCGGAGAACGATTCTCAATTGCAAATACATCGTTCTTATACCAAAGCAACAATATCGTCTCATCGTCTTGAATAATCACTCTTCGTTCACCTTTCGGAAGTGCCGATAACGGCACAACCGGCACCCAATTTCTTCCAGGTGCAGTAGCAGGCGAAGAAGAAGACACCTCCGTCGCTTCACATCTGACGTTTAAACCGCTCCTCTGCTTCGAATTCTGGTCCAATCGGTAAGTGAGAGCTAATCGGCGATCGCGGCGGAGATAGAGCGGCAACGTTCCAGGTCCGCGGATAGAAGATGGAGGAGGTCGACGAGGTGTGAAAGAGTAATTACGAGGGAGAGATGAAGATGCGGTGGTCGCCATGGACGAGAGTGAGAGAGAACGTAAGAGAATGGAGGGAAATGCATTTGTCCACACAAAGGAGAGTGAAGTGGATAACGAGGAAGAAGAAGAATGATGGTAGCCACACTTTTTTTATATGGGCCTGTATTTTTCCAACATACCTCACTTCTTCAATGGGCCTTATAGCATAACGGGCCTAAATGGGCCTGTAGTTGACCCAATATGCTCTGTTGAGTAGCCGACAAGCAAGTTTGCCGGAGTCTCGGGACGTTATTTTCTGCGTTTCTCGCGCGCCTTCTTCCTCTTTGCTCTCTCTGTTCCCGCCTCTTTCTCTTACCTTTGTTTCCGTCATTCTCAATCATTATCTTCGATTCTGCTATGGATAGTCTTAGGTTTGACTTTGAGTTTGTATATGGTATGTTCAGCGCACCACATGTTCGATACTATGCCTCAATGAAATTTTCTCACCTTGTAGTCTAATTCTTCTGCTTTGATAGAGAAGCCAATTCTTTGAATCTGCTAGTTCATTGAATCATGCCGCACTACGCATGATGTTGTTATACACAGTGACAGTATATGCCGTATATTCCTGGAGGTCTCACCATATCCGACATTCCCAAGTTTATTCCCAAATCATGGAAAAATCAACCCAGTCCTGTCCCAAGAACACCCAAAATCCACAATGATTCAATGCTCATTGAGAGTATTTTCAAATCTCTCGGTCATTTGGCCAGCCATGGTCATTTACACGACGGTTTCAAAACCTTTTCTCTTCTTCGCCTTCATTCTTCTTCTTCTTCTGCAGTTTCAGGTGACCTCTTTTTGCACTCCGCAGCTTCCCTTTTATCTGCCTGCGTTGAAGCTCGTGCATTTTTGCCAGGGCTGCAAATTCATGCTCACTGTATATCGTCTGGTGTCGAATATCACTCTGCTTTAGTCCCAAAGCTTGTTACTTTTTACTCTGCTTTTAATCTCCACAGCGAAGCTCAGTCAATCAATGAGAACTCCGGTATTTTGCATCCTTTGCCTTGGAATGTGCTCATCGCTTCGTATGCCAAAAACGAGCTGTTTGAGGAGGCTGTTGCTGCTTACAAGAGAATGGTGAGCAAAGGAATTCGACCCGATGCCTTCACTTATCCGTCTGTTCTCAAGGCCTGTGGTGAAACACTTGACTTTGCCTCTGGAAGGGTGGTTCATGGATCCATTGAGGTTAGCTCTTACAAGAGCAGCTTGTATGTCTGCAACGCATTGATTTCTATGTATAAAAGGTTTGGAAACTTGGCTATTGCTCGGAGGTTGTTTGATAGAATGACTGAAAGGGATGCTGTTTCATGGAATGCA